>OX101752.1:180350112-181563862 GCA_944452675.1 Tachina lurida | reverse complement strand
AACACGTGAATATCTACAAACATGTTATGCAGTAATTCAAATAAGAGTTTGTTCAAGTTACAAAAAACAAAAAACCAAAAAAGTAAAACGTTAATATTTATAAACATGTAAATGTGTACAATATAGAAATCATAAACATCATGTTGTGTTACATTTATATACGAAAAATTTAGCTGATTATGATAGTTTTGTGAACATAAATGGTTTCTTATACTTTTTCCTCTTTTTCCTCGTAGTAAATTTACGTGATTTTCATCTATTAAGTTTATAATATTATTCCTTTTGTTTTTAGCGAGAATTTTAAGTTGGTCGTTGTTTTAATTTTGTTTCTCTATACTACCAGTATTATGTATGCACATACATACACATATTTAATACATATGTACATATTTATTTCTGGCCATATTAAGATGATGATGGCTTAAAAACGTTTATTTAAATATAGAAAACACGCGATTTATTTTTACATTCAATATTGTTGAATAAAAATTTTTGTGTTCAAAAGAAAATTTCTGGGAAATATTCGTTGGAATGAAATGCTTATATTTATTATTTTGCAAAAAAGTCCAAGAATTCTTACTAAAAAGCAATAATTTAGCAGTATTTATTTAAAATATTGTTTTCTTTGCCTTTCTGGCTTAAAATACATATTTTAAAAAATGTTTGACTTATTGCCCTTACTTCAGTTAATGCTTATACATGATGTTTCTGCAACATGTTGCGAGACCACGCATTTTGCTGATGTGCATTAGTGTCCCTTTGTATCAGTTGTTGTAGGAAAGTTCATGTGATGAAGGCATAGTCACTGGTCACTGAACTATACCGACTTCAGCAGATACTAATCGTAAGGTTACTTCAGCACGCCTCCCTTCGTTGTGTACCAGAATAATTGGCGAAGTAAAATGACTAATAAAATGGCTACTAAACACAGCTTCAAAAAAAATTTAATACGCCTAATTTCACAGCAGAGGCGCAGCAACACTGCATTATTAAAAAAAAAAACCTGCAAAAGAGCAGAGTTGTAAAAGAATGAAGCTTTGCTCTATCTCTCCCTTCACCACATGTCTTCGCTATCACTATCCCTTTCCTAAAGAAGTTAACACCTAGTTATAGTAGTAGGCATTCATTGCCTGAGTGTTACTTCTCTTTATAAAAAAAATGCATCTAGTCACTTTCAATACGTAAGCAACCACATGTGTTTGCTGGGATTTATACAGATACACCAATACCCCGGTTTGCGACGCTACTCCAGAAAAATGTTCCGTACATATGTATTGATTGGAATTGGTTCCAAGATCCATAATTTTGGCTACAAAATAGATTTTTCAATAAAAAATAATTTTTTTTTATAGCTATGCTATTTATGTTACGACACAGGAGCTAGGACATGATATCCGTAACAAAAATAATCGAAACTATTAAGGCAGAATTAGTTGTTACTTTCTGTTCTGTTATGAATCAGCTGACTCATTTTTGTTTATAGAAATCTTATACAAGTCGTTAGTTTTTCTGTTTCGTTCTGTTCTGTTGCGGTTCAACCTGTGAAAATCAAAAAATTATTAAGTAATTGCAAATGACAGCATAAATTAAATAAAACCATTTTGAAATAAATTGTCATTGTGTGTTTAGAATTTAAAAAACTTTAAAATTAAAAGAAAAACATAAAATTATATTGATGGACGATTCAAAACTCTTCATTTTAGTGGTAAACTGCGACCCTTCTGGTCAGAAACAGCTGATAAGTTACTACAGAAAAAGTAAGTACATAAATTTAGAAACAGAGCTGCACAGCACAGAACAGCAATAGAAAGTGAAGACTAATGCATTAAACACATTCGACACAGCAGGCTACTGGCTACAATCTGTCAAAAATAGAATACACACATTCTTATGGTAAAAATTATTTTAACGACAGCAGGCTACACGACTGCACGACCACCGTTGTAGCTGTCGCCAACTTTAAACTAATTTCTATTTCTCTGGCTACAATGAGCAAATGCAGTGTTACCAGTATAATACAAAATGATATCGTACAATTATTTCATACTATTTACTAGAAACAATATCCAAAAATTGATGTAAAGAATAAATTGATTCATTATTGTACTTTTATGTGAAATAAGTACATTTTAAAAGAAAAATTAATTTTTATAAATGCAAAATATATGAAAGTGGCAATACTGAACTATGTATTTGTACTTCAATATCAGCTGCAGATGGTGCTGCTGCCGTCTACAAAATAATTAAGTAGCTGGCTACGAGGCGACAAATGCTGCTAGCGGCATTTGAAGTCGTGTGTTCGTGTAGCCTGCTGTGGTGAATGTGTTTAATGCATAATGAATCCTTTACAGTTACTTTGAAGTGAGTGAAACGAAAACAAAACAAAAACAATTTGCTTTTGCACATCAGCACAAACCAGAGAACACAGCCGATGGGCTGTAAGCCAGCTAACAGCCGCCGCACACTGTCGCAAAGGCGGCCAAAAACGAAAAAAAGTGTTTTATTTTTGGGAATTGCCAAAAATGAAAAAACAAAAATTTGTTTTGATTTAAAACGAACAAATGACTCTGTTGCATGTGCAATATTCTAATTAAGTAAAATTAAAAGAATTTTTTAAAAAAGGTATAGGTTTAAAGAGTTTTGATGATTCAAAGTCAACAGTTTTTGGATAGTATGCAACTATAAGAAAATATGGTACAGACACATGCAAAGTTTAACAGGTTAATTAAAAATTATTTTAGACATTGCACTGCAACTTCCAATAAAACATAAAGGGGATATTGTTATAATATGGCTGCAATAAATTTTTTTTCTATATTCTGTAACTCATATGCGATGTGCCATTGCTTTTAATGTAAATTTAAAGAAAGCCAACTGTGAGTGAAAAAGTACGAGTAAAGTGGTATATAGAACTTTTACATTATATTTCTACAAGTAAGTACATTTAAAATTTTTTGTACTCTTCTCTACCTCTCTCCCCCTTACAATTTAATTTTACAATATTTTTTAAGTTACAATTTGCATATTTTCAGTATATTATTTAGTTCCAGGACATTTGGGAAGGATACTAGTCCTTGAAATTTAAATAACCAAATTGTAGATGTGTTTTATATTATATATTGTGTCTAGTTAAACACTTAACTCACTATAAGTGAAGACAATTTGCTTTGATGCTTTTTACTTTTTTGAAAAAGGACATTTTTTGAGGTATGCGTATTCCTACTCTGAATTGAACGAAATTTTTACAAGGCATTAAATGTGTTAAAATTAGTGTTTTTACACAATTTCATTGAGTTACAATTATTTTTCTCATTGTTATGATAACTTTTTATTTCAGGATATATGGGAAGGACACGAATCTTTGGAAATTAAATGGCCAAATTTAATGTGTGATTATTTTTTACCAATTAAAACATATGTGTGCAAATTGTATTTCTTTTCGATATTTTTTGGCCGCTCGTTCTATGAACTTACGACACTGTGCGCCGCCGGCCTCAACCAATACATTTAATTTAGTCGTACGCCGCTAGAAAAGAAAATAATGGGAAATAAATGGAAATGTTTTGAAATATTTGCGGCGAATTTGACATTATCATGTAATATAATTTTATTACATTGCTATTTAACACATTAAGTTTGTTTTATATATCTAAGCAGCATAGCTATAATCGTGTATTCTAACGTGTAGTCTCTAGAAAAAATATATGAAAAACACTAAAATTTTTTAATGATTCCTATACAAATTTTTTAGACAAGTCGCTTGCTTGCATTGTGGAAACTACACGAGAATTTTTATTCTAAAAGCTTTTAACAGAAATATCGAGCCATAACCGCCAAAAAAAGCTTAATCGACACATTTTTGGGACTTCGTCTATTTACGATCGCAAATGATCGATTTTTTAAAAAAAAATTAAGTTCGGAAATTATGTCGCTTATGGCACGATATATTCTAAACATATTTAACGAAATATTTAAGGACAAAAAATATATAAATATGTACATTGTACATGTACATATTTTCAATATTTGTTTCAATTTAATACTTTTAGTACATTTGCTATTCTCTTCTATTTAAAAGTTTAAGTCTGGCTAAAACCATTTTGTACCCATAAATCATTTAATCACTTTCATCTACAAAACATTCTAACACACACAAAACAAAACAAAACAAAGCAAAAACTTGCCATTAAAGCCTTTTTATTTTAGCATATAAATCCAAACAATTTTGTTGGTTCCTGTTGCAGTTTTTTGCTGCTTTGTAGAACAACAAGCCGAACGAAGTGTTGCATGAGCATATAAAAGCATTTTATCATCATCTATCTACGCAACAATAACAAGAAAAATATGCAATTTCATTATAACACATAAAGCATATTTTTGTTTTTCAAGCAGCCAGCAAAATAAATATATTTCATTTTTATGAAGATCATTACAAACAAACAACATGAACTTGAAATGTTGCACAGAAAAAAAAAACAAGAAATATGGAATGCAAAAATATTAGAGATTTTAGTTTGTGTGTTAAAATCAAAAACTAAAAACAATGGTCACCAACATTTGTTTTATTTAAAGTGTGTATTTGTGAATTTAATTTTTTTTTTTAGTTTTAAGTTTTTGTTCTAGAGCTGCAGCAATATTGCGAATTGTTTGCAATTTTGTGGCAATATTCAAATACCAACACCATGTGTTTCTCATATGCCAGATAGATACATATAATATATATATGTATATATACATACATATGTATATATACATATGTTTATATGCATGCAGGCTTACTTATATATATATATACATATATATGTAGTATACAAACTTTTCTATACACAAGTTTTATATAAAAGTGACAATGAATATGTTAGTTTTGGGTATAGAAAGTTTAGCCGAAATAAAAATATGTACATAAAAATGTTTGTATATATTTTTTTTTTTGGGAGAGTTTCATTTGTTGTAGTGGCATGTATGTATGCAATTTCAAAGGCAACATTTTGGAATGTTTAGACATACATATGTACATATAATTTTTTGGTTTTTAGGTCGTAGTATATTGTTTGTTTTAGTGAGTGCTGTTTCCCATTTGCTAATGCTGCAACCATGATAAAATTGCATTCATATCATCTATCTGCCTGCCTGCCTGCCTGCCTGCCTGCCTGCCGTTGGAATAGAATATATGTTGTTGCAACGTGTATATACACGAGTCTGGTATACAGCCCGTATGCAAATTTTGTGCAGTTAAGCCAGCAAAATGTACATATGCACTTTTGTTTAAATGTATATTGTTATTTTTTTATTTCTGAAAAAAGATCTGGGTGAACCTTTAATGGCCTTACGTATACTATGTATGTAAATGACTTGAAAAATAGTATATAAAATATTATGTGTATACGCTTTGCTATATAGTACATACATACATACATACATACTTATATTTTTCAAAACCCAGACACATTTACAGACAGTTTAGAGTGGTTTAATAACTATTTGTTGTTTGCAATTTTTTTTTTTGGGGTTTTCTAATAATAAAGCAACAATTTGCTTTTTAAAGGTTATATGCAACATTTATTTCTAACCAAAAAAAATATGCCTTTTGAATGCATTTGCAAAATATACATATTTGTTATAGTCTCTTTTTTAAAGAAATTTGTTTTACTTTTAGCTTTGCATTTTTTTAATTAAATCTAAAATTTTTAGGGGTCTCTTCGTTTTCTGTTTCCAATAACATATTTTCTAGTCTTAATTACTTGTCTCACTTTATTTCCATATATTTTTTTAGGGTGTTTTCTTTATTTGGTGAAATATTCAGTATTTTTCTTTTATATTAATTTATTTTTCGTTTAAAAGACAAATGTTTAACACTCCCATAAATAAAGTTTCTTGATTTGTTTTAGTTTTTTTCTCAATGCATTTGAATGGAGGTTGCTTTTATGTTGTGTTTTTTTTTTTTTTTTGGTTTTGGCTTTAAATAAATGGTGTTAGACAATTAATTTTTAAGGCATGTTAAAGCAATATTTATAACTTTTTTTTTGGTATGTTGTTGAAAGAAAAGAAATAAATTTTAGGCTCTTTTGCCTTAAGAGAAAGGAAAAACTTTAAGTTAAATAAAATAAACAAGAATTTAAGACATAAGAGAGCCAAAAATAAACTTTAGAATTAATATATAAATTTGGAATTTAAGTTTAAAAAAAAAAACATCAATAGCCAAATTCACAATATTGTGCAAATGGTGTTGTATAGTGGCATTTGCAAATAATATAACAGCTAATGCTTTTTTTTTAAGAGAGGTAACAAACAATCAATCAATTAAACATATCGCTCATTCACTCAAACATAGTCATAACTCAAAAAAACCATTCCATTGATACAGCATTAATCCTCATATTGTTCTTCATATTGTGTAAAAATTTCCTACAAATATCTTGTTTACTCAACTCTGGAGAGTAATATAAAAATTTCTTTTTAACCGACTTCAGAAAGAGGAGGATGTTATCAATTCGTCTAAATTATTTTTTGTGTTAGTTACTTCATAACTCGGTACATTTTAGACCTATTGTAAAAATTCTTTTTTTGTCTGAGAGGTTATAGCTTCCCATTAGTCTCATTGTAAAAAAAGGGGGCGGAGACACTGCAACAAATTTGTTTATATTTAATTTTACGATATTCTGCTTATTTAATTGCCGCGAAACCTATCACAAACTTTATTGCAAATGGAATATGTGAATGGCAAGACTGTTGTAAATTTATAGATGGTAACTTTGAGCCTTCGTTACAAAACACATCATTAAATTGAAATACGATGAATCAAACCAATTCACATATTCCATTTGCAATAAAGTTTCGTATATAAGGCAGAAATCTACATCAACTGACACCACACACAGTGGACCAAACACAGAAGAACGCTGATGATGAAGGTTTAGTGGCCTTCGAAAACGGCTAGCTGTTCCGTTCAACTATGTGTTGTTGTCAGAATATTTACAACTAACTTTGATGTTATTTGTTCATTAATAATTATCATATGTAATTTGGCTTAAAAAGCGATACGAACATTAGCCTGTCCAATTCATAAGAATATAGAAACAAATACAGTTCGAAAAATAATAATTAAATTAACTAATAATAATTTTAGGCTATCATTTCGTTAAAATTTTGTGTTACATTGGCAGCACTGTATTTGATCAGTACTGCCAATAAAATTAAAAATTATTCTAACTTTGTGAAAGCTACAACCGTATTTGTGTAGTCGTGAAAGTCATAATTTGTAGTCGGTAGCCCGCAGTCATGAACGTGTTTAATGCGTAAAAGTACGGTCACACTTGGCAAACATTTGCCCAAAAAAGCGTAACCACTCAATGTTTATGAAAATCCATTTGATTCAGACAAGAGTTTCTTAACTTAAACAGTTTCATAAACAACTAATAGACAACGTCATTGATTCCAACATTATTGGAAACTATTTAGCTTAACAAACACGTATCTGAATTTAAATCCTTTTCATTGATATTTGTGGTTACGTTTTTTGAGCAAATATTTGCCCAAGTGTGACCATCCCCTAAGTGTTTTTCTTTAGCGATTTGCTCTTTGAGAGCAGATTTGCTATCTGCATAACTTTTTTTATTTAAATATAACTTTTTTAATAATTTAATAGTTTAACTAACTATCAAACTAATAATATTACTGATATTCATAAGCAATTACAAATGTAACGGTTGGCTTAACGTACGAATTTTGTATGAGAAACTGGTAAAAAAAAATTCTGCCAATTCATAGAAGTCAATTAAAAATTATTGCCTGTATATTTATATTGAAAAAAAAACAAAGCACTTAAGTTTGTGTGAATATTCGAAAACTTGAATTAACAAATCAGCAATTTTAATTTCGCCCCGAAAAAAGTTTTCTCCAATTAACAATTTTAATTGCAACAACAAAACAAATAATGAAACAAAAATGTAATTGAGTCGGTTAAACTTCTACTAAGAAATTTGATTGATTTAAAGTTTGATTAAAAATTTAATTAATTAATTAATTTAACTAATTTCCTTAGATTTGGAAGTAGGAAGTAGTCACTACGGGCTAAATCCGGAGAATATGACGTGTGCCAATTCGTAACCCAATTCATAGAATTTTGTCATTGAGGTGGCACATGCGTACACACGCGTGCACTCGTGCATTATCTTGATGAAAAATAACTTTTTTCTTGGCCATATGGGGTCGTTTTCTTTTTCAAATCCTCATTAAGGGCTCATTTCACCAACTCTATTTAAAAATCCATTCATATTTAAATGTCTAATCTAATAAGTTGGCATAATATTCGCCGTTTATTGTTTTTAACTTTTGAATGTAATCGATGTGGATTATACCGCCTTCATCCCAAAAAACTGTTGCCATCACCTTCTTGGCCAGCAAACTGACCTTGGCATTCTTCGGAGCAGGTTTATACTGCTGATTGGTCTCCGGTATACAGTAATGCATCCATGTTTCATCCATAGTTACAAAACGCCACAAAAACTCATTCGGATTGCGGTTAAACAACTGCAAACAATTCTTTGAACTTGTCGCAAGTTTACGTTTATCGATTAAAAACCACACTGCCATATGAAATGCCTATGACATCAACAATCTCACGCATTGTTACTCTTCGATCGGCCAACACCATGTCGTGGATTTTTTCAACATTTTCGAGTGTACTGACCTCAATTGGCCGTCCAGAACGTTCAGCGTCATTTGCACTTGTGCGACCACAACGAAAGTCAATAAACCATTTTTTTGCCATTGAAATCGTTGGTGAAAGTCCTCATAGTATTTATCGAGCTTTTCCTTTCCTTTTTTGACGTTTTTTCCCCCCAAATTTTAATGTTTAATGAGCACACAACTGACTTTTTTCCATTTTCTTCTCAAAAGGCGAGGTAATCTGTTATCAAAGGCTGCCAAACACAAACTAAATGACACAGCTTGTTCAAATTTAGACAGGAGTCAACTGACAGTTGCCTCTTCACAGAAGCAGTGTTGACATATCAATCAAGAGGCGGGAAATTTAAAAAGACACTGAGTTAATGATCCAACCTCGTATATTTTTTTCTCGAATAAACATGTATCTAAAGATTTAATCTATTAAAAGTTTAATTAAGAATTTAATTGAATCAATTACTATTTTGCTTAAAAATTTTATCAATTGACTAAATTAAACTTTTAATTAATTGTTTATATATGTTTTTCATTTAATGCTGTTAATAGGAGAAACAATGTTTCTGTGCACTCTTCATTAATTGAATTGTTTCCAACACTCTTTCTTGAATTTCATATTATCGAGAGCTGACTGTTATATAGTTATTTTTCTTAAGCGCAAAAAGTGCAAAAAGATTCCTAAATTGTTTGACTAGGAACCTGCATCCATTATTATATCTGTTCGTCCAGCGCTTAGTTGCCATAAACTCATTTTTTGACAAAAGTAAAGGTAAATATTATCATCGTTTACAAATATAACAAAAAAACAAATTATCTACAACTTAAATTTTATTTAAATTTTCCATTTATATTCATTCCTCTTTACCGTACTTTTGCTCTTGATTTAATTTTTCGATGTTTTTTCTTGTTCAAATCGTTTAAACGGCTTTTAATTTCTGTTGCCTGTTGTTATTAACACTTTTATAGATTTTTGAAGTATTTACTTTAAATCGATTTCATAACAAATCTAACAATTCAATATCAAAACTAAATGTTAGATATCAAAAAATAAAAAAGAGAAGAAAAAAAAAACGTTAAATATTTTAAAGCTACTTAACAAATCTTATTTATTGAAATAATTAACACCTCTAAATGTTATTGGCAGCGAAAACTCACACAGTTCGTTTCAGGTGATTTTTGAAGTTGTAAAATTATGAGCAAAAAATAAAAAAATATTCATGACGATTACAACTATAAAAATATTTTTGTTGAAAATGTGTTTTTTTTTTCTTATCCTTAGTTGTTGTGTGAATTTTAGTAAACATATTTTATGATTGGTATTATGATTATTTTTATTGTGGCACATTTAATTTAATTTTTATTATTTTAACTTAATTGTTACTGTTTATAATACAGATCAACACAAATGTACTAAAAAATGCAAAGCAACCCAGCGAACAGTAGTTATGAAGTCACATTTTGAGTGTATTCCAATGATTTGATATGAGTTGAGTTTAATTTAAATGTCATATGTAACGCATATTTGTTGAAAGATATTCGTTAACTAAATAAAAAATTATTTACAGTCGACTTTAAAGCGAATCAGTGTTCAAATTAATAACTATTGAAAAAAGTAATATGAAGAAAAGTCTCATGAACTGCCAGTTTTTATAAAACGAAATAAATATATCCTCAAAAACTTGTAAACTCTTGCTTCCAATATAAACAGTAGAACTAAAGTTATTTTTTCCTTTAAACATACTTAGGTGGAGTGCTAAGCTGAATAGAAAATGAAAAAACAGAAAAACAGAACATAAATAGTCTATGCAAGTCTTATTGCTAAGCTGGTTAGTTTGTGTGAGAGACGTTTCTTTTCCCCTCGTGTCTCTCTCTCTTGAAACTAATCAGCTTAGCAATAAGACTTGCTTAGTGTAACTTAGGACATAGTGATACTTACAAATTTATTTACTAAAGGCAAGTCAATAATTGTATACACAATACCATCATTTCTCGTATTCCATTTCATTAAAAATTTAAGTTAAACAGCTGATGTTACCCTGCAGAAAATTTGGTGACTATTGATCCAAACGTACTCGTCCTATAGCTGGAGAAAATGTGGGTGTTATCAAAAGTACGGAGCAGTGTATGGTGAAAAAAGTCATATCGTTTAAATGATGACATATTAACCATTTTCGTGATGTATTGTCTTGATCTTGAGCCAATTTAATTCGGACTCGGTGTAGTATTGTAGTAAACTGCACTGAACATGTTCGATGTGGTCGAATACAGGACCTATCAAATAGTGTAAATGTAATATTAATTTCTCCCTTCAATGTGACTCTGGAACCAGTCCCGTAACTATACTTAAATATTAACCTAAGCTTAACTGGTATTTATACTTTTGAAAAATGAGTGGCCCTGTGGTCGAGTGGGTATGTGCAAGCCTGTCATGCACGATGTTGTCGGTTCGAATATCAAAAAATTTTCAGATTACAAATAAAAATAAAAAAAATTTCATTGCATTTGTAACAATAAAAAAATTTATAAGCGTTAATTGTTACATCGAATAGGTCCCTATGTGATAGTTCAGTTACAAGTCTCAAGGTGCATACAAAGTATCAATTAACCCCATCCTAGGCCATCCTCATGTAAAAGTGACTGGTCCGCTTCATAGGGAGTGTTAGAACTCGGACTGGTCCCTATCACTTGGGGACTGGTCACGTGACTAGTCTTGTGTCAGTTTCATTTCCTGCAGGGTAGTGACAAGCTCTACCCAAGTAGATAGACATGGGTGCTCAATGAAGTGCGTGGTTTCACAGAAAAATTTCGGCATTTCCACCCAGCTAAAGTCTAGTTTAATTTTTCTTTCTTCTTTAGAAAATCACATTAATTAATACAAAATTTTTAATTCAATGAGAATGAAAATACTGAACTTCATCCCGATGAAGCAATTATTCCTGATTAAAAGTTTGCCCTTTTGTAAAAACTTTTATAAAATTCCTCAGTTTTTATATCAAAATTTTGTATATTTGCGTACAAAAAAAGAAAAACTGTTTTTAGATTAAACAATTTTTTTCGCAACTTTACATTCATTGGTTATATTGAAAACAAAAGCAAAATTTCCATATTCAATAAAAAATTTTAAACAAATGTATTCCTTCTATTTCATATAACTTTAATTTTTGTTTTAGGCCCAAATTCACAGTATATAGTTAACTAACGCTCGTGGTTTAACTAACAATTTCTCTTAACAATTTCATTGGTTAAACCACCTTCATCAGTTGACTAAAGACTGTGAATATGAGCCTTAGAGATGTTCTTTTGCCTCATTTTAGAACAATTTCACAGCTTAATATTAAAAAAATTGCAATCATTTAAAAAAAAAAATCAATCCATAATTCTTTATTCAAGAATCCTTTTTTGTTTCAGTGTATATAAAGGGTGTTTTTTTTTAGAGGTATAAAACTTCGAATTGAAATAAAACACAAAAAAATCGTTTTAATGTCCATCAATTTGGCTTTATTGGAAGGATAGTTTTATGCCATTAATGTTTAAATATGATTTCGGGCATGTGGCCGCCGCGGCTGGCTCGAATAAAGCCAATTCTACAGGTCCAATTTTCAACCACTTTTTCGAGCATATGGGGCCGTATGTTGGCAATAACGCCACGAATGTTGGCTTCCAAGTCCCCTAACGTTTCTGGTTTGTTGGCGTAGACGAGCGACTTCACATATCCCCAAAGAAAATAATCCAATGGTGTCAAATCACACGATCTTGTTGGCCAATTGACAGGTCCATTCTGCGAAATTATGCGCTCATCGAATGTTTCCTTCAATAAATCGATTGTGACGTGCGCTGTGTGGCATGTAGCGCCGTCTTGTTGGAACCACAACTCATCCACATTCAAAATCTTCAAAATCTTCCATAAAGTTGATGGACAAAGCTCCAATTGCTGTGCACGGTGGCGAATCGATTCATTCGGGTCCTCTTCAACACTTTGCTCTACAGCGGCAATTGTTTCTTCGGTGCGCACTGTTCGACGTCTCTGCGGATGCGTATTATCACATAGAGTAAACGTAGTGCGAAAACGATCCATGGTTAACCGAATTAATTGCTCTGATGGACGATTATGTCGACCATAAAATGGACGGAGCTTGCGGTAAACTTCGCGAACTGAACCATTATTTTCGAAATAAATTTGCACGATTTGCAAGCGTTGTTCTTTTGTCAACCTGTTCATGATGAAATGGCAAACCAAACTAAATATTAATCACTTGACAGCTGACAAAATGGCCGCCAGTTAAAAAAGTGATGCCAACTTAAAGTTCTATACCTCAATAAAAAAACACCCTTTAGAAGTAAAAACATACATACAAATGAGCAACTTTAATATGCCATTGCCTAATAAGCTGAATACACTTTAGCACTTCTACTGCTAAATTTAGCATCTTTTATTTAGCTTTAGCATTATCTTGGAATTTTTAAATTATAATGTATGCGCATTTTTAACATTATTTAATGTGATATATACAAAAAATATTTTTGGTTTGTGCCATGTTTTCATTTAGCGATAAATTTTACTTAATTCTAATTTTACCTTATTACTTAATTCTTTTTTTTATAGCATAATCTAATGTAAAATATTTAAAAAATGTTGCCCTTATGCAAAAACAACTGTTAAAGTTAAAGCATGCTTTAAAAGCGGTTTTGCCATACAAAATGCGTTTGTTAAACCAACTTTAAGCTTAACAATCGTTTTTGCATAAGGGGGCTTATCGCTAATGCTAATTGAATATTTATAATACATATTTTATAAATCGATTCCTGCAGTGATTTAGACAATAATATTTACATATATCTTTAACAAATAATTTTTTTCCTATACAAAGAATTAACTTAAGTCCAAGTTCAACTACAAAACCTACATATTTCACTAATTTTATTTATAAAATCTAAGATAATATATTCATTAAATTCTATTTTCAATAAATTTCTGGACAATTTTGAAAACAAAAGATTGAGGAATGAAATTAATTAAAATCACTTTGAAGTTTTTTTACAGCAAGCTTCTAAATAATGGATTTTTCTCTTAAGTATTTTTTTTTTAATATTTTTATAATTTTTTTAAGAGAAGTAACACTCAGGCCACGAATTCCTACCAGTATTACTAGGTGTTACATTCTTTAGGAAAGGTATTGTTATAGTGAAGACAGGTGGTGAAGGAAGCGAAAGAGGAAAACTTTTACAACTCTACTTTTTTGCACGTTTTTATTAATAATGCAGTGTAGCAGCGCCTCTGGTGTTAATGAGATGTGTTAAATTTTTGAAGCTCTGATTAGTAGCTGCTTTACTGGTTATTTTTACTTCGCCAATGATTTTTCTTATATAATACCGAGAAAGGAGGCTACTCTGATGTTACATTAGTATCCACTGAAGGCGGTGTAGTTCAGCGAGCAGTGTATATGCTTCCATCACTTGAAGTTTCCTACAACAATTGATACAAAAGGGACACTAATGCACATCCGGAAAATGTGTGGTGTTGTTATTTAATGCCTGTTCGGAGATCGGGTTCGAACGCAGGACCGTTGGTTTTGTAGTCAACGTGCTAACTATTGAATATTCCTTTACTTTATTTGATTTTAATATATCTGTAATTTGAACTTAATTTTTTTCAATAACTAAAATTGTGTTTAAATATTAGCATTATTTTTTAGAATTTTTTATAATTTTTTAGCACTATTACAAAGCCGATAGAAGTTGTAAATATTTGTAACTCTGGTCATACGACATCGCCTACAGGCCTCTCACGTTCTATTACTAGTTGCTCTTAGTTCATAAATATTACGCCTACCACGACTACTTCGTAGCGTAAGAAAATAAGAATAAATTTATTCCGAAATTTGCGGCGTATAGCGAATTTCAGCCGATGCCATGATTGTGTAAATATTCTCTATCAAAAATTTGTAGTTTAATCCTAGTTTACACTATGAAAGTCTTATTGCTAAGCTGATTGGTTTGTAGGAAAAGGAGACGAGGGGAAAGAAACGATTACTCAGCTTCATGTACTGTCAATACGTGTTGCTTTCTCATTCGTGATGTTGAAAAAAGCAAACATCCATACACAGAACTATGCATAATAACAAAAATTAAAATTTTTAAAAACCCCCGATATATCCAGAAAAGATATGATATCTTCTAAGCGACTGGAGCGATTTTCTTCAAACATAGTTAAGAACCTTCTCGATCAAGTCATCTTTCAAACAGAAAAAACTAAATCAAAATCGGTCCAGCCGTTTGGGATGTACGTGGACACGGACAGACACACAGATACACCGATATACAGATACACAGATACACAGACACACACTACAAACTTATAACACTCCGTTTTTCGGTCGGGGGTTAAAAAATATGAGCTGCATGGTGTGAATGCCGACTTCAAAGAAGAAAAAGTGATAAGCTTAGCGATAAGAATTGACTAGTGTGAAGTTGGACTTATCCATGTTGTATACCTAGCTGCTACATATGTTGTGTCCTAGCAAAAGCTTACTAATTTAATTTCGCTCTCCAACCTCAGCAACAACACCAACTTTTATAAATTCAACTTTGAACGTTGCTGCTCGTCCATCAGGTGGGCTCAACACCCCAGCTGACTTTGTCCGGCGCTTGTAATTTTAATATGCCTCAGATGTCAACAAAAGTATGAATTTCTCAAAGTGAAAATAGAGGTGTAAGTGTGTGAATAGGTATAACTTTAATATTTATAACCCCTGCTAAACTATTGTCTATAGTGTATTTCAATATAAGAATTTGAATGAAATTCGCTGCACTACAAAGTAAACGATGATATTCCAGAGGTCGAGTTTCCTGGACACACTCAGTCATAACTATTATCATCATAGGCTTTTCTAATAAATATCACGGCTCCCTTCCTTCTAAATATGTGAACACTAAGAGAAAAGTTACGATCTCAGTTTAAGAACAAAATTCTTGAATTTAGAATGCAGAAATCTTCAGATTCTTAAATTTAAGCATAAATTCTTAATAGTGTTTTCACACTGAATTGGTTTTAATAAAAGTTGGTTTTAATGTTAAAACCAACTGTTAAAACCTGGTATTACCATACAAATTGTTTTTGTTTAATCCAACTTAAAACCATTTCTGAATTGGTTTTATTTTGGTTTTATGAAATGCAACCCTGTTTTCGCTGTGGTAAATTCAGTGCTGCCAAGTTAAAATGACCGGAAGCAGCTGATAATGTTTATGCCAGTGAATAACAAGAGATGTCGCTGGCAAGATTTTCAACTTAAAAATGGATGCAGCAGCAACAATAAGTAAAAAATTAAGGAAAAATAAGAGTTTTTTGAAAGGACAACAACAAAAATATTTTCATTGACCTCTGGAAAGTGAAAATAAACGATATGGCATATCGATCCACCGATAAAAAAGTTTTATTTTGTGATTTATTTGTGAATTTTTTATGTGCAATAACTTGATTTCCAAGCACTTCCTTACTTTGTATTACTAGTGCCATAATTTTAAAATATTAACTTACAAAATATACAGTAATTTCCATTTTAGAGCGCATTGTAAAGTTTCTTAGTTTTTCATACAAATAAAAACAATTGTACAGTTTGTCAAATAAGTGTTATAAAAAGCAGACAAAAATACAGCAACAAACACACGCATTTCTGCAGGAGATTTATTTTATTTTGAGCAAAGTTATTAGACAGTCTGTGAGTTAAAACCTGAATTTAACAAACTTGCAGTGTGAATGCAAAATCAGCTGTTTATGGTTTTAACGTTAAAACCAGGTTTTAACTTGCAGTGTGAAAACACTATAATTTCTAGAATGAATTCTAAAAATGAAGAACGTAATCTGAATCTTAAGATCGCAATCTTCAATTTAAGAAAATGGTCTTAAACTGTAAGAACGCATTCTCAAAATAAGGAACGTAATCCTAATTTTAAGATCGTATTTCTCAATTTTTAAGAATGTGATCTTAATTTAAGATTTTTATTAAGAACAAAATTTTAAATCCGATCTTAAAATGAGATTTTATTTAAAATTACAATATTAAATGCGGTCGTAAAAAATTAAGATTTTATTCTTGAATAAGGAATTTTTGCATTTTACAGACTTTAGGAAGGGTGGTGCTATACCGCACGCACCTCCACTCGGAGAACCAATTGTTTGCATTGTGATGTTTTTTTAACAGACTTTAAGATTGAAACCATTTTATTTCGAACATAAAATCTTGATTTGTTCCCTTAGTGTAGCAATGCTTCGTCGCAGGAGCAAAATAACTAATGAAATGTCTACATGATTTTAAGAAGTGCGCCTACTTAACACCAGAGGCGCTACAGTGAAGGTGTTAAAATGAACAAAAGGCACATTAGCACAGTTATAAAATAATAATTTAATACTTAATAATTTTATACTTCACCCTTTCCCAAACAAGGTTGCCAAAGTGTAACTTCCCTTTACAAAAAAAAAAAAAACTATGATCTCGCTATTTGTTCTCAATTTGTTTGCTGGGTATCAACTCAAATGAAAAGCAAGTGCAGTTTTGTTTTCAAATGTGAACAAATTTGTGTTAATTTTAATTTTTTTATTTTATTTTTTACTTTTATTAAATTGTTTATTTGTTTATTATTTAACTAAATAAACAATAATGAATTGGAGCGAACATTAAATGTGCGGCTGCATTATTTAAGTAATTTTTCAAACCTTGTATTGCAAATTGAAATGTTATTTTAATAAAATAAAGAGCCAACAAAAAAATGCAGCTGATGTCAGACAGTAAATGTTTGAATTTTTGTGATTTCTCGTTTTTATAATTTCCAAAAAAAAAAAAAATAATAATAATACTCGTAATAATAAATGTTAATGTTATATTTTTTTTAATTTAACAATTATACGAATATTTGCATATTTGTGTTATTTAGCCTGGCAAAACAAAAAAAAAAGAAGAAAAACACTTCTTTTCATGCTGCCCGTTGGAAAGTTTTGCTGCAAACTTGATAATGTTGCAATTGCGTGCTTGAGATATTAAAGTGTGGCAGGCAGGCCTGGCTGGCTGGCTGGCTGGCTGACTGGACTTGAGTTGGCTTGACTGGCTGTATGTTTATTTCCACATTTTGAATATAATTATACATTTGTGTATATGTCTCTCTAACAATTGCCACAATTGTATTTAATCATAATTCTTAAGAAAATTGCTTAATATGTTTTTAAAGAAGTTTTTTCTTCTTTTAATTTTTGCTTGTTTTTTCTATATATTTTTTTAAGCAACAAAATACAGCAAGTGTTTATGGTCTCAAATTTGCAACTTAACATATAATTTAAAACATATCACTTATTGGAGTAACGATTTCCAGTTAAAACTGCCGGCCTGGCCCCTGCCTGCCTTTTTTTTCATAAACCAAATGAAAAGAAATCATTCAGTCTTTCTTTTTTTTATGCCACAAATGCGAACATTTTTGTAATTTCAACTCTTTTTCTCCGACTAATTTTGTTACTTTACGAAAATTACTTTTAATTTAAGAAAACATTACAGTGTTTTTTTTTATTTTTGAACAAAGAATACAAAAACTTAAGGAAAATATATGTGTATGTATGTATGTTGTGTAAAAAAAAATCATTTAGATAAGTTGGTGCTGCACGCCGTGGCTCATTAAATTAAATGAACCATCAGCACGCAATTTATTTGTTTTTTTTAATACACTGCGTTGTTTTAGTTTTCAGTTTTTTTTAGTTTAAACACAAAAACATTAACAAATTTCATTTATACTCATATATTCCTCTCAAATTTACGCAAACACTTGATTTTTTTTATTTTAATTCTTTTTTCAACTCACGCACATTTTTTAGATCCTCAATATAAAACATTTTATGCACACTTTTCTGTTACAACTTGAAGTGGTAAATAAATTGTAGTACGTATGAACGAGTATTTGGGAAAGAAAGAAACAAGCTAAGTTAATTTAATTAAACATAATTTCCGTTAAAAATAAATTAAACAAATTTAACACATTTTGAGGAATTATTTATAGGTACATTGTAAAAAATAATTAAGAATAGGATATTGATAAAATAAAATCTCTTTAAATATGTATGTCTCTTTGTACGGAAGAATATTTAAAAAAATAAAAAATATTAAGTCTAAGAAAATACATGCAAAAATGTCAACCAAATATTTCATTAAAAAAAATGCAATGTCAGTCCGATCACAGGGGAGATGTGTAAGCATCTAGTAATGAAATTTTTTTTAATATTGGCTTATGGTAACTAAAATAGGATATATAAATTTTTGACTCTACTGTATGGAAAACTGCATCTATAGTAGTGGAATTATTAGTTGTGGGGGTTTGTGGAGAATTGCTCATATGCGAGTGGAAAACGTCAAATAAAAATTTTGATAAAGCTTGCGACTGTGGGTTTGCAAAATTTGTATTAAAATCTCCATCCATAATAAATGGCATGAGATGGAGATTGTTACCCAATTGTCGTGCACCAGATTCTGTGTAAGGCAACAGTACGTAATAAAGAGGATTGCCGAGCTGTCAGATCAAAAAGGAACTATGACTTAGAAAATTAACTCTACTTATTACTACTGTACATATAAAATAAAAAAAAAATAAAAAGAAGCATATTTTTCTACGACACTTTGAAGGGAGAATATTTTATTTGATTATTGTTTTATTCTTTTTGAAAATTGGATTTTTTTGTATTGAAATAAAAACGTTTACGAAAATGTAAAATTTTAATTAAAGAAATTATTTGACAATATTATGTTATAATATAATATTATAAATTCCTTATAAAGACTACTTTATATCTTTTAAACGAATATTTGACATTTAAAACGCTCTTTTATTTAAAAATTTATATTTATTTTATATTTTTCAACTTTTTAACAAAATTATCCCCACTGGCAACACTATTACACTTCACAAGCAATTTCTATTAAAATTAACATTGCTCCTGAAAGTATGCTTTAAAATTCGGTTGAGTGTATTTCTATGCAGCTGCTAAGTTTCTCTGTACTTTTTGTTGTACGTATGATTACACTAATACACTCCCACCGATTCGATAACGCTTTACGATTTTACTCAAAATTTGGGATTGTATTGTGAAAAAGATTTTTACACCCTAGCGTATAGATGTTTACACATCAATAAATATTTCCTAAGTTTACCCTGTCGGAAATTTGGCTAACTTAAAACTAACTTTAAGCAAACTATTTCGCAACCATTACTGGCTGACACTTGGATTACTTTGCAATGTAATCAACTGACTATTTTAACATTGCGATGTCCTAGGCGGTAGTCAATTGTCCCACTCTGCAGTACTTTCAGCTAACTTAAAGTTGACTTTTTTAAATCACCTGGTAGCCAGTAAATTAAAAAAAATTTTCTGGGGTTCAAACATGTAACATCACACGTCGTGTACTCAAGGCGATACCACTCGGCTAAGCTGCCATCTAAAATAACAACAGCAAAGTGTTAATATAAAACTGAAATGAGTTTTAAAGTTGCTGAGAATAAATTTGTTGGATTTCATCAAATTCGATTACGTACTCAACTTAAGAATTAATTTTTGGTTTGTTCTGGATGACTTTGCAGCCAGCTTTTAGTCAGTCTAAGAAAAGCTTACTATAAGTTAACTATTTTTGTAGTCAACCACACATTCTCCAGCAGGGTATAAATATATTTATATACATACATACATACATACATATATACAGGGCAATCATGAATAAAGTTCCGCAAGAAATGTCTCCCTTTTCCAATTATGGTTTGAAATTGTTCCTCGGGAAAATTTTCTCGCTGAATTTTATTCATGATTGAGTATGACTTATTTATGCAGCATTTACAATTTTAATTTTTACAAAATTCTGACTGCATTTAAAAAATACTTCCTCAATAAAAAAAAAAACTATATTCTATAAAACTTACAACCCAGTTTTAAAGTTTTTCTTTTCAAACCTCCAGATAGGCTCGACATATATAAATAATATAAAAGACTACGAGTATGTATGTATGTAAATTATTAATTAATTATATATATATATATATTTGCCTATTTTTACTAGCTATGGTCACATTGGGTAAATATTTGATAAAATAATCTTAGCTTTTATATTAAACTTTACCATAATAATAATAACAAAAATTAAAAATTTTAAAACCCCCCGAATTCATCTAGAAAAGATGTGATATCTTCTAAACGGCTGGACCGTTTTTCTTAAAATATAGCAAAGAACCTTCTCTATCAAGTCACCTTTCAAACAGAAGAAACTAAATCTGTACGTGGACTTGTACAGACACACAGATACACCGATACACAGATACACTGACACACACTACAAACTTATAACATCCCTTTTTTTGGTTGGGGTCCATCAATTTACGATATGGCCCATGTTGTCCACAGTAATCGTTCTATCCATAAATTGTATTGGAATGAACAAGAATATTTTTTTTTGTTTTCAATATATGTAAGTAATCGATCGAACGTTTTGTGTAGACTTCTTGTGCCAGGCTGTTAAAAAAATGTATGCGACTTGGGTTGAAAATACTTGTAGTACGATTGTAGCACAAAAAACGTTTTATTTGTTAATAGAAATCACTTAGTCTCAAGAATTAAGAAAATTATTCTAAACAACGGATCTTAAATCTTTCTTAAAAAATCTAGTAAAAAACACCAGGGTACACAATTTTTTTTTAAATTTAAATACATATTTTCTTTGCATCTTAGTTCACGAAGTTTTCACTAAAATGCTATTTTCATTTCCTCGCCAATCATTTTATAAGTTCAAAAACTTACAGAGATTTCTCGGCAATATTAAATACACTGTACCAGAGCTGGCCACCGAGAGAAAAAAGAGAGAAATATATAAGCGTAAGTGTATTCATTTGTATAAAGAGCCGATTGATGTTCGGCACTCTGGCGCTTCTCTGGGCAGTCTGGCACTGTACCCTTGGTAATATTAACTATTTAAAATTAAAATTATTTTATATAATTATATACACATGTATATTATAATATATAAATAATCGAGGCTAAGGCCAAATACCCCTTTTTTTATTAAATATAAAATTATCATTAGGTCCTACATTTCTCTCCCTACTTATTTTTGTATCTTTCTCAGGGAAGTATTATAAAAAATTTGCAAAATATCGGAATTAATTATAATAAGTTTTTTTTATAAAAAAGAAATACCTTAAGCTTGATTAATTATATATGTACAGCAAAATTATGACCAACAGTTCCCCGGGAGGTTCTCCCCTTTCCTCCTATTACGAATTGGAATTTTCCCAGGGTAACAAGTCCCCACGAGGACGATTATTTTTGGAAAGTTTTCTCCCCAAACACAATGCAAAAATTTAAAAATTAAATTAATGAATGTTGTAAAACAATTGCAGAATCATTTATTTAGAGCACAAAAGTTTAAAAGTGCACCGGAATGTTATATATCCTCATTGTTAAAGGCATTTTTATCTTAGTCCTGCGCTTACACAGAAAAAAATTTCTGCATTAAACACGTTTAATTGAATTTAATGGTATTTTGTTGTATTCAAAACAAAAGGATTTTTACACAAAAATTATATAGAAATATTTTCTACCTAAATAAAATAATTATCTCCTTTTTCTAAAAGCCTTTATGAGTAAAATAAAAACATAAATTACTTTAAATATCTGCCTAATCCGACTATAGGTTTACTTTTTTAATAATAAATATAAAAAAAAAACTTAAACATATTATTCTCCTAAGTACACAATGATAAATAATGATTGACTTGTACTAAAAATGCAAACGGCCTTATTTGTCTTTACCATACACGCTAATAAAAAAAATAATTGCCAGCTCAGTGATAAAATTTTCAAATAGCAGCCATTTGCAATTTCCCGCCCATTTTGCGTGCGACTATGCAAATAAATAACAAAAAGTGAATTACCACGCCCCACAGTGCTCCAATTCCATATAAAGAATAGCTGAAATTAATATAATTATCGTATGTAAATAGTAACTAAAGTCTGGTGTGGGTTGGTGCTTCATATTAAAGTTAAAAACATGTCAAGTTTGAGAGAAATCGAAAAAAAAGGATTTGCACACCTCTTATCCTGTGTACTGGATTTTAAAAGTTAAATTTTTTTGCTGCAGTTATCAATCACCGGAACGCACTAAAATTAGCAAAGTTTTCTAATGAATTTCATTTTGCATTTAAGCTTAATTTACAAAAAAAAGTTCATTTAATATACGAGTACAATGTTCATTAGGACTCAATTCAAGTCACCAGTTGTTATTTGAAATGTGCGTTTAAGCACTCTAGTGAATTTCATGCCACTTAAAGCAAAGACATGCACTTTATGTTAAAACTATATTTAATGTCAACTGTAATTATTTCGTAATGTTCAGTGCAAGGATAAACTCGCTTTCCTTTTGATTTCCAATATAAAATTTTAATTTTAATTATGATCAGAATCAGCAGCATCTTGATCAAACCAACATAACCATTTTTAAATCACATGAAGTACAAAAGTTGTTCCTAGACAATCACTTTAACACTCATCTCTAGTTTCTAAGCATAATGGCCCCGAAATAACCCCTGCGAATTTTTCCAGATTATCAATATTAACCCAGCAAAAAAAAAGCGGAACTAGTTTGAAAGGTTTACCACTTTCATTGCATAGCAATCACTACAATATTCTAATAATATTCTAAGGCTGTTGCTTGTATAAAAAATTGTTTTAGATAACATTTAAAGTGCATATCATTCAGTTGTTTGGATGACTTCCGTGTCCTATGACAACAATGTGTTGAATTTATTGAGGTTTCACTAGAAATATAACTACTTAGAGCTGAGTTCATCAATGCTCTAACTAATGTTGTCCTTGTTTGCTGGGTATAGTTTCATCACAAGGAAAAAAGTTGCCATATAACTTATTATGCAAGTGCTTGCTGGGTGGTAGAAACTGCAACTAGTTCAAACAATTTATTTTGAAAGGACCGCTAATTACCTTGTCCTTGCCAGAATTAATTAGAAAGATTTTCTTATTTTTCTACTAGTACTCGTATCCTTCTTAGTTTCCAGCACATCCATGACTTGTTGTTGTTGCGGCAGGTAGGCGTGCAGCAATTTTTGCCCTGTAGCCAGCAACGGATTTTTTTATACGACTTTGGGGTATATAAATATATTTCCGAGGATTTGAATTTCACATAAGGATGGCTTAATATACAAATTTGTATCTCGATTTTTTACTTCGAAATCTCGGTTTAACCGTTGCACAGAGGAGTAAAAACGCCCATTCATTTGTATAACTATAACCAGGGAAACCGCAAATATGCAATTGCATGTTTTTTCTTGTATCACGTATTAATGCGGGGACAATATATTTATCCGTTTCAGAACTTTTAATGAATTTTGGCATCGATTTGTTAGTGCATATTTTTGCATATTTTACCCTTTAAAGCATGTTTATGCATATATCAGTTTTACACGCATATTTTTAGCATATTTTCGAATTTTTAGAGCATAATTTACGCTTTTAGGGCATATTTTCATACTTTATAGAATTTATTTTATTTCAACCCGCTTGGCACCACCATCCTTTAAAAAAACTCTCCATTCCGAAAAAAAAATTTATGAAATTTTTTTTTTTAGCAACGCATTAAAATTTCATTTTCGAAATAAAAATTTAGGTTTTAAAGAAGTTTTCCTGTGATATCTGGGTTAATATGCTTACAAATTATTATTAATTTTCGCCATCTAAATCTCTGTTCCAATGTTCCATGTAGTGTATAATTTTTTTATATATAACCCAGTTTTAGGGACGTTAGTTGCAATACAAATTTAGCTATGTGTGATTTAGCTGTGTGTGATTTACTCTGCCCCGAAAAGACCTTGAAGGAACATTGTAAATGTATGAAAGTTCATTAAGACGGGACAGAAAAGATTTTTATTTGAAATTCTAGGTCAATATTTTGTTATTTATTGCAATAAAAATTATAAATTAAAATCTTGTCTTATTTATCCAAAATACAGTTCCAAAGCCTTAATTCTGATATCGTGATCTTTTGAAATTAAAGTTAAATGCTTATGCATCCAATAAAAATTAATTTGGTTTAGTAAAAATTTTTATAGTAATTTTGTTTTAACCTGCACTTCAAACCCAGTTATTCTTTGTTAATTATGTTTCCGTTTTTTGGTTATTTATTTTTTTCTTATTTTATATGCAAATGTTGTTGAATTTTTGATTAAAAAATATATTTTCATTTACAAATAAACCAATTTATTCTATTTTTAAGAGCATATTTTTTACTTTTAAGCGCATATTTACAAGTTTTTAGTGCATATTGAATGCGCATAAAACACTTTTTTTAGAGCATATTTGTGGTTTCCCTGACTATAACTAATATAAAGTAAAATTTTATTTAAATTCTTCTAATTTTTCCTATGTATTTAATTTTTCCAAAAGAAATAAATAATAATTAAAATCTAAGCTTAGCAACATGTTGCTAGACCCAGCTCATTACACAGATCAATACAAGCTAACTAACACTGCCTGCGTGCCTAAAGATAATTGATCAATTCCCATAGAGACCGTAGATATTATCAGTAATTAGAACTAGTTAAAATAATTTTGATATTTTTCCCAGCAAAATTAAGCATTAAAACGAAGAATGTGTGTAGAGAAAATATGAAAACAAAAAAGTCAAATGAGATTTCAAGTTAAAACAAATTTAATATTTGTGGCCTCGAACCTGATGTTTTTAGATATTTTTTAAGGCCAAACCAAAAAAAAAAATACAAAAAAATATTAAAAATTTTTTTTTGTAACAATTGTTAAGATTTGTATTTCTTTGGCTTTTTGAAATCACTCTTCTTCAACGATTCATCCAACTCATTGCTGATTCAGTAATTGTCATATTTAAACATTAATAAAGTAAAAACTTTAAGATAAAGATGATTACGGGCGCTGTGGGCGTGTCATAATATGCTGAACACATGATAATAAAGCACAACTTAATCATGACGCATGAGTTTATTGAATGAATATTTTTTCTCTTAATAAAACATTTTTTTCAAAAAAAAATTATTTTTAAAAGTATGTACTTAGATAGTAACAGGGTTAAAAGTTTGTAATAAAAAACTATAATCATATGAAACATTCCACACACTTCATTGTCACTTAATTTAGTTTTAGAATCACAAAGCAATCTCTGTTTAGTAGATTTTTAATCCATGAAAAATTAAGACATTTGTGTCATTGTCATTTCTGACTAACTTTTTCAACTTGTGTAAGATACACTAATACATAAAAATCATTTTGTAGCTGTAAGTTGAAATGAATAAAAGTTCTCCTTTGTAGCTAATTTTTAGAAAAGAATTCGTCATAAGAAAACTTCCTTAAATTTTCAAACTATTATTTTAATAATAACTTTTCCTATTAGATAAGAGTGATCAATGATGTTTTATTTGAAAATATGGATGACATTGCTTCGAACCACTAGATGTGGTTTCCACAAAATGGCGTTACGTACAATGGCGATTGCAGCCATCGACTTATTGAAATAAAAATTTAGCAATAAGTGGATTTCGAGAAATGGACCTGTCAATAGGCGTCCCATGTCGTGCGGTTTGACATCTTGCAATTATTTCCCGTGAGTGATTGATCGATCTTTCGTATAAGAAAAATTTAGATTAATATTTAAATTGTTGGTTGTACTATTTAAGCGCTGTTCAGACTATTATATGTGCTATTAATTATGAAAGTGGTCTCATGCATTTTTGCTTCGAAATATTAATTTAATGTTGAAAAAAAAAAACTCAATAAATATTTAATAAATGTTAAATAAACTTATATTAATCGAGACTATAACAACTCCAAATTAAAATGTTGCATAATATAATATAAAAATATATTCTGTTTTGTTCAAATGTAATTTACCAAATATCTCGAACAAAGGAATATATGACTTAGACCACTTTCATAATTAAGGGCACATATGTACTTTTTACTAATACTCGAAACATTTAAATAATATGTGCAAGTACGATGGTGTGAATCCAAAATGTCATGATGAATTTTAAATCCCATAACTCCTTACAATTTTTTATTTCATTTTCCTAAACAATAAGACTTTTCATCTGATCAGGGTTACATTTATTAAAAATTCAGGTAATAAACGAATTGACAAGTCGTCTGTCTCGACGCCTATGCCGCGCCGTTGGTTGTGGCAATTTTCTTCGTCTTAAGCGGACTCTGAACTTTGCATATGGGCATTTCCACAGGAATGTCAACTTTTTGTAGAGTGCGACACCAACGAAATATGCTTGTTTTTTCATAGAAACCGAAACTTTTTTTCTACTTCTTTATATATTTGTGTAGGCCGGCAGCAGCTCTATGTTAGCTAAAATTTTAAGAAAAATTGAGTCACGTTGCTCAGAAATACAAGGTTAATTGCTTGCTGTCGCACGCGACAAAAAAGTGGAATTTCTCGGAGAAATGCCCACATGTTTATCGCAATGAAATATATTTCGTATAAGCCATGTCTAAAAACTAAAGAAATTTATTAATTTTCTTTTCTTTCGCTTATATAAATCGATTACTTTAATTGCCGAATATTTTAAAAGTCCTGCACGGCCACAGCTTGCATGAAAGTGCTCTGCCGCCGCAAGTCAACGATTAATGTGGGCAGGTTAATTGAGGCTATCAGAGCAGAAGTGGCGTAACTTTGCAATTTTTTTAGCTTAATTTTCTTTAGAATAACAAAAAGTGGCTTACTCTACTTTTGTTGATAGTTAGTATTTATAAAACAATGTGGGTTACACCACTTCTGCAATGATAGCCTAAATTCTGAACAGCTGTTTGCTTTCTACTTGTGTTCTTTTTATTATTTTATTTGAGGTGTGATAGTGTGAACACAAAATGGCATTTTACTTTAGATTTAGTCGTCCAAAACATCGTTAGATTTTTCTAGCAAAAACTAATGAAATTCTTGCTACATGCATGACAGTCTGGTCAGAGTGGCCCTTTGGTACAGTTTAAATTTCTATCGGGCTTTTGCCAAGCTAAATTCTGTGATTTTCAGGACTAACAACGTAGTCAGATTTTTGCAAATTTTAAGTAATTATTAATTTTAAAAGTTCTCTAAAAAGGACTAAAAACTTAAAAAAAATAAAACCTTTGGATTTCTTTTATGTTCAAAAAGATCATGATTTTTTATATTTAGTCCATTTATTTTAAAGAATTATTTTCATGTAAAAATATGCATTCACATTAGGGATGGGCAAAAAATATCGATATATCGAAATATCGATATTTGCGAAAATAAATATCGATATATATCGCCGATATTTCAAAAACCGATATATCGATACATCGATTCTTGTTTACGAGTATCGGGTTTCGATATTTTTAAGATCTCTACAACTTTTTCCCGGTTTTTAGCTGTACGATATTGGCATCAGTGCTAGTGGTGCGAAGAAAAAAGAGAAATTTCATCATAATAAGGCGCATCTATAAGTTAACCTAACTTAACTAAGCTAAATGCCAAATTTGGTTTGTGTGGGTATAAGCCTGAAGACAGAACTATTTTTTATTTTCTGTTCTGTTACGAATCAGCTAACTAAAATTTGTAAAAGTGTTGTAGTTTTGGGTCTATTTTACTTGTAAATTTGTTACTTGTAGGTTTGAGAAACGGGCCCCTGTTCTGTTTCGGTTCAACCTCTGAAAATCAATAAACTGTTAAGTAATTGTAAGTGGCAACATAATTAAAATAAAAACATTTCGAAATAAACTGTGATTGTGCTTTAAGAATTTAATTTTTACCACAGTCGATAAGCAGCTCTGGGTTGAAGAACATCATTTCGCGTCATCGTAATTATTTCTTAAGTGCGGTCAGGCTTGTGTCTGTTCTTTGGCCTTCGAGAGTTTTTCATCTCGCTCGCACTGGTTGACTTATCTTCCACGGATAACCGTATAATGTTGCGGTTTTTGTACAATTTCATTTGTAGGCAAAAATATCGATATATCGAAATATCGATGTTTTAAAAAAATATATATCGATACCATTCAAAAATATCGATACGATATATATCGATACATTTTTTTCATTTGCTCATCCCTAATTCACATACGCTGTTATTTGTGAAACATTTAAAAATCGTTTCTAAAATTTGTTCACTCCACAAATTAGTTTGAATTTAATTTTTTTTATAACAAAAAGTAAAAATGTTAAAAACCTCCGTCTCAGTTGACGCTGTAGCATGGCATAAGTTTAATATTATTGAAGTAACAGAATGAATCGCAAATATCTTCTCGCTTAACTGATTGTTGCTCAAATATACCATGATTTAGCAACAAGAAAATTTATGATAACTTTTAAAAAGCTGGACCAATTTTCTTCAAGTATAGGCTAGATAGAAGATATAAAATCAAATCACTTTTGAAGCGAAAGAAAACCAAATTAAAACCGATTTAGCTATTTTAGACCTACGGCCTCACAGATACACAAAAAAGATGTGATATCTTCTAAGCCGCTAATTCGTTTTCCTTCAAACACAGCTAAGGACACTCTTCGATCAAGTCACCTTACAAAATCGGTCCAGCCGTTTGGTCTATACTATTACAAACTTATAACACCTCTTTTTCTGATCGGGGTTTAAAAATGTTTCATTACATCTGTGGCAATAAGAAAAAAATGCTTAATGTTTTGCAGCAGAACACTTTTAAACTTTAAAATAGATTTTCAGAAATCTATTTCTTTTACATTTAACTTGCGAAATTCGGTTTTCATTTAAATTTTTTTTTTGAAAAACTTCATTTTATACACTATAAATAAAACATTTGATTAGAAATATACCAAAGCTAAATTAAGCTTTTATTCCATATGAGATTATGAAACGAAAAAAAATATACGAATTAAGTCATTGCGCTTCCTATAACTTCCTGAAAAAGCGCACAAAATAAATTAAATTTTGCCCAGGTATGCTTTCGAATATGGAGATTATATGGGCACCGTTAACTCAAAAACAAGCTTTTCTCGACTTTAGTACTTTTTCCCTTTTGCCACAGATATTATCAAAGTAATCTAAATTTTGATGTCAACTAAAGTTGTTGTGACATAAATTTCCTGCAGCACGGGTTCAGGTAGACAATTCTTAACACCAATGTTATTTACTTGGTATATCGAGATGAGATGTCATATATAGTGAAACTTTCCCAAATCTGTTGGAGAAGTTTTTGACAAAAGGGCATCAATTCAAAAATATTGAAATTGTACAGTATTGCTCTTAATAAATTTTAAATTTTTAAACAAAACTTGTTGAGATTTCTTACGGTGCTTTTTGGTCAGTCTCTTTGGAATATAAAATTTTGCTTATTTTTTCAACAGCTTCTGGCCACAATGTGTGTGATGATTGTGCTACGAGGTTTTCTGATCTTGGGTCAAAAGGCCAACAATTAAATTTAATTCACGCACACATCTCTTTTTTCAGCCTGAAATTCAGGTTTACCTTATAAATGGTAGTGATGAAAATAGCTTTCAAGGTTCTGGTATAACCTATTCGAATCGGTATCATGAAGTATTTATTATTTATTTTATTTAAATATTTGAACTTATTCCACAGCCAGCTTATTTAATAAATCAATCGTTATGTAATAAATCAATAATGATAATCACATAATAAATAAACTAAAATTATTTATGCTCATTTTGCTAATTTCCTTTAATTCTACTAAAATTGATCCTACTTTGCATATTTTATCGTTCGCTAGAACAAAACTTCTCTAAAGAAAAATCTCATAGTACGAGTAGATATGTATGTTTCTATAATAAACTTTTAATTAAAGCTGTTTTAATATGAACAAATTAATCAGAGTTTAGTAGACATACATATGTAGCTGCGTAATAAAAAGTTTAGATTTAGCTTTCATTATTAGCACAAATCGTAAAAGAATAAAGTCTAATAAACAATAAAAAAATTTTTATGTAACTTTCTGTGTCTCACTTGCAGGAAATTAGTCCCTACAATAATAATACAACAGGGAAGGAATACATGGCTCATTTACTGAAACAACGACACAACTCAAAAGAACTAATTCTACAGAAAAGTCTTCAACTGAAAGAAAAATATAATGTTATTTTTCTCTCAACATATCTAGCCTTATTTTCGATTTTATTGTAAGCGACATGTTATCGAAATTAAAATTTTATGGGCGTACCCAAATTGAATTGAATTATTAAAATGCCAAAATTGTCAATAACTTTTAACATTCGGTCTTTTAAATTTTATCGCAAACGACAATTTACGTACAAAAACATACATACATATTTGAATATTTAAAAAAACTTCTCCTGAAAAGTTTAAATTTTGTCGCTTACGATAAGATCGAAAATAAGGCTCAATATGGATCGAACTCATCCTGTATTAAAAAAAATCTCATTTTTTGAGTTATGACTTTGTTGTAGTTAATGATAAATATGTAAATAATGCTGTTCTATATGTATACATATCTGTTCTATGTTCAAATTAAATAAAATATTTTTCACTGATATAACTTTCATTTTTTAATGTGATAAGCCGCGGTTGAAGTACAATAACCTGAGAGATAATATTATTACAATCAATCACCTCGAATTTGGACATTAACTTATGTATTTTATTTTACATTTGTTGAAATATTGAAGTTTCTTGTTATTTCATTAATAAATGAATCCAATTTTTTCAGATCGCTACATATACGCTTCAAAAGCTTGGTTTTTATAATAATCAGTGTTGCCAAGAGCTAGAAAAAAAAGAAGAGAAGCATAAAAGGCTCAGTTAGCCGACTGTAATGAAATGTAACTGCAACGGAAGGAAACAGCTGATTGATATTGTTATGTGAAAAGTAATCCAAATGGTTATAGAGATGTAACCGAAATATAAAAATTTGTACATTACTTTTCACCGAAAAATATCGAGCAGCTGTTTGCTACCGTTGCAGTTACATTCCATTACAGTCAACTAACTGAGCCTTAAGACTATAAAGTCCTCTAGACTTTTTACCCTAAGTAGAATCCATATCAGCTGTTCTCAACTCCTCAGCTGGCTATTTTCTCTGTTTGAAATTTGAATATTCCTCACATGTCAACTCACATTTTTCAGTAAATTTTTTTTTGCTATTCCAAGTATGAATTTTCAAAGCGATTTGACTACATTATTTGAATATGCCTTAATCTAGATGATGGAAAGAACAAACTTAGAAAAAAAAGCAGCAAACTTCATTACAAAACCAAAGCGCTTCAAACCATAAATAATAGTTTTTCAATAATTCACTTTTCGTAAAATTTTTAATTAAATTTTTTAATCTACACAGAAACAACATTCACGTTTTATCATTCACAAAAAAAAAACAAAAAATCAATTAAATATGTCATTGATTCAGTTAAAATTTTTGTTTAGAAATTAATGAAATGTTTATTTAATTTTTGTTTTATTTTTCACTTAAACGTGTTTATTGCAGGAAAATTTTTTCTGTGTATGAAAATACGAAATATAAAATAAATATAAGTAAAACTTTGGTTTTCTACACCCTGGTACTGACTACTGGGAATTTTAAAAATTAAATTTCATATGGGAAATTAATTTTCCAGAAGACGGAAAAATATGGAATGTCAAAAATTCAAAGCCGTATTTCCACTTTGACTATGGCAATTTTGCACTAGAATAAAGAAATGATTTTGTTATGTTCTTTAGTCTCGTAATTAGGGTCAATATTTGGGGTCTACTCTGTAAAGAACATTCTATCGGATTTAAGTTCACATTATGAAATTGTTTGTGAAATTAGTTGCATGCAAACTTTTCGTTTTGTCATCAAAACGAGTTACCAGAAATGCTTCAGAGATTCATGCTGTAATTTTTCTATATCTGTCTCCTCTGTAGCGCTATTATATGTAACGAGAAAAAGTTTCGTTGAAAGAATTAAAATTTCATAATGTTAACTCTCTAAAACTCGAAGGGATTTTCTAAAGTTTAGAACTATGGACTAAACCCGCTTGTATTTATCTGTATAGTACAAGCAGGGCAATAGAGAATCTAGTGCAACTTTTCTCATTAAAATTGCCAAGGATGATATAAAAGGAATTTTATTATAATGCGTCACAGTGCAATTAATTGCCCAATCGACTATAAATAGATAATCATTAAAACGCCTTAATCGCTATTTTATACAAGGCTATTCCTGTTTCTGCATGATGTTGGAAGTCTGTATGGAAGGATGTATCAATATCATGGCCAAATTTCTCAAGAATTTGTGTTAAAATGAAGCAGAGAGGCTCACAGAAAAATTTAAAAGTTAACTGGTTGTTTTTTCAAGTAATTTAACATTTTCTCATTGCAATTTTCCAAAGGAATATTTTTGCTTACTGTAACGCTGTGACACTTTGTTTTTTTTCTTACTTAAGTATTTTTACAATGCACACACACATATCCTATTATTCTATACTATTATGCTTCCTGTAGTCTGTATTTACACCATTATTTTTTAGTAAATCAATATAAGTACATATTTTTCTATTTCCCAATGACAGCTGCAATAGAGCAAGAAATATAAAAGAAAACTGCATAACATGAAATTTCTGAAATTTTCTTATCGCTTCATTAAATAAACAAAAGAGCCATCATATGAGTGCCTTCTTATAACGGGTGATTTTTTAGCAACTTCCTTTTTGGCAACACTGTTTTTGAGAATTCAGCTTTTTTCATATATGTATCATGTTACTGTTAAACATGTTCAGTTTGATGTATAATTTAACCATGAATCGTCTTTCAAATGAAGAAGGCTTGCAGCTAATTAAATTTTTATTATCAGAATTCATGCTCGGTTAAGAAAGTGTATCGTGCACTTCTTCCATTTTATGGCCACTTTGGGCGACCGTCTGAGGCGGATATTCGGACTTTTTGTGACTAAATTTAACACCAAAATTATATTATTGAACATTAAACCACCAATGCGCATACGTAGAGTGCGGACAGAGGAAAATAACGCAGCTGTATATTCCAGTATTGTTGGTGACCTCGAATTATTGATTCGGGCCATTGGGCCACGTTTCTCCATTTATTTTTGCCCAAAATGGAAGACCTGGACTTGGCTGACATGTGGTTTCAACGAAACAGTGCCACATGCCACATAGCACGCGAAACATTGACCCAATTGAGAAGCGAGTTCGGTGAACAGTTTATCGGCCCTGTTCTGTGTACCGAATCCTATTAAATTTCTCGTTTTATAATGGTTCTGCAGACATGGTTAAAAACATACACGATAATTTTCTTTTAGATATGATATTTGAGAATCTATATAATAAAAAAACAAAAAAACAATCTAAAACAATATTTCTATTTATCATTCTAACTCTAATTCTAAAATCGTGCGATTTCAAATTGATCGGTTTACAGAACAGGCCCGTATATCACGTTTGGGCACGTTCAATTGACCGCCCAGATTGTGCGATTTAACACCGTTCGACTAGTTTTTGTTGGGCTATGTTAAGGCTCATGTCTAAAGGGTTTATCCAGCAACGGCTGACACACTTAGAGACAATATTGAAGAATTTATACGTGAGATACCAACGGATATGTTGGGGAGAGTATGGCAAGATTAAATTAAAAATGAAGTAGTTCAAAGAGTTTGTCTTTTTAGAGCCTTCGTAATCATTATACGAAGTGAATTCATGTTTAACGCTTTCCTAAATCCGAATAAATTCATTCATTAGTATCCAAAAAGTTTTAAGATCAGTATACATGCACGGCTGCATCATCAACTTATTAAAAACATTAATTTTTTAAGCTTTAAAAAGCGTTCTTCGAATCACAGACCATATACTGGTTAGAGTTACTCCCCAGTGGTAAAAATATATATTATGTAATCGATGATATCAGTAATACTTAGTATCAGTCAGTGGTGATTCGTTCGCTTATTTTGCTATTTAGATTTAACATAAAAGTGACATAAGACGCCTAAGTGGTAAGCTACGTTGTCAGTACGTTCCACTAACATTGCACGTACATCAACAGCGGAGTTGTAAGCGGGCATGATAATAAATTTACCCTAAAAGTAGGGCAGTATTTTAATTTAATTTTGCTTTAGAACAAACTATTTGCTTTAAATAAAAACTGTATCCCTTCTTACATCGTAATCGTAGTTATTAGTAACACATGATATATCAGATTACACGTACATTACAATCCAAGATTGCTCGCTTACGATGTCATACTGACGTTAGTGATTATTATTGAAGTACTTCGCTTAATTTCCCGCTGGGTCATTTTAATGAAGAGAAATTTATTTAAATTATTGCACAAACACATGATCTACAATGACATGACATAATGTAAAAAATCATGCTTGTGTTTAAGTGACATCGAACCAGTTCATCATGACACTTGAACACATGATTCCATCATATTTTTGTACCTTGTTTTGTTTTTGCTGGGGACCTATAAGAAATACATAGGTATAAGCCAGCAGTTTTTTTGTAAGAAGCCACCAGGCAATTAAAAAATTATGGACCTACGCATCAGTTGAAATAGTCAAAACTTTGTGTGATTCAATGATCTATCAGTTAATGTTTTCTTCTAAAAAAAACTGATTAGACTTTGTAATTTCAGATACATATCTAAAACTCTATTCTATACTATTTAACTGTTCACAAAATATTTCTTGAGTCATTTTGTCAGTGCGACTTGAATGTAATGTTATATGAACTTCAGGTTTTACTTATCTTATCTTAAAATATATCTTTCAAGTTCAAGCCGAGAACTAGAATTGAAAGAAAACTAACGGCCTGTCCCACGATGTCGATAGAAAATGTTCTATGGATTACTTATGTTGCAAACAAAAACAAATTCTATTGTTGTTTTCAATACAATTTGTCGATCGAACGTTTTCTGTCGGCATGGAGGGACTGACTGTTCGTTAGTTTCACTTAGGCACTCATTTCCAATAAATGCCAGCACACTTTTAAATTCAACCATGTATATAGTTCATTTTTCAAATGTTGTTTGAGTAACACCTTAATATTCACAAAAAAAATTAAATTTTTTTGTCCTTCAAAATGCCGTCGCTAAAAAAATTCTTGAAAAAAAACTTTCTCTTTCTTTTACAACTGCATTCGCTATCTTTAGCATACTTTCATTATTTTTTTTTCACCAAAAAAAAAACAACAAGCCATAATACTCACCCTAGGTTGAGCCATTAATGCTCTAGGAGCTACGTCCAACCCGATTTGTGCCACTTTTTAGTGAAAAGAATTTTAAGCGAAAGAAAAAACTACACCCAATTTTTTCTTAACGAAGAAAATTGAAGTGCAGATTTTGTTTCCTCTATTTATTGGCGGAATATTTATTTATGTTAAACAGAAATTAAATTTAGAAATTAAGTTACTGATTTGTTGAGTTAAAAAAAAAACACTTTTATTTTTCTCTGATCGAGAAAGATTTTCTTTTTGTAACACTTGTCACTCTTTTTTTTAAGAAACTTAATTTTTCTTTTGGGAATTGCTTTTATTTTATAAATTGATATTTTGTGTTTTATAACTAAATTGTGTTGTTAGGATTTTTCATTTATTTTTTTTTTATTTTTGTTTAAATGGGGTTTTGGTTAGGCACATTTATATATAGATTTTTTTTGTTTAATTAAATTTCTTTGAGATTTTCTTTTTAGTTATCTTTTCGTATACAAATTTTGCTTCAATTTTGTTGCAGTAAAAATGGTTGATTTTTTATGTTAAATAGGTATTTATTTTTAAAATTAGATTTGTGTAGGCTTCTTGTTCTTCAGAAATGAAAAGTTGTTTGCATTTTCTTTTTGGTAGATTTCTTATTTGTTTGTGTTTCTGAAGTAGATGTCATAAATCCATTTTTTCTTATTGAAGTGTTAATTTTTTTGTTTGAAATAAATTATAGTCTTTAATTTCTATGTATGCATTAATGATTTTTTTTTTTATTTTTTGTTTTAGTTTAAATGAAAAATGATGTTACTTTTGTTTTAGGTTGTTTAAATCGTATACATAAGTTGTCTTAAGAAAACAAAAATCTTGTTGTATTGTTTGCTTTTCTTCCCGTTGTTTTGGTATCACAGTTCTTCTAAAATTAAAATTTGTTTTGAGTTTTTTGTCCTCATTATTACAATTAGTAATTTTATTTCTTTTTGAGTAAATTAAATAAAAAATTTTGTTAAATTAAAACCAAAACGAAAAAAATCGCGCGCGCGAAGAAAAAGCGACGGCTTTTTTACAGTTCCTTTCAGCAGTTCAGTTCACTTTTATTGGTGCATTGAAGTTATTCTTCATTCTCACAGTGTAAACTAAAAAAAATATTGTTCTCTACTAAATGTTCCTTAAAACAAACCCACACGTTACCGTTGGAAAAGTCCACGTGTATCTTTTGATTTTCACACTAAAATGCTGTGTTATTTTTCATTTTAATTTTTCATGCAATAAAAAGTTTTCTTTTCTTATCATTTCCACATGATTCTTGTTGTTTTTTTTTTAAAAAAAAAAGAAAAATAAGCAATTGCCGACGATATTTTTGCTTATTTTGAAAAAGACGTTTTTTGTTATTTCGGTAGCAATAAACATACAAATTGATTTATTGAAGTTATTTTTTGGAAAATTATGTAATTTATAATAAATAATTTTTTTTTATTGTAATAAATTTTTATTATTGTTGTTTTGTGTTGTCTTCTTGTTGTTCTTTTTGTTACTCGTCGTGTCGTCTATAACACAGCACAGCACGTCGTACGCGTTTCGAAGGCAAATACACACTGGGCTTGTCAATCACTTCGAAAACTAAACTTGGCGGGGGTAAATAAACGACCAAACACACAGATACTTTTTCCTCAAAAACATGTGAGTGTATACGTCATTTTTCTACACACAACACACACACACACAAACACACACACACACACACAAACGCACATGTATCCAGATACAAATACTTCTTTCTACTTTTACGTGTTTGTAGCAGAGTCAGTAAGATTGACTCTCATATGTTTTCTTTGGTTTTAATGGATGGTTGCTCGTTCGGTCGGTACGGTAGGTACATTTGTAGATGGATGGATGTTTGACTGTATGTTTGTTTGATTGTTGGTAGGTAAGCAACAATTGTGCCATTAAAACTCAGATATTTTCAAATAAATTTTATTTTTAAATGCCTGCCCGAGCAAAAGTAATGCGCGCGACAAGGAAAACTACCTGCTTAGCAGTCACATAAATCAGTTGACTAGAAAGAGACAATATACATTGTGTAATAAATACAGTACAGACAACAGTAATAACAACAACTAAGCATTTAGTAAAGAGAAAAGCGCATGTGTTTCAATAAATTACAGCAAAAAGAACCGTAATAATTTAAGAGATACAAGTTCAAGTCTCTCAAATATTATGCGGCGAATTAAACACAACTCCCCCTCACTTAAAATTTATTTTGAAAATAATATAATTGAAATTTCCAATAAATAAAAAATTTATTTAATTTTAACATAGCTTAAAAAATAAATTTTCATTATAAATTTTTTTAATTTTTATAATTTTGCAATAAATGCTCTTAAACCATTAAATTTTGCTCTTATAAAATTCGCTCAAAAGCTCTTAATCTTTGTTTGAATGCTCTTAATTATATACAACTTAATTTTTACATGAGTGCTTATTTTCATATATCATTCTTGAATATTATTGCTGTTGTTGTTGTTGCAATTTTTTATTTGAAATTTATTTGTCCTTAGATGAAATGAGACGGCTTATAATCACTTCATATTGTGTGTTAAAAAAAAGGCAAAACCAAATAAAAAATTGAAATGAATTTTGCTTGACTGTTTTAAAGCATTTGCTATGTATTGTAAAAACGAAACGTTAGTTATAATGGCTTATATGAGAGTAGCTTTTTGTTGTAGTATTTGTTTTAAGTTGGCTCCCCACAGTGTTGCCATTAAGTGTAACACTTGAGTGCCCCCAAAAAACACTTTGGCAAATCACCAAAATCTCTGGTTTTTTGTTAATGCAACATTAAATTAAAATACTTCGATAGAAAATCATATTAAAGTAAATAATATGTCAAAGCAAATGTTAGAAAATAGCAAATCATAATGATTTAACATTTATGGTAAACTGTTCCGCACTAGAACTAAGAAAATTGTCATTAAACTTTAATAATGATTATCAGCAGAATATCAGCTAAGAAGGGCACATTTATTCGGGAATCAAACGGCGTTTCGGATAGTCAGCAATATAATTTTTAGATCAAAACCTAATATTATTGTAATAATCGCGTTTTAGTTCTTGCTAAGCAGTTGTCGCTACGGATATGATTGCCAGAAAGTATTATAAGCTAACTGGAACGACAGGCATAAGGAAAATACTATATCGGAGATCGTAATCAATCAGAAATTAAATATTTTAAGCTGAAAATTAGTGGACAATTAAATAAATATATATTGTGTTCGAAATGCAACCAGTACATCTGATTTTCGTTAAATGTCTTAATAAAAGAGTGTTACACTAGGGGTGCAGGGCTATCGTATAGACCACACAGCTCAGGATATCCTTTGGCATATTAAAAAATTCAGCAGTTTCTTAACATTGTTATTGGCATCGTAATTTTTCGTTGACGCTTGCTAGATATCTAAATATTACAAAGAAGTGTAAGGAAAATTGCACTATTTAAAAAAGGCAACCGGATGACTTTCACAGTTTGTACAATATTATGTTTGTTGGACAAAAGAAAAATGAAGAAATATATTATGGACAAATGAAAACAAAATCATTAAATCAGATACCACAAAACCCAGTAATAAAAAATAATTGTTAAATCTAGATTTTTTTATCAAAATTTGTTAGTAATTGCTGAGTGCCATCTTCATTCAATATTCTATTTAGTAATATCATGCAAAAATGCTTAGAATAATATATCAGAATTCTTCAAATAAAATAGGATTGGTAAGGGGATAGTGTAATTTTACCATTTATAGAGGGAAATATGTATCTAAAATTAATCTTCCAACAAGATAATTTCTAGTTTCGTATCAATAAATAGTATAAGCCAAGGTTTCTGGATAATATAATTGAAGTTAAGACATGGTGCATTTACTTTCATAACCTTAACCCAAATAAAAATCTGTAGATCCGTCGATCTCATGTGCAGCCGAATTATTGAGTTAAGTTCAAGCGTAAGCAATGGTCTTTTAAACCATTCAGATGTCTTGAAGTCGTACATAAGGTTGCTTATGCATTACTATACCAGAAGTAACTATCTTTACCTTAAAAAAGACTTGTTTTCCTTTTCTCGAATACATACTGCTATTACTATTATAAACAACGACTTAACACAAATGAAGCGTAGAATATCCCAAGCAGTAACAAGCGACAATGTAAATTGCAGCTGAAATCGATTAACTTATAATTAAAAGCTACTGCTCTTTGGACACAATTTATATATAAATATTTCTACTGCAGAAGGTGATATTCCAACACGAACAACTCAAACCTAAAACTTTGCTTTATTGTTTAGTTCATGCAAGAATTTGAATTCCATAATCAAAACGTGAGCCGTTCGCTTCGAAATTCATATAAGTCATTGCGGCACTTTTAAGGCAATCGACTCATTATAAGTCCAATGACAATAAAAGATTGATTTAAATTTTCTGCCACACAGTACACCAGAGTTGTAGAAAGTGATTAACGAAAAAAGCTAAAAATCCGCTGATTTGATCACTGTGAAAAAGGAACAAATATAGTTTGTTTGTTGTTAAGTGTTTTTAGTACAATAATCTAAACGAACGACGGAATAAATTGTTACAAATTAAACTAAAGATTTTGTCGTGTTGAACTAAAATACACAATGTATAAAAGATCATTAGTTATATAAAGGTGCTTAAAATTAGTTTCCAAATGATTACAGACTTCTTTTTAAGCGTTTTTGCTCACAAATATTAATTTTTAAATTTTATTTACAAAATTCACGCAACGAATGAGACCGCAAAGTATAAAAAGTAATTAATTACCTTAAAATAATACCACGCGAGAGAAAAAGTAAAGAGGATTTGATGACTGTGTGGGCGAGACATATAGAAAGCACAATTATCTTCCGTCTCGTGACTTCTCTGGTCTACGAGTACTTTGTGTTTTCTGCATAAAGGTTCAATCAGACGTGACATAACCATAGCCATAGAAAACAACCGTTCAAATAAAACTAAGGGGCAACACTGTATTTGATTATACGTGACTCGCCATAACGCCATAACTCTCACCATAGAAACCAATTGAATTTTGGTTTGGTTATGGCTATGGCTATGGCATTATGGCTATGTCACGTCTAATTTAAGCTTAACAAAGCTCCAAAGTTAATACATATCGATGGCTTTATATAAGAAAGGTGGAACTCGAATTTTCGATATTTTATAGGAAAAGCAAAAAACTGAAGAAAAACTAAAGCATTTACATTCAGAAATATTTTCTTAAATTGCCATAGGTCCTTGATTTTTAACTGTAACGTACTAAGATCTTCAAGGAGGATGCAATTATACACTGTCTCCCAGAAAACATTAAAAACGCGATTTCTAAAAAAATTGATTTACGCCCTTTTTATGTATATTAGGCCATCAATATGTACAGATTTACATCGCAAACAATTTTCTTTCAAATAAAAATTTTGATAAAGCTTGCGACTGTGGGTTTGCAAAATTTGTATTAAAATCTCCATCCATAATAAATGGCATGAGATGGAGATTGTTACCCAATTGTCGTGCGCCAGCTTCAGTGTAAGGCAACAGTACGTAATGAAGATATGTTATAATATAGTATTATAAATTCTTTATAAGGACTGCTATATATCTTTTAAACAAATATTTTACATTTAAAACGTTCTTTTATTTAAAAGTTTATATATATTTTATATTTTTCAACATTTTAACCAAATTATCCCCACTGACAACACTATTACACTTCACAAGCAATTTCTATTAAAATTAATTAATAATTGCTCCTGAAGGCATGCTTAAAAATTCGCTCACACCTATTTGAAAACATCTTACTCAAAATTTGTGATTGTGTAGAAATTTTCTGTAACAAGTCCAGGGAAGGAAGTCGTAATGAGTTTATTTTAGACACAGTGGCAATACTTAAACTTTTCCGTCAACATCAACAACGTCGTCAACATGAAATAAACACAGCAACAAGCTTTTAGCAAAAACCAATCCCCATTTGTTATATTCGCTTGAGTGAGTGGCAGTTTTGCATCACAATTTTTGTTCGAAATGTATGTGCGACGGCAATAAGAAAAGCAACAACAAATACATACATATAACAATAACAACAACAGCTTCAACATTAACGCTTGCTTTCGTTTTATTGTTTTTGTAAGCGCAATTTGAACTAAACAGCAAAAAAGGTGGGTTGGTTTGTTTAGGTTGCATTACTTGTGGTTGTTGTTTTTCTTTTGCCAGCAATAAAGTGGGTGGGATTGGGTTGTTATTAAAGGTAGCAACAACAACAACAACAACAATCGTATGACAAATAGCAAAAATAGAGTTATAAAGGTAAAAATACTAAAGGAATTACACTCACTTGTTTTATATGGTCTTTCTTTTCTTTTATTCCATAATTTTATGCTGCTCTTATTTTATTTTAACAAACTCTTTAGTTTATCGTTTCAGTTTCACTTGTAAGAAGAAGAGGAAGAGTATATTTTATAAACAGAGTTGTTTATAATAATAAAAGTAGCAAATCTGTGAGCGTGTGTGTGTGTGTGTGAGCTTTTCCTTTTTTTTACAATGCAAGGAAAAACTCTTTGCTCATTTTTCTTCCTTTCTTTGAAATTTTTTCTTTCTTGGGTAAACTTGGTCTTGTTAGATGCGCAATAGTGGCAGAACAAAAACAACTTTTATAAGAGTTTGAGTTGTTTGTTTTTTTTTATTCTTTGGCTTTGCACTAGTAGTGAAAGAAGTGGTGGCAGAAGTGAGCAGCCGGCAGTAGAGTACATAGCTTAGTTTAATAGAAATTATATAGTAGATTTGTTAGAGAAATGTTTCTTCTTCGTTAGGTTTTTGTTGTTTTTTTTTCATATAATAATGACAAAAAGGTAACGCCTTCAAAATTTATAAAATTTGCAATTTCTTTTGAAACGAAACAAAACGACGAAAATGCAAACAAATGTTGTTGGAAATAAAAAGAACAACACACTCATCACAAGACAGCAGCAAGCAAAATTTACTCAAGAAAACAACGTTAAAAAAGAAATATGTAGGTAGCTGCATACATAAATATTTGTTTTAGTCTTAAATATTTAAGTTTTTTAAATAAAAAAAAAAAAATAAAAAATTAAAAAAAAAATAATACCAGGTAGAAAAAAAGATCAAGGACTTAAGAGAAAAACATGGCTATTGTTAATGATGTTAATTTGCGCAAAATAAAACTGATATGCAATTAATTTTAAATGCCTGTGCAAATTATAAAAATTATTAAATGCATATCTGCTTAATAATAAATAGATACAATTCAAAATATTAAACATGCAAAGCGCATTTGTGTAAGGAAAACTTTCAAGATGACATATTTACATGCATAAGTATTTGTGTATGTACATACATATCGTTACCTAAAATGCAAAAAGACGTAACTAACAAATAACTCAAAATCGAGTTTTTGATTGATTATTATGAATACGATTAAACTGCATGTCTTGACAAAATATCACACTTTTGCGATCAAAAATTACGCTTTAATTAACAAAAAACAAGGGTACTTTAAAACAAGTTTGTTTAGTTCTTCTTTAGTTTTTTGCTTCTCCTGTAAAATTATATTTTTGTAGATACGCCTTTTTGCATTGTAGCTAACGATATGTACATACATATTTTCTTGTGTATTAGCAAAATTCCTGTGTCATCTACAGCATTCCTTTGCTTCTCTCATTGACATTAAAAAATTTAATTATAAAAATTTAAATTGTGCTTAATTGTGTTGAAATTGCATTTTACACGCGCAAATTGTTGACGACGGCTCCTGCTTTACTTATGTAAATGAATTAATTAATCATCATTGGCGTAGCTAGACAGTTTTAATTATGGGGAAGGGAATATAAACGACTACTCTACTGTTTACTATAGTTTATAAATTTTTATTTATTACGTCACTTTTCACAATGTATGGTTAAGAGTTAACGTGAACTTTAACTGACAATTCTTCATACAAAACTTGCAGTTAAAGCCTCTGTTATCTTTTAACCATACATTGTGAAAAGATACGTTACACACTACAATAAAGCACCAAAACATATTCCCAAAAAGTAATGAAAATGTGTAATTTGATATTCGGCAGTATTGCATATATTTTGACTCGCGCATTGCAAGAAGTTCTCTTTTCGATTCCCTATCACGGATTTTGAAAAAAGTGTATAAAAAAGGTAAAATAATTGGGTAATCGCAATTGGTTTTTTTTAGCGAATGAATTTAATTACATTTGCATGTAGTTACAATGTATGTATATGTGACCCGGTCTATGAAAAGGTGGCTTATGACTCAAAAACAATTTTTCGAGAAATCAGCTGCATTTCGTCAGTTTGTCGGTAGTTGTTGTCCTTCGTTCCGTTTCTGTTTGTCTTTTCTTTTAAAAACTAGTGAAGTTTTGAGGAAAAAAACTGTGTACGGTTGTTGTTGTTAAAATGTCATTTATTATTTAAAATTCTGTTTTTCTTTCCTTTGTGCTCTTCTTTCTCTACACTTCTAAGCAAGTTAGGACTTTCTGCTTTTCATCATGTTAAAGAGCGTCTAAAAAACTATCCGAACCAAAAAAAAATTAAAAATAATTTTTTGAGTTATAAGTTTTGAGTTTTCATAGACCGGGTCACATATAAAGATGCAAATTACTTCATAAATTTCATTTTAAAAAGCATCTAAAACTATAAAGGAATTTAATATTTAATATTAATATTTTTAACCTTAGAACATCATTTTTGTTGTGCACTAACTGCATCCTTTGTCATTTTGCCTATAACCTATTTTTAGAGACGATAAAAACGTCTTGAGGTAGGCATGGTTAAAAAAAAAAACCATTATATACTCGTAACATCAAGATTATAAAATATTACACATTTTTTCCCATTAAGGCTCAAATTCACAGTCTTTAGTTAAATAATGAATGTGGTTTAACCAATGAAATTTATAAGAAAAATGTTTAGTTAAACCACGGGCGTTAGTTAACTATAGACTGTGAATTTTGGCCTAAGTCTTCTAGTTTCTTATAGTAAATATATTAAAATAAAAAGGAACATTAGTTTGCACTAACTAACATTAGCGAGTAACGCTATTAGAAAAATTAAACCCAAACAAACAGAAATAATTCGCAAATAAAATCGTCATCATTGGGACGAAGGATGACGGTGCAGGATTAATATACATAGGTTTTTTGGAGGCAAAATGTAGTTCCTTAAAAATGACTTCTAATTTTTTCACTTGGATATTAAGAACTGATATATCGTACTGAAATAAAATAAGCAACAATTAGTTTCACTATAACTTCATGGAAAATAGATCGATTTGAAACTTCCGCTAGGGGCAATTTTAAATTGGGCCATAATGATTGCGCGATTATGTTAGTGTTAAATTGAGTCGACTTAGGTTGTTAGGAATACTGAAAAAAGTTGTTCTGTTATTTTTTCTAAAATTAAAAAAGCTTTCAGCAAATTGAAATGCGATGAATCAAAACAATTCACATATTCCATTTGCAATAAAAGTTGCATATATAAATCAGAAATCTACATCAACTGACACCACACACAGTGGACCAAACGCAAAAGAACCCTGATGATGAAGGTGTAGTGGCCTTCGAAAACAGCTAGTTGTTCCATTCAGCTATGTGTTTGTCAGAATATTTACAATTAACTTTGGTGTTATTTGTTCATTAGTAATTATCACATGCAATTTGGATTACAAAGCAATACGAACTTTAGCCTGATTAAATTATAAATATAAAAACAATGCTTCAATTTTGTTTGACCTTTTACAGGCGAATTATAGCATTCAATATTGAATCATATTACAAAATTTTAATTGTGTTTCTGTGCAAATTTCGATCACTATCGAATGCCGTAACTTACTTCCGGGTCTAAATGACGAATTTTTTAAATACGAGAAAATTAGTTTTCTTTAAAGAAAAACATTTTAAAACAATTATTATCAAATTATAAAAATGAACAAATTGGCTTTAGCACTTAAAAAATTCCAGATGGGCGGAGTTAAATAATTTTTTTTTTATCAGTTTTATCACAATTCTCTAAAGAAAAAATAAAAACAATTAAATTTTTATAATGTATTAAACATGAAACTAAGCACAGATAAATCAAGAGTGGTATTTGTGAGATCTTATCCAATTGACGCATGTAAGAACATCTTGGAGTCGAAAAAATTTTTATCAACACATCCCGTGTAAAGACGAAACAAAGAAATAAATAAGAAAAAAGCTCTATTTGTTATTATATTTTTCAAGTTTATTTGAGTTTTTATATGAATAAAACCCTGTGTAAAATAGGGCAGAAACGAGTTCAGATTTCTAGTAAGATTTTCTTCACAATTTTAGAAAACATGTCAGAAACATTTTCTAAAGGGTGTATAATATAAACTTTGTATGGAAATATCTGTTATAAACTTTTTATAAATATAAAATCTTTTTTATAAATAAGGCAGTTTTGCTTAAGACATATCGAAGCATACTTATTTGATGCAAAATCAAATAGATTTTATTGTTTTGTAAAGATTTTTAAAGTTATTATGTTTGTATATTGTAATTCTCAATAACATATTAAGAGTCTTACTATAAACATACGAAGTTTTTAGACTTATATCAAAAATCTTTTAGGTTGAAGTCTACTGACGAGTTCCTTAAGCAGGAACGAAAGGCATATAGACTGTGGTTAACCATCAAAACAACCGAAAATGTATAATTTGGTTTGAGTTTTTTATTCCAATTCATTGTCGAAAAAAAGTAAAAATGTAACTTTAGGCTTTGCCTTGCTTTTCATAACTTTTGAAATTTGTACGAAAAATAAGGAAACAAATTTTAAAAATGTTGCTTTTATGTGGAAATCATTTTAATGACATAATTGAAATAATTATGGATTATAATTTGCTTGTTTAAGGCTCTTGAAATGTTTCCATAAAATAGTATTTCTTTCCGCTTGTTGGAATCGTATGATCCTGGATATCCATTCTATCTATTAAAATTTATACTTTATTTCTTATGTTGAATTGTGCACTGAATGAATAATTGAAATAAAGAGAGTTTTTCTTTCACACAGACATATTGATTTATTTACTCGACCTGATAAGATATAAATACCACGTATCGATGGCTTAATATATAAAAATTTTTTTTCAAAATCGCGTTATTAACGTTTGCTGATAGCCAAGAGATAATTACATCCTCCTGAGAGGGCTAAGTACGTTAAATTTAAAAATAAAATATCTAAGGCCACTTAAAAGATTATTTTTCCATGTAAAAATCTTCGTTTTCATTCAGTTTGTCCTTCTGCTGTAAAATATCGAAAATTCGAGTTACCCCTTTTTTATATTAAGCCACCATTGGTATGTAAATATGTGTATCAATTCAATTATGTTATCCTTGTGCTTTTGAAATTATTTCGGTTTCTGATTCGATTCCCGCAAAAAAAAACTTCGCGTTTTATGCAGGCGAGCCCCAAACACAAAACTGGTGCTTTGTGTTGGATAAAATGTGCAATTAAAATTACTTAATTTACAATTTACACGCATTTTGTAGAATTTTAATAAACTGTTAAAATTAAAAAATAAACATTAATATTTACTCTCCAAATATGTGTGAAAACAAATAAAAATTTTCTTTCAAAAAATTCCCAACAAAAACGAAACTTTGTTTTAATAAAATTAACACCTTTGAAAAATTAGTTTTTCGCTTTTTTTCGAATTGATTTACTAAGTATTACAAAATATTGCTGTCTGGGTATTTTTTGCTACAATTTTTTTTATCACTTACATACACACATGCATGTGTAAATATTTACGTAAGTATATGTAGATATGTATATGTATAAGCTAAATCAACAACAGCGAACATTTTAGTAACAAGATACAAAAATAAAACTGAAAATATGTAAAAACAAATAGATGGCAGTTTTAAAAAAGTGGTTAACACATATTTTGTGGCAATTTTTCATTAGAACAAGCACAACAGCAACAACAACCACAATAACAACAGCAACAGTGGCAGTGGCAGTGGCAGCAGCAGCAACAACTAACGATAGCAGCTTTAGAAACAATGCAAAACTACGGCAAAGCCAGCAACAACATCAACAGGGAGTTTAGAGATAAATGGCAAAAAGAAAGAACTTGGAGGCGCAAAACACATGGCCGGCCGGCCGGTCAAACAAACACTCCGCATATGATTTCTACAGTGTTTTTTTGTGCGCAAATTAAAACAACAACAACAAAAATCTACGGCGGCTAAATTTTCAATAAATCTTTAAATTTTTCATTGAAATAAAATTATGTAAAAAAGACTTGTCTCTGACATATTTGTGGGCTAAAAAGAGCTGACGGTTTTATATTTGGTAATAATTACTCTACTACTCTATGCATACATAACTAAATATCGAAACATATCGCACCCTAAATACAAAAGGGGCACAACTCAAAATTATAAAAGTGCTTTTGCTTTTTTATAAAACAGGTAATTGAAGAAATTTATAACGACCCCAACAATTTCTTTTGCAATACAGTCTTCTTGAAGAATATAAAATACTTACGTCATTTATTTGTACAGTATCAACAGTTGTTTGCAACTACTCAGCATCTGAAATTTTTTGAGTTGTGCCCCTTTTGTATTTAGGGTGCGATATATGTATATATACAGTAAACTGGCGATAACGTGAACTGCATAGTTTCTACCGAGGGTGTTGATGTTCTTTAATTAAGTATTGTTTTCAAATGTGAAAAGCTTAAGGCGCCAATAGTTAAAATTTTATATTTGCTAGAATGATTTCCCTTATTTTTCATAAAAACCCAAGCTATTACCATATCGTTAGCTGAAATGAAAAATTAATGAAACTGAAAAAAAAAATCAAAATCAGTGGTTTTGCTTATTATTCTTATTATATCAGAGTGAGTTACTTTCTATTGCAGTGTGATAGCTTAGTGCGATAAAATGTGAAATTGGTACTCGCTTTCGCAAAACATTCCTTAATTTTTTTTTAAGGAAGCAAAACTGAAGTTACATAATAAAAAATGGCGAAGGCTTACAGTAATAAAATATCAATAAATTAAGAAAAATATATACATATGTAAGTTAGTCTTCAAATTCGTTCAAAGTTATTGGATGGCTTGTCCTAACACCAGATTTAATAGCCCAAAGGTATCAGTTCGTATGAGTTTGGTAGCCATAGGTCTGCACCAGAGAATGACAAATAAGTACTCGAAATAAAAATATACTTGAGTACATAGTTTCAATTTTATTAACTGTATATAATCATAATTGTAGCGCAAATAATTCGTACGGTCACATATTTTCCCTCAAGAAACTATGTTTATAAGCAGTTAAAGTTCACGTTAACTCTAAATCCTACATTGTAAAAAGGCGCGTAAATAAAATAATAAAAAGGCACATGCGTAACTATCGTATTGAGTGGCTGTCATACTTAAAGTCAGAGTATGCTTATACACAGAGTATGCATATTTAGTCAGTCATAACTAATATACGCATGATACACGGGATATTTGTTCATCATAGTTACATTTGTGTATATAAAATATAATGTAAAATGTGTTCTGGCCTTATGAAAACATGCTTTGTGTGTACGCAAATAATATAGCCCTGTATATACGCATGTGTAGCCGATTAATACTTAGAGTATTTTTATATACATGCGTATCATTGTTGCTCATACAGTCTATAAATGTTAGTTATAGTCGTTTGTGCTGAGTAGTTTGAAAAAGGTGTAAAACAAAGCTCTTGAATGTTTCTAGTTATACATACGTATTCGGTTTAAAATTAATGCTTGTATTTCAGTATGAGTATGGTTTTTCTTTTTAGCTATACGAATTTATTGTTCCATGACAGTTAATATAATAAAAAGTACTCAAAACGATACTTTGTTATTCTCTAGTCTGCACCAAATCCGGAAAGTCGATTGCTTAGAATTCTATGTGATATTTGGAGTCGTTCTATTTTCCGTAATCATCTCCTCGAAATGAGGCATTTCACCAAAAAAAAATAAAAATATCGTCAAATTGTTTTCAACAAATAAAGACAGATTAAACAAAGCTTTCAGACTACTGCTGCTTAAATTTTAGTAAGGCTACCAAAAATGTATTTCTTGCCTTTTGTTTAAATAGCTTTAACAATTTGTTTATTTATTTTTGCTTTAATAAAATCTAAACTTGTTCAAAACCATAATATTGATGATTCGGCAAGAAAAGAAAAAAAAGAAAATTAAATGACATGCCAAAAAATATATTTATGTATGTATGTGTGCATAAAAAATCAATATTAAACAATATCCTTAAACAATACTTCACTACAACAACAAATCTAACCCACATAAACTTAAAATCAAACGTCTTTTATTATTGTTGTTGCAGTTGTTGTGTTCATTCACACATCCCATGCTCCACAGCATTTGTAAACCCTTTTCCATAGTTGCTGCTGTTAATGTTTCTGCTGCTATTGGCACACACTCTTCTGTGCCGTAGTATGTGCGGCAGGCACCCAAAGTTGCCGCAATTAATCAAAATTTTTGTTTTTGCCTCTAAATATGTATTACAAAAAAAAAAGAAGGAAAATCCAAAAGGACTTTATTGCTGAATGAAATACTCGTATGTATGTATGCATATAGAAAATTTTCCCGCTCAAAACAAAAACAAGGAAAAAAGTGCTAAATAAATAAAATAAATTTAAAAATATTGATTTATGCAAAATCACAAGAAGCCACCAACTAGTTAAAACCATATTTATGAATTCCTTTTTTATTTGTATTCACAAGTATTGTGGGAAAAATAAGCAAACACATTACCAATGAATAGGAAAATGATGAAATGAAATCAATCAAAAAATGTAGTACCATAAATATGGAAGAGTATGAGGCAGTACATAATAGAGCGGGCAGACGACTTTCAAACTACCAGCAGTAATGGCAAATTTATTTATTTATAGTTTGGCAAAAGGGAGAAAGAAAAGAAATAATAATAAATATAAATTTTAGACAGCAAAAACGTGATACGAACGAAATTTATTTAAATAAAATAATGAAAATTGAAAAGAATATTTTTTTTTTGCAAATTAAATTCAAAAGTAATAAATGCAACACAAAATTTTCTATTTGCCAAAGGGTAAGCCAATTATTAAATTTTAAGGTTTTGGAAAAAACCGCGCAACTCTGAAAATAATTTTTTTTTTTCAAGAAAGTCATAATATAAAAATACTATTTGAAGCTCCGAGAAATCTCCTGCATATTATATTAAGTCCTAGTTTACACTATGCAAGTCTTATTGCTGAGCTGATTAGTTTGTTAGGGGAGAGAGAGAGAGAGACGAGGGGAAAAGAAACGTTGCCGTTCCCCTCGTCTCTTTCTCTCTAATAACAAACTAATCAGCTTAGCAATAAGACTTGCATAGTGTAAACTAGGACCAAGCAAACTTGACTAAGAGGTACATACCAACTCAATTAATGTAGTATACTTGTTTTCGTATAATTGTTTTTTTACACTGATTTATGATTTAGGGACCCGTCGGGGAGGAAATCACGACTCCGTACGAGCTACAGTTATATTTAGGCCGCTTCAAGTGTAGCTTGAAAGCTTTACCGATTCAGATTAAAAGTAAGTTTTTGAAATATGCGTACCACCGAACTTTTCCTGTATCCATAGTTAATAATTAGCTTGTAGTTGTGGAATATAAGAGCCACCGCAATTTTCATGTATTCGTATTTAATAGTTTATTGGTATTTAACCAAGTAGGCGAACCTCCCAATTTTTCTTGTTATCGCTAGTAGAGACGTAGCATAGCGTAGTATACGAACATTTGTATTCTTCGTGTATTCAAAGTTTCTAATAACATCTTAGATATCAACTTATTGTATGCGATCCTTATATACTCGGATTTAATTATTGACCTGCGGAAATACACGTTAGAGAACTGGTAGCCTACCAAAGACATACCTCAACACCAAACGCTGAAGTGTAAAAAAGCGTGTAGCGTGTTCGAGAGACTTGGACATTTATGGGCTATTTCACAATAACGAAAGAAAACTTTAGAATGAAAATTTATATTGAAAACAACAACAGAATATGAAAATTTGTTTTTGTTTTCAATATAAATTGTAAGTCGAAAATTTTCTTTCGTTATTGTGAAACATGTCATTAGTCTAGTACCCTGGAGACGATCAAATAAATTCATCAATCACATAGTTGTATGCATGCAGCTATATTTTATCGCCTATACGTATGCGTTATTGGCAATGGTGCATGAAAATCAAAACATTTTATTTATTTTTTTATTTGAAGGCTAATGATTTGATCGTCTTCCAATCTGATTGACAAAGAGAAAACATGAATTTCTTTGTGATTCTTGTTTATGATAGAGCAGGATCAAAAGTTTATATTGCGCCTACGAGGTCAAAATAAAAAATGGTAATTGTTCATCTCCTTTTAAGCGACAAGCATGCGACACATACTGATTCACTAAAACAACGTCATAATTCAAAAAATGGGATTTGAGTTAGTGATAAAGGATCAATCCTCATATTGTTATTCAATTTGTGATATCGTGTATACTCAGCTCTTGGGAGCAAAATATAATTTTCTTTTCTCGTTAAGATGTGTGTAAATTAAAAATTTTGATCTTGTTCTCTGGTAAACTAGTTTTTTTAGTTATGATGTTGCCGATAAGCACTAACTGACGGGTTTATTTGTTTTTCAGCAGGGTATTTTAGTTAAGTCAAGTTGCGTAAATAAAGAATAATGTGTTCAATATATATTAAAATACCAACAAAAACCGAAGGTCCTCGGCTCGATTCCGGTCTCCGACAGCCATTAAAATAACAAAACCAATCATTTTTCTTATATGCATTAGTGTCCTTTGTATCAGTTATTGTAGGAAAGTTCTAGTCATGCAGGCATACGCACTGGTCACTAAACTACCCCGGCTTCAGAGGATGCTAGTCCTAATGTAACATCAGAGCGCCCTCCTGCGTCCGTATTGTGTAGCAGAATCATCGGCGAAATAAAATAACCAATGAAATGGCTACTAAGCACAGCTTACAAATTTAACACGCCTCATTAACACCGGAGGCGCTGCAAACACTGCATTATTAAAAAAACGTGCTAAAAATCAGTGTTGTAAGAAGAATGAAGCTTTCTGCTATCTCTTCCTTCACCACCTGTCTTCACTATCCTATCCCTTCCCTATTACGCTCTATCATTGTATTGCATCCAAGTGAGCTGGACTCTAAATTTCACCCTTCCTTACCAGCAGCCTGCTAACCTAACCTAACAACTTAGTTTACCTTCAGTAAAGTCCTGGACATTCTGACGCCTACACAAGCTGGAAATTTTTGCATTAATATTTCAGACCAATTCTTACGCGTTGCAGCGAATTTTCGCTTAAACATAACTCCTTTCAAGTCAAAACAAAAAGGATCGCAAGCTATTACCTGGTGTTTCTTAAAATAGCCTGGTTGTCTTGCCTCAAATATATTTTTTTACTTACATAATTGCCTGTTAATTTTTAATTGCTTTATAAAATTTAGTAATAATAATATCTTTGAATATTTTTTGATTTTTCTAAAATAAAATTGTGTTACTCTGTTTTTTTATTAAAAAACTCTTAAAATGTTATTGAGAATTGCGTGCCATGAAACCTCAAAAAATTTTATAAATAAGACTGTTAATATCTTACTTTCGCAAATATTTTGAAGCTTTTACTTTTTCCAACACATAGCAAGTTTAAACTTTTTACTAAATATTTTAATATTAAATTTCATATTTATTGCCATGTTCACAACAATATCAGGGACATGTCTAGTATATTTATAATCTTGGTATATTTGTGCAAGTACTGTGTAGCAGTTCTTCATTAAATTGGAATTTCATGAATAACTAATAAATTAAATTCCAATAAAACACTCACATAAACTCTCAACATGATGTTCATTTTCTTATTTTTAAATAAAATTATCAAAATGAGAGAAGAAAAAAAGCAAACAAACGAAACGACAAACTAACAGCAACCACACTTTTTCCAAGTGAAACAAGAAACAAAAACAACAATAAAGCACAATTTAAATTTGATAAAGTTTTCTACATTTTTGCTGCTGCTGTTGAATTTTCCTTGTGAAAGGACAATGCAACTAAACCAACAACAGCAATAGCACAAATGAAACTTTCAAGAAAGAAAGAAATATGCACTCTAAGGAAATTTAAATGAAATGAAAAAATAAAATTTATAGAAAATAAAATCAAAAAAGAAAAACTAATCAAATGATACTTTTTTATAGTATTTTAGAAAAGCAAAAAATAAATTTTAAAAAAATATACTTATATGGATGTACTACACGCGTGTGTTGGTTGATTTCAAAAGTGGGAGGAGTGCAACAGAAAAATATCCGCAGCCTCACAACACCAACAACAAAAAAGCAGCTGCACTTTATTTGCTAAGAAACCAATGCAGAGATGCCAAATGTGGGTAATAAATTTTGTACAGACCTTTTGGACTAAATATAGTACCTTTTTATTTAAACATTGACTTAGATAAAACTAAACGCAAATTCATTAAATAGTTGTGCGTATAGTTAATTGTTGTCAAGCAATAATCTTCCAAAGACCCGGCTTAAGCTAACTTTTTAAAACCTTTTAAAGCTTTCAATTTAAAGTTTCTTCATTAATTGGTATCTTTGGAATTTTTGATGAACATTTTATTAAGTTTTAGTCTTACTAATGGTCTCCAGTATAAATTTCTTGCCTACAATTTTGAAGAAAAATTATTAAGACAAGTATGTAAGTACATAAAAACAAGGAATTGCTTGATACTATGACTTGATTAATCCATTTGCACTTTTGTACCAAACCATAATAACTGCACCAAATAACTTCATTCTCTAGCTAAAGAACAAATTTTTTGAAAGCATTTTTCTTTTATTCTTTTTTTAAGTAAAACCAAAACAAAATGAAAAATAAAATAATGCAACAAACTTTGTAGAGCAAAATTAAAATATTGCATTTGGAAAACTTCCAATCCCAAGTCTCGCTTGACGGGCTTTCGCCCGTAGTGTAGTGAAAGAAAAAAAATTAAAAATATATTTTTTCTGCAACATGCGCGCGACAATGAATTTTCTTTTCTTAAGAAGGATGACGACGAAGAAAAAGGACTATGTAGAAAAAAACGGACATTTGCTCGAGTTTTTTCTTTCCTCTAAAGAAAAATAAAAATAATAAAAAGTGAAATGTAATTTTCTTACAGCATTGGAGAGCGTAAGACGAGAACGACATACAACGACGATATTATGATTTATATGGGGAGTCTCAATATAACAGCAGCAACAACAACTTCTGTCAGCTTGCATGGGAGCAATATGAATGAGAAATTGTTAGTGTGCTTAAGTTAAACTTGTTGTTGTTGTTGTTAATATAGAGTGATGATAATAATATTATCCCCCCACCCATAAATGTCTGTGAGAACAACAACAGCTACAATAAACTCAGTGTGTGCGCTTAAACGTATGCATAAGCATATGTGTGTATGTATGTATGTATGTCTGCATGAATCGGGAGTATGGTCGCAATAAATGTTCAAACCCCAAAAGATAGACAGACGAAACAGAAACATTTGCCCCAACATTTTACAGAGAAACATTTCTCATATTAAAGGCAAACACACACACACACACACTTAAGTGCTTGCCAAATGTATGTGAATGGGGATGGATGGTTGGATAGACGGATGGATGAATAGATGGGTATTATGGACGACAACATCAACAACAAAAACGGCTACTACGCTACTTCTACTTCAGATGAGGAATGAAAAAAATATCTATGAGAATGCTATGTTGTTGCTATTATTCCTGATGATGTCGTTGTCGACGACGAAGACGTTGACTACGACGAATGAAGGAGTGTACATGACAATTCATCTCTTTCTTATAAACGCAATTTATCAAATGGAAAACGACGAAAGCGACAGCAAAGATGAAGACGACGACAAGATATACAAAGTGAAGCAAGCTTTTTTACAAAACAAAAATCCAAAAACACACTTTCATACACTCGCTCACAGAATTCAGTGCTCAAAACACTCACACACACACACATACGTGCGCACAAACCTTCACACACATTAGCCCCAACGTCTATACTACAGTGTGTTATTAGTTCTGTTATACTGCAAGGCAACCATTCAAAACTTTTGAGTTGTAAAATACTCTTGGTTTTTCTGTTTTGGTCTTTGTTTTGTTCGTCTTTAGCTTCTTGTTCTTCTCACAACTGTTTTGTTGTTTAGTGTGTGTTGTTGGTTTAATTTTTATTTTCGTTATTTTGTGTTTTCTTTTTGCTCTCGCTGTTCCTGATTGTCATTGACGTCAACGTCAACCAACGTTGGCAACACGCATACAGAGTTGCCACTTGTGCTAGTTTCAACTGTAGCAATTTTCTTTGCCAAAATACATTTTTAATAAACCAAATATTATTGCTTACGCAGAAGTAACTAAGAATGTCATAACAAAGAACGTTCAGGATACTTGGGTGCATCCTTTGTATCGCGTAAAAGTATATAGTACCGAAAGCGATTATGGTAGGTCCGAAGTTAAACTGTTTGAAAGGAGAGTGAAGAAAAAGGGTTTTTGGCAAAAAGGGAAGTGTCGTTTACCAAAAAAGACTTTTTAATTTTCTACTTAATGAAGTACCTACTGTCAAAGTTCCCAACACAGGAGTTATTTACAGATACCTCCTCAGACTTTCAAAATATTCATTTGTATTCGCGTAAACTTAAAAAGTTGCAATGTTCTGCTAGTCTAGATTGCGATGCCAAATGGTTCTCGGTATGGACAGATATGTCGTGTCACCAGAATTGTACAGTATCTAAGAGGATATCGTCAATACTTCTCGATCAAAATGAGAGATAATGCCACAAAGTATTGAAATTCACATCCTGAAGCACAGCAATATTCCTAACCCGACTTTCGCGAGCAAGAGTCCTGAAATAATATTAGGTCTTAATACCCATCTGAGGGTAATGTTTTCATGTTCCGCCATTTCATTATTCGTCATTTACGGAATAATGTATACTACACCTTCAACAGGTCCCTAAATTTTTATCTTCCCTGCTGACTATCAAACTAATGTTTCAGTTTTATATGGTATTATTGCCCTTAATTGGGGATCATATTTACGAGATAAATTCTCAAGACTGTTCCGACAGGATTAAAGTAGCGGCTTTCATTTTGTATAGCAAGCTGAATGCGATGTTGTTTGTCATAGTTATTTGTACAAACTGTCATATTTGTTTAGTTAATTTCGTAGACACTCTGTAAGCATCAGTTTCTACCCAATTTCTAACAGCCGTTTCCACTCGATATGCTAAAATGTCAAGATGGATTCCAACTGTTGCCACTGCTAAGTGCGGATTTGAGTTCACGATGCAGCATGGAGTCGAGTACCAGGATGCTTTCGATCTAATTGCACATTACCCCAAGAATATTTTTTGGCGATCGTTGGTGATCACATATAATAAGTGTTCTTTTTAGCTTCCGAGCAAGCATCCTATAATCTATAAGGACGATTGATCGACTTTTATTTCTATAAGCACATTAATCATGGCCAACGAATCCAAGTTTCTAAAGGATCGATTTAAACGTCCATGAAGGCTAATGAATGTCAACTGAATTTTCAATGAAACCAAAGAATGAATATGAGGCTGTCCTAACGTAGTTGCTATCGTCTCTTTTTCTCCCAGAGGGATGAAGATGTGTTGCTTTAATTTTGGATAACAAGGCTTGATATATTAAACTAGGAAACTGCTTAAGGTCATTAGGAGTAATACCAGCCTGTCCAAATGATTTGAACAGATGCAAACTTTCAATTGCCTAGTGTATCCTGCCCACAGTCTAGGTGACGAAGACAAAATATTGGCTTAAATTTCACATGTGTGGCTGACATCCAGTGAATTTGATGTACATAAGAGTATTAATAATCTGTCTGATGATTTGGGATGTCCTCCAAGACTTGCTAATGCAAATTTGCTATTTATATTAAAGTTTACTTTGTGGAGAATGGTTCTGTATCAGATATTTTCTTTTTGTTGATTATGACGGTTAATATGGCTTCCTGCTACTTGCAATCACACACTATTCTTCTGAGTAGTAACCTATGAAAAAGGTATACAGTGGAATCTCTCTCGAACGGACACTGAAGGGACAATTGAAATGCATCCGGACTCTCCGGTCAAAAGAAAACTAAACATTTGAATGGAGCGCTGCCGGGACCTCTCAAAAGTGTCCGTCTAAAGGGGGTGTCTGCCCATAGGAAGTGGCCGTTAAGGGAGATTCCACTGTAAATCAATACTAAGTCCAGTGAGAAGTCATACTAGATCAGTGCCGTTGATTTGAGGTAACGAATGAGGTTGCCTCTATATCCGTAATACGTCCGATTGGTCTTCCAGTACACATTTGTTTCAGTGATCAATACTTCGTACAACAGTGAGATGTTCTTTTAGCTTTTGCTTATTGTCTACCACACAGTCTCCAACTTAGCCTATTCAATCTGCCTTCAGCCTTATGAATGAAGTATTTGAGAATATTGTTTTTGAAAGTACCGAACTACACTACGACTGACACTGCATTAGAGTTGTTTACAGTAGATCCTGCCGTAAACATTTTCATCTATCATATTAACAATAAATTTTATTTGTATATGCTTAGTTCTATCTTGATTTTATCTGCAGTAGACGAAGAAAAAAAAATTATTCAATATGCGTTAGAAATATTATGCCAAGTTTCCGTTTAGAAAAAAGCTTCTGTCATTCACTCCACTTAAATGATGTACCTACATAATTTTGTAAACCTGTATACAGAAGGTTTTATGAAACTAATGACACCCATATTTATATGGAAAAATTATCTAACATGTCTTGGTTTTGGTGGAAAAATTCTTAGCATACTAAATTTGTCTTAAGTTTCTAAACATGCATTTAGCGAAATAGGCACTTTAAATTTTTATTTTCTGATAGAAATTTAAGGTGTACTACGTTCAACGTGACGATTACAACTTTAATTGAAAGTAAATTCTTCATATATGTTGCTGTTAACTGGCAACACTGGCCATCTATCTGTTATAAATTGAAGTATTTGAATATAGAAATTGCTTAAGATGATTTCTGCTTCAAAAAGCTTGCCACACCGAGATGATGAGGTTTTCTTTTTATGAAAATAATGATGAAAGTAAGCAACATTTATAATGCCCCTCATAAAAGTGATGAGTGGATTTTAAAAACTCAACTCATCACACCGCAAATGCTTAAACAGTTCTAAACCAAGTAAATTCCACTCAAATAAGAAAAAAGGAAATCCTTTCAAAGTAAACGTAAACAATAATAATAACAACAGGGAAAACAGTGCTAGTAAACATACAGAAAAGCACTTAATTTGAAGAGATGATGAAGAAAAATAGGTGTTGCCATTATTTGACTGTTGCTCTACTACTGTAAACGTCCATACATACATACATATGTATGTATGTATGTATGTATGTAATACATAACAATAAACTACACACAAGCTGCAACTGCACTGAGCAATAGTAAGAAGAAGATATTAATACCTATTTATCAAAATGTTTTCAAGAACAAAAAAATTTCTTAAAATTTTTTCACACATGGTTTGTAGGTATTAAAAATTAGTTTTTAAATTTAATTTAACCAATTTTTTTTAATTGCACTTCGAGGACTTACTAAGTCTTTTGATACTCATTCATAAAACAATTACTATTCTGCTGTCTCTTAGTGCAGACTCCCCCATTTATCATTATTTTTGTGTTGCAAAAAAATGTAAACAAGTGCATACCTGGTGGCATGTATGGCTGTGTGTGTGTGTTTGCGCGAAAAAGGTTAATGTTTTGTTTTACTTATAATTCATCTCTTCAACTCAACACTACATAGAGCGAGAGCGCTCTCTTCTACTCAAAATTGCACTCTTCCGTTATTATTGTATTTATTTATTGTACGAGTAGTAGTAAAAGGAATGATGTTATTTTATTACGCACACACGTGCTTGCCATCAAGTTTTATGGTTTGTTTTTGTTAAAGCGGCCTTAGCACAATATCTTTACAACCGGGTTATTTCTTCTTCTTCTCACCAAAATTGCTTTCAATAAATTGCTGCATAAACAAAGGAGATAACTATGTATCACAGAATGCATAAAGGAAAAGGAAGACTATATATGTAACTAAGAGTAAGAACACAACGGCTTTTTAAATATTTAAGAGAACAAACAGCTGATAGAATATTTATAAAATAACCCCATTATTTATATAAATATTGTACATATGTATGTATGCATGTTAAACAACAAAGGAATTTTATTAATTATTTTTTTTTTGTTAAATTTTGTTAATAAAAAAATTTATTTTAGCAATTCAAAAAAATAAATATTATAAATAATTTACCTCTCTCACTCTCTATAAATATTATCTTATTTATCTCTTTCTTAAAAAGTGGATTTTTCTCTTCTCTTACAAATTATTGTGGAGTATAAAACATCTCTTAAAAATTTTACGGCGAATTTATCTTTTGGAAAATATTATAAAAGATAATTTTCTCTCTTTGAAGAAAAAACTCTGGGAATTTTTTTAAATACATGCCATTTTTTATTTGGATTTCTTGGTATTTTTTGCCAAATAATTCTTCATTGAAAATTTGTACCGATGCATGTTGGTTTTTCGAACAAGTGCGTAAAAATTCTTAACGGAGTTTATGAAAAGTAACGAAAATTTTTAATATTCTAAAAAGGTTGCAATAACAGTCAATCTTATTTCCCTAGTTTAATATAAAAATAAAACAAAATTAAAGTGCTGCTTTATTTATGCTGAGCTGAAAAGTTGTTTTTTTTTTCATTTAATTTACAACATTTAATGAAAACGCAAAATGCCGTCGGTTACTTGTATAAATAATTCGAAATTATTATAAGTTTTGAATTGATTGCCTGTTTTGAAAGAAAAATTGCTTTATTTATAAAATACTAAATTCTGTATTTTCTATTAGATATGTATGTAAATACGTATACATACATATATTTAAATTTCTTGGGCCGCTGTGAACTAATGTGAATAACAAATTATAAATATCTTGTATATTTAATTTACTTGTTTTGGGTTTTTTTTTTTTAATTTGTTGTACTTAAATGATTGTTTGTATGTATTTTCATTGTAACTAATAATAAATCAAACAAATTTTTTCTAATCGCCTGTGATTATAATATTTTCTGGAAATTGCGTAATTATTATAAAATATTTGAAAATAAATAATATCTTTGTTTTATATTCTTAAATAATAACTATTTTTAAATGCCGCGCATGAAGTGTTTTAAAATTAAAAACTGTTTATGCCAAATAAAAAATTTATATGGATTTAATATTTGAAATTTTTTGCTTTCAGGAATCAATATATTGAGCTCTTGTCTTGTGATGTGTTGTTCAAGTAATTACTGTGCCCTTACTTATCAGAATTTATTGCGAAAAATTTTAAATATTGCCAACAAAATATTGCCAAAAATTTTCTCTAAATATAATATTAATCCATAAAGATATATTTAAGTAAACGGAAATAGTTCTTACCACGAATTATTTGGAGCAATTTAGCCAGGGATTTAAAGATTTTTCCTCCATTGTCAATACGATTGTTTATTTCTATAAAATTAAGTTGCTTTAATTGCTTTAATTTATTCTAACACTTAACAATATAATAAAAAAAAATTATAAAGAAATTGGAATTTTTTTAAAGGCTTGTAACTTTCTGTGGAATAATTTTAAGAAAAATTTTCTATAAATAGTCGCAACGGTTTCAAATTAATATTTTTATAAAATTTTCATAAATTCACAATTATTCAGCGATTGCCGTAGCCTACTCGTCCTAAAGTCTAACAACAGGTTTCCTTAAAATAAACAGCGACGAATTATAATTAAGCGACTGTCATTAGTGTACGCGTTTTGACATTTGTCACGAAAAAAAAACATGTTTGTCTTATAAATTAAAAACAATTGATTTGTTAATTATTTAAATTTTATTAACTTTGTCTTACCGCTTGTTTATTGAAGACAATCGAAAATTTTCGTCTTTGTAATTACATTGGAAACAAAAACAAATTTGAGTGTGTTTATTTTGTTTTAATTATAAACGTCCAGTTAATAAGATTTGAGTGAAAACAGTAACTTGCAAATAATCTCTATTATTTTACGATACTAATACAAAGGGTTGATGGAAACTAACACATACAAAGTTTTTTCTACATTACATCACAATTTTCATTTTGGTCTTAATATCGTGACAGAAACTTTATTCAACGCATTGATTGATATATTGATCATCACTGCCGTTTAAAAGACTAGTCAATTGACTGTTACTGTTCATGACGTGGTATGGCATGTAAAATGAACACCATTTTTTGTCAAATGTCCTAGAATGCCACAAAAAGCGAGTTTCGGCAGAGGAAGTTAAACGAAGAAAATATTATTTGCTTGGATAGTATTGGATAGTATTGCGGTACGGTGATAATTGGCTTTACATTAAATTTTTGCAGGTAGAAAAAGAGAAATTTGCAGCATTTGCAGCCATAGTAGTAATTAGACTATACTTTACAGTCTGTACAATTCATTGCATAAATTATCTAATTTCGGCAGCTAAAATTAGAATAATGAACTAGTTCATTAAAATAATGAACTAGGAAATTGATGGAATTTTGTTTCGCCATAATTCATAACGAGAGTTATGAGAGGCAGAGAGTGGAGCTCGCAGGCCATCTCTAGAGCTCATTTCAAGCACAAAGCGCTGGAGAATCAATAGATTTTTGGAGTAACACAAAAAAATTTTGACAATGATACCTCTGGAGCCATTTAACCGATTGAAATTAAATTTTTGACACAGTTTTTCATGTACAAAGAAGTGACTAAATTCCAAAAATAAATTTGGCAATTTCTTTTTTTTTTTTTGAGTTTGTTTGTAGTTTTTGAGCTGTAGATTAAAGAAAGCAGAAGCTAATTTAAACGGCCAATCATAGTAGTTTAGTCACATGTTAATACTGACAACACACACATGAGTAAAATGCATAAAAATTAATTAAAAACAAACAAATAAAATGTTTTGTTTTTTGATTTTTCTTAATCCTTACTAATATTATAAATGGGAAAATGAGTTTCTTTATTGGTGAAGCTGGACCGTTTTTCAAAATTCTTGAAACTACTTTTACCTCTGGACTAGAATATATTACACCAAAACCAAAAAAAAAAAAAGATATAGAAGAAAGCTTCATTATTTTATAACTTTGCTTTTTGCATGTTTTTGATAATGCAGTGTTGCAGCGCCTCTGGTGTCAATGAGGTGTATTAAATTTTTGAAGCTGTGCTTAGTAGCCATTTTATTAGTTATTTCACTTCGCCGATGATTCTGCTACACAATACAATATGCAGAAGGGCGATATGATGTTACGAGTATATTAGGATTACTATCAGCTGAAGACGGTGTAGTTCAATGACCAGTGCCTATGTCTTCACCAATTGAACTTTCCTACAACGAATTATACAAAAGGACACTAATGAACATTAGAAAAATGCCTGGTGTTATTATTTAATGAGTGCCGGAGACCAGGCCAATGCGACCCTCTGTTATATATAGAAATTCGGTGTTTTCTTTTGAAAACATCATTCTACATACTATAGCTAATACGTTTAATTTGAAGTATGCTAAAACATAAATTGTTGGCTTAGAAATTCCAGATGCTGCTGAACCCACAGCAAATACATTTTTTTTAGTTCGTATTACATAAAAATAAAATATTGCAATTAAATTCAACTATTATTGCATATAACCTTCTGAAAAATTACACAAAATTATTGATACTTAGGTCGAACCCCTCTGTAGTTAGTATCTTCTTAAAATTTAATTTCATAATTTATTACATCCTTAAATATTATAAATAAATGAATAAATATTGAGATTTTGCCCAGTGGTGCTTTTGATCATGAAAATTACAGGGGTACTTAAAATTCTCATATTTCGACTCAGCACTTTTTCCTTTTTGCCACAGAATTTTGTGCCAATAGCTTAAGCCAAAGAGTATTTATTAATACCAAGTGGCCTTATCATAACAACAACGTACATACGAATTTGTATGTTGACAGTTCGGGTTAAATTCTCATGCTATTTTGTATGGAGTTTGACGGATGGGGTAAAGTCAGCTGACTATCAGCTGTGCTGATAAGGCCACTTGGTATTGATACACTTTGGTTATGAAACGATTACAAACACACGCAAAGACACACACACACACACACACACACACACACACACACACACACACACACAAACATACTTATATAGGCAGATCTAATGTAAACTTACCCCCTGTTTCTCTAAATGCGAACGATAGATTCGATCGAATATTAATATTAGAAAAAAAACAAATTTCAGTTTTTTGTTTTTAATATAAATGTTCGATCGAATCTATCGTTCGCATTTAGAGAAACAGGCCCATATTCTCGAAAATTTGGGTGAAATCAGTAATTTCCTATTTTTACTAGCGAGAAAATAAAAAAAATGGTTTAATTTTATTTTTTTTAATTATAAACAATTTTTTTATGTAGCGAAAAATACAATTAAAAAATAATAAAATATAGAGATACATATAAAACAGAAATGTTAGCAAAAAAAATTGGACTTAAAGTTTCCAATAAGAATTGCGAATGCGTCGTAAAGAAGACGGAGTCATGTAAATCTAAAGTTAATTGAGTAAATTTTAAACCGCGTTAAAAATTACATGTTAGACTAGTCTGTCTTATAGTTATGGAACTGACTATACTCAGCATCAGTGTTATTGTGTGATCGTTTATTTTAATAAGCGCCGCAAGTTTTTTAAAATATAATCAGACGCATTCCAATAAATCATGTGCCTGTATCAAATCTCTCTTCAAGGCCTGTAAAGAAATATTAAATAGGTATATAGTATATGAGATAAATATTAAATACGTTTGTAAGTAAATACAAATTAAAAAACACCATTTGTCGTTTCGTTTAATATACAAATACAAACCTGGCTTAACTTTTTTCTTTAATGTACATATGTTTGTAAATGCAGGTGCTCAAATCAGCAGGCTCCTGCAAAAAAACGTCCTTGAGTTTTTTTTTAACTCTTTTGAAAATATTCTATGCTAAAAAAAAAACTTTGTTCTTTCTTATTTCAACCATGTTAAAAATTTCTCAGTATTAAGTCTAAAAATTTTCTTTGTTTATTGTTTTTAGTCAGTTTTGTTCGCATTCTGTCATTTTCACTTCTCAGCAGTGTGTTCTGTTCGTTCATACTTACGTTTTCTACCTGAAAAATCCAAAATAAAAATCAACTTTATACTTACTTCCTCTTCTACGCCTCGATGAAGCCACCTACTACTTTACTACTCATGCCTTTAAAATTTACACTCCATATTAAAATTAAGAACGTAGTGTGCGGAACTAATATTGTATTTTGCGAAACCAAAAAAAAAAAAACAGAACATGAAATGACTCCGTGCGGCCGGATTAGGCAATACAATGTTCGTTATTCATTAAGAAGGTAATCCCTTAGTTAATCCTTGAGTCTCTGCGGCATTAGTGAAGACAAAAAACCAGACAGCAACTGTTCAGCGTTCGTTGATTTTCTAAGCTGATGTTTTCAAAATAGTTAGTATTTTTGAAAAACTGGTAAGAAATTTATTAACTCGTGATAATTGCTACGCGTCACTTTTACAAAAAACGCAATAAGTTAAGATAATATTTAAGAAGAATCCTTAGGAACAAGAAATATTATACACATATGAAAACTTTTTCCCATAAGCTTTACTATCTTTTTTAATCCTTTAAATAAATATTCGGAGGAATGACCAATAAAATTTCCAATAGCAAATAATTTTTTTTAGAGAACAGTATGATATTTGTCGATTATAAAATCGAACCTGTTTATTTATATAAAATTATTATTTTTCTTCACTTCATATAACGTTTGGGCTAACGAAGATTAAAAAATTATAATAATAAACCGGCTGTTTTATTTAGTTCGTATTTTTAAATTTCTTAACTAATTTAATTGATTAAGTATTTGTAACTTGTGCCATTTTTCATAAAGAAATCTGTGATAATTTCTAATACGTAAAATTATCTTATAAACGTTTACATATTTTAATAAAGAACCTCTGAAGAAGTTGGAGAATACCAACGGAACATTATACAATATAAAAAAATTAATCAATAATATTTTATTTATATCAAAGAGGCGCAAATATCCTTGAAAGTCCAATAATTATATAAAATAAAATATTAAATAAATAAATAATAAATTAGATAGAACATTTTTTTTAGATTATAAATTTTCTCTAGAAAAATAATATATTTTAATAAAATAGTCTTCAGAATTCTTGTGTTTTTTTTAGAAAAAAAAGACCAATTTTCGTTACGCTGAACAAAATGAAATTTCTACAAATAGATAAAAAAAAACTTGTTAAATCAGATCAAGATTTTAAAATTTTTTTTTGCTGAAAACGAAAATTATGAAAACTTGTTGTTGTATCCCATAATGAAAAAACAAACTTAAAATAAAGGCCTTTTTATTAAAAAAATCTAAAGAGTTTTGACTTTATATTAAAATTTTTAATTAAAAAAAAAAATATTTATTCTTATGTTTGTTAAGCTCAATGTCGTTTTTATAAATTGATTTTTTTATTTATATTCAATATCTCGGTTACAGTTTGTTAACAAAATATTGAAAATATATAAAAAATAAATTACAATTTTGTAATAAATTTAGTAAAGTGCCATTTTGACACGCACACGTAGGGTTCCGTACGAAGACTGGGTATGATGATTTTTTTTTTTTTGGTTTTGGTTTTTTTTAATTTTGGCGATTTTTTTTCGGTTTTTGACGTTTTTTTCATTTTGCCGACTTTTTTCATTTAGGCGATTTTTTTCATTTATGCAATTTTTCCACTGTTTGGCGATTTATTTTAGTTTAGCGATTTATATTTAGTTTTCGGTTTGGCGATTTTATAATTTTGGGCTTTTAAGTTTTATTGTTTTTGAAAACTTCAATATTTTGCCTCTAACGGTTTACAAGATACAGCAAGTTGTCAAAATTACATTAACTGATAGGACACCCTTTAATTTAAATTTTTTAAATTTTAGTGTTAAGTCCTATTTTACACTATGCAAGTCTTATTGCTAAGCTGATTAGTTTTTGGGAAAGAGAGACGAGGGCAACAGAAACGTTTCATTTCCCCTCGTCACTCTCTCCTAACAAACTAATCAGCTTAGCAATAAGACTTTCATAGTGTAAACTAGGAATAATTATTATAGTCTGCATAAAAATACACTTGGCAAATTTTAACTTTCCATATGTATATAATTGTGTATATTGCGTAGAATTTCAAAATTTTTTATTGCTCATTTTGGAACACTCTTTAATTTGTAACTGTCATGTATTTTCGTATTTGTTGTTTTAGTGGACAAGGTTCTACATATTCTGTCAAAATTTCAGTTTCGTAGCTCTTGCAGTTCTCGAGAAAACAGCCTGTGACGGATAGACGGACAGACGGACGGAGTACGGAACCCTTAAAACGACATAACAAACATAAGAAAATAAAATAAAAAGGTCAGTCAAATATAATTAGAATTAAAAAAAATTATTTGCAAAATAGATTTTTAAACCAGCAACTTATCTTACTCTTGAAAAATAGCTTTTGCCTGGGGTTTTATTGGAAATAAGACTCCGAAATGAAATATTTATACAATTAGAAAAACTGTTTAGTAAAAATTAAAATGAAATTTTAAAAATTCTTTCCCAGAAATAAAATTTTCTATAAAAAAGTGACCCAAAAAAGTTGTTCAAAAAATGAAAGAGTTGAGAGGGGAAATATATATTAAAGAGAATAATCCCCTCTAAAGAGAAACTGCTTCAGCTTTGGAGAGAAAAAAAAGGAGAAAGTTGTTAATGAGAAGAAATCTTGTTTGGAGCGTTGCCACCCACTTATAAAGTTTAAGTATTCAGTAAGGGGATTAAGTTATTACCAAAATTATTTTATTTCATAAAAATCTAGCAATATGCTGCAATATGCAATCTTGACTTAAACTTTCAAAGTAATACAATTATATAAGTGTATCAAACTAGTTCCTCTGAAGAGCATGATATATATGATACTCAAACTAAAACCGATCAAGAGAATTTTTCTATTCCAGAACAGATTTTTGTGATTTTCGAATTTTTGATAACTCTATTCAAAAGAAACATATTTATTCGAAAACTGGAACTAAATAATAAGATATATTTTGAAAAGATAGTGCTTCTCTCACAAGCTAGGAAAATGCTAAAGAAAGAAAATTTCTCTTCACGTTAGACATGCATATGCTTTTTAATTTTATTATAACTTAATTTTAAAGTCAGTATTCATAAGCTATTATTAAACTTAATATTGTTTTAAGGCAAGAATTTCGCATGCGAAAACCGGTTTACAGAATGCTTTAACTTTAACAAGCGTTTATGTATACCACTGCAAATATTCTATTAATGTGTAAAAAAAATGGGAAACTCAAATAAGAATTTAAGATGAGTATTTATTTTTTGATTGTTTGTTAAATCCTAGTCCCTATATCGATGATCTGAAGTACAAGGGCCCTAACTCGTAATTTTTAATACATTTCACAAAAATACACATAGACACAAACATTTATTGCAATAGTGTTAACAATGACGCTTTTACAATAAAAGATAAATTTTGAATATCACACTTTCTATTGTGTTTTACCTTCTCCTGTACAGTTAAAATTATTTAATTTAGGGCCTTTCTCATTGACTCGTTGTAATCGTTGTTAATTTTCGGTCATAATATTTTAAATAAAAGTCTCACACAATATAATGCCAGTAGGCAATCGGCATTCGTCTTTCAATGGCAAACAAGATTTCTCATTCAAATTTTTAAAGACCTGGAAAAGGACAACAACAATGCTATGCCTTATAAAAAAATTACACACATAAAGTTAACTTGGTTAACAAAAAAAAAAAAAATAGAGAAAAATAAAAACCCTGTTTAAAATCTTAAGGGTTTGAGTTAGCTGTGCAAAAAAAAAGTTAACAAGATCCTTTTTAACAGTTTCTAACAAACTGAAATTTAATTGCAAAATTTTCAATTTGAAAATTTTTTTTTCCAAGAAAAACATTTAGCACAGTCATGTTTGTTCGTATGGATTTTTCTTCTTATTCACTCTTACTATTTTTTTTAATGAAAATGTAAAGACCGATAGTCCTTATATTTTCAAATCATTAAATTGATGATTCAGGTTTTAAAAACTCGTAATTTTTGAAAATGTCAGATAATTGTTAAAATGCATATTCCTCTGCACATCCATTTGTCTGTCTGTCTGTTTGTCTTTTAGTAAAAATTTCTTTTTTATTAAGCAGGATTTTGTTACCATAATTTTATCTAATTTTGTCCTGTAAGATACGACGACGAAATAATCATTAGTTATAAATTTGAAAGAAGAAATATAAAAAAAAATTAAAATGTTTGTTTACATAAAACACTTAATTTCTGCTGCTCTGCAGAAAATTTCATGTTCATCTCATTTCGCTGGAATTTCGTTTATTTTGTTTTGGCAAAAAGATTGATGATTCCCTGCTTAAGGTCAATGTCATAATAAACATGACTTGTAAAATTAATATCAGAGAATAAATTTACTCTTGTGTTTAAGGCATTGTTGGTTCTTTTAACTTAAAATATGTTTCAGTTTGACTTTAGACGCTCAACAAAAGTACACTACTACAAAATTTTGTGCAAATTCGTGTTATCACAGATTTAAAAATATTTTAAAATTAAATTTTTCTAAAAATTATAGGTAGATAGATTTCAATAAATTTTTATGTGTGTGCACACTTACCTTTTGAGTTGGAAAAGTACATTTTTAATATTCAATGGCAGAATCTTATTGTATTTACTTTACCTGAAATGAAAACATGAAAATGAAGGGAATATGATTAGAAAAATTTTAAAGAAAAATTTATTTTGTAAATTTTAATATAACAAAATCAAAAAAAAATATTGTAACTACATACGCCAGGCGTTTTAAAACTTAAATTTTGGATATTGTTCAAAAGAGAGTTGAAGTTGCACCATTTTTGCAAATTTTTATGGCGAATCAACGAGGGAAACCGTAAAAACCCTGCATTTTGAATAAATTTCAGTTCAGACCCAAGTCTATATGAATGTAAACTATTTTTGGCAGCAGCTTTCAAAGAGACTTGAAAATAAAAATTTAAACAAGGTTTTTAGTTCACCATTTAGTGCTTAAAAATAATTATTACTAATAGGCAATAAATACTCGTATTCTATTGTTAAACCCTTCAGCAAAAGTGGTGAAATGGTTTGTGATTCCGTGTGCAATTTCCACAATTCTCATATGCGACCTACAAATTATATATTTATTATGAGAACTTATGAAGAGAGATGATGAATAACCGATATCCGTCCGTCCGTCTGTATGTATGTTAAATCGGGTTTCCGAAGCTCCCAGAAAATCTAGAGGCTCCGATCTTGGGCCCAATAATTGAGTTCTCAATTATATGTCATTTATCATTAAGTGCCATTTAACTAACGAATTAATATTTTCAGTACAAAGTTGAGAGACATTTAAATGAAACTTAAATGCCCAACATTGATGCACTTTTTGTTTCTTAAAATGTATTTTTAAGCACTTTTTGTTTTCTGCATTTTGATAACCTTACATTCTTATTTATGATAAACAGCTGTAGTTTGAAAAGCCTTTCATAATACTGCGAAATTTTGTAGTGCTGCCATACTTTCAATGTAATTTAATAAGAGCTTTAATTAACCCTACTGGAAAAATTAACAACTTAAATTTAAGTGGCAATTAGCTAAATGACATAAAATTGAGAACTCAGTTATTGAGCCTTAGACTGTTGTGTCAGAAATCGTTCAAAACAGCAAAATCGAAAAGACCGTTTCAGAGCTGGAAATTTTAAACTTTTTTGCCATATAAAAGTAACTAGCTGAAAGTATTTTTTGTTTTTTTGTTAACTAAATCTACTTTTTATTTCGATAAGAATAAAATTGGTATTCAAAATTAAAAAGATAGTTCAAAATTCCAGGGCTGGAAAATTTTAATTTTTTTTGTTGGTATATAAAACTAATTTTTTCTTTTTCTCTATAGGCCTTATTCATTAAAAATATTTTTAATTTATAAGAGGTTTATAAAACAGATTTCCATAAAACTTTTCTTTTATAAAGCCTTTATAAAACAGAATTATTTTTTATGAATAAGGCAGTATAAATTTAACATATTTTATATTTTGAAAAGAAATCAATTAGCAACGCAAGATAGGAAAATCTAAATGAGTGTGATTCCAGGGTTGGAAAACTTACACTTTTTGGTATAGAAAAGTAACTATGTAAAATTATTATTTTTTTCTTTATAAATTATATATGTTTTATATTTAAAAAAAAAATATGGTTGTATATAAAATTAGAAAAACATAAAACACATCTCCGAAGCTGGCAAACTAAATAAATTTTTATGGTGCACAAAAGTAACTGAATAAAGTAAATTTTTTTATGTTTTAGAAGGTAACAAATTATTATTAAAGATCAGAAAAATCAAAACTATGGTGCCAGGGTTGGAAAATATAACTAGAAAAAAATTTCTTTTTTATTAAACATATGTATTTAATAATTTAGGAAGATATTTAAAGAATTTTTTTATACGACTATATCACCTCTACCACGTTAAACAATCCAATATGCAAAATTCGTTTTGTAGATTCGTTATATTGGTATCCTAATTTATACGATATGCCTCGTTTCAAAGATAACTCAATGAGAAATGTTTCAAGGCTGGCAATTTTGGGAATTCGCTGTCTTTAAATTCACAGTTAATGCGTCTTCCCGCTCTTCTGAAAATTACAAATTTGTATATTCGATAGTTTGTCATGGTAGGGACGATATGTTTTGTTTTTTGTGTTGGTATCAGAGGCTGGCAAAAGTTTTAACTTGTATACAGTGATCCCAACTTGTTTGCTCTAAAAGCACATCAAGGATAAGAAAAAGCACTAAAAAGCGAAATTTTAATATCTCAAAAGCGTATGAAAAGCACTAACGTAAATGTGTATAAGTAGAAAAATAAAACGGCTTGAAAAGCAAAAAAAAAAAATGTTTAATTTAAGAACTAAGAATGTATATTTGACTGCAAAAAACATTTCGTCTGACTAAGTAAGTATGTATATTTATGTACAAAGTTTTCAACGTTTTCTGCAGACACTAATAGATAAAATATAATCGGTACAACAAGATTTAAGCCAACGAAGTCCGTATTTGATATACAGAATCGAATTAACAGAGTAAAGATTTTTGAACTAAACGTTCCTTCCGCCTCCGCATTTAAGTACGATAAACTTAAAATTCTTAGTACGACATTAAATAAATCTGGAAATGAATTTTCTCCAATTGAATCCTGAAAATCCTTGACTTCTTACCCAAAAAAGTTCGGTTTTTTTGTTTATTTTCCCACTAGCAATGTCTAATATTTTCTAAGCTCTTCTCTATTCTGGTAATAGCGTCAAAATCTTCAATGAAATTTATCGGACAAGATACACCAACTTTTTATTAAAACATTTTAAGCAATCCACCTATTTCTTAAAAGCACTAAAGACAACAATAAAAATTTTAAAAATCTCCAACTTAGTGCTTTTTCCTAGCTTGGCACTAACGCTTAAAATTAGGCATTTTGAGTCATCAATAAGCACTAAAAACACTGTCAAAAGCACCAAGGTGGCTTGGTGCAGCAGGAAGTAAAATTAAGGCCTGCTTCTGACCTGAAATAGTGCTGCATATATCACTGCTTTTATGCATGTGCTCGTAAGGTTATTTAATATTGTTGTGGCCTAAAAATACCTCAGAAGTCAAGGTTATTTTAATGTGATTTATCCACTTATGTTTAACCACTTTAAGTGTAATCTTTGTCCCTAATGTTAATCTCTATTTCCTGGCAGGTATTTATACAGATCCTTACTTACTGCTATAATCTTTTCCATATGTAACCAAATTTTTTTGGACTGACTGACTAAATGGCTGAGTGACTGATAGACTGAATGACTATAGGTGACGAACAAAGACATATCATATTAGATCTTTAGTCAAATTTACACACAAGCAAGCAACTGCGAACTAAAGATGCAATTTAAGTACCAACTCTGGCTCTTTTTTTTTGAACGCAGCCATTAGAAGGAAATAGATGTTGAAAAAACAAAGTCAAATATGTACGTCAAAAAAAAAAAAAACAATAGATCAAACAGATTTAGTCACACTCTACTTTTTACACACCATAATACAAATATCTACACTTATACATCCCAAAGTCTACACAGAGAAAAACTGCCTCATAGAATCAAGAAGTTTTTCTCTATGAAACATTTTTAGGCTAAGGGGTATCCCAGCAGAAAGAAGCGAAGATTTTTTCATAGAGATTCCTTATTGTTTTTATGTGGTAAATCTTATTAATTTTATCAAGAAGAAAACCACATAAAATCAAGAAGAAGTCTTATTATACACAACTTTGTTTACTCAATTTCCGTTATTTTTGGCACAAAAAAAAACAATCCATAGAGAAAAACTTCTTGATTCTAATAGGTTTTCTTATAAATTGTAAACTATAGGGCTTTCTTATTGATTTTATTAGGTTGCCTTATTGATTTTTTAAAAAAAGTTTTCTTCTTGATTTTATGAGGTGTCTTGTTATTTCATATCTATAAATAGACATAGAGACAATTTTTTTCATGATCTTTTTCATTTTTGTATAAGAATGTTTGCACCATTATTTCAATGGTTATTCAGGTTGCTTGTTAGCGTATTGGTTAAAGAGTGCTTGTCTATCAGGTAGAAGTTTGCTGGTTCAATACTTGGTGAGTAAGTTAGTTAAGAATATAACATAATGTGTATGTGTGTATGTATGTATAAATAAATAACATCTACAATATACTACATACCTATATACAGACATATGTACATGGTATAGAATTTGAATGAAAATACAGAGAATAAAGACGCAATTTTTTTTATATTTTTGATTGAAAAAATCAATAAGATAACCTCATAAAAACTATAAGATTTCTTCTTGATTTTTTCAAAAAGGTTTTCTCTATGAAATTAATAAAAAAAAAGCCATAGAGATTTCTTATTAATTTTGTTCTGTTTTATGAGGTATTTAGTAGGCACTGTTTTCTCTGTGTATGAGTTGGGGAAAAAACATGGAAAACAGATATTTCAATTCTAAGAAAAAATTCAATAAAATCTTTAAATATTTTTAGGAAATCAAATCAAACACCACCATATGCAAATGGAACCACAATTTACTGTGTGTAGATCACCAAATTGCTGCTGATGAACAACAAATATGTTTTGGATTTAAATAGACGAAATACAAAAAAAAAATTAATTTGAAATTAAATATTTTGTATTTCTTTTTTTTTTAGTATTACAGAACCATCATTAAATAAATTATTATTTTTACATGTGTTTCAAATGTGTTGAAAATACCAGCAACAAATAAATGTACTGAAGAAATTAGAAACAAATAAAAACGCTTAAATACGAGCGAGTAGAGCGAGAATATATTTTTAAGTTACTTCAAATGCCATTTAACTCATTTATTTATTTTAATTTATGAGTATGAACAAACAAAAGACGAACATTTTATTTTTTTTTTAATTTTTTCTTCTATATATATATATTTTTTTTTTTTTTGATGAGATTATTTCTTTTTTAATGCTTCAAGTAAAATATTTCTTCATTTTGATTTGTTTTAAGGAAATAAACGAAAATATATTGTGGATCTAGAAAAACGCTTATTAAAATTCCAATTTACTCGTATGTATAATAAAAAAAAAATTATGAATATTTTGCGTGGGTTGCATTTTTTATTATAAAATTTTTAGTTTTCAAAAACTATTTATGTATTGGCCGCTATTTACCTAATTTCGTTTTATATTTATACAATTTGTGTCATAAATTCTCTTTTGTTTCATATTTCTTTTTAACACAGACATAAAACTTAATACATCAATTCATAACGTTTGTAAATTATTTTTTTTTGTTAAACCGCTTTATTAATAATTTTATATGTATAAATATTTAGTTTTTTTGTCAAATATAATTCTTTACGAATGATTTTTTTTTTATTTTCAATTAAATTTCTTTCTATAAGTTTTGTTTGTGGATGGGCCACCCACATGAATTTTTCATTTCGGGTGTTGTCATATTTAAATCGTATTTGACGTTATAATAGCCCCAAAGTCATATTGATAATAAATTAACAATTAAATTATTATGTTCGATATATGTACGAGTATGTATGTACATACATGTATATGTAGGAATGTATAAAGTAAACGATTTGTTAAATGTGAAATGTTTACTATTTTATTTGTAATGCAAAATGGTTTCAAGCAGTGAAAAAACTAGGAATATATTATTTCAATAATCAATCAAATCAATTCAAAATATATGAGTAAAATATTTATTATAATATGTATTTAAATTAATTATGAACACAAGTTCGCCGTGAACAGGATTGATTCTAAGTGACACTTTTCATGAGATATCGACAACAACCTGGAGTACAACTCCTTCTTAGATACAAGTCCTGTAGGGATGTTCATGTAGTACAGCAGGGAAGATTTGGTCAACCCTCCATCCCCAGGCCGATGCCGTTCACGCCCCACATAGAAATATAGCCAAGACGAATTGCAAACATTTTTGCTATTTGCTTGCCTGCTGAATCCAATGGGAACAGGTTTGGAAGCATACCCAATGCATTCGTAAGAGTAGTGTGAGGCAGGTCCCCGAATCTTGTTTAACATATATACATAGATATGTCTTCTTCTCCAGGAAAGGCCACCACGAGAAGACCCCATGATAATTTGTCGTACTATCGCCGTATAGATCCCAACTTTTTCTTTGGAGTGGATTGGATGGATGGATCTCTACAATTTTAAACTTAAAACCATGATACAACAATTTCATCTGAATAATGTAAGGCAACTACATCAATACACACATACTATAATATTTGCATTACAGATTAAGAGCTTTGAAATCTCTTAAATTTGTTATTGTTTCTATGCAAAGAGCAAGTAATTTTGCAGCTTCTGGTCTATAGTGCACAGTGGGGGCATTTTCGAAATAAATGGTAATAAATGTGAAACTTTTGCATTAAGCCAGAAGGCACATATGTGTTATAAAGCCTAAGTACTCCTCTAAAGATGTCGAAGTTTCAGAAAAAAATTAAGTGGACAATACATCGTTAATATTATTTCATACAAAAATTATTTCATTCAAAAAATATAATAGAATGCATGTTGTGCAATCAGTAGCTTATAAGTTCCAAATTTATTACCATTTAGTTTACCAAAGTCGCCACTGTGCAGTGGCTAAAACTGAAACCACATTAGATGAATACATGTAACCTGATATATCGAGAGTAATTTACGGAATTATGTCCATATATCACTCCTCCTCAAATGTCGAAAGGATTTTCTCTTACCAAAATCTCATGAAAACAAAACAAAGGGACAGGCTTTATGTTCCAACAGTATCAAGTTTTATCCAGTGCAAAGATTTATTGTAGTCTAAAAACTGTTTTTGTTATAACCTTAAGACTTGTAGCTATATATCGTTATTTTAATATAGAAAGGCCCTAACTCATTATTTGTTTTAATGAGGGTTTTTTTTATATATATACAAAAAACTCGATCTAAAATAAATAATCACTTAGGGCCTTTCTATATTAAGGTACCGATATGTGAGCATCGACGGCTTAGTATAAGAAAGGCGGAATTCGAATTTTCAATATTTTATAGGAGAAGGAACAAACTGGAGAAAAACTAAAAGTTGCCATAACTCTTTGATTTTGCAAACGTTAAAAACACGATTTCGATTTTTATATCAAGCCATCAATATGTAAGTATATGTGACCTTCTCCGAGAAAAGGGACCTAGTGTGTGAAAATGAAGTTTTGAGAAAAAAAAACGCATTTAAAAAATAAAATTTTAATGTTTTTCTCATTTTTATCGATTTTGACACATACCCGTTTTTTAACACACCCGTCCCTTTTCTCGTAGAAGGTCACATATGCTTTGTGTTAATTTTTTTTTTCTTTGCAAATGAATTTTATATAATTTTTTGTTAATAAAATTTTAATAAAAAATAATAACAATTTCTGGCACTCTTGGCATCAAATACGAGTAAGTACTTAAAATAATTTTTTTTGGTATCCAAATGCAAATCTTATTTCCCATCGCTGGTTCATAATAACATCAAGTTATTTTTCAATGTTCTTATGCTTCCTAAAGAAGAGAACTAATTCCTTTTTGTTTCGCTGCCGAAACATCGTTCCAAGCTAAAATTGATTAGATTCCAAATTAAAAGTGATAACTACATTAAGTAAAATTAACTTTTTCATTTTAATTCCAAAAATGTTTACATATTTCTACGAGTTTTAGTAAAAATTCAATTAAAATTAAACCAAATACTCCAGTTTATTCTTTGTCTGTTCACGTAAGATACCAAATAAATTTAATTAAAACCTGGATTCAGTAACTTTTATTACAATTGTTATATCGTTATTATAAATATAAGGAAAACTTAACGACTTTGCTATCCAGCGACATATTTTAACGATATTCGCTGTCTATATTATTATGAATAGAACAGGCTAATGTTCGTAACGCTTTTTAAGCCAAATTACATGTGATAATTATTAATGAAGAAATAACATCAAAGTTAGTTGTAAATATTCTGACAACACACAGTTGAACGGAACAGCCAGCCGTTTTCGCTGTCGTTTGGAATGAAATAACTAAAATTACAAGTGCAAATTCATTTAGTTTTTTCTATTCTCCTTTGTGCTTTTCGCTTATTTTAACAATGATATATAATCAAATAGTAAGTAAAGCACATCTTTGCCGACTAACAAACAGCACTTCTATCCCTAAGATCATATATCACTTCCTCTATTCTAATTGGGCAGTGTAAGATTGTGAGATCAGGTTGACCTCACCCTCGTCTGGGTTCCAGCATATAGCAATTTTCCAGGTAACGAACGGGCGGACGAGCTGGCTGAAGGTGGCTCTGCTATTAATGACTCCAACGCCGAGTCCGTAGCCATACCGTATGGTACTATTATAAACTGCATCTTCAAGCATTAGCTCTATATGGTTGAATGCAGAAGGCGCAATATAAATACGTGCAAGGTTGCTAAGAAAATGTGGAATTGCTAAAATGATAGCCGCTCAATTTAATTAACAAGTAGGAGCCGTAGGGACATCTCGAAGCTCGTTGCAGTCATGGTGGGGCACTGGACGGTTGGCACACATTCTAGTAGGATAGGTCTGTCCTATAAGGAGTTCTGCCGAAGTTACCGAGAAGAAAGCAAAGAGATACAATCTTCCACTTTCTTTGAGAGTGTCCAGCTTTGCATCTCTCGAGGCACAAGTTCTTAGGCAGTCATGTACTGGACGATATTACTGATTTATCTGGGATTAGCTTGAGTGGGCTTATCAGACATCACAACGCAACAGGTTAGAACTAGTAATGATCACCGCATCCGAATAATTAGATACGGTTCTACATAGGTTGACACCGATAAGTGTAGTGGTCCTTTCAAAAAGGAATCATCTAGATTCTACTTGAATGCCTACGTGAAGAAGGCAGCCATGTAAGCCAACCAACCAAACAAAGCGCAGCTGTACACTATTGTAAATAAGAAATTAGATAATGAAATTCTCGTATTATAATTTTCGGTTCGCAAAAAGTTACTGAATCGCACTGCAGCTCCCATATTCTTTAAATCGTTATTGCTAAAATTCTGTGAGGCGATTTATCGATTTTCGGCTGCTACGAATGCAATTTAATCCGCCGAAATTTGAGTGTTTTATGTCATTGCCAATAATTTTTATTTTTGTATTTCCTCAACATTTTAGAAATCGAATTTAGTTTTAGCTTAAGTGAATTGCAGAATCACATAATATCTGCAATTCCTTGCTACGTACCTAAAAAGGTGTGTCAAAATTCATATTTACGGCCGTCCGACGATGTCACGAGAAATCGTTCGATTGAATACTTGTATTGAAAACAACAACAAATTTTCTAATGTTATTGGTCGTTTGCAATACAAGTTGTCGATCTAACGTTTGCTGGTGACAGCGTGGGACAGGCCTTTACTGATACATTTGCTTCAAGATCTTTACTTGAGTATGATAAATATCAACAGGTTAGAGAAATTTGAATTTTCTTTGTCGCACTCTTTGCAAAAAATACACATTCAGTACAAAAGATTATAAGAAATAAAAACATATTGAAACAACTTTTTCAAACTATTTTGAAGATATTGTGACACAAGCAGTCAATATGTCTAGACACTTTCAATATAATCTAGCATTTTCGTTACAATAAAAATTTTCTTGAATATAATTATAATGAAAAGCAGAAAATAGAATTTGTTTTGTTCATATTTATACATAGTATATTTTAACAAATAAAATAAGGAAATATGTACGTATCAGGTTAGCCATGTTATCAAATGGAAGAAAATCAAAAATATTCATACATAAATATGTGCATGTGTATATATTGTATGTATATTGTGTAATATTACATAGTTACATATATGCATGTGTATATATGTTCATTAAGTTTCAGTTGAACGAAATTTATAAATGAATGAAATGGTATTTATTTTCCTTCATTTAATTTTTTTTTTGTTGGCCCAACACTAATGAACTAGCAAATATGGCGACATATTTAAAAAGAAGAAAACAAAATGTATATAAATTGAAAAGAAAAAAATATAAATAAAGTATGTATAGAATTATCACAACGAAAAATCGTTTCAATAATCTATGTACAATATATACTCATACATACAGTAGATAAATCAACAGTGTGGGAGAAAAAAAAAGCAACCAGTAATAGAATGATGGAATTTTCCAGATTTTCCAATCTGAGCAAAATCTAATACTAACGAGAATTCGATTAGATTTCCCATACAAAACAAAATCTACTTGGTTACTAGATTTTGTCGATATCTACTTAAAATCTTGTAAAACTTAGTGAAGCCACTATTTTTTGAAATTGTTCTAAGAAATAAACCAATGAACTTAAAAAGGTGTGTGAATTAGCTGCAGTTGTTTGGTGGGAGTCTTAAAAAACTTTCAATCAATTGGTTTTGTTTCGGATACGAAATTTGGATAAATATAAAAAAAAAACTTGGTGCAAACGGTGCAGATTAAAATAAAGATTTTGACTGAAATCTGCTGGATTTCGTGCAAGTGTAAATTCCCTATAACCAAATATCAGGAATACCTTAAAATTAATAAAACAACGTGCAAAGAGCAGAGTTTTAAAATAATGAAGCTTTCCTCTATCTTTTCCTTCACCACCTTTCCTAAAGAAGGTAACAAATAGTAATAATGATAGGCATTCATTGCCTGAGTGTTACTTCTCATTAAAAAAAAACTTTTTTTTAGCAAAAAAGTAAAAATTTATTTTTAAAAATTGTCTTATACCTTTTAAAAAAAAACATTTAAAATGTAACAATTTGACATCGCAAACTCAAAATGGGTAAAAAAAAAGGTTGTTTCTTATTTATGAAAACTACAAATATTTTTTAACCGACTTCAAAAAAAAGGAGATTAACAATTCGTCTCAATTTTTATACCCTTTACCAACAAAAATGGTAAAAGGGTATATATAGGTTTGTCATTCCGTTTGTAATTTCTATAATATCAATAAGCGACACATAAAATATATATATTCTGGATCCTTATGCATAGGGAAGACGAATAAGCGATGTCCGTCTGTCCGTCTGTCCGTCTGTCCGTCTGTCCGTCTGTCCGTCTGTCCGTCTGTCTGTACGTGAAATCGGTTTTCCGAAGCTCCCAGAAAAGCTAGAGACTTCGTTCTTGGACTGGTGTGTCAGAAATTTTCCAAAATAGATTGGTATTGAAATTCAGCAAAATCGGACAGACGATTGCAGAGCTGGAAAACGTAAACTTCATTTTGCCATATAAAAGTAACTACCGAAAACAAATTTTTATTTTTTTTTAATAAATAAACTTATTTTACACATCAGTACGATTACAACTGGTATTTTAAATTAAAAAAATTTAAAAAAATTAAAAAAACGTTTCCAGGGTTGGAAAACTGTAACTTTTTGTGTTATGTAAAATTAACTATGTCTAAAACTATATTAGTATTTTCTCGAGAACCGTACGAGCTACAGACCTGAAATTTGGACACAGTGTGTAGACCTTTGGCCGCTACAAACACAAATACATGAGAATTGGAAATTAAAGGGTGTTCCAAAACGAGCAACGAAAAATGTTAAAATCCCATGTAATATACATACAATTATATGTATATACACTTTTTATACAGACTACAAAAATTAACACTAAAATTTCCAAAAATTTAAATTAAAGGGTGTTTCATCAGTTAATGCACTTTTGACTATGCAATTTTGACAACTGCTGTATCTTGGAAACCATAAGAGCAAAACTCTTGAAATTTTCAAAAATGGTAAAACTAAAAAATCAAAAAATTACAAAATTGCCAAACTGAAAAAAATCACCAAAAACAAAAAAAAAAATCGCCAAAACGAAAAAAAGCACCAAATTAAAAAAATTTCTAAGACTAAAATAAATCGCATAAAACGGAAAAATTGCTAAAATGAAAAAAAATCGCCAAAATGAAAAAAAATCGCCAAAATGAAAAAAAAACGCCAAAATGAAAAAAAATCGCCAAAATGAAAAAAAATGCCAAAACGAAAAAAAACCTAAAAAACAGAAAAAATCGCCAAAATGAAAAAAAAATCGCCAAAATGAAAAAAATCGCCAAAATGAAAAAAACCCCAAAAAACAGAAAAAAAAACGCCAAAATGAAAAAAAACCAAAAAAAATCGCTTATATAAAAGAAACCCAAAAACTGAAAAAAATCGCCAAACTGAAAAAAAAACTCCAAACTGAAAAAAAATCTCCAAAATGAAGAAAAGCCCAAAAACAGAAAAAAATCGCCAAAAAGAAAAAAACCTCCAAAAACAGAAAAAAATCGCCGAAACGAGAAAAAAGCGACAACACTGAAAAAATCGTTTAAACTGAAAAAATCTTCGAAAAAGCAAAATAGCCTGCCTTTCGTGCGCGATTTAAAGTCGCACTTTACTGAATTTTTTAATATTAAAGGAATTAAATGAAACTAAGTTTTTCCTTATTTCGTTTTTGCTTTGTTCACTTAACATATTTTATGTATTTTTTAAAGAACTAGATTGGTATCAACAATCAGAAAAATCCAAAATTATGACTCCAGGGTTGGAAAACTCACACTTTTTGTGTTATGTAAAATTAAATAGGTCTAAAAATTTTTTTCGTTTTCTTTATAAATTTAATATATTTTATGCTTCTGAAAGAAAAGTTTACCGTATGAAATTTGAAAAATGAAAATTAAAGCTCCCAAGATGGAAACAAATATGTATGTATGTGTCTGTATACTATATATATGTATGTACGTACGTTGGTAAAGGGTATATAAGATTCGGCACAGCCGAATATAGCACTCTTACTTGTTTTTATTTTTTTTTATTTATTTTTATTTTTTTTTTAGGTGTGTAGGTTCATAACTCGGTGCATTTTAGACCGATTGTAAAAATTTTGTTGTTGTCTGAGAGGGTATAGCTTCTCATTGGTCCTATTTGAAAAAAGTGGGCGGTGTTACGCCCACAATTTTTTTCATTCGATTTTGTGATCTTCTACTCATTTGATTGCTGCGAAACCTAGCAAACATCTTTGGTTCTTGTAATTACAAAATTTTTAAGTTGAAAAAATGGGCGAGGCTACGCCCATTAAAATGTATTATAACATTACACGTGGTTCTACTTAACAGATTTTTACGAAAGTTAGCACACACCTTGAACTATAAAATAGACACAATCGTTTTAAAAAAAAATGGCCGGGGTCACGCACATTAAAATTTTATATTATATTTCACAGGGTTCTATTTCACCGATTTTTACGAAACTTGGCACACACCCTAAACTTTAATAAAGGCACAAAATTACTTTAAAAAAGTGGGCGGAGCACGCCTATTAAATTTTAGTATAATATTTTATGTGCTTGTACTTAACCAATATTTACGAAACTTGGCACACACCTTGAACACTTAAAAATACACAATCATGTTTAAAAAAAAGGGGATGTCCACGCTCCATAAAGTTTAATACTTAATTTCACGTGCTTGTACTTTATCGATTTGCACGAAACTTGGCACACACCTTGAACTCAAAAATACACAATCTTTTACGAAACTGGACCATATTTCTAAAAAAAAAAGATACCTACAAATAAAACTTTTTTGAATTGACCAGAGCTCAAAAGTATGCACTAAAAAGGTAAAAATAAAACTTAATAATAAAAAAAATTAAACCGACTTCAAAAATAAGCACTAAAAAGCAACAAATAATATAGATCTAGTTAAATAAAAGATTTTTAGATATGTTACCTACAGTGCCGTTTGAAGTTGGTGCCAGCAACATTGGTAACTAAGCAGATACATATGTACATAAAAATTACTTGCAGTTTTTTTACCGGGCATGTTCCTATGTGCTTAGTACCAGTATTACTGGCACCAACTTCAAACGGCACTGTAGGTAACATATATAATCTTTTATTTAACTAGATCTATATTATTTGTAGCTTCTTAGTGCTTATTTTTGAAGTCGGTTTAATTTTTTTTTTAAGTTTTATGTATTTTTTTAATGAATTTTATTTACACAGTGCTTAAATCTAAGTCAACAGAGTAGTGGTTAAATTCTAATTCAGCTGAAAAATTATTTGAGGGATTCCCCTGCTGTTTGCTTTTAAATTGTCTGCAGCTGCGAATCAAAATTTCTTTCATAAACGTTTTAGTTAGGGCTCAGATTTAGCTGTAATTTTCAAATTGAATTATTAAATATAATTTTTTATTTATAGTTTTTAGCTTTAAAAGAAACATCAGATATTTTAGAATATATAGCAAAATGTGTGATTGATACTACTGTAGCGAATAAATTTTGGCTGAAAAAATCCACAAAATGTGGAATAAAAAAAATCCATTAAACATTAATAATAAAAACATAAGAAACCTTTTTTATGGGAAAACATTTTTAAAGGGGATATTATATCAACAATCTTGCAAAAGTGAAATGGCTTGGTTTTAACTAGTTCATACTATCGCGAGCTTACTGTTTTAAAAAATATGCAATATCTAACATGCATCATCATGGCATCATGCTTTATAAATTGATAATACAACCAGCCTAATTCCAGTTGTTAATAGCGACGTCACATCAATATAAAACAGAAAATTGGGGCCTATCTACTGACTCCCGAGACCAATTATACGCTCCTGACAGTCTATTTCTGTATCCGAAGGACTAGAAAATGGCATGATCCTATATCCATAGCAGTCAGTTGTTTTCGATAAGCTCCAATTTCTTGTCATTGCATTAAAGTGACATCAATGTTGACAACTGGGGGGTTATTATGTAATTCGATTCGAAACGAAAACTGTTCGAATTTGTATGTTATTAACATTGGAATTCGAGCACATTTCCGTTCGATTCGGAATACATAATAACCCCCCTGGAATAAGGCTGAATATTTTGTAAACACGCACTTATTTTGTTAGACACTGTATATAAAATAAATGCAAGTATATGAGAAGTTTTTGTACGTTCGCATAGACAAATAATCAAATACAAATAACAAATATTGTATAAAATGGAGAAAATAAATTTATGTGCATTTCCGTTTTATTTTTTTGTTTTTCCTTCCTTCCGTTTAAGTAAATAACAAATATTATCGCACAAACCGCAGCTTTTGTGTACGTGTGTGTGTGTGTGTGTCATTTATTCTTCATAATGTTGGTTAAAAAGTATACAAATACAATAATTGCACATACATACATATTTAAATGTAAAAGTATTTCAGCTATTTCTGTGTTGGGTTACTTGTTTGAAAACAACCATCAAGCAAAGAAAATAAGTGAAGAAAAGTATGAAAATAGTTGAAGAAAAATAAAAAACAATACAAAGCAAAAAAAAAAGAAACCTTGCTGGCCGCAAGTCTATCAAATGCAGTGCCAGCAAAAACTTAGAAAACACATTCCAACAAACCAAAATAATAAAAATATTAACAGCAGCAACAACAACAACAACTTCAGCATATAACATAATTCATAATACAAATATTTACAATGAACAAATTCTGTTTTTATTATGTTTAAATAACACAAGGAAAATTAAATAATATTTAATGAAGGAATAAGCAGGAATTTTTTTACGGGAATGTGTGCACAGACTGACACACTTCTAACCAAATAGACATAATGCATTGATAGATAAGGCAACTAAACCGAATCAGGCCATACATATAGCAATCAACCGACCAACCAAACGAACCATTGACAAATAAAACCTGGACTTGTATCCTGAATAAAAAAATAATTTTACTTGTAAAATAAAAGTACATACAGAGAGCGCCTTGTTCCCATTTTCAAAATTATTAATTTAGTATTTTCCAAAGTTGTTGTTATTGCATGTCAATGATTTGCAAATAAACATTTTGTATTGTTGTTGTGCTGTGTTGTTTGTTTATTATTTTTGTTTGTTAGCGCCATGGCGCAACAATGTCCATGTTTATGAACTCTTTTCCACCACTTCTGTTTCTGGTTTTTGATAGTTTTTTTACCACGTCGCTCGCGTTGTTGTTTATTGTTCGATTCGATATTGGTTTAGAATTCAACCGACTATCGAGTTGATAGTTGCTTCATTCATTTGTTTATTTATTTTATTTAACATAAATATTTTCCCTTTTTGTTTAACTCGTTCCTTTTTTTGTAGTTATTTATATTTGTATCTAAACAATAGATTTCAGGAATCGTTTAATAGAAAGCTTTAACAAATTAGCTAAAAATGTTTATTTACACTTCAAAAATATCAATATTTTTCTGGATCGAAATTTTTTAAACGCTCCAAAGGAATTTGTTAAAATTAACATGTTCTTCATTTAATCAAATGTTTTTTTTTTCATCTTTTCCACAGATTTAAATGGGTAAAAGTATTTGAAAATCTTTGATAAAGGAATATGTCTGGTATATTTATACAAACTAAGATAGCCCGGTGGTCCAAATCCGAGCACTTGAGACGTATGTCTTTATTTATTATAAAACATGGAACAATTTTAAAAATTAAATTATTTGTTATCCAAAAACGTATGCTTCATTTGAAAATTCACGGATTTATTAACTAGAATTAAATATATTTAAGCTCTAAGTAAATACCATCTAGTTATTTGAATTTAGGCCTGCTGCTTTCCTAGGCACTCCTTGACTTGGCGCCCTTGTTGATTATATAGAAGTAATTACCAAAAAAAAAACATGCATACACACAGAAGAATTGCACACTATGATTTTTCTTCACATATGTTTCATTTTTATTCAACTGTAAAGAAAATTTTTCATTTAAAAATAACTTTATTTCATGTTGATTCAACATTTCAGCACTGTTAAATCAAAAAGAAGGTATCATCTTTAATCAATATTATTTCAGATTGGAAGAACGCACACAAATAAATATGCCTGCATTAAAAAACTTTCATTGAAAGTAAAACCGAAAATCAATTACAAATGTATTTAAGTCAATTAAACTTTTGTTTCAAACTGTAATTAATTACAAATTTTAATTGACTCAATTACATTTTGAACTGATTTATTTTCAATTAAAGTTGTTTATTTTTTTCTGTGCGTAAATTTACTAATCAAATACCATGAAGAGCCATAATGAAGCAAAGTTATTTCAAGTTGAAATAACATGAATTTAATGTAATGCAGTCATTGTATCTTATTTATTATTTAAAATTACGTTACGTGCCACACAGGCATTAGGAAAATGTTTGTGTGCAGGCTGGATTTGAACCCGGGAGTCATTGTGTGGTAGTCAATGTGGTTACCGCTGTAGCCAGATCCATACTAAATATATACCATCATGAACAAAAATTGAATTCAACATTGTTTATTGGATCATTTAAAATACAATTAATTTGAAATTAAAATTTTATTCAAAAAACACACACTGCGAAGCTACTTTGCCTGGACTCTAGGATTCGAACCTGTGACCCTCCATTTACAAGGCCAGTGCACTGGCTACTAGCCAGCAGCTGGTAATGCGAAGTTTATCGGCTATTTAAGAACACCAGAAACAAACAGCAACAACAAAATAATAAAAAGTCACACAACTGCAGCTATGAACAAAGCAATAAACATGAACTCACTTGAAGGACATATTATTTTTTGTAAATTTAACATGATTTGTAATCAAAATGGTTGCATGTTGATTTTACATTGCTATTTTTTTATGTATACAATTTTTAAATACTTAAAGTAATGTGTAATACTTGATACATAGTTTAAAATAAGTATTCGAATATTTTAACCAATTTGAAGATGTGCCATATTAGTTTTATTTTTCATACATATTTGAATTATTTCATGCATAAAACTTTGGCAGAATTTTCACAAAAAAAAATTTATAGAATTGTATTTTAAATTTTATTAATTTCTTTGAAAATTATATCAAACAATTTAAAATAGAATATATATGGGCATGTCCATGATGTCGAACGTGACCGTCGTACATATTTAAAGTACAAATGGATTTTATTTTAACAATAAGCGTAACGTAGTGGCAAAAAACTAAGACATTTGCAAGTGACAAGAACAAAAAATTCCTTTGCAGCCAACGACTAAAACTCTGATTTCAGCGAAACCTTAAATAATATTTCAGTCACATTGAATGTTGTGCATAGATGTCCCTTTAAAGATTTTTTGATTTTATCCACAAATGATGTATACATTTTTTAATTCAATTTTGCTCACAGTCGCACGTGACATTTTTTTCTATCAATATATTTATATTGTTTCTGTGGCCATGTTTTATAAAATTATACTTAAACAAGCATATTAAAGGCGTTTTCATACGAGTATTAACAAAAGTATTCAAGTACTTTCAATTGTTTATTTATGACTCTCGGCAACGTATTCCTACTTTTGCAAGGCTTATTTTTTGCTTGTTCTTTGAGTTGATAATGTAAACGAATGCATTAATTTTCTAATGTATTTCTTTAATGACTTTTTTATTAATTTTTTTAGTTACTTTAGATAAATTATATCAGTCAAAATGAGCCATTTTTAATTTAATTTTTATAGATTTTCATTGAAAAGAGGAATCACTAAAATATTATTTTAACCTTCTAAACAGTGCTGGAAATCTAGCTATTTTCCGTGTGGGAAAAATAAGTTTAGCTATTATAAAAAAATAAGTTACAAAGATTTTTTAAGAAATCATTTTTTTCAAATCTATGGTTGGAATTAGGGATGGGCAAATGAAGAAAATGTATCGATATATATCGTATCGATGTTTTTGAACAGTATCGATATATATTTTTTGAAAACATCGATATTTCGATATATCGATATTTTTTGCTTCATTAATTTCGAATGTACAATTACTTACTTTAAGAACTTTAATACAAAAGAACTATTTATGTTAAGTTATACGTAACCTACTGTAGCTCCTTAAGACTTCATTAGTCTTTACTTTCTGTTGCTGCTCTGTGCTGTGCTATTATGTTTCTAAATTTTAATAGTTACTCTTTCTGTAATAAATTGTCAGCTGTTTCGGACCAGAATGGTCTCAGTTTTCCACTAAAGTGATGAGTTTTGCATTGTCCATTGTTATTAGATTTTTTCATTTCCCGGACTTTTTCATTTCCTGGGAAAGTAGGAACAACTTTTCGGTTTTTAACGTTTATAAACACATGTCAAAAAAATAATACAATTTCAGTTCCCGGGCATAATTGTTGTAAAGTTTTAGCTATAGTTCTACCATCGCATTCATAAAGTGAATACCGACTTGCATCGAGGAATGTGTACGCAACATAACAGAATTAAGGAGAGAAAAACGAATGGCTTATATGTATATGATTTTTATAAACCAAAAAGAGTCAGCTGATTCGTAACAGAACTGAAAGTAAAAACAAATTATGCCTTTACGTTTAAAAGTATCGAAACCCGATACTCGTAAACAAGAATCGATGTATCGATATATAGGTTTTTGAAATATCGGCGATATATATCGATATTTATTTTCTCAAATATCGATATTTCGATATATCGATATTTTTTGCCCATCCCTAGTTGGAATCATAACCCTCTAAGTCGACTAAATGATCAAACAGAATTGCGGCATAAACACATTTTCCATACAAAATGACACAAAAAACTAGCCTCAGAAAGCAGTCGATAGATAGAATCTATTTTATTTTGAGAGCGTTTTTTCTTATGCTCACACATATAAATAAATATTCTCTCAAACATGTTACCATACTTTCAATAAATTTCATAAATTTTGTGAACAAAACTACAAAGAAAAATAAGCACAAAAGAAAATAAAACAAAACTTAGAGAGCATTTGAAGTTACTGCCGTAGATTTTATTATGGGCTTTGTTAATTTAACAGCGATTTTTCCTGAAGTTGCGGACTTATTCTGTTTGATCATTAACTAATTAAAAGTAAATTCAACAATTGAATTATTTAATATAACAGATTAATGGAAACTTCAAATTCGCCTAAAACTAAACTTGGATAAATCAACTTTTGAATTTCCCATACTTTCTTCTGCCTTTTAATTTTGGCGAGTTTTAAATTATGCTGCCTTAGGCCCGGGCGTAACGGGCCTAAATGTAAATTAACCATCATAAACAGAGAATTAAGCTAATTATACTGATAATTTAAATATGTTTATTTGGACTTCTAAAAAAATAATCAAATCAATTATTTATAAAAATTATAAAGGCTTTACAAAAAGTTTTTCTTATTAAGCCTTAATAATTTTTATAAATAAGACCTTTTTTATCCTAAAAAGCAAAGTTTATATGGGTGTAAACAACATTTCAATCACAGAATAAACCCAAGAAAAATTTACTCATGCCAGTTAATCAAAGCAATAATGCTGTGGCAATAAGAAAAAAGTGCTTAAATCATATTTGACTGTTTTGCAGGAGAGCACTTTTAAGCTTTCAAGTCGATTTTCAGAAATTTATTTCTTTTACAGTTAAATTGGAAAATTCTCGGTTAATCTTTATTTTTTTAAGTAAACATCGTTCTACACATTGTAAGTAATACATTCAAGTTAAAATATACTAAAGTATAACCTAAATTAAGGTATTATTGCAAATGAGTTTAGAAGACTAAAAAAGATAAGTCGCACGTCATAGTGCTATAATTTCCAGGAAAATCATACAAAATAATTGAGATTTTTGACTAGGGGTACTTCCGAATATGCAGATTACGATGGTATTATTAACTCAAAATCAGCTTATCTCGACTTAAGCACTTTTTCCTTTTTTCACACAGAATTTACTAACTTCATTTTGAATTTAAAGTATTGAATTTTTGATGGATTAATAGTTTATTCATTGCAAAATAGCTGATTGCCAATTGTTGGTTTCATTAAAGAAATTGCCAAATTCATTTACTTAATTTAAAACCTTCGATTTGTTAAAAAGTTAACATAAATTTTTTTTTTAAATTCTAAAGCATTTCAAGTTCTATGATAAAAATCAAAACGAATGTTACACTATGACATTGCAGCATTATTGCGCTTTAAAAACAAAATCATTATGAAACAGTGACAGTGGCAACAAATTGTTGCAAGAAACTTTTGTATTTGTTGTAAAAAAAAGAAAATGTTGGGTGTCGCGACGACGACCATCAAAAATTTAACCTAAAACTGACAAATTCATGACAACAGCCAGCCTCAAAACAACAACAACAACAACAACAACGGCAGCTGCAATAATGACAGCAACTTTAAACTCACATTCATAATGTCACTAAGCGCCCCCTATTGGCTGGCGTATGAAAAATAAAAATATGTACAGAAAAATCTTGCCTGCAGTTGAACAATTACAAAAACATTGTGCTTGCTAACTTTTTTTGTATAGCAAAATGCCTGGAATATGACAAGCACTCTGTCTGACTGTCAGCCCTCCCCCTGCTACCGGGTTAAGTTTGCTATAAACATTTTCCGCAATGATTTTCCATAAACATGGAATTTGATAAATATGCTGTAGTTTATTAAAATAAAAAATAAAAATAAACGACATATAAACAAGTAGAGACTGACAGACAGACTCACTTGCAGACAGTCAATGAACGTAACGTACGAGCAACGAATATATAACGATTAAATAGTGTGAAAATTCTGCTTCGTTGCTGGAATAAACACCTCGATATTCCATTCTAACACATGACATATGAATATACTTTTAGATAAATATCTGCCGTAGGCAGCCATTGAGTGAGTGGGAGTTTTAGCCGTTTAAGCCGTATTGTTTTGTAGGTGTCAAAATCGGGATCAACAGTCAATAAAATTGCGTTTGACATGTCAAATCACTTTGTAGCACACGTTTACATTGTATAAGGCTCACAGCTCACATGCTACGAAGGATGATGCGCAGAATGTGTAACACTAGCTTATTTTGATGTGTTAGAATATGGGAAAAACAACGGCAACGAAATAAAATACAAAAATATCGCCGCTGTCTGATGTCTAGTCATTTATATACAAATAAATTGTGTTGTTGTTGTGTTTGAAACTCGGTGAAAATCTGCTGTTGTCATGATGACTTTTGAAAATTTGTTAACACACACACACACACACACACACACACAAACACACAAGCGAACTCATTTTCTATACACTGACATTCTAAACGCCAATCAAAGATTTAATAACTCTGTTTCAGTTTAGAACAAGTAAAACAAAAAGTTTATGTTTTAACAACAAATTATTTCAAGGTCATTTAAAGTTGATTTATTAAAACAAAAAATTTGTATGAACTTATGTTTGTATGTTTGTATGTATGTACAAGACAAATTTTATTTCTGTTGCCGATGACGTCAGCATTCGGAGGCAGGCAGCCAGACGTACAATGAAATGTCGTACATTAATTTATCAGTTAAATTTTGAGCGATTTGAAATGAGAACGATTATAATATAATATTATGTATTCATATACAGAGAAAATAATTCTGAAAATTTTTTGCCAATTAACTGTATTAATATTTTAATTGAATCCACGTAACTTTTAATACATTGAAAAATTATTGTAAATAGTGTATACACAGAAAGAAATTTTCACCAATAAATACCCAGTACAAAATGTTCATGTTTTTTGAAGCAATAAGCCAATAAAGCGCATCATAATTCGCTTTAAAATATGAGCTTGTTAAGAAGCAGTGAACGTATATGAAGCAAAGCACAGGAAAAAGTAATTTAACAATGCAGGTTTTAAAGCTAGAAAGTTATCTAATGTACACACATCCGATATTATATACTCATATTATGTCATGTACATATCCATATGCATTAGAAGATTTTTCTCATCCAGGTTGTAAACCTAAACGCACATTTGCATACATACAAAACGCCACTGACGAGCATTTTAGCCTTTAAATGAACAAAAGTATATCAAAGGATTTTTTCAAAAGAAAAATTTAATTTTTCAAAAAAATAGTTTATAAAAATTGACATTTAATTGCTATGTTTGCATATTTTATTAGATTAAAATAAAGCGCTTTTGTGAACAAAAATGTAGTACTCTAAACCGGGAACTCGCCATATAAAAATCAGCAGCGATATCAGCAGGTTTGTCAGCACTACTTTTATTCTCTAATAGTAGAAACCTGCTTTATTTGAAGCAAAATTTTTACTGGTTATTTTCAATAAAGAATTTAATTAATTCAATTGAATTTTTAATTGCTTTTATTTTTTCTTATTACTCTTTTCTGTAAATATTTTGTGAAGCTCGAAACTAAGTATTAAATAATAAAATTTAGAAAATAGAATAAGTGAAATAGCATAGGAAAATAAAAATAGAATAAGGTAAATGGCATAGGAAAAGATATATAAATTTAAAATAATAAAAACAATACTTATATATGATTTAAAGAAAGAAATCTGAAAAAAGTTTCCATGGAGTAAAATTAAATAAATGCGAAGGTATGACGATGAGGTTGGAAAAGTCGAACGGATAATGGGGTCATTGAGTAAAATGAATGAGGGTTCTACAATGACACGGATGGGATATAACATATTTTCTCAGCCCAGTGAATATCAATTCTAATACGCGTGTATGTTAGATTAGTTGTCCGTATGAAGTTTATTTATTTGTTTGTCAATTTTGTATTCATTATGATTTTTTTTGTGGCCAGCATATCCAATGGGGAGGGTGGAACCCGCTGAGGTATATGCTCCGCTTAGAGGTAGTCGGAAACCCCATTGGGCAAATATCGCTGTAACACAAATTGTAATACAAAAATTTGTTTAACCAAAAGGTCAATACATGGCATTATTATTTGAGAGTGATTTTGTTCATATGGCCAATGCGGCTAGGCATCTAGGCATCCAATTTTGGGTCACTTTTTCGAGCATTGCTGGCGGTATGTTACAAATAACACCAACACGAAAGGCGGAAATTATTGTTGGTTTATGATGATATAACTATACGTGGCCACACAGGAAATAATCGAGAGATGTCAAAGTACACGATCTTGGAGGCCAATTGATAGGCCTACATTTCTTATCGAAAAATTCAATTCAATTTAATTTCAATAAACCGATGGTTGCGGTCGGCTTATGGCGGATCAATGTCATGCATATCCACAATATATTATTTGGAGCTTCTGGGTTGGTTGCCGTAATTGTGGTAATAAACCCAATACCAGAGAGAATAGAAGCAGAGAAAGTACACAGCTATGTAGAGCTGCTCGTTCTGTAATGAATCTGAAGTGTGTCTTCTTAGTAGTAACTTATTTTCCGCATTAAAGTACATGTTACTTAACAAGTTAGTTATTTTGATTGCGACTTTTCTACGTTATAGGCATATTCATGTGTGTGTCTAAAGTCCCTTAAAAGTCCACGAGGATCTGATTTCGTTCTTCTGCTAGATTATAATTCTAAGTATTGATACATGGAAATCCTACAAATAGTATCATCGCAAATAACTTTTAATTAGTGTTTGGCAGCGATATTCCACGTCAATTCTTATAATCACGGAGGTCTCCTTTCATCAGAAAAGCGCTGATTTAGCCTTCTATCCAGCGACTGGGTGCTGATTGGATATCCCTTGCTTCAGTTAATAAACTCTCAAGTAAGTGAGCAGCCCATGAAGGATTCATTTTAAAAATTTCTGCAGGAACATAAACAGTGGTTGCTGTTCTATCGCTTTTTACCCGACTGCGCGATAAAAAACATAAAATATATTTAATTTCTTGAGATTAAAATAAAAAAGGTTAAAAAATGCCATGAATCTAAAAGAAAAAATTGGTAAGTTTTGTCCAAGCTGGTAACAGAGCTTCGCTGACAGGTTCGAAAAAATTTTGAGCTTTTATAAAAATTACTCATTTATTTGAAATTCAAACTTTCATATGCATATAAATTTCAAATCTCAAAGCTGAAAAAACAAGTCCTGCAAATGCTAAACTGGCAACTAGGAAGTCAAAAAGATTTTTACTATGAATTACAAACAATTAAAGTGTACCTCTCAATGCAACTGTATGAAATATTTTCTAATTAAAAGCAAACAAATTTATAAAAAAAAGTTTTCTTAATTGAATTTTATTTGCAACTAATGTAAAATTTACAGAAAAATTTTTCTTTTTCAATACTTTGACTTAAGAGCACTTGAAAAAAAATTAAAAAACACAAAAATTTATTTTATTTATTAAAATATTTTTATAAATAAATAAACAGTTATGAAGTGAAATTTATGTCATACGCATAAAACAAATAACAATTTATATTTTGTGTTCTACTACAATGACAACTGCAACAACTAACAACAAAAAATGTTGTAAAAATTTTATAAATATTTCGTGTTTTCTTTCTTTTTGCTTTTTTTTAATGAATAATAAAAACATTTTTTTGTTAACCAAATTACACATACTACATATTTTGTAAAATTAAAAAAAAAAACACAATTTGTTGGGTTTTGTTAAAATGATTGTGAGTAGTGTAATGTTGTTGATGTTGTTTAATTTGTATTAAAATACAAAAACAATAATGTCGAAGTTGTAGTTGTTGGTAAAAACATAACACACAAGTCGTACTTGTTATTAAACATACATAAATGTTTTTAAAGCTAATGCGTTTTTTTTTAAATAATTTATTTAATTTTTGAGAGCAAAGAAATGTGCTAAAATATTTATTATATATTTAAAAAAAAACCCCCAGTAGTTGCTTTTGATTTGTTTTGGCTTTTGGCGTCTTCATTATATCTCAGGTACCAGGTAGATGTTTTATATATTTTAGGCACGTAATATTTATTTAAAGTTGTTCAAGGTACAAGCATAATTTCCTATACAATATGAATGAATTTTTGTTCTAAATTTTTTATTATTATTTGTTTATGAGTGTTAAAATGGAATTAAAATTAGCTTCAAGAGTTATATCTGTGGTCGCTTCTCAGCTAGCCCAGAGCTGTTAAATAGGCGATGGTGTTCAATACACAACTCCTAAACGAATCATCTGCTGATTATTTGGAGAGTGATGTTGTAGCATTTCTGTTTAACGCTCTCTCATAGATCTTGTAATATTTAATCGACGATAAATTTGTGTAAAATATACTTGTTCTTTTTTATTTTCATATTAATTGTTATAGATTGTTGTTTTGTTCCTTCATTTTTTTTTTTGCTGTTGCTTTCATTTCAGTTATGAACAAGAATCTCGTCAGTTGTTCCAAGTGTTTTTATACCCTTTACCAACAAAAATGGTAAAAGGGTATATATAGGTTTGTCATTCCGTTTGTAATTTCTATAATATCAATAAGCGACCCATATAATATATATATTCTGGATCCTTATGCATAGGGAAGACGAATAAGCGATGTCCGTCTGTCCGTCTGTCCGTCTGTCCGTCTGTCCGTCTGTCCGTCTGTCCGTCTGTCCGTCTGTCCGTCTGTCCGTCTGTCTGTACGTGAAATCGGTTTTCCGAAGCTCCCAGAAGAGCTAGAGACTTCGTTCTTGGACTGGTGTGTCAGAAATTTTCCAAAATAGATTGGTATTGAAATTCAGCAAAATCGGGCAGACGATTGCAGAGCTGGAAAACTTAAACTTCATTTTGCCATATAAAAGTAACTCCCGAAAACAAATTTTTATTTTTTTTAATAAATGTACATATTTTACACTTCAGTACGACTAAAATTGGAATTTTAAATTAAAAAAATACAAAAAAATTAAAAAGACGTTTCCAGGGTTGGAAAACTTTAACTTTTTGTGTTATGTAAAATTAACTATGTCTAAAACTATATTAGTATTTTCTCGAGAACCGTAAGAGCTACAGACCTGAAATTTGGACACAGTGTGTAGACCTTTGGCCGCTACAACAACAAGTACATGATAATTGGAAATTAAAGGGTGTTCCAAAACGAGCAACGAAAAATTTTAAAATCTCATGTAGTATATATACAATTGTATGTATATACACTTGAAATTTGAGACTACAAAAATTAACACAAAAATTTAAAAAAATTTAAATTAAAGGGTGTTCCATCAGTTAATGCAATTTTGACTATGTAATTTTGACAATTTGCTGTATCTTGGAAACCGTAAGAGCAAAACTCTTGAAATTTTCAAAAACGGTAAAACTGAAAAAATAAAAAATTATAAAATCGCCAAACCGAAAAAAATCGCCAAAAACAAGAAAAAATCGCCAAAACGAAAAAAAGCACCAAATTAAAAAAAAATCCAAGACTAAAATAAATCGCAAAAAAAAACGGAAAAATTGCTAAAATGAAAACAAAAATCGGCAAAATGAAAGAAAATCGCCAAAATGAAAATCGCCATAATGAAAAAAATCACCAAAACGAAAAAAACCCAAAAAAAACAGAAAAAATCGCCAAAATGAAAAAAAATCGCCAAAATGAAAAAAATCACCAAAACAGAAAAAAAAATCGCCAAAACGAAAAAAGCACCAAATTAAAAAAAATTATAAAACTAAAATAAATCGCAAAAAAACGGAAAAATGCTAAAATGAAAAAAAATCGCCAAAACGAAAAAAAACAAAAAAAAATCGCCAAAATGAAAAAAAAATCGCCAAAATGAAAAAAATCACCAAAACGAAAAAAACGCTAAAAAACAGAAAAAAATCGTCAAAATGAAAAAAAATCGCCAAAACGAAAAAAAACCCTAAAAAACAGAACAAAATCGCCAAAATGAAAAAAATCGCCAAAAAAGAAAAAACCTAAATAACAGAAAAAAAAATCGCCAAAACGAAAAAAAGCACCAAATTAAAAAAAAATTTCTAAGATTAAAATAAATCGCAAAAAAATGAAAACAGAAATCGCCAAAATGAAACAAAATCGCCAAAATGAAAAAAAAATCGCCAAAATGAAAAAAAAACACCAAAACGAAAAAAAAACCTAAAAACAGAAAAAAATCGCCAAATTAATAAAAAAAATCGCCAAAATGAAAAAAATCACCAAAACGAAAAAAACAGAAAAAAATCGCTAAAATGAAAAAAGCACTAAATTAAAAGAAAATTTCTAAGAGTAAAATAAATCGCAAAAAAACGAAAAAATTGCTAAAATGAAAAAAAAAATCGCCAAAATGAAAAATATCGCTAAAACGAAAAAAAAACCTAAAAAACAGAAAAAAATCGCCAAAATGAAAAAAAATCGCCAAAAAAAGAAAAAAGATCGCCAAAACGAAAAAAAAACTAAAAACAGAAAAAAATCGCCAAAATGAAAAAAAATCGCCAAAATGAAAAAAAAAATCGCCAAAATGAAAAAAATCACCAAAACGAAAAAAAAGAAAAAAATTGCCAAAATGAAAAAAAAATCGCCAAAATGAAAAAAATCACCAAAACGAAAAAAAAAAACAAAAAAATCGCGAAAAAAACCCAAAAAAACAGAAAAAATCGTCAAAATGAGAAAAATCTCCAAAATGAAGAAAAGCCCAACAACAGAAAAAATCGCCAAAATGAAAAAAACCTCCAAAAACAGACAAAATCGCCAAACGAGAAAAAAGCGACAAAACTGAAAAAATCGTTTTAACTGAAAAAAACTTCAAAAAAGCAAAAAACCTTCCTTTCGTGCGCGATTCAAAGTCGCACTTAACTGATTTTTTTAATATTAAAGGAATTAAATGAAACTAAGTTTTTGCTTATTTCGTTCTTGCTTTTTTCACTTAACATATTTTATGTATTTTTTAAAGAACTAGATTGGTAACAATAATCAGAAAAATCCAAAATTATGACTCCAGGGTTGGAAGACTTACACTTTTTGTTTTTTTTTCTTTTTCTTTATAAATTGAATATATTTTATGCTTCTGAAAGAAAAGTTTGGTGTATGAAATTTGAAAAATGAAAATTATAGCTCCAAAGATGGAAACTTTAAAAAAATTATAAATTTTTTCACAAAACAAATATGTATGTACGTGTCTGTATACTATATATATGTACGTACGTTGGTAAAGGGTATAGAAGATTCGGCACAGCCGAATATAGCACTCTTACTTGTTTTATTTTTTATAATAATTAAAGATATATTAAAGTGAAGTACATATATATTAATTTAATGTGTTGGGTATTTTACATCAAATATTTATGGAATTATTGGAGGTACGTTAAAAGCTTTTAAAATAATTTAATTCCTTTAATTAATTGCATTTTTCCTAGATATTTGCCATTCCAAGTTTTTGTAGCACCATTTTGTGCACGCCAAAGATAGAAGCGATAGACTTAATGGTCTTCAAAAAAGAGTTGTAAGATAATCTCTAGATAAATCTCAAATGATTGCATCTACGACTAACTAATAAAAGCGCATTATGCGCCTCTTGTACCTAAATCGTTTTCGGTAACAGTTTCTCCCGTGCGAAGCAACTTCCACGATTAAAATATGAGCTCGTCTGCTATAGAAAATGCTCTGCATGCGATTCACAATAGGCTCTTCTGCGATTAAAAAGGCTAGATGGGTTAATACTTGCAGAAAAATTTGTTCTACTATTAACACTTTTAATCAAAAATAAAATTAATTAAAAATTTAATCGATTTAATTTAACTTTTGCCTTAAACTTTAATTGATTCAAAATTTAATTAAAAGTAATTAAAATTTTGTTTAAAAATTCAATTAATTAAGAACATTTAATTAATTATGTATTTGCATGCTTTTCATTGGCGTAGCACTATGGCTAGTGACTGTCATGAGTTTCTCATGAGTAGTATTAAAATAAATAATTTCATAGAATTTTTAATAACTCTAGGGTGAGCAACAGAAATTCCTGGGGGGGGGGAGTAAATGCACCCCCAAGAATGCCTTTTGCACACCTATGATTCAGTCATCAATCTATTTCAAGCAAATGTGTCAATCAGAGAAGGGGAAACATTTTTTTTTGGACTGTACAGAACAGAATAAATACCCGCTGAGTGCACTGCAGCGGTGACATTACGCGGGCGAGTGGAATGTAATCGCTGCTGTATTATATCCGGACTATACATATACCAATAATGTGCGATAGTTGATTACAGCAATACATTGGACAACAGCTAGTGGAGGTTACGATTGTGCACAGTATATTTGGGCTTGTTTCTAGTAAATATTGAAAATTTTTATCATCAAATCATAAATATATTTCAATATAATGGAGTAATTTTGATTAATCCTCATATAAGTTAAACAAGCTATTGCATTTTTTCTTTAGACAAATACCTGAAGAATACCAAACACAGAAATTTTCCAAGAAATATTTATAATATCGTCCATGGGACTAATTTCACACACGAAGCCGAATTTCTTTGTATGTGAGTACAATAATAAAAATATTTATAAAAATATCTTAAAAGTTTCCTCTTCAATGCTAATGCCAACCAACCAATGCTTAGCTATCGGAAAATCACTTACTATTTGAAAGCAAAAAAATTAAATGATTTGCATTTGTGTCTGCAAAAAGATATCAGAATCAAAAATAACTTCATTGAAGGGAAAGCAGCATTCATCCCTAATGTCAATATTTTTAGATTTATATCGAATATTTTTTATGCTTATTTTTATTTCAAAAACCTGGGAGAGTGTTAATGGTTCATTTATTGATTGGTGTGGCTGCTCGTCTAACTTTACATAGTACATTTCTTTCCCTGCTTAAATCCATTAAATAAGATTGTTTTATATATTATTTATTATATGCCGCCTTTGACTCTTTTGCTATCATTGTTCGTTATATGAATTATTTCATTTTAATAGAGCTAAATGTAATATTTTATTTTCAATTTTGGCATTCTTTTTTAACAATTTCAAGCTGAATACACACACATATGATATAAATTATTTATTTTTTTATTTTTAGCTACTTGAGTTTTATTTGATTTTTATGTGTTACAATTTTACTGGAAATTAATCACAATCATAACAACAATCACAACATTTGTGAAAATTTTTATTGAAAGCAAAACAATTCTATATATTAAATTTGATTTCGCTGTTTATCTCTCTCTCTCTATCTCTATCTCTCTATCTGTATAGTTTTAATATTAGATTTATTAAGAAAATAAAAATGTTTGAAATTTCAAGATTTATGGTTGCGATGAAAACGTGTGAATATATAAAATATAGGAAAATATACAACTAAATTAATTTATATCTTTTAATTATTTACAACTGGAACGTAACGTTATATTACGTGTTGTCTGAATAGAAATTGTGGTCAATTAATGCATGACGGCTAATTAAAGATATTGAAATAAAATAATTATTAAACAAAGTTAATTTATCACAATTAATGCAAAAGTAATTAAAAAAAAGCGTCAATTAATTAATAAACCATTTCGTACTATTAATATACAATTCAATATGTTTAAAATATATTTAAATGATACTTTATTAGAGTATCAATTATACAGTGACGTTAACATTTTAAAATAATTATGAAAGATAAATGATCTAAAGATCAGTGGTTACAGCTGAACATTAAGGGCCTGTCCCACGATGTCGACAGCGTTCGACTTGTCGCACACGTACATTCAAAACAAAAACGAATTTTAAAATTTTGTTGTTGTTCCCAATGTAACTGCGCGTCAGATCGAATGTTGCGACATCGTGAGACAGGCCCTAAGGGAATCTACTCTGTGACTGGAACCAGTTTTGTCAAAAAATAATGATGGGAGAATGCCAAATCGGTCTAAAATAGTATAGCTCAAAAAATCTTAAAATGCTGCTCACAAAAATGGCTATATTATTTCATATCCTCATAATCTTGCTGACTGATTAAAGGTTATTATGGTCAAAAAACCAAGTGTGACTTTAATGAAATAATGAAAGTGGTTTAAGTCAAATATATGATAAGAATTGAAATTACTGAACTTAAGCCTGATTAAGAAATTATTTCTGATTAAAATTTTGTTTTTGTTTCAAATATAAGTGTGCGAATATTTCCTAAACATTAAGATAAAGCACATACATAAGTGTAGCAGACTTTTTTTAGCTCTTGGATGGTTTAATCCTTTTGCAAAAAATCTTTTTTATAAGATCAAAAACATCAGCTTGGGAATAGTTTGAATTTTTCATTAACCCGAGGTTGCCCACTTAAGGCCTTTGTGGTTCATCCCCATTTAAAGGTATATAGTCAAAATTCTAGACTCAAATTCTGTGACACCTTTTCGAATGCTGTATAACATTATTTCATTATTATTTCATAACAATCAGACGGCCCGTCTAGAAACTGCAAAATTATTAAAAAAAAATTTTTTGACAAAATCCCCCACACTGCATTTTTCCTTCCAGTCATGAGGAGGCAGACAATATATTTCTATGAAATTTTTTACATGCGGAATTCATTGTGAATTATTAAATCAATAATGATAGCGGAATTCATTCTGCATTATTAAATCAAAAACCGCATTTCTTAAGTTTTGACGTTATTCTAGTAAGTACCTATATTTTTGTATGTATGTATAAGTGCATAAAAAAGTTAAGTTTGATTTGGTTATATATTCAAGTGTTCTAGAAATTTAATTTTCCATAGTACAAGTCTAAACTACATTCTTATGAATGAATTTCAAACGATGCATGTGGTATTTTTAGTGTTAACAAAATGATTTATTGCCGACCTTGTTACATTAAGGCTTTACAATCATCTATCTATTTCACTTTTTCTCGGCCATGGCGAAAATATAAAAAAAACAAAAAAAAAACGAAACTACTTTTTACAGCTTATTTGCCATCACTAGCAGCAGTGTTGTTGCTTGCTGTTTGTAGTTGTTCTACGCTTTACAATTGTTTGTGGATGGATGTTGATGATGATGGCTGCTGTTGCTCTGTTTTCTTGTTGTAGTTGTTTTTGTTTATTTTTAATATGAAAAAATTGGGGGGAAAATACACCAACAACAGAAAGATTCTCTGGAAAGTTTTGTAAAGTGTTACTGAACAGCAAGCATAAAGGTTAAAGAGAGATGGCATGCTGGCTGCAGTGTTTTTAAAAAGGAGAATTTATTGTTGAGAGAAAGTTAAAGCTCGTGTTGTTGTAGTTGCTGTATATTTTGTTTGTGGTGTTTGTTGGCATTTTTTTATGTTTTAAGGGAGTTTAACATTAATCATGTATAAGCAGACATCATTCATACCAACCAGTTCACACAACTACATAACACACATCACTCACTCTTTGGCATTTGTTGTTGCACAAGTTTGACAGTTACAGAAAGGAAATGTGTAATGTATTAAAAAAACAACAATTTCCCCTCTTTCGAGAAGTTTCATTCCCCTTATTTATTTTTTTTTGCTTGAGCTTTGCAGAAATAAAGGGGAAATTATAGCACATTTTGTAATTGCAATAAAATAATGCCAAGAATATGACGGTTTGTCAATAAAAATAAGTACACGTGCATTAATAATTCAAATTCGTGGTACATACACATTTACATATACACATACATATGTACATACACACATCCATGTACCATAATTTCATATTGCCTCTTCAGTGCATTTCCCTGATTTTATTAATATTAAAACCAGTTTTTACATTTTGTTACAATATACATACATACTATATACATACATATGTATGTACATATATACATACATATGTATGTATGTACATATATACATACATATGTATGTATGTACATACATACATACCCTGCAGAAAATGCGAATAGTGAAATTGTAGTGATTTATTAGTGACATTGTCAGCAGTACTACTGACCAAGTGTACCCCAGCCAATGTAATCATCTATTGACATTTAACATTAGCTTGTCATTGAAAATCCACCACTAGACTGTAGCAATACTGACAAAGTAGTTATTTTGGGACCACATGGAGACATTGGCACCAAAGATTCACTAGTAAATTTTAGGGGCTCTAGTCTACAATATCGATATTTCCTCGCTCGATGTCAATAGTATAATACTAGTGACTTACTAGTGACATTGTCAATAGTACAACTGAATAGGTGTACCGCAGCCAATGTAATCGACCATATGGAGACATTTGAACTAAGGACTCATTAGTACATTTTAGTGACCCTCGTCTACAATTTTATAAGGGTTGGGCAACAAACTTAAATACATACATACATATGTACGTAAGTTTTCAACATTATTCCATAGCATAATAAAAAAGAAAAACAAACTATTGACGCGTTCATTGACAATATCACCAGAAACACACTAGAAATGCTGTCTCTAACGTATCTCTACTCGCGCATAGAAGGAAAGTTGTCGATATTTCAACTAGTGCAATTGTCGCTAGAGAAAAGAGTGTTGACATAGAGACATATGGTTCTTGGCTGACTAGAGGGTATGTAGTACATACATATGTATGTATATTTTTTCTATCGCTTTTATTGTTGCAATTTTAATTGTAATCTAGCCTGTCATTTGTGGTTTGGTTTAAACTTTTTTCCTTAATTCTTGCTTTTTTATATGTAATTATTGCTAGCCCAATGTTGTTGTTGTCCCTGTTGTTCTGCGTTCATACAATTTTCATGGTGTTCAAATTTTTTTGTGCAGTTTCAGCGTTTTTTCTTTTTTTGCTGATTTTTTAATTTGTTGTGCGTTTCTTTTTTTTAATAACAATTAAATTTAATTTGACATAAATGTCAACATTAAAAATGCAATAAATTGCTGTAATTGCAGTCGTTTTTTCTTGCTGCAGTTAGTAGTTTTTTATTTTTTTATATTTCTCAGTGCAAATTTTGTATTCATTACAATTATCTGGTGGTTTTCAATTTTAATTTCTGTAATATTTTAGTGTTAATTAAATAAAGATTTTTTCTCACTCTATTTTAGCTCTGTCATTTTCAAGCTTAATAAAATACATACATAGTATATTTAATTTTTTAAAATATTTTTTAATATTATGTTTTTAGCGTATTTAATAAAAATTTACATTTAATAGACAAATTTGAAGGTCTTAAAGTCTTTTTAAAATTTATGGCTACACTATATATGATACAAAGGAAGGGCTTGCGGTGGATCAGCAATTCTAATAAAGTCAAGACTCAAGCACTATGTTCTTGATAACATTTGTGAAGAATACCTACAAGCAACAAATATTGGCATTGAAAGTTTTTGTTCAAATTTCGTTATATCATCAATTTACTCCCCTCCCAGATTTTCAATCACTGAGAATCAATATGAGGATTTCTACAAATCTCTTGGACCTTGTTTTGTAGCAGCTGGAGACTACAATGCGAAACATACGTTCTGGGGTTCGCGCCTTGTTACACCCAGAGGTCGAGCATTGTTCAACACTATTTCAAAAATGGGCTTGGATGTCATTTCGAGTGGGGAGCCCACTTATTGGCCTACTGACATACAAAAAATTCCGGATGTTATAGATTTTGGCGTCATAAAAAATATCTCTAGGGATTTAATTCAAGTTCAAGCTTCTCTTGATCTCTCGTCCGATCACTCCCCGACGATCATCACAATTTGTAGCCCATTAAGAAGTAACTTACCTGACCCATATGTGAAGATGATCAATCGTGTAAATTGGCTGGGGTTCAAAAAATATCTCAGCAGTCATTGTACGGAAAACATTACGCTTAGAACACCCGATGATATTGAATCGAACATTGCCAATCTCAGCGAGAATATTAAACAGGCTGCTGAACATGCCACTATCTCCCATCCGCAGATTGGGTTTAATAAAATTTATTCTACAGACATTGAACGTCTCGTACGTGAAAAAAGAAGGGCTAGAAGGGAATGGCAACAGCACAGATCACCACAAAATAAAATCAGATTTAAAGAGTGCACTAAACGACTCCAAGAGTTGCTTGTATCTGAAAAAATTGCATCTCTTAAAAATTATCTGGAGGGTCTTGATGTTACACCGGCGTCTAATTACTCCTTGTGGCGCGCTGCCAGAAAGCTTAAAACACCCGTTGAGTATAAGCCACCTCTACGCACATCTACCGGAGGTTGGGCAAGAAGCGATACTGAAAAAGGTAAAATATTTGCTGAGCACTTAAAATCCGTTTTTACGCCAAATATATGTACTGGTGTTGCTGATTTGCCGAATATAGTCGCTCTACCCCCTCAACACATAAAGTTTAAGACGCGTGATTTACAAAAATTAATTGCCGAACTCAACCCGAAGAAAGCTCCGGGTATTGATGGAATTAGTAATCAGATGCTGATGAACTTGCCTCGTATTGCAATGAGAATCCTGTTATTCATATTTAATGCTATTTTACGACTGGAGTATTATCCAAACAACTGGAAACTTGCCAAGGTTAAAATGATTCCAAAGCCGGGCAAAGATATAACAAAGGCTGAGTCATATAGGCCAATAAGTCTACTATCTACAATGTCAAAGCTTTTCGAAAAACTGCTCAAAACAAAATTGTCCCCAATTCTAATTAGTAGTGGGTGCATACCAGACCATCAATTTGGTTTTAGAAGTCAGCATAGCACCATTGAACAAACTCACAGATTAGTTCAATTTATAAGAAGAACTTTTGAGGGAAAAAAGTATTGTTCTGCGCTGTTTATTGACGTTTCCCAGGCATTTGATAAAGTGTGGCATGAAGGCCTTATTTTAAAATTGAAGACTTACTTACCAATAAACATTTTAAATCTTTTGGAAAGTTACATTATTTCCCGTAAGTTCACTGTTGCGGAAGGAGACTTTACAAGTAGGCCTGAAACAATTTCATCTGGTGTGCCACAGGGGAGTATACTGGGACCAGTTTTATATTTAATTTATACTTGTGATATGCCTGTGAGCAGTAGTATCCATACTTCCACATTTGCCGACGATACAGCCTGCCTTAGTATGCATGAAAACCCTGATGAGGCATCCCGCAAACTCCAGGAACACATTAGCCAGATGGAGCTTTGGTTAAACTTATAGAGAATCAAGGTAAATGAACAAAAGTGTGTTCAAGTAACATTTACTTTACGAAGAGATACTTGTTCCCCCATTCGGATTAACAATCAAGTTGTTTCTCAACATTCACATGTGAAATATCTTGGTATACACCTTGATCGACGACTTACATGGAAACACCACATTGATTCTAAGTTAACTCAAATGAAACTTAAACTAACTCAGGTACATTGGCTGATTGGTCGAAATTCAACACTTAGCCTAGACTGTAAACTTTTAATATACAAGTCACTTTTAAAGCCAATATGGTGCTACGGAATTCAACTATGGGGCACTGCTTCAGCTTCAAATGTAGAGAAAATTCAACGCAGGCAAAATAAAATTTTACGCATGATAACATCGGCTCCATGGTACATCAAAAATTCAAATATACATCGTGATTTGAATAAGCCACTAGTGACTGAAGAAATTGCAAAATACGCTGGCAAATATTTAACAAAACTCGAGTCACATCCTAATCCGGTTGCCCGTAATATTTTGAACTTTACTGGACACATCCGCCTAAAAAAGAGGGACACAATGGCTCTTATTCACAGCACTCCAGATGGGACTTCTTGAAAATACTTTTATTTTTTTTCCTTTTGATTATCACTACTTACATATGTATTATATATAACTACTACTAAGCTTATGTCCGACATTGGTCGGGCCTAATTATATTTTTTAGATTTAAGATTTGAATACTTATTGTTAGTTCATATATGAAGATACAATAAATAAAAATCATGCATAAAAAAAAAAAAAAAAAAAAAAAATTTGAAGGTGTTTTTTTATATGTTGCATATATATTATGACATCACCGCCAAAAAAAGGTTAAGCGACTTAAAAAAGATAAGAAGAAGCACGTGAAATATAAAATTAAACTTTAATGGGCGTGACTCCACCCACTTTTTTAAATCAAGATTGTATGTTTTTCAGAGCTGTGGGTGCGTGTAAGGGCATGTAAAAATCGGAAAAGTAGAACCACTTATAAAAATATATTTAATTTTAATGGGCGTGATTCCGCCCATTTTTAAAAATGGAAGATTGTATCTTTTTTAGAGCTCAAGGTGTGTGGTAAATTTCAAAAGAATCGGTTAAGTAGAAAAACGTGAAATATAATAATAAAGTTTAATGGGCATAGCCCGCCCATTTTTTCAACTTTAAAATTGTGAAATTACAAGCTTGCTAGGATTCGCAACAATTAAATAAGTAGAATATAATAAAATCATATATAAAATATTGTGGGAGTGTCCCCGCCCACTTTTATTACAATGGGACCAATGGGAAGATATTCCCTCTCAGACAAAGAAAGAATTTTTACAATCGGTCTAAAATAAATAAATAAAGAAGTAACACAAAAAAAAAAATACTAATAATTAAGTCGGTTAAAAATGGTGAAAATTTCGTGGTCCCTATACGTAAATCTAAAGTTTTTCTCGATTATCGCGAATTACCTTCTTGACCAGCATTTATGAAACAGTAAAAATAATTTGAGCTGTTGGAACATATTACTGATATGAAGAATCAAACTAGTGCACTGCTCTCAAGAAAAACTGAGAACATTTCTGCTGCACCCCATAGTGTTGTGAAAAAGAAAACACAGAGAAAAAACTGCCTCATAGAATCAATAAGATTTTCTGTACGAAACGTTTTTAGGCTAAGGGGTATCCCAGCAGAAAGAAGCTAAGATTTTTTCATAGAGATTCCTAATTGTTTTATGTGGTAAATCTTATTAATTTTATCAAGAAGAAAACCACATAAAATCAAGAAGAAATCTTTTTACTCACAACTTTTTTTACTCATTTATTTCTGGCACCAAGAAAAAATCCATAGAGAAAAACTTCTTGATAATATTAGGTTTTCTTATAAATCGTAAACTAGAAGGATTTCTTATTGATTTTATTAGGTTGCATTATTAAATTTTTTAAAAAGGTTTTCTTCTTGATTTTATTAGGAAATCTTATTGATTGTTTCAATAAGGCTTTCGTCTTGATAGTAGGTTCCCATATGATTATGTGTTAAGCATCTTATTGATTTTCTTAATAAGGAAATCTTTTTGATTTTATGAGGTGTCTGGTTATTTCGTTTCTCTAAATAGACATACATACAGACATTTTTTCATTCATGATCTTTTTCATTTTTGTATAAGAATGTTTGCACAATAATTTCAATGGTTATTCAGGCTGCTTGTTAGCATATTGGTTAGAGTGCTTGTCAATCAGGTAGAAGTTTGCTGGTTCAATACTTGGTGAGTAAGTTAGTTAAGAAATAACATAATGTATGTATAATGTATGTATAAATAAATAACATCTACAATATACTACATACATGCATACATATATATATATATATGGTATAGAATTTAAATGAAAATACATAAGTACAGAGAATAAAGACGCAATTTTTTTTATTGAAAAAATCAATAAGATAACCTCATAAAAACTACAAGATTTTTTCTTGATTTTTTCAAAAAGGTTTTCTCTATGAAATTAATAAGATTTCCTTATTGAAAAAAAAAACCATAGAGATTTCTTATTAATTTTGTTCTATTTTATGAGGTATTTAGTAGGCACTGTTTTCTCTGTGTTTTTTAATTTTGGGTTCAAGCGTGTAGCGTTCCATGGTTAAAATTTCCAATATTTTTACTAAATAAATGCTAAAGGATGACAGCTGAATTCTTGACATTTCATCATTTGACAGCCAATTAACTTCCTTGCCTCAAATGTGCCCACCCTTTTAACAAACACATCTATAATTTCGTCGAAAAATCAGCTTAAGTGATGAGGCCCATTTTCACTTGGGATGCTACGTTAACAAGGAGAATGGCAGCATTTATTGGTGAAAAACTTCTCCTTCTTTTCAAGAAAAACTGAGAATATTTCTGTTACAGCCCATAGAGTTGAGGGAAGCTCATTTTTGCCTATTAGTCGTCGATATTTGGTATTTGACATTTCTCAAGCGGCTTTGTACTATATTTTGCATTAAGACTTAGGTGTTTAAGGTTCAGTTAATACCAAAAATGTATGCCTACTGACCATCGACAACGTCTTGCCTTTGCTTATTGTGTGCTGGCCGTGTGACTTTGCGAATAAGCGATTTTTCACAGAGATCTTGTTCTTTAACACCTTTAGGCTTTTTTCTATAGGGCTACGTAAAAGATAACGTTTATTCCAATGGTGTACAATAGATTCAAGACCTCAAATATGGAATTAGTGAAATTATCAAGGGCGTACAGCCATAAATATGCGAACTGAGGATGAAAAATTTCATAAAAAAATATGGTTCTTCAAAAGTAGCTGTGGCGGTCATTTGGCTGATATTGTTTTCCATTATTAAAGGCATACCATCCACTTTGTAACTAAATAAACATCTGATAACTTTGCTTAAATATTTTCTTTCTTTTACATATAACAATTAAACCTCTTATTGGAAGACCTTTTATGAAAACCAAATTCAGCACCAATAACTTCTAAGTCTACCTTACTTTCACTAATTTATGTTGCTGTTTCAGCCTCTGTAGCATAAGTTTTGTTTAATTGTAAGCATTGGCTTCTTTTATCGATATTTCAGGCGTTATTTTATGAAGATAATCTGACGTTGCAAAATTCAATAATAGCCTAATTGCTGAATCTTCTTTTCTAGTCATTAGAATCTTATTATTTTTGGAAAAAGTTTGCTTTGGTTGTATGGTGCAGTTAAAAGAGATTGAAATCATATCGAAATATTCAGCAAAACGCGCCATATTGGCAGAAGGAACATAACACCAAAAAAGTAAAAGAAAAAAACTTATCAAAGAGTCACAAAATTACACTAGTATTAATAATAACACTTTAAATTTATTGAAAACATTAAAAATTATGACATTGTTTTCAGCATGATAACCGACTCATACTTATCATATCACTTAATCCTCATACAAAGAAAATTTATGTAGCCGGGAGTTTTATAGAAGTGAAGGGAAAAAAAGAAATTCTAAGAATTCCCAATATAAAGAACCTCCACACTAAAACTATTTAAAGCTTAGAAGACTTTATACTTATATTTTCTTGTTCTTCAAAAGAACTACATATGCTGCGATAAGTGTTATAGTCAGTCATTTCATTAGTCAACCAAAACGGCAAGCAGACCCCTCATCACTCCCTCTTATCGGAAAGAAAAAAGCTAAATAGAAAATGTTTGTATATTTAAAAATTAAAATATATGGGATTGCTACAAAATACCAAGCGTTTGGGCGCTATAAATATGATTGAGTGGTTTTTCTTTACAAAATACTTATGTATATTAAAATAAAAAATACAAATATAAAAAAAGAATCTTTAGCTTACAGTAACAATGTTTAAAGGGGGAAATTTTTCATTTTTAATTAAACATTTCTATACTTTCTTTTTCCTAAACTAATATTAAATTCATGGCTTTGTTTTTCCTTCAATACTAATGAAGCGATAAGAATTTTGTCTGCTTTAATTAGCCAGCTTAAGTTATTTTTGACAGTTTATTTTTCTATCTAAATACAATAATAATTTACGTAAAAATGCTAAAATTGAAAATAAATGAACAAATAGAAAAATTAAAAAACAAAAAAGAAATCAAGTGCTTAAAAAAGATTGCAGACCGAAATTGTCAAATGTTATGAGTATGTCGTTTGTTCAATGATACGAATATGCGATATCAAACTGCTAGAGTCTCTACAAATCTAATGTAGATACAAGCAAAATCTAACGATAAGTTTTGTTCAAAAGCCATCCATCATAATGTGGGAAATTTTCACTTTGTATAATTTAAAATATCTTTTTGTTCAAGTATGGTCACACTTGGCAATTATTTGCACAAAAAAGCATTAGCACTAAATGTTAATGAATATGGAATACAAACAGACAATGTCATAGAGTCCAATATTATTGAAAACCATTTGACTCAATAAACTCGTGTATGAACGAAAAGGAGTTTCAATATATATTTTCCAAGTGTGATTGTAGCTTTACTTTTACCTTGCCTTTAGGTTTCAAACACAAACGCTTTGTTTTAGTTATTTGGCATTAGAAGAACAGAGCTTGTTTGATTTGAAATGCAGCGAAACATTTGTTTTGAAGCCGACTCAGTGTTGCCAGAAGTAAAAAAAAAATAAAATTCCAGCGAAAAAAGTGGAAAATGTACTCTTGGGGTACGACATATTCACTGCTTCCAAAGTATTTCCGAATTTATGCATGCTACTTCTAATGCCTCAAATACAATCACGATAGCAGACTACCGACTACAAGTGCCGCTAGCAACAATTAACGCCCTGTGCCTTGCAGTTTATGCGCTAAGCACATTGACCACAGCAGGCTACACGGCTACAAGGCTTCAAATAACACAAGCTAAAATTTTCATCCTGTATCTAGCTATTTAAATTATTTGAAAACAACAGCAGCATTATAAGCAGCTAAGATTCAAGTATAAAACATATTTCAGTGATTTCACTTGGACCATTTTTAGACTCGCAAAGTTTACTTTGCAAAGTCTTAATTCAGCTGGGAGAAAGATAGGGGAAATAATACATTCTCTCTCTCTCTCTGCCTTCATTACAGCTGAGTTAAGATTTTTCAAATTAAACTTTTACCCCTTCTAGACACGAAAAGTTTACTTTGCAAGGACTTAATTCAGCTGTGTGAAAGACGGAGGGAGAAATACTATCTCTTTCTGTCATTCTCCCAGCTGAATTAAGACTTTGCAAAGTAAACTTTCCGTGTCTAAAAGGGGTATTTGCTCTTTTGATCTTTTAATGAATTTTGAGATGTTTCTTCTACTAAATAATATCCGATAATTTTAGGCTATTCAATTCACATTTTGTGTCATATTGGTAGCACTATATTTGTTCATTGTAGCGTAAAAAATAGAAATTAATTTTATTTGGCCCCAGCGAAAACGGTGGTTTTATCATCCATATCCACATACATGTGTATGTATTCTATTTTTGACAGGTTGTAGTTGGTAGTCTGCTGTCGTAAATGTGTTTGATTAATTATTTGCAATTGTTGCCATATAAATTTTTTATTGCAAATTACGGACTCACGAAAACAATTTGTGATTAAAGGCCGAGTCACATTGAATCCTTCATACGTTATGCGTCACCTTTTTCAACTGACATTAACTCAACGTTGGAGGAATTTGACACAATGATTGTTTTGTTGACGGAAACAGTTGAGCAGCTCCAATAGGTTTGTTCTCAATTTCATTAATTAACCTAAATTTTTTTTCTTTGTTATATTTATTTCTTTTGTTCTATTTTATTCTTTCTACCATAAAACAAAAAAAACCTAAATAAAAAAAACAATCAACTAAAAGCTGTCAAACTACTCCAGGTACGCTAAAAGTTAAAAGCTGCCGAACTTATGTACTTTGCGTTGGCGCAGACGTACTGAATGTAGCATAGCTGATAAGAAACCTTGTATTTCAACTGAGCTGTCAGTTGAAAAGTCCCAGTTCACACTAGTCAAGTCTTATTGCTAAGCTTATCACTTTTTCTTCTTTCAACTTTCACCGACGTCCAGACAATTCAGGTCTTATTTTTCCGATGACTGCATTAGTTTTGTGCACAATTTCTTTGATACCCACTGTACTTGTTGCAATGACCACAAAATACCAAGAAACTGAAGTACTGATTCCTCTAACATTTATCTAAGCGCCTTAAAGAATAAAAAATTAATAAATTAATTTTAAGTGCAGCTGATACAATCGTGGAATATGACTTTAATGATTTTTTAACAAAATTTTTAGAAAAATAACATAATATATAAAAAAGTGCTGATAACATTATCAAAACAAAAACAAACAGAATTTATTTTTTGTTTGGGACTGAGGGCAAAACTGCCATTTAAACTATAAATGATAAAAAAATTAGTTAAATTGTAATGAAACATCGATAAGTAAATTGAGACATCAATTAAAATACAAATGACACTTATGAGCAAAATTATCCAACACGAACTGATGGTGCACAGTGATGTTTGGTGGCCAAAGCTAAAATAAAATACAATAAATTAATATTTGCTTATGTTAAAATTAAAGAATCTTAAACTTTCTGAGAGCTAATAAATCGGAGTAAGCTTAAACGTTGCAGCTGTTTTAGTGGAGCTAAACTTAAATTTATATTTAGTTTAAACTCAACAGCGTTAAACCAGTGCACCATAAACTGTGTCTAGCTTGTAAAATAATATCGTGACAGCAAAAGAATAAATGTCAAAGAATAGGCTATCGTTTCTTTGCACAACCAAAAAGATAAAAAAGTTTAAAAAAAGTAAAAGCCAAGTTTTACGGAGATAGAAATCTATATATATAATAACTAAAATTAAAAAATTTAATAACCCCCGAATGTAAACTAAACGCCTGGACAGATTTCTTCGAAACATAGCTAAGAACCCCCTCGATCGAGTCACCTTTTAAACGGAAAACTAAATCCAAATCAGTTCATCCATTTGGTCTGTACGCGGATACGGACAGACACACATATACTCAGATAGACGGACACACACTACAAACTTATAGCACTCCCTTTTTAGTTGGGGGTTAAAAATGATTGTTTGTTTGTATGTCATTTATGCGTGTCCAAACCGCTCATCCGATCGCAATGAAATTTGGTGCACTTAGTCTGTGCAACTCCGTGAATGTGTAAGGGTATTATTATCTTATTTCAAACTAAGATTAGGAGGGCGATAGAAGGGAAATTTCTGCACCTCCAAAAAGTTCATTCCAATTTTAATGAAATTTGGAAAATAGATAGATCAGCATCTAAAAAGTCACATAGGATATCTGAATTTTGAAAACTAGGAAAAGGAAGGCAATTGGGGCGGGGGGAAGTTTTGTTCTCCGACACGTTTTAACCGATTTTGATGAAAAAAGTCAAATGTGCTTTATACATTTTTAAAAGTAGGACTAGAGGGGCGTCTGGGGGAATTTCTGCCTCCGAAATAATCAAACTGACTTTAATGAAATTCAGAACATAGATCTGCGTCTAGAAAATCACAAAATGTCCATAGACATTTTCCAAACTAGGACGATGAAAAGTAGGGGGACACATCTATATTGGTGAGTCTCACATCTATATTGGTGAAATTTAAAATATATATGTATGCCGCTTCGTTTAGAAGAAGGCATAGTCTATTTACCTAATTTCTGCTCCTCCGAAACTTTAAAATCATTCTTGCATTCCTCTTGAGACACTTCCAAAACATGGTTTTGAACACTTCAACTGCTTCTTCGCCGCTCGTAAATCGTTCACCACGCACAGTTTACCTTTGCGTTGTTTGACGAGTTGTATGTTAAACTTTATTATGATGTTGCCAGATTTTAGCTATTGAGATTAGTGTTGCCAGTTCACGAAATATAAATAGTAGCCCTCGTATTTAAATTAATTTTGAAGTTTTTAATAAATGCAAATTGCGTTTAAAGAATAATTAATTTGTAACATAAGTTTTCATTAAGATTTTAAAGGTTCGCCAGCCCCACTACTTTCAATTGACAAAAAAAAAAAAAGGAAATAAAAACCAAATAAAAAACTCTTCATGAACAACATTTTGCTCTTGACCAAAATTTTTACAACTTTGTACTTCTCAGCCTACTTGTTTTCTTACTTTTGGCTTACTATGAAAAAGAGAAGATTCAAAACTTCACTAATTTATGACAAAAGTTATATTTATAACAAAAAGAAATAAACTCGTTTATGAACACAAGTATCATAAATATTAACAGCCAAGAAAAGTACAAAAAAAAATATACTTTAACACCTTCCCAATGACATTTTAAAATGCCAGAACCAAACGCAAAAAAAAAACAACAAACATCAATATAAATTTTACGATAATTGAACATTTCACACCTTTCCGATACGAAAAGCGTTGCAATACTTAAATGAGTTTTCTTTAATAGATTTCAAACAAAAAAAAAAAAAAAAAAGGAAATAACACATGCGAACAAAACTCGCACAAAAACTTGCTTTAAAATAAAATTTTTACAGCTGCACTTGTTAAGTTTGAAATTAAATAAAGAGCCAAGTGTATACAAATAACATGAAGTGATGACTACACCTTTGAAAAAAACAAACATTTGTAAGTATTTTTGTAAAAACATTTAAATTTTTAAAAATTCAAATCGACAAAAACACACACACACACTCATACACACTCATTTACTCCTATACATACTTTGTACTAGGGATGGGCAAAAAATATCGATATATCGAAATATCGATATTTGAGAAAATAAATATCGATATATATCGCCGATATTTCAAAAACCTATATATCGATACATCGATTCTTATTTACGAGTATCGGGATTCGATACTTTTAAGAGCTATAGCCGTTTTTTAACTGTGACCCAACTAAGGCAGGTGACTTTTTGGATTGTGTTGGTATAAACTTAAATACATAATTTGTTTTTACTTTCAGTTCTGTTACGAATCAGCTGACTCTTTTTGGTTTATAAAAATCATATACATATAAGCCATTAGTTTTTCTCTCCTTAATTCTGTTATGTTGCGTACACATTCCTCGATGCATGTCGGTATTCACTTTATGAATCCGATGGTAGAACTATAGCTAAAACTTTACAACAATTCCCGGGAACTGAAATTGTATTATTTTTTTGACATGTGTTTATAAACGTTAAAAACCGAAAAGTTGTTCCCACTTTCCCAGGAAATGAAAAAGTCCGGGAAAAGAAAAAATCTAATAACAATGGACGATGCAAAACTCATCACTTTAGTGGAAAACTGAGACCATTCTGGTCCGAAACAGCTGACAATTTATTACAGAAAGAGTAACTATTAAAATTTAGAAACAGCATAGCACAGCACAGAGCAGCAACAGAAATTAATGCAGCAAAAATATCGATATATCGAAATATCGATGTTTTCAAAAAATATATATCGATACTGTTCAAAAACATCGATACGATATATATCGATACATTTTCTTCATTTGCCCATCCCTACTTTGTACTATAATGAACATGAGTGCAAGTATGCATGTGTTTTACAAGGAAGAAGACAAGACAAGACAAGACAAGCCAAGACGTTTATTCTTTCGTTCGTTGCTTGACCAGCCAACCAAGAACCAGCTAAAGCTGACTAGCAAAACAAAAATAATAAGAGGAACAACAGCAATCATTATCATCAACACCCATGACAGACAGGTAACATGTACTGGCCATTAAATGAACTTGTCAAAAATGACAACTATTTTGTCATAAAATCAACAAATTTATGACCACCTCTCATTTTGTGCAACAACGAACAACAACCAACCACATTAGCTTTAGTGTGAAATGCCATCAGCAAACATCATCAGCATCAGCATCAGCATAACCATCATCATAATCTTCATCATCATCATCATAGTCAGCAAGCTTTTCCGTTTCACAAGTATTGAGGGCATTATGAACAAACGCGCGAATGGAGGGGTCAGCATAAAATAAAATGTTAGCAATCCTTTTTTCCACGTTATCAATTTCCTAAGAAATGCCATAAAAAACAAAGATATTTTTAAGCCTCTAATTAGTGTCAAAGATAGAGAAATTGTTATGCCTTAAATAAAATTTTATTCCGTAGGAAGTTTTTAGTGAAATAAAGACTCTAATGTATATATGTACGATTGAGTCCAGCAGTGAAAAGCAATTTTTGATTATTTGCAAACAATTTCCAATAAAATGAAAATGACATTGTTTCCATGATTTTTGTTGTTACCACCCCAAGTGCATAAAAAAGTTAGCATAAACTTAGGCGTAATAACGTTTACAGCTTACGACCGTAATAACACTTACAATTTACCTGTTGCTCTCTTTTTTTCAAGTTTTATGACTTTCAAGGGCATACAATTTATTTAACTTGTCTACGAGTCATAAACTTGTATTGAAATTTGGAGTTCTTTCATCCAACTCAAGGACCTTTTTCAAGGCTACAATTCTATGGTAGTGAAAAAGACAAATCTCCTTAAATTTTGTAGCTTGGTAGAATGTTTGTCTGTCCGCCCGCCCAATCATCTAGAAATTACGACATTTTTATTTAGCACATTTATGCCACTTTTCACACTTGTTGTTTCTTTAGAACAACGCTGGCTTTCATTTCTCACCCAATTTTATGTCTGTTAATAATCACGCTCACAAAGCAAATACCCGAAAATAATGCCACTCACGACAGTGCGCGAGAAAGAGAGAGAGAGAGCGAGAGCGTCAGAGGAGTCAAAATCATAGCAAATTATTTGTTAACAAAAAGTGTATTATAAAAAGTCGTAAAATATAAATCTCGTGAGTTACATTTTATGGCTGGGAAAAACGAAATAATTTTATTTTACGACTTTCTAAGTGGTTAGAGATATAAAAAAAAAACTATAATAAAATCAAGTGAATAGAAACGGGACAAGGAGGTACAAAATACAAAAGCAGATAACTTAATTTTAAATGGAAAAGGATGACGTAGAGAACACCCACACCGCCACTAACGCAAACAAACTGTGTCACTATTTTTGGAACTTTGAAAAATAAAAATGATATAATATTGACACTTAAATGTCGAATTGACAGCCAGACACCAGCACACAAAAAAAAAACAGAGGTGGGATAAACTTGGAAAAAGCATTCTATGACCCCTTTTCTATCTTATCCATTTTTATATTTTTGTTTAATTTAACTTTGTTCTATTTTCTCTAATGCCTGGTTTATGGTTGTTCTATTTTTTTTAGGACTGGTGATACAATTCACTACCAATTTCACATTTCCGTTCAACGTGCCTCATCTTTTGCTGGTTTATATTATTTTTACAGCAAAAACAAGAACAACAACAACAACAACTCGCAACTGCAAAAGCAACAAATATTGAGAGCACTCGTAAAGTCGTAAAACTGAACATGTTGATTGTCATAATTTTCTATTTATCATGTAATTTGTGAAACAATTTGTTGATCGTAAAAATTTATATGTCTGTACATATAAATGTATATTGTTGTTTGTATACGAGTATTTATGTACTTACATATTTTTTGAGATACCATAGATTTTATTTTAATATCCCATATGTTTTTTATACGCTACATACGATTTTTGTATGATTTCAGTTCCAATCTTAATTTAAATCATAATAAGCAGGCAGCTTTTAAACTTTACTTAAAGCTCATATTCCCCTAGGGTCTTAACGCAATAAGTTTAAGACTCAATGAAACATGTTGTAGGCAATAAAATTGTTTTTTAAATCGGTTTCAGAAGACAGTTGTGAAATTATAAAGTGCTTCATAAAACTTCAGTTTCAATCGCTGTTCTTGCAAACGATTTTTAAAGTTACCCACTATTACGGGTAATCATTTTTATTGTACAATAAAATTGATTGTGTGTATATATTTATATTGGCACAATATTGTGGATAAAATAAAAATTCTTTTGGTTTATGTTGCGCATCGAGAAATATTTTGTAAAGTGTTGACAATATTGTACAATAATTATTTCCAAGAACATCGCTAAACATTTGCTCAATTCACAACATATTGTAGTAGTCGGACACAATGAAATTGTGATACTGTGGGTATTATAACGAAAGTTCTATGGAGCGACCCGGACGTTGATAAAACAAAGGGACTGTTGAAACTAAACAAGTCTGAGCTAGGAAAGTTGAACGGCATCTTAACGGGGTACTCTAACCTATGAGCGCATTTGTATCGGATTGGAGCCACAAAGGATAATGAAGGATATGGAGACAATGGAGCACTTCCTTTGTCATTATCCAGTTGTCGTCAGTTGGGGATAACACCTTACCGGGCATTACGCACCTTAGAGGTATTGGCTTCAAAATCTTGAGGGACTATATGAACGATACTGACTTCCTATAAAGGTGGGCTTCGTTTTATTAATTTACATGAGAGGACACAACAGGCCGGGACTGTCTTATATGTATGTATGTCCCTGGACATGAGGGTAATAGCTCCTCTTTTCAACCAAACCTAACCTAACACTCAGACAATGAATGCCTACTAAAGTGTGATTTTTAGGAACTTTCGTTTTGGCAATTTCTTGTTGGAAACTCAGTTGTTTTCGTGTATCATGTTACTGTTAAACATACTCAGTTTGGTCTATAATTTAATCATGAATTGACTAACAAATGAATAACGCTTGCAGATTATTAAATTTTATTATCAGAATTCATGCTCGGTTAAGAAAGTGCATCGTGCTCTTCTTCGATTTTATGGTCGGTTTGGGCAACCTTCTGAGGCAGCTATTCGGAATCTTGTGACTAAATTTCACACCAAAATTACATTATTGAAAAAGTAAACCGCCAACACGCTACGTAGAGGGCGGGCAGAGAAAAATATCGCAGTTTTAATCGCCAGTGTTGGCGACATTCGCAGCAATTGGCCCTCTTTTACTTTTTTTCCCCCAAAATAGAAGAGCTGGACTTGCTTAACATGTGGTTTCAGCAAGACGGTGGAATATGATACACAGTTTAATTCACATTTGGGGCTTTCAGAATATTTTTGTGGGACTATGTTAAGGTTTGTGTCTATAGGGACAAGTTCGCAACGTTTGACACACTGGAGAGACAATATTGAAGAATTTATTCGTGAGTTATGTCTTTTATTTAAATCAAATCCGTAAGCTCTCAAAAAATCACCCGTTACTATAACTAGATGTCACCTTCTTTAGGAAAGGGAAGAAAGAGATAGAGGTTGCCAGTTTTTTTCCAATATATTTTACTACATGGAAATATGGAAAATTAAAGGTATCATTTTGACAACTGAAATTGGGTGTTACAACAAAAGGATGAGTTATTATTACTACTATTCATTTAGCAGCGTACTTCGAAGTCGTCATCTTCGTACTGGCCACTTTCATTCACTTGCTGTATTTTTAATGTGTTGCCAATATGTTGGTGTTGTTAAATATTTCATGCATAATGTTGATGAGCAGAAGAATCGTAAAATTTTTGACACAATATTACAACTTGTTGATAAGAGTCAACTGAAGTCAAAATATAATACACAAAATATTTGTCTGACATTCTTGGTACGTTTGGTTGGAGTTCAGTTTTTAAATATTGTTTTTTGGTGTGTGTGTGTATTTTTTTATTTCCAATTTTTATGCTCAATTCATGTATGACATCCGACAATCATTGCTTGACATTTATGACAATAAAAACCTAAAATGTTATTTTAAGCATGGCACACAAATAAAATGGAACACATACAAACTCATACACACAAACACACACACACACACACACGTAAATATATATACAAAGTTACTGGTTCCAAAAAGAAAAAGCTTTAAATGTACTTAAAATTTAGTTTTGCTATTAATGCAATAACAGAGATGAGAAAGGTCACGTGATTTACGTGATTAAGGCGTGATCATGCCAATAATTTAAACAACATGTGTGTAAATCAAAAAGTTTCTTATTAGTATACAGTGGTTACGTATGCTATGCGCGTGAAGATAAATTTTAAAAATTTTAACTCTAGACTAAAACCGTCGTGATTGACAGAGTTCTGTTAAAATAAACAGACCTCTGTTAAATAACAGATATTAATTTTATTCTCTCAAAATGGATTTGATACTTGATTTTTTAAGCAAAATATACCAGAAAATTGAAGCCGAACTCCTCTATGCCTCTTTTATTTATACATAACATTTAATACTTCCAACGTCATGGAAACTTCCACATTCAGCATATGGATTTAGGTTATTTTTTTTTTCAAAAACCGTAGGAGATGGGGAGAAAAAGAATTTTGGGAGAAATTCTTGGACGCCTCGAGATTATTGGACATTAGTAGAAAATCACAACTTGCAACATATTTTTCAAACAAATGAAAAGAAGAGTGGCGTCTTAGGATACCCGGTTATAGCTTTGCTATAAATTTCATGTGTGAAATAACAATGCAATAAAATTATATTATATGACGATGTCAAATTCTCTGAAAAAAATTCAAAAAGTTTCAATTTATTTTTTTCTAGCGGCGTACGATTAAATTAATGTATTGTTTGCGGCTGGTGGCGGCTATTGTCCGGCTTACAGCCGATCAGCTGTGTTCTCTTGTTTGTGGAAAAACAAAACAAAAACAAAGTGAGCAATCGTTCTCATTATTCGTGTTTTGTTTTTGTTTCACTTACTTCAAAGAACGAAGCAAAGCAAACTCAAACAATCCGGGCAATTATGAATAAAATTATTTCTTTTATTTTCGTACTCAGCTTTTAAGTACAAGGAAATCAAAACAAAAATAATTTTATAACTGTAATAGTGCCGATTATTTTTGTTACGAAAATCACGTCCTAGCTCCTGTATCGCGCAATAAATAGCAAAGCTATAAAATTTCAATTTGAAAATTTTTTGGTAATATTTTTATTTTCAAAAAACGTGTAAGAGACAGGATGAAAAATAATATGGGATGAATCTAGATTAATATCTAATAGTCAAAAGTCATAACAGACTTTTTTTTGTAGAAATTACATCAAAAATTCTGTTATGAATTTGGACTATTGGACATTAATCTAGAGGCGTCCAGGAGTTTCCTCCGATATTCTTTTTCGCCACATCTCTTACGGTTTTCGAAAAAAAATGACCCAAATACTTTTCAAATGTAATTTTTTTATTTTCATTTACAAGCAGTTTTTGATTATCGTTAACAATGAGAAGAAGAAAGAAAAAACTTTAACGTGCGGACACGAATGCAGTTCCAAAAGAAAATTTTAAAATTTTTCGCAATAAATATTTCACAGTATGGACAAGGACTTAACACTATTTATTAATTTATTTAAAATTTTGTGACCTTATTTCAGCAGATAATGATCATTTGTTAGCTTCTCTGGTGTCACATCAAGCAAAACGTTCGTAAATTGTTTGACATCACGAAAGCTAAACAAAACAACAAACAGAAATACATAAAGGTTTTTCTGCAGGATTGCATTTCGTATCACGTCATTAATTTCGCCTTGTAGTTTATAAACGTGGCTTGATCGTGCTGGTGAAAATAGTTCCCTTTGAGCTGACTTTTAATAAGCATGTGACAAAAGCTCATTGCTCCTAAATTGATTATTATATGTGACAGCGTATATGTTACATTGCTCACGTTGCCATCTCTACTAATTTAACACTTCAAATAAATAAACGGATCAGGAAAATCAAACGTGTGTGTGTGTGTGTGTGTGTGTGCGTGTAGCTTAGTGAACACGTGAATTAAAAGGGTTTAAAGAACAACAATAAAAACAACAATCTTGTCGAGATGACGTAGAAGTGTCAAGGTTTTATTAACTACATACATACATACATACATACATACGTTCTCAAATTGTTTTGGTTGTTTAATTTTTACGACTTTTAAATAGACTTCTTAGACAGTTTTACGATGGAGAACATTTTGATTATATTTCTTGAAATTTTTATGGCTTTTATAACAATTTTGTTGTTATTATGTTATTTTTTTTTTTTTGTAAGGAAGAGCAAATAAAATGAAAAAATTTTTTTCTTGTCTTTGAAATGACCTCGGTTAATTGCCGTTATTATGATAACAGTGACTTTAATAATGATTATGATGTTGCCACATGAGGAAGAGGACATCGTAAATATTTTTTTGAAATGGGGGTTATAGATTTTGGCTTTATATAAATTATATTGTATGCACACATGTATCTATTTTTTATAGCCTGCTTTTGTTTATGTTTATTTACAAATTTTTATATAATTTTGATAAGTTTTATAGCTGTCAAACAATTAGACCAGTGATTGTGAACTACGTGTGGCATCATAATTTTTATTTTCTTTTTGCTTCTATTTTGTGGAGATTAACGACTGTTTAATTGTAGTTCGTGTCTCTTAAAATTGTTTTATGATTCTAATAGAATTTTGTTTTGTTTTGATTTTTTCCTGTGGATTTATTGTTGTATTTTGAAATTAGACAAATTTTTATTAATTTATATTATTATTATTATTATATTTTATTAAAAAAATGCCTTTATTTAATATATGTAAATTTAATTTTATAAAAAGGCGCAAACCTTAAATGTTTTTATTCATTCAAGCAATTGGATTATTACAACCAAAATCACTCGGCACTATATTGCTTTGGAAGAGCGATTTTGGACCTTATGGAACTGCATCTTGACTTTTGAAATGCATTTGCATAATATCGTCGCTATTTTAACTAACTGACTTAACTGACATTTTGTAAATTTTACAGGAGAGGAGCTTTTATGATTGTTTTTAGGGATGTAACGAATGTTCGCATTCGCTTTCGCATTCGCAAATAATTCGCTTACTTTTCCTATTTGCATCCGCTCTTGCCTTCGCTAAAATGTATGCGAATATTTCAAGCGAATACTAAAAACAAAAAAAATGTACTTCTTTTACGAAAATAGTTTAAGATTTTAAGCCAGCATGAAAAAGATGTAAAGCCTTAATATTTTACCGGAAAACTTTTCTATCAATAAGTTCTCATACATAAGTATCAAAAAGAAACCCCAAATCCAGCTGTGTTTGGAAATATTTTTCTGTTTGGAAAAAGAAAAGACAGTGTTTGATTTGCGCGAAAATATTTTCTGCTTAAGACTAGTCTGTTCAAACTTTTGAACACCATTCATTACTTCGTACAACACATTTCAAATCCACGCAAAACAAGTGCCACTCATATTATTTCTCATGAAAACTTAAAATGTTGAAGATATATTTCATATGTTTTTCCCAAGATGAACAGAGTACTATTTTCTGGAAGATTTTTTCAGGAAAAATTCATTCCAAGTTTTCTTCATATGTATTCGATAGCATTTCACATGAAATGTTGAACAGAGTACAAGGATTTAGGACTAAAGTACAAATGGGTGGATTTCCTAACATTGTGTAAACTTATTTTTAATTATTATATAAATTTATATAAATTTATTTGCATGTGATATTTTAACGAATTGTAATATTTGCATTCGCTTTCGCATTCGCATTCGCTTTCGCAAAAATTAAAATGTATTATTCGCTTTCGCAAAAATTAAAATGTATTATTCGCTTTCGCATTCGCATTCGCTAAACTGGTATTCGTTACATCCCTAATTGTTTTCTACATGTATTCTTATGGAAACGTCTGAAATATTTTTACTGTTATAAGCTCGACAGTAATGTTTACAGTCATAAAAATTATGGACAAGGTATATTATGACTCATAAAGTCTAATAGTGAACTTAAAAACTCATTTTTCAAAATGATGTCAGTTAGGTCAGTTAGTTAAAACAGCGACGATATGTAGGCGTTGTTCTGACGTCACTGTTCCCGACAATTCGTCATGTGAGAACTTAAGTGTCCAATATCCAATAGTATTGGACACTTAAGTTCTCACATGACGAATTGTAAAGCAGTTTCTTTGTATTAAAATGGAAGCATAGAAAAAACTCCTTGTTGAAAACTGTTTAAATTTATTTTTAAAAAGAAAATAAGTTTAAATTGTTATAAATAAAATTTACATTAATATGCAGAAGTTACCTGCTCTTTAGCAATTTCTAATTTGTGCCAAAAAATTTTCTTGCTGAGACTTAAGTTTTAAAGAAAATCTTGAAAATTTCTAAATAAACTTGAAATAAGTGTTCAGTTTGTGTTGAAATAATTTTGCAAAATACATATATAAATTTTTTTTAATAACTTCCTCTTACAGTTTCTGGTTAATTTTTCTCTTCCTAACAACTGATTTCAAGCCTATTTTCGAAAATGAAGTTTTCATCATATATCGAGGTTTTGAGATTCTGAAAGTCGATTCAGACTATTTTGGTGGTGATGTTCGTATCAATGCATGTATTAGTATGTAGATTAGAGCTGGCCACCGAGAGAAATACGAGATAAATGTATGTGCGTATGTGTTTTCATTTGTACAAGAAGCCGATTGATGTTCTGTACTCTGGTGATACTTTGGGAAGATATGGTGTAGATGCGTATTTCTGTGTGTATGTATGTAAACATCTCATAACTTAAGAGTCAATGGACCGAATGTAAATTTGAGCTCACTTTGATGTCGTTCGATAGTTAATCGATTCGATGCAGTAGATTTCAAAAATTCCGAAAATAAAGTTTTTATAAAACTTCTTTATATTAAAACTATTTTTATATTATAATTTTAAATTGAAGCAGATTTTAGTCTACCGGATATTAAATCAAAAAGGAACGTCGATTTTGGCCAATTTGACTGCATTCATGCGATTCGATCAAATGATACCGTTGATAAAAAATTTTGAAAAAATTGTTTTGCTTTAAAAACTTCAAAAGTCTCTGTCAAATATATTTTATATATTTACGAGTTCTTGCAGACTTAGCAGACAGTTTCAGGAATGGCCTGCAAGGCCAAGACTTGCCCTTATTTTATTATAAATAAACGTTAGTCTTATTATATATAATAATAGAAAAATAATTTTTTTTCACAGTTTTTGTTAGAAACGGACAAAAAAAAACGAAAAATTATTTTCGTTTTCGATGTAGAATTATCGAACGACTACTGTTTTCGTTTTATAAACACAGAAAAAATTTCCAGTAAATTTTAAGAATAATAACAAAATTCAGCCAATTGCGACTTTGACTCGCACAAGAAAGGTTTCGTACAGACACTAGATATTTATTACTACACGAACTTTAGTCTATATAATCGAATTTCTTATCTGATGTAGACATTTTTTTAAATGTTAAGTGCCCGGTAAACTTTTTTTTGGATTTTGCTGATTATTTTTAATTTTTGGTACTTTTTGTCAGTTTTGTTGCTTTTTTCGTTTATGGGATTTTCCGGTGTTTAGCTTTTTTTTTAGTTTTGACGTTTTTATGAGTTTTGCCAATTTTTTCGGCTTTAGCTTTTTTTTTTTTGTTTTGACGCTACTTTTCCGTTTTCGCGATTTTTCCAAATTCCGGCGATTTTTTTTCGTTTTGGCGACTATATTTTTCATTTTGGCATTTTTAGTTTAAGCGTTTTCGAAAATTTCAAAAGTTTGGCTCTTACCGTTTTCAACTTATCAAATTACACAGTAAAAACTACATTAACTGATAGAATATCCTTTAATATTGATTTTTGTAAATTTCTGTATTAATTGTTGTAGTCTGTATACAAATACACTAACCTTGATATTTGCAAGTGTCTTATATAATTGTCTGTATATAACATTAGGATTTCAACATGTTTCGTTGCTCGCTTAAGAACACCCTTTAATTTTTAACTGCCATATGTTGCTGTGGCTGCCAAAGTCTTGCATATTTTATAAAAATTTCAGTTCCGCAGTTTTTGCTGTCCGCGAGAAAACGGCAAGTAATGAATAATTTTAAAGCGTACACTCCTTCTTATGCAGATGTGGTAATGCACGTGGTAATCAATGTGAATTTATTGTGTTCGATCAAATTACCCTCTCGTTTCTAAGGGAATGCATTGTCTTGCTTTGGATAATAATATATGATTTCTCCCACTATTATGTAATTAATCACTACTTTTTCCGCTGGGCTAATCTTGTATCTGATCTTAAAATAAGATTTTATTCAAAATTTCAATCTTAAATGCCATCTGAAAAAAATTAAGATTTTATTCTTGAATCAAGAATTTTTTCATATGATTTCGAGCGTAAAATATTGACTTTAGCACGTTTTTTCTGATAGTGTATATCCCGATGTAAGGAATTTGCTATTCCCTGATAAAATTTTATACAAAAATAACTTTAGTTTCAGGTCAAATAAAATAACTCAGGGGGTCTACTCTATAATTTGAAACGTAACAAAGTGGCTTCGAATTGTAATGATAATAAGATACAAATTCGGAAGGATTTTCTTTCGTTTCGAAGTACACAGTAGGACCCCAGGAAAATATCTTTTTTTTTCTTTACCAAACTTGCTGCAAAAATTCTTCCTTAGAATATTTTTTTTACTTATTAAGAAGAAATTTCCCTTCTAGAGTTAGTAAATATTTTTTCGATAAATGTTCCCCTTTATTTTTTATTATGTCTAGCAAATCTCCCTTGTAGTGAAAAAATAAATTCTTAAACAATTTCCCTATTGTGTTGCTTAATTTATAATACTAAATATACGAATTATTTTATTTTTAATCTACCACCAAAACGAATTGATTTACAAACGAAAAATTAGACGGAAAACCAAAGTTAATTCACACATTCAAACACTCGAAGAATTATTTGAAATGATAGATTTTTAGTCTTAAAATGACTTATGGGAGTCAAATATTTTAAAATCTCACAAATACATACACACATGCATGCATTTTATAAGCATTTTTACTACTGCATTGTAGACCATTCTGCAGCATGATCTAAAAATATTTCCAAAAGTACAGCCTTTTAAAATACAACAAGTTGCAAGTAAAACATAAGTATAGAAATTTTTAATTTCCATGCATGCATACATTTGGTGTATGGAAAAAAGGTGTTGTATTTCAATAAGATTTCCTTTGTTACTTATTCTATGATGGGGTTTCAGACCCTTGCTAAGATCGCCTTAGTATGAGCGAAAAAAAAACTGAAATGAAAAGTGAAAGTAGAATTGTTTTAAAATAATACAGACGTAAGCAGTACATACACACATACTCGTACGTTGAAGAAAAATATTTGAAACAATAGTATTTAAATGCGTAAAAGGTATGTATTAACCATGCTCCTGATTGTTTGGTACAATTTAGTTGCGCCCTCCTCTCTTCTTCGTTTCACAATTAAATTAACAATAATAACGTACAACATAAAAGAAACATTTCTTTAAGAAAAAACACTGCACAAATACAATGGAGTAGGGATAAAACGAACTGGTTATGAATGCAGTATACATATGTACACTGAAAAGAAAATCATTCATTCAGACAATGAAACGGTTTCATTAAATGTTCTGCATTATATTAATGAAACTTTTCATTAATACAATGAACAATTACATTGTATACATGAAATCTTTCAATTTCTGCTTTTTATGTGTTCTTCATAGTTCATTGTATTAATGAAAATCGTTACATTGTTTAAACGAATTTTCTTTTTAGCGAATTTGGGGCAAATATAAGTAAGTTTCACATATTTTATATACTTACTGTATGCAGTTTGTCAAACATAAATAAATCAAAAGTTATTTTGTTAAAAAATATTTTCTATTTCTTACTTTTCTAATCCCTTTTAATTTCAAAGCAGTATGGTCGTCTTAAGTGCAATGAAATAATTTCATTTATACAATGTAATATTCTTCATTGTATATCACAGATCTCACTCTTTCTCTTTTTTTATCCATTCACGTCCCTATCACCATTATACAAACACAAAAAGGTTGTGCCAAACATCTAATAAAGATGCTTGTTTTGCTAAGATTTTTGTTGGGTTCTTTTAAACTTATGTTTCTGCATTGTGATTCTCAACAACATATTTAGAGTTTTACTATAAACATGTAAGTTTTTCGGCTTACTTAAAATATTATTTGGGTTGAACTGTACTGATGAGTTCCTTAAATTTCAAATGTTTTGTTTTAATAAATACATACATAAGTACATATGTATTTGTATACATTAAATAAAATGTATATATGTATATCTATTTTATTAAGTATGTGGATTGGAAGGGATGTGATTGCATGTGTTTAAAAGAAAATTTTCATTATTTACTGCTTATAGTTCATTATATTTATGAAAATCTCATCATAAATTTAACGAAATTTTCTTTATATTAATGAATAAACTTCATTAAATCAATGAAACAATTACATTATATTCATGAAAAAGTGTCATTGAACTAATGAAATAGTTTCATTCTATTTATGACATAGCCGCCAAAATTAACTTCATAAATACAATGAAACATTCTTCATTGATCCAATGAAGGGCTTCATTAGCTGACTTTTAATGAAACTTTTCATTAATACAATGAAGAATTTAATTGTCTGAATGAAGGGTTTCCTTTCAGTGTATGGCATACATTTTCACAAAATATTATGTACACCAAGTTCATAAATGTAAATTATGACAATATTAGGATCAGCCACATCGTAACGCGATATCTTTTTCCAGCTGGTGTCGGCGTTCGCCTGTCCAGGTTTTTACCAAAGGTCTGCTGCCTTTGCTAAACTAGATACACAAAGGTGTTCCAAAAAAATAAAGGGTGTATCAATATTCATGTAACGATGTACATACTATATCGGAACGAGGGACAGTAAAGATCTCGGACAATAGCTCCAGTGGCCTCCCTGCAACTGCTGGTCATACGGAGTAGTGACTTGCTTCCTGATTGTGTGCAAAATTTGAAACATATATGTATGTAGTATATTGTAGATGTTATTTATTTATACATACATACATACATACATACACATTATTTTATTTTCTTAACTAACTTACTCACCAAGTATTGAACCAGCAAACTTCTACCTGATAGACAGGCACTTTAACCAATATGCTAACAAGCAGCCTGAATAACCATTGAAATTATTGTGCAAACATTCTTATACAAAAATGAAAAAGATCATGAATGAAAAAATGTCTGTATGTATGTCTATTTAGCGAAACGAAATAACCAGACACCTCATAAAATCAAAAAGATTTCATTATTAAGAAAATCAATAAGATGCTTAACACATAATCATATAGGAACCTACTAAAATCAAGACGAAAACCTTATTGAAAAAATCAATAAGATTGCCTAATAAAATCAAGAAGAAAACCTTTTTAAAAAAATTAATAATGCATCCTAATAAAATCAATAAGAAACCCTTATAGTTTACAATTTATAAGAAAACATAATAGAATCAAGAAGTTTTTCTCTATGGATTTTTTTGGTGCCAGAAATAAATGAGTAAAAAAAAGTTGAGAGTAATAAGATTTCTTCTTGATTTTATGTGGTTTTCTTCTTGATAAAATGAATAAGATTTACCACATAAAAACAATAAGGAATCTCTATGGAAAAATCTTCGCTTCTTTCTGCTGGGATACCCTTTAGCCTAAAAACGGTTAATAGAGAAAATCTTATTGATTCTATGAGGAAGTTTTTTCTCTGTGTAGAACTTTCTTTTAATAAAATACTACAAATTAAATTGATTGACAAAAACATTGTATTTATTAGCTCATAAATTTCATGGCATTTTAATGTTGAAATATAATTTCTGGCATATGATCGCCCCTATTGTGCTTCATTAAAGCCAGCCTAGACCGACAGGCCGACCACTTTTTCGGTCATATTTGGTCAAAAGTGTGTCGATTGTTGGCTTCTAAATGATCGATCAATGCTGGTTTATCAGCATAGTCCAGAGATTTGACGTAAGTCCACAAAAGGTTGTCCAAAAGTATTAAATCGCACAAACAAGTGGGCAGTTCACTGATGTATTTATTGAAATAATTCAGTCATGAGAAGTTTAAGTCAACAAATTGACGGTTTCACACGCTGTATGGAATGTTGTTCCGTCTTCTAGGAACTATTTTTTCTTCAAATGAGAACTATAATTCCTTAGCTGTTGTTTGCTTTTATTTTAAAAAATCAGCTGATTTACTATTTTAAACAATCACAATAAGTGTAATTCACAATAGTGACCTTTTTCGAAAGTTGTTTGATCATAAATTTCGAAACTTGATCATAATTAGGGGCCATTGTGCATAACTATAACGAGCAAAGTCAGTTTTTTTTTCTGCTGAAAGCTACTTAATTATAAGCACAAGATTACTAAACATAACATGACGCCTTAATCATGAACTTTTTGAGAAATGTTAGCCAGAAAACATTAAGGAAGAGGGAAGCTGAATACCACAGCCTAATAACCGGATTCCACTGTAGTTAAGGATACTTCTACACATATAAAAATACCTACACACATGCATAAAAACATATGCATGTATTTGGGTTTTGCATGTGTAGCTGTAGGAAACAAGATCCTTTTTACAATTATGAAAAAGAATGAAGGAATGCACAAGCCATTTATTTTTAGTTTCTTTTTATGTCCTTTTAACGTAACTAATAGAAATTCGTGGAATCTTACACTTCCAACAAGTAAAATACAAAAAACACACATTTTGACTCTTAAATTAAATTTTCAGGGCATTTCGTCATCATCATCTTCTGGATCAGAAACAATATTTTAATGTTTTAGTTGTTTTTTTTTTGAAATTGTTGTTGGTACCTGAATTGTAACAATAGATGGATGGATGGATAGATGGATGTATGGATAGATGGATTGTAGCTTGGTGGTTGGTATGCTTGTAGTTGCATAGTTTATGCATTTCTGTTGCTGCTCTTACTTTTGCTTGTCAAATGAAAGTACCAATTCTTGTTGTATTTTTTTTGATCGTCCTTTGGGTATATTGAATGTCGCTGTAATTCTTAATATGCAAGAGCCTGTTTATTATGACTCGTATTGTTTTTGTTGCTGCAGCCGTTTTCGATGATAATGATGTGTACGTACGCATGTTGACGACAAGAAGTCAATTTTCAATTTACGACCATTTTGTAATGAGTAATTTCTTTTTTATTTTTGTATGTTCTTTTTTAAATGCTTATAATGCCAGAGTGTTTAAAGTATACATTCTTTAGAAAACTTAAGCCAAAAAACTTTCGTTTAAACTTTCATTCAGGCTTAAGTTATAAGTAACTTTCACGCAACTAGCTGCTTGTTATCGGAAATTAAGTTTTGAAATACCACGTTTTGGTAAATATAACTATAATCGAATCTCTGGAAAAGGCCTGGATCCAATGCCAAATGTCGTACGTTTTCGTTGAGGTATCGCATGAGATCCGCTATATTATTATGTGATACCTTCCATGGGTCGTCTAGAATGTGTATGTTGTATGTATGTAGTGTGCAATTCAGGTCACTCAAGAGTTATAGTTATAGATTAGAGTTAGCCTACTAACATATCTGCCGATCGTATAGTGGACAGTAATTCTCAACCTTTTTTTTTTGCTGCCGCACACTTTTAACGGTTTCAAAATTTGGTTGCACATTGTCTGATTTTCAATTAATTTTTGAGCTTTAAAAATCAACTTCATGTTTACTGGGGAATCAAAATTTCATTTTTATTCACTATAGGGTTGAATATGTTTAATGCTTTTTTTGATATCATTGAATAATTGCATCTAATGTTAATCCAAAATTAATTAATTGATTAATTATTCGAGCACATTTTCGTAACAATATGAACATAATTATATATCTTTAAATATAGCGACACACTTCTAGAATTTCGCGGCACACACAATAGCCTTGGTACAGTGGTTGTGAATCACTGGTATAGTGGCTTGCCAATACTACGGCCAATCGCTTACACATAGTCTAGGATAATAATATTATTCTTTAATGGGCTCACTTCTTTAAATACAAAATTATATCATTCTAAAAGCCTAAACTCTTTATCAATCTTATGGGAGTTAGACAGATATGCTTAGATTTCAGTGAGCAAAACTTCAGAGCAGCTCGACTGTCGGGCAACAGGCACACGTGGCACCAGAAGTAGCATCTGGATAGACCTCGAAGTTCCACCACAAGGGCTTCAGCTCTATCGTCTTTTGAACTCAGGGCCAGTTCTAGGTGACGCTGCACCTAACTGACATCAACAGGAACCTGTCTTCCTTTTATAAATATGTTTACATTCTTTCCTCTGTTGCCTGAGATCGGGTAGTAATACATAAAATCTATGGAAGATGTACCAAAGGTACGTCAATGGAAAAAGCCACATCACTCCAACTGGGGCCCTGGACTTGCCACACCCGTAGTCAAAAATAGGCTACCCTGGGGGGATGGGAGTCAGACAAGTAGAAGTACACTTGTAAATGTTCACACATGGAGTTTTTTAAAAGCTCAGAATATTTGCCAAGTTTCATAAGGATCGCTTAAGTAGAAGCACGTGAAACATAATAAATTTTAATGGGCGTGTTTCGGCCAGTTTTAACTTCAAAGTTTTGTCGTTTGGGCGTGTTTCCGCCCACTATTTTGGCAAAAAAAAATTTAAATCATTCCAAAAGTTACCAAGTTATGAATTAATAAACAAACAAAAATACAGAATAATTGATAATCTCCTGCTCTTTTAGAAGTGAGCTAAAATGATTAAGCTTTCTCACTGCACTAGCTAATTGGCGCTACAATAGGTTTTCTTGAGATTTACTTACTTCTGGTTAAAAAAAAAAATCTATAGGGTACCAAAAATATAATATTGCCTTTATTTATATTTTTATCAACATTTTAAATTAAGTTCATAATAAAACGAAAAATATTACAGAGAGATTTCACTCTCTACCACTTCTGTTTTCAATTGCAAGCTAAATAAGACAATGTTAGTTTTATGTGTTCTTCTAGCTGCAGATGTGAAAAATGTTTTAAGTCCTATTTTTTGTATCTACACACATACATTTGTACATCTGTACAGGTTTGTCCATACATACATACATAAATAGAAGCGTCCTTAAACACACAATACGCACAACACACTTCTTTGGTGCAGTGAAGCGCATCTCTAACAGTATGCTGAAAAATTTTTGCTGTTCATTTTGAAACCCTTAAAAATTTATAAAATTTTGTTATTTTCGTATTAAATACAGTCAAATCCCGATAATTCGTAATCGCAAGGGACCGGCCATTTCTTACGAATTATAGGGGTTTTCGATTTAGCGGGGTTTCGATTTAGCGGGGTTTCGATTTAACGGGGTTAAAATAAAATAAATACGAATTAACGGGGGTTTTACTAAAACTATAAAAAATTAACATAAAAAACAATTGTCAAAAATAAAATACAAAATAAATAAAATAAATACATAAAGTAAAACAGCAAATTCATTTACTTAACGTAAAATACGTGTAATTTTAATAGCAAACAAAAAACCATAAAATAAAAATAAAACTGACAAATTCATTTCATCATTCTTTCCATGTTTTTGTTGTTTTTATTACGAATTATAAGTGGTAGTTAGCAAACAATTCCGATTTATAAGAGGTAAAGAAGATTTTATTTGAAAAAAAAAAATTACGAATTAGCGAGGGGACCAAAATGTATGGAAATTTTACGAATTTAGGAGATTTTTTCAAGGGGCCGACAGTTTATTACGATTTATCGGGAATTACGATTTATCGGGGTACGAATTATCGGGATTTGACTGTAATATGAATGCTTGTGGTGTATGCATACACACACATACAGGCTAACATGCACATATCTCTATACATTTCCAATACAATTTTTGTTTCTTGCAAAGTGCCAAGTGTGCAAATGTTATTTTCCTATTTTTTTTATTATGGAATGAACTTGTATCCTTGTATGCCGATAATATTCCCAAGGATGCTGTACTTTTACTCTCTTCATTTCTGTTAAAGTAACATTTTTATTGCTTTTTGTTTGTATACTCAGCATTTTTAGCATTTCGTTTGAGAAACATAAGAGAATGCGCAGGTTTTAGGATTAGGGAATACAGTGGTTTTGAAAATATTATTTGTATAAAAATTCTAAAGCCGATTAGTGCGGTCGGTATCTTCCCAAAGTTCAAATTAAATATTTTTAAACCATGTCCGCTTTGGGTAATAATGGCTCAAATATTTTATTTAAAATAACATTTTATTATCCCTTAATAAAGATAATTAAAAACTAAAACGTTTTTTTCCCCTAAATCTTTTTTTTAATAATTCGAATTATTGCTTTTTCGCAATAGCATTTTTAGTACGTAGGAGTTTTTTTTTATTATTATTATTTAATAGTGTAATTATTATTATCTATTATTATATTGGTCGTTAGTAAATATAATTTTAATTATGCAATAAACAAATTAATGGCCAAATAATTTAAAAGCAAATTTATTAGCATTTCTTTTTAGTTTTTTTTTTTTTTTGCTGTTTTCTTGTTATTTTAGTTTACGACATTATAACTAAGAGTTATTTAATTTTCTTCGCAATTCTCTAAATAGCACAAGTATGTACTTAAATGCTTTCTGTGCTGTGACAACTTATGTGAAGTTTTAAAAGCACTAAACTAAAATCATAGTTAAGATACCATCAAACAGCCAGCCAGCGAACAAATACTCTTGTAATAAAATTTGTAGTGGAGTCATAAACTCTATTCCTACTCATAATACTTGTAATAAGACAATTTTTTCTAAAAAGATGTACGCACAGTTTGTTAAGGAAATTCTTACAAAATATAAGTTACAATATAATTTGAAATTTCGAAGGTTTCATATTACAGTTATACTAGGCTTCAGTTGACCATCCATGAAACTTCCCGCCCGTTTTTGAGTCCAAAAAAATTTATGTATATCGTGTAGATGCAATAATTTTTTCGCGAGTTTTCGATAAATTCTTAGGATCAGATTTTAAATATTACAAGCTTACGAGGGCGGTTCGGAAACTTCTTAGCCTAGCACAAAAAGCGCGGTATAAACAGAAAAAAGTTAAGTGTTTTGGATACTTCCATCTCTGCTATGAACACATGTTAAATTTTGTTTCGATCTGGCAACTCCTTCATATAGAAACAGGTGTTCAAAGACGCATCCGCGATTTTTTAACAATGGAAAAATTTGAAATGCGTGGTGTCATTAAATATTTACATAAAAAAGGTTTATCGGGACAAGAAATTCATAATGATATGGTGAATGTGTTAGGTGAAAGTGCTCCTTCATATGCAACAGTAAAAAATTGGGTTGCTGAATTTAAACGTGGTGGAACAAGCATTGAAGATGAACCACGTAGTGGACGTCCAAAAACAGCAACAACAACAGAAATTGTAGCCAAAGTGCATGATATGGTATTAAATGATCGACGAATAAAAGTGCGTGAAATAGCTAATATCATGGGCATCTCAAATGATCGAGTCCATTTAATTTTGCATGAAGAACTACAGATGAAAAAGCTTTCTGCAAGATGGGTGCCGCATTTGTTAACAGTCTACCAAAAACGCATAAGAATGAACATTTCTCAAGCTTGTTTGGATCGTTTTAAGCGAAATAAAATGGATTTTAAGCGTCGTTTCATAACTGTTGATGAGACATGGATCCACCACTATACTCCAGACACAAAAAAACAATCCAAATAATGGACTGAAGATAGAGGAAGTGCCCCAAAGTAGGCAAAAACAATTCAATCGGCTGGTAAGGTTATGGCAACGATTTTTTGGGACTTCAAAGGTATTTTATTGATTGACTATCTGCAAAAGGGTAAAACAATAAATTCAGAGTACTATTGCAACCTTTTGGATCAATTAAATGTACAAATTCGAGAAAAACGTCCTGGCTTACAACACAAAAAAAATATATTTTTTTTATCAAGACAACGCACCAGCGCACAATAGTGTTTTAACAAATGGCTAAAATCAACGAATTAAAGTACGAGTTGCTTGACCACCCACCTTATTCTCCTGATTTGGCTCCCAGTGACTTTTACCTGTCCCCAAACCTAAAAAAATTCCTTGCTGGCAAGCGTTTTACCTCAAATGAAGATGCAATTACAGTTGTAAACCACTATTTTTAAGACCTTGAGGAAAACTATTTTAATCAAGGGATAGAATTGCTAGAAAAGCGTTGGACTAAGTGTATTGAAGTTTCAGGAGATTATATTGAAAAATAAAAATATTTTTTAAAAACTAACTATTCTCTTTCATTGATAGGCTAAGAAGTTTCCGAACCGCCCTCGTAGTAAACTAAAATTGAGAAGAAAAAATTTGGAAAAATTTTGATTTTCGAAATAAATGAAGGGAAGTGGCTGCTGCTGGTGAGGATGCAACGTCACCTCGATTTAGCCTCCAAGTTCAAAAAGTCTAAAGAAGCCTGTCGGTGAGCTTTGATGTCTGATAATTTGTATATTATTGGTACTACATCCATCGCGGTACCAGGAGCTGGTCCACCTCTGGTTCACGGGTTTTAATAGATGATTCTTGCCATCAGAAATCAGAGTAATTGCGTAATTGAACTCGGAGGAGCCAATAAAATGGCTGTGGTTGCTACCAAAACTGCTGGGAGAAGGATCTTGTATCACTGGTAGGAGAATGCCTCTTGTTTTGTTAAGCCAAAAACTAGGATCATCTGCGTAAGCAATTTAAGCAGTTCAAGATTAGATAACTCTAAACATTTCTGGAAGATGCTTACTCATATTCAAGGATAACTATGTTTAAAGATTTCAACTTAATGCTTGCTGGGTGTACATGAAAGTGATAGTGAATGCTTGAGTTCACCCAGTATTAAGAATACTAAGGTGTGAGGTCGCCATGGCAGGTAGCCAAATTTTTACAATCACATCATTATTATCGATTGAGGAATAAACTGACTGAGTCTAATGTATGCGTCTTAAATTTTTTTGTAAATTTTCTGGGAATAGTTACCACATGCTCTATTGTCAACATTCCGCCGAACGATTAATTGTGGGACACCCTTTATATGCAAAGTAAGTATTTTTAGAAAAGAAATATATTTGATCAATTACGATAGATTATGTTTCTTATTAACAGAGAAGAAAGAAAGTCAGAAAATCCACTTTAATAACTATAGACCAAGGGCTTATTGCGGGATTCGATATCGAGATATCGTATTAAATAAAATTTCGATACACATCGTATGTCTGGACTACTGTAATTGTAAGAAGTGTGCCAAGTATCTTTTCATTTTTTTATTTTTGACGACTAAACAGTTTTTATTTAACTAAAGAAACATTTTGTGTTTCTTCCAGCTTATGCAACATCTGAAGTCAATTCGAACACCGTAATAAGCTTTTCATGTTTTTTTCTTTGCAGAGCAAGCATAATAAAAGAGAATCACAATTTTCACGTCTTATTTTCTTTTATTGCCGGTGGAGACTTTCAAAATACAATTTTATTAATATAAATAAATGTTACGCAAACCTTCCAAAGACAACTGAAACGTTGAAATAGAAGTTTCCATTGAAGAGATTCGAGTTGAAACAATCGAAAATGTACTGAAAAATTGCGTTGATCTGATGGGATATTTCAGAGCCTTTTCTGGTAGTCATATGAATGACGTTGTGTTCCATTCTTAAATGACAAAGTGCAACCTTTTCAATAAAACCAGAAATTTTAAAAAATAGTCAGTACTTTTTTTAAACTGATTCAAATTTAAAATTTTAAGTCGTCCACCCCATATTCTCATGTAAGTTATGCAAGCCAAGCAATTGTGGAAAGCGTTCGAGAGAAACAAATCAAATTTACCACTATAATATTTCTTTAGGAAAAACTCTTAAAATCCATTTTCTTGTTTTGCAAGTAGATTCTCGACAAACTGTAGTTATGCATAATGCTGCAGCTATGATGTGGTGGCTGTGTCTCTTTTCTTTGCCAGATGACCCATAAGTAGAGAAGAGAAGAAATGAAAGAAAGAAAAGAATAAAGTTTTAAGCCTGCTTCAAAGGTGTATTATATGATTATAAAAAGCCAACTGTGACGAGATTTAATGTTTCACAGTTAATGAGATTTTGCGTTTCTTTATTCATTTCGAAATTACTTTTTTTTTCTTTGATTTACTTGTCGTTTCTTTGGGAGTGTTTTACATAAGTCAAGTCATAGGTAACATTAGTGGAAAGTAAATGAAGTGGAACATGTAATAAAATTATTTATTTCATTGTGCTTAAATCTAAAGCATTTTTTGATGTTGTATATTTGCATTCTGTGGTCCAATCTTCGCTTTCGATAACGAGCTGATTCGATCACGTTTTTTCGGTTTGAGCTTATTGCATTCGCTAGCGAACAATGTAATAATATGGTTCGATATCGAATGCCATAGTCTCAAACTGAAAAAACGTCATCGAATCAGATCATTATCGAGATCTACGATTAGACCCCTGATCCTTTCAGTAGGGAATTTATAACAATTTGGTATCGTATAAGAGATCCAGGATGGGTGGACTAAGCTGAGGATGGCAAAACTAAGTGAGTGCAACTCTGTATGGACACAAGGTTAGGTTAGGTTAGGTTAGCAGGCTGCTAGTGAAGAATGAAAATTTAGGAGTCTAGCTCACTTGTGTCCAATACGATGATCGCCTTGTGCTGCCTGTAAGTTGAAAGTATTAGAATAAGGGGGAGACCGGGATTATAGGGAGAAATATAGATAGAGAGGGTATAGATGGAGAGTTTTTGAACAATAAGAGAGAGTAGAGGAGAGAAGAAGTGAAGAAGTGGGACAAGGAGAGGGTCTAGTACATACACATGCCGTGAAGGCTAGCGGCCATACCAGCCGCTGCTCCTAATGTATAGACTTAGGTTTCTAAGTCCTATTTCCGATAGCTCGCACAAGCTATTGAAGGATATTCTGCCAAGTAAGTGCAGACGGAGATCCTCCAAAGCAGGGTAGAAGCAGAGAAGATGCGAAATGCTTTCCTCCTCTTCCTCATCATTGCAGCTGTAACAGTAATCATTATACGGGAGACCCATACGTTTAGCGTGGGTTCCGAAAGTGCAGTGGGCTGTAAGTGTTTCCAGGAGATTCCTCAGGTGCTTTCTGGTAAAGCTAATGAGGTTTTTGGTTCTTTTAGTATCTAGACGAGGCCAAAGGGTTCTAGATATAACGCAGGTAGGCTCATTACGCCATATTTCCTGAGCTAAATTAAGAAAGGCAGTATCGAAGCATCTCCAGCAAGACGACAGAGGGAGCCCACAGAGCTTGTCAATATCGACTTCCCCGAGTAGGGTTCCTCTCTTTGCTAGTTCATCCGAAACTATATTGCCTGAATTGAGTGCTGCGCCAGTTCATCCAGGACTGTGCGGCATTCTTGGACAAGTAATGATGTAGAATATACACCTGCAAGGGTTTTGATCGCGGGTTGGCTGTCCGTTATTATCTGGATATTACTATTGTGTATCCGATAATAACTCAACCAGTGTGTTGCTCTTTTTATGGCGGATATTTCTGCCTGTAATATGCTACATTCGTCCGGGAGTCTGAAGGATATTTCAATTCCAAAATCTGGAATATATATCCCCCCCCCCAACTCTTCCCCACCGTATAAAGCCGTCCGTGAAAACCTGCACGGCTCTGTCCACTGGGGAGAACCCTTCTGTCAAAGAGATATTGAAATTCCTATGGAAGTAGGGTTTGGGAGTGCAGTAGTCAATGGGTTTAGGTATATTGTTTGCTGTATTTAGGATGCTAGCGTGACCCCATGGTCTATAGGTCCATACGCCTATTGCGTTCAGCCTAACGGCCGTATGTAGGGCCAGTTTTCTAGCCATTAAGTCCACAGGAAGCCAACAAAGCATAGCGAAGAGTGCCTTTGTCGGCGTGGATCTAAGGGCACCTGTTATCATAAGTGCCGCTTTGCGGAGAACACAATATAACCTAAATTTTTTTTTTTGGAAATGCTTCATTGTATGAACGAGAACTTAACCAATTAGTCGAATAAAAATCTATTCATTTATTTGGTTTCAAATACAAAACTTATTCGAATAAACTTGAATATATTACCTGATTTATTACACAATCCGAATAGAACTTAGCATATGTTCCATTAATCGAATTTTAATTTCATTCGATTGCTTTCCAACTTACACTTAACAATTTTCGACTCGATTCATTGACAACACTAATAGCACTGTTATAGCTATGCTCATCATATAGTGCCATAAGCGCCAAAAAAAACTTCAAGCGATATAATTTTTGAACTTGGCTTTTTGACCAAAATCGATAATTTGGAATAGTAAATGAAATATTTCGTAAAAAAAAACGAAGTTCAAAATATGTGTCGCTTAAGCTTTTTTGGCGGTTATGGCTCGTTATGTGTAATTGCTCAATGCAAACACCTCATCTTGGTTTCTAAAAAGTTAAACCCAATTTCATAAATGAAACGTCCTGCGATCTTGTTTGTTTTTTTTTTTGTGGCAAGTGTAGGGCATACTTTCAGTGACACTCACATGACCACACTACCTGCTCCATAATTTTTGCTTATATATTATTTCTTAAGAATTATATACACACTTTTTTTATTACGATTAAAAATACAAGAGACAAAATAAAAATTATATAGTAAATATTAAAGCTAAGTAAGTGAGTGAGTGCGTCCAGAGATCCATGCGGCATGCACTACTTGAAAATGATCTTAATAGTTCGTTATAAAAGCCATAAAAAAGGATTTTACAACACACACACACACGAATAAAAATTAAAAATAAAGAAAACAGAATAAGACAAATAATAAACTGAAATGAACAACAAAAATAAACACAATTAATGAAAAAAAAGACACGAATATAAAATATAATCGAAAATCTCTGTCGCATATTTTAGTATCAAATTAAAATTGCATTTTTTTCGGACTTTTATGTGACAATAAATATTTAAATGCCTAGTTTTTATTTTGGAAATATAAAAAAAATTCGTAAAAACTTAAAAATATACTTTAAAAAAATATATGTATAAGAGTGTATATAAAATATTTTGTAATTAACTCATTTTTATGAGGCCAGTAAATTTTAAACGCTTTTGATTCTGTTTGCAGGGTTGGCAAGAAAAATGTTAATAATAAATTCTTCCCAGAATTGGCTCTTCTTCATTTTTTGTTTTTTTGAGGTAAAACTTTTTAAAATACATAATGTTTTTTTGTTTATGTTCAGTTTTCATAATTTTAATCTTCCACAGCTTTAATTTTAAATAAATTTGATAAAAATGATTGTGTTGCCAGTGACAATTTGTTTGAAAATTTCACATTTCCATAATGATTGTCTGCATCGTATTTCACAATGAATCGTATCTGTTTGTCTTCTGTTATAAAATTCTTTTGTTCTAAGATAAGGAAAAATTATGATTTATTGTTTTTAACCTTTTTAATTCTTTTGTTTGAGAATGGATGTTGCTTTAGATGCATAAATATGTTGCATATAAGGCAAAAAAAGAAAGAAAGAAATTGTCTTTTAAAGTTGTGTCTTTGCTTTGTTTTCTAGTTCTTCGTTTCAATTGTCACTTATTTAAATGAACATCTTGTTTTTGTTAAATTTTGTTGTATCTTCAACTTTATATTTTCGTAATGGGATAAGTAGAGGAGCTCTCAATGCACTGTCATTGTTTGCAGTCAAGGTGTTATATGTGTAACTAAAATGTCACTTTGAATGTCCCTTAAATTTAATATGCTTAAAAAGGTTTCAAGTGGTAGAAAGTATCTATTTTATGCCATTGTTTATTTACGTGTCTTTAGTGTCCTTGCCCGCTCGAGATTAATTTTTTAAATTAAATATTATAAAGAGTAAGCAAATTTAAGTTACGGAAGTAATTGGCTTAAAAACTAATTTATTTTTGGACAAATTTAGTTTTATTGATACCAATGTAAAGCAGAAATATGGGTCTTAATAATGGAATGTGATGTTGGTTAAAAATGTGCACATTTAGCACTTCGGCGGATGTCCGCTCTTTTCAGAAAATGTTGAACCACAATTTCTAACAAAGCTTCGCTTATCTTGTCAATCTAGGTTCATTTGCTTTTGTCAACCTAAAACCCCACAGGGGAGTCTAAAACCCCACAGGGGTGTGACAAGCCCGGGGCCCCAGTTAGGGTGATGTGGCTTTTTCCATTGACGTACCTTTGGTACATTACCTATAGAACTTATGTGTTACTACCCGATCTCTGGCAACAGAGGAAAGGATCTTCACATATTTATAAAAGGAAGACAGGTTCCTGTTGATGTCAGTTAGGTGCAGCGTCACCTAGTACTACCCCTGACTTCAAAAGACGATAGAGGTTAAGCCCTTGTGGTGGAACTTCGAGGTCTGACCAGATGCTAGTTCTGGTGCCACGTGTGCCGGTTGGCCCGACAGTCGAGCTGCTCTGAAGTTTTGAGTGTATGTAGCGGTTGTCAAGATCCTTTGATAAAACGTCGAGTTCTACGTACCCTACGGGGTTAAAGGGATGATTTTGATGTGTGTGGAGTAGGCACTGGATTTTTGGCGATACATGCATGCGTTCATCTTATATGAGGGGTTGAGCTGTGCCGGCAATGGTTAAGGAATTCTCTTGGAGACCTCGCTGTGGGTGTAAGCAATTACACCTGTGGCGCGAGAACTTGGAGAATCGTACGTGGTGGTTATTGACTGCCACCAAAATCGCTGGGAGAATAGTATTGGCTTTCTAGTGTTAGACTAATGGTAGTGGTTGGTGTGATGTGGTCAGCCAGACAACAGATAGCACTGTTTTGACAAAGTCATTACGGCAAAGAGTTTAGGTAGCTCTGAGTACCCTACACAGAGAAATAACTGCCTCATAGAATCAATAATATTTTCTCTATGAAACGTTTTTAGGCTAAGGGGTATCCCAGCAGAAAGAAGCGAAGATTTTTTCATAGAGATTCCTTATTGTTTTGATGTGGTAAATCTTATTAATTTTATCAAAAAGAATACGACATAAAATCAAGAAGAAACCTTATTATTCACAACTTTTTTTACTCAACTTTTTTAAACTATAGGGATTTCTTATTGATTTTATTAGGTTGCCTTCTTGATTTTTTTAAAAAGGTTTTCTTCTTGATTTTAGTAGGTTCCTATATGATTATGTGTAAAGCATCTTATTGATTTTTTTAATAAGGAAATCTTCTTGATTTTATGAGGTGTCTTGTTATTTCGTTTCTATAAATAGACATAGAGACAATTTTTTTCATGATCTTTTTCAATTTTGTATAAGAATGTATGCGAAATTATTTTAATGGTTATTCTGGCTGCTTGTTAGCATATTGGGTAGATACTTGTCTATCAGGTAGAAATTTGCTTGTTCAATACTATATAATAATAAGAAAATAACATAATGTGTATGCATGTATGTATAAATAAATAACATCTACAATATACTACATAGATACATACATACATATGTATATGGTATATAATTTAAATGGAAATACATATGTACAGAGAAAGACGCAATTTTTTTGTTATTTTTTTATTGAAAAAATCAATAAGATAACCTCCTAAAAACTACAAGATTTCTTCTTGATTTTTACAAAAAGGTTTTCTCTATGAAATTAATAAGATTTTCTTATTGAAAAAAAGCCATAGAGATTTCTTATTAATTTTGTTCTATTTTATGATGTATTTAGTAGGCACTGTTTTCTCTGTGTAACAAGGTACTTGACGTAGTACAGGGATAACTACTATGATTGAAGATGGCAACTTATGTGTCTTGTGGAGTAGGCACATAGTTCATTCTAAAGGCTTGATGGGGGTCATGGTTGGGTGTTTTACCTACACCCGGTGTTTAGACCACCCGTGAGGTTAGGCCGTAATGGCAGGTACTCACGATAATCGAAAGCACATCTGTCAACTTAAAAAATCTGTCTATAAAAAAGCTAATCATGGTGGCAAGTTCCGGGAATATCACATTTTTTTTATTTTTTTTTTTTTTGACAAAGTTCAAACTCTAGTAATAAGAATTACACAAGCAACACTGCAGTGTCATCCCATAAAAGTGGGAAGAGGGAAGATCAGTCCTGCTAAATCAGGAGAACTGCAATAAGGAGAACTTGCAACTTTTGTGAGGATTACTTTGAAGTGCGTAAACAGGAAAAAAGTAAACAGTGGGGAAAGTAAAAATTAGTGTCCTCAAATGCAGTGAATGGTGCGTTGGAAATATTGTGCTAAATTAACCCATTTGTTTCTAACGAAATATTTGTTCGGGGCAATTTTTTTTGTATGTTGTTTCACTTCTCCCTAAAAGGGAGAGAAAAATTAAAGAGGGATACATATTATAAAAAAAATTTCAATATGAAAATTTTGTCTGAAGTAGCGTAAGTAGAAATAAAAATAAATGGTCTAGGAGTGCTGAGAACTGGGTGTCACCTGCAAGAGAATAATTAATTATACTATTGTACTCGACAGTCTGCCACATTTTCCCCTACACTGTAGGGTCGACAGGCACTTGTTTTTCTAAAACATATCCAAATACGAGTATTACAACATTTATCTTTCTAATCAATAAATATTCAAATAACAATTTCGCTAATATTATATAAACAAATTTTAATAAAATATATTAACATTGTATGATATCTCTACGATGTATAAACATTTAGCGCTCATAAATGTCGTAATAAAAGTTGAAGTATTTTTGTATTTTATTTGCTAGACAACACAAATTCGTTGAGAATTAAAAGTGACAAAACTGTTACAATTTCAGTTGAGCAAACAATTGTGTAAATATTTACATGCAAAAAATTTTGATAATAAATATGGATGACCTTAAAAATAGTTTCACTAGATAAATAAAAATAAATGTAAATATGTATGGACATTTGTAAACAAAATGTAATAGACAGCGATATGTGTCTGCAATTCGAGACACACAAGCACTTGAATTCAGTTGCTAACACAACAACACAGACCGAACAAAGTCTAAATGCATAAGTTGCACAGTTAGAACGAACGTGCGTCAATTATGAATGCGTCATAAAACTTTCGAAATAAAGTGATAAGTGTATCTAACACCTATTTTCGTTGTTTTATTTTTCTTTTTGATTGTCATTGTTTTTGCCAGAGATTTTATTGATTTGTGTTATACGAGGAGGAAAATATGTCTGATAAATGCAACTAAATGGCCAAAATTATATTGTATATACTAATAAAATAAAATAAAGCAGAGGAGCAGCACAATGGGTCTGATTTCTCTAACAGTAAATTAATTAAACTTACGATATGTAATTAATGAGAGTTTGGAAGTTATAGTCAAGGAAGTTGGTACTAACCAAAAAAATGTAAGGTTATTAAAGAGTTATTTTTCTGAGAGGTACTTTCTGGATCTCGTAATTTTTATAAAAAGTACATTTGAAAAAGGTACGTTTTCAAAAAACTACTTTTTTTTAAATTTAATTTTCTAAGAGAAACGTTTAAAAAAAAGAAGTATTATTTTAAAAACTTTAAGTTTTTTAAGGTATTTTTCAAAAAGTAGCTTTTTTAAAGTTACTTTAGGTTAGGTCAGGTTAGGTTGCAAAGGGAAGCCATTACGCTCATGTCCGGGGACATACAAATAAGCCATTATAGGCTTATTGTGCGCTCTTATGTAAATTAACAAACGAAACGAAAAAGAAAATCAGTATCATTCACGTAGTTCTTCAAACTTGTCCCCTTGTCCTCCATAAATGAACGGAATTCACTATCATTTATAGCTCCAATCCGGTACAAATGCCCTCGCAGATAAGAGTGCCCCTTCAAGATGCCGGTCACCTTTCATAGCTCGGGCTTGTTTAGTTTCAACGGTTCCCTTGTTTTACCTTCGTCTGGGTCGCCCCATACAACCTTGGCTAGATTACCCACAGCAACACAATTCCATCGTGTCCTGTGGGCCATCTTCGCTAAATTTTGTAACTCAATCTTCGTTGCCTTGAAAGGCTTCGCATAAGTTAGAGTTAATGTCCGTTACCTGGGGACACACCCACTAGAAGACCAACAACTCCTGTGTTGTAAAAGTATCTTTACTGAAAGGTATTTTTTAAAAACTACTTTTAAAAAATGTTCTTTGGAAGGTACGATTTTGAAATAAATAGTTTTTTCATAAATTTTCTTGTAGATACCTACATATGTTTTGAAAAGGTACTCATATTGAAAAAAGGTGCTTTTTTGAAAATGAAATTATTTGAGGAAGTACTTTTTTGAAAAGGTACTTTTTGAAAAGATAATATTTTGGAAGGTACTTTTTTGAAAAGATAATATTTTGAAAACGTACTTTTTTGAAAAGATGATACTTTGAAATTGTCTTTTCGAAAAATTACTTATGTTGAAATAATTTTTTTTTTTTTGAAAATGTGATTTTTTCAATGAAAATATTTTAAGAGATTTTTTTTGAGTAGATACTTTTTAAAGAATTATGAAAACGTAATTTTTTTAAATAATTTTTTGTTTCAGGAAAATTGTAATTAAAAAGAGTATTGGGCTTAAAGAACTACCAGTTTGAGGTTCTTATTTGAATATTAAAACCTATTTTTGAACACTGCATATTTCAAAAAGTTTGTTTTCAAAATATATTTTTATACCCTTTACCAAAAAAATGGTAAAAGGGTATATAGGTTTGTCATTCCGTTTGTAATTTCTATAATATCAATAAGCGACCCACAAAATATATATATTCTGGATCCTTATGCATAGGGAAGACGAATAAGCGATGTCCGTCTGTCCGTCTGTCCGTCTGTCCGTCTGTCTGTCTGTCCGTCTGTCCGTCTGTCCGTCTGTCTGTACGTGAAATCGGTTTTCCGAAGCTCCCAGAAAAGCTAGAGACTTCGTTCTTGGACTGGTGTGTCAGAAATTTTCCAAAATATATCGGTATTAAAATTCAGCAAAATCGAGCAGACGATTGCAGAGCTGGAAAGCTTAAACTCTATTTTGCCATATAGAAGTAACTACCGAAAAAAAAATTTTATTTTTTTTAATAAATGAACTTATTTTACACTTCAGTACGACTAAAATTGTTATTTTAAATTAAAAAAATAAAAATAAAATTAAAAAGACGTTTCCAGGGTTGGAAAACTTTAACTTTTTGTGTTATGTAAAATTAACTATATCTAAAACTATATTAGTATTTTCTCGAGAACCGTAAGAGCTACAGACCTGAAATTTGGACACAGTTAGTAGACCTTTGGCCGCTACAACAACAAATACATGAGAAATTAAAGGGTGTTCAAAAATGAGCAACGAAAAACGTTAAAATCCCATGTAATATACATACAAATATATGTATATACACTTGAAATTTGTAAGTGTATTTTTATACAGACCACAAAAATTAACACTAAAATTTCCAAAAATTTAAATTAAAGGGTGTTCCACCAGTTAATGCAAATTTCACAATGCAATTTTGACAACTTACTGTATCTTGGAAACCGTAAGAGCAAAACTCTTGAAATTTTCAAAAACAAAAAATTATAAAATCGCCAAACCGAAAAAAATCGCCAAAAACAAAAAAAAAATCGCTAACACGAAAAAAAGCACCAAATTAAAAAAAAAAATTCTAAGACTAAAATAAATCGCATAAAACGGAAAAATTGCTAAAATGAAAAAAAAAATCGCCAAAAATGAAAGAAAATCGCCAAAATGAAAAAAAAATCGCCATAATGAATAATATCGCCAAAACGAATAAAAACCTAAAAAACAGGAAAAAATCGCCAAAATAAAAAAAGCGCCAAAATGAAAAAAATCGGCAAAACGAAAAAAACCCCAAAAAAACAGAAAAAAATCGCCAAAATGAAAAAAACAAAAAAAAAAAAAAAAATAAATCGCCTAAATAAAAAAAATCCAAAAACAGAAAAAAATCGCCAAAATGGAAAAAAATCGTCGAAATGAGAAATATCTCCAAAATGAAGAAAAGCCCAAAAACAGAAAAATATCGCCAAAATGAAAAAAACCTCCAAAAACAGAAAAAAATCGCCAAAACGAGAAAAAAGCGACAAAACTGGAAAAATAGTTTAAGATGAAAAAAAACTTCAAAAAAGCAAAAAAGCCTACCTTTCGTGCGCGATTCAAAGTCGTACTTTACTGAATTTTTTAATATTAAAGGAATTAAATGAAATTAAGTTTTTCCTTATTTCGTTTTTGCTTTGTTCACTTAACATATTTTATGTATTTTTTAAAGAACTAGATTGATATCAATAATCAGAAAAATCCAAAATTATGACTCCAGGGTTGGAAAACTCACACTTTTTGTGTTATGTAAAATTAAATAGGTCTAAAAATTTTTTTTCTTTTTCTTTATAAATTGAATATATTTTAAACTTCTGAAAGAAAAGTTTGGCGTATGAAATTTGAAAAATGAAAATTACAGCTCCAAAGATGGAAACTTTAAAAAAATGATAAATTTTTTCACAAAACAAATATGTATGTATGTATGTGTCTGTATACCATATATATGTACGTTGGTAAAGGGTATAGCACTCTTACTTGTTTAACCACGAATTACTTTTTTCCAACAGATTTTTGAAAAGCTTACAAGTAGTGCCTTTTTAAGGTACCTTTTTAAAAAGTAATTTTTCGCCAAATACCTATAAAAAAGAAGTTCCTCTTAAAAAAGTATAATAGGGACAAAAAAAAAAGAACTGTTTTAGAGAACGCCTAATCACAAACATACTTTTTGATAAAATAAAATTTTAATTATTTTTTTAAGGCGTACTTTTTAACATATTTTTTTAAATTAGTATATTTTCAATGAGTTCTTTTTCCGAAGTAAAACTTTTGTAAGAAGAAATTTTTTCTTAAAACGAACTGTGTTGTAGTGTCGCGGTTTCTTGTAAATTGTTTGATTATATTACTTAATTTTAGGTTATTTTAAGAAGAATATATCTTTTATATTTCGTAAGTGTTTGCTTTATTAGGAGCTAAAAAAATTAATTCTGTGCGAGTTGTTAATAAATAAAATTGTTTTTTTTTTAATTGCTTAGACTTTATTGATAACATTTTGCCTAAATTTCAGCCCATAGTGCATTTATTTTATATTTTTCGAGCTTTAATGAATTATTGCTTCATATAACAATAATTATAATGACATCATAACAATAATAATTTCCATTCTATTGCAATGTTCCCAGCCATTATTCAATACTTGTACAATCAACACGCTAATGGTTGTGGATATGAATCCTTAAACATTTGTGATTTTTTTTTATTTTTTTGCATATGCATTTATTCTTTGGTATGTGAATATTATTATCATGCATGCATGAATTTCATTATCGACATTTATTTAAAATAAATACGTTGACTTTTCTTTTTTTCGACTTGTAGAAAATGTGAAAGTCAGGCAGGCAGGATGAGTAAATAATTCCATTCGAAGCTTTTTTTTATAAACTTTTTTATTTTTGTTTGTGGCTGTTGGGATTTTATTATTATTGTCATATCACATACTCGTCATCATCGACATCAAATTCTAATATGAATAGTTAAGTTTTTTTTATGAAAAAAAAAAACAATAACACTGTATTGACGGGAAAACGCATTTTGTTGTTTTATTGTTTATTTGATTTTTATGAATAGCGCGGGAATTTGACAGCTTGTTGTGGGAATAAATGCGTTACAATCATCAAGACTACCACAAAAATATCTACACACAACTATTCAAATTATATCGCACTATTATTCGCATATGGCTGAACATTGTAGAGGCGAACAAATGATCTGAAAAATGAAAAATGCAACGCACTATGTAACCACTTCACATATTCGTTTGTCTATTTCGTTTACAAAAGAACAATAACACTAGGATTTAGTAGAAACAAACTTGTACGATATTGCAATTTTTGTTAATCATCAAATGTATCTGCAGACATTTGTCTTTTCATATTAGAAAAAGCTTTGTTGTGGTAGAAAATAAAAAAAAACATTTATATGTAAGTTGTGTGGAGTAGTGGATTTACTTGTGACTTAATACACTCAAAAAAATTAGGCAAATTGTATTAAAGATGTCATAGTCTTTCATTTGGCTTCGAACAGAACTGTGGGTAACAAGTCTTGTATTGGTTTGTTTAATTAAAGCTAAAATCTTTTTAATATTTTAGTGCTTATTGATGAAAACAGTTGAACTGTTTTTTAATTAATTTTTTTTTTTTTTGAGGAAAGCTGTGTTTCCTTAGTTGTAATGGTTGTAGTTGCGGTCTTACCTTGTTTTTATATATCATGGGCCTAGCTCTAGTTTCCTTATTACAATTAGTTTATTTGTCTCGTCAATTTCGTATAGAAATTTGTTTATTTTCTGAGAGTGTAACCGATATCATGACATTCTATTGGGTTATTAAAATCTACAAAGAAGCAAACTCAGAGTAATAATTCTAAAAAAATTAAATTAAACTAAATCCTATGAGGGCTGTACCAAGAAAACACAACAAATTTGGAAATAGTTGTCTCTACTTCTCCACATAATCTGCTTTTATCTTAAAACACTTTCCAAACACTGACTACATCTCTTCACACAATACTTTTTAGTTTTGGAAAAAGAAAATAATCCTAGAGAGCTTAATCTGGCGAAATAGGTATGTGATGAAGCAGTTAATTCATTGATTCTGGTCAACCCAGTAGTGGATGGATGTGTGATAGCGAAATTAACGAAATGCGGTCTGTTTCTTTAATATAATCACTTAAACGCTGCAATAACTTTTTTTAAAAATTTAATAATTTTTTTCTTTTTTGAGGATAATCAATAAAAATTATTCCACACTCTTTACAAAAATTAAATTACCTTGCTGGTCCATTGCTTTCATTGTTTCTTTATGGCATTTAAACATCGCGAAATAGTCTATTGAATGTTGTTTTTGTTGTTTTGTTATCAAACGTAGCACCCATCTTGCGTACAGCTTGCTCATCTAAATATTTTCGGTGAATGTGCGATGTATAGCCCTTTTTGAAATGCATTTAATTTCACTTAGCAAGTACACTTCCAGCCGATGACTATCCAATAACATTTTGTGAATTTTCTTAACTATTTTGGGCGTGAAGACCCCAATTGCTCAACCATTTTGGTGTTAGTATTGGCAGCTCCTACCGTCAGATTTACACTCTGTCACCCAATATTTTGTAACTGCAAACGAAGGATCAGTCTGCTCCAAAGTATAATCTAGCTCTGCTTTAGTATTAATTGAACTGACACATTTGAAATTAAAGTATGCGGCTTGAAACTTAAAACTTTTAGCACTTTTTTCTATAAAGGGGTTCAAATCAAAGCTTCTAAATTCCCAGTAGAGAGAAAACAGTTTTTTCTAAATACTCTTATATCACAAAGAGGGATACAACCGTTTTTTTTTTTTTTTTGCGAAAGAATAGGAGAAATCATCTAAGATTAAGTGGGTAGATATGACTTCTGTATATAGTTTTCTTGCAAAAAGTGAACGTGAACAAGTGCGATATATTTTTAAGGTTGCCCATTTTTATTGCCCTCTTCATTGATGGAGTTAAAAAAAATTTTAGCGGGTGGGGCATTACAACTAGTGGTTTTCATGAGTAATCTTAAATTAGATAATTACAAGCAATTTTTAGTACTTCTGGCGTAGGGGAGGGCAATGACCCTCCCCTGAATGGCCTTTCTATGCCCTCGTTACTTCAATTCGCCTAGTCCTGAGACCGTCCTCGTACATTCTGTACTGCTGGCTAGATGCCTTATAATTAACGTGACCAGACGGTTTTTGTAAAAACTGGAACATGATCGATCAAAAGGTGGGATTTTGAAGAAAATACAGGCAAACAGCGGGATTCAAAAATAAATATATTTTACACAGTTTCGTATGTACTTAGGAAACACAGTTTACAATTCTAAAGAAATGTTTATAACTAAACAAATATATCTAAAAAAACATTTATCGAAATTTATTTGCTGGTGGTCAAGCACGTCTGTATACACACTTCATTGGCGCTTCAACCAAATCATCGGTAGACTTAAATCACAAATTATATAAGGATGTAGAAAAATAAAATGAGTTCACTTGAATGTAGATTGTTTGCTGGGTTTTTTTATGAGTTTCAAAGCCTAGTAAGCTTATGTTTTCTTTTTTGATTTTCAAAAATATTGCACAGAGAAAACAGTGCCTACTAAATACCTCATAAAATAGAACAAAATTAATAAGAAATATCTATGGTTTTTTTTTCAATAAGGTAATCATACAGAAAACCTTTTTGAAAAAAATCAAGAAGAAATCTTGTAGTTTTTATGAGGTTATCTTATTGATTTTTTCAATAAAAAAATAAAAAAAAAATTGCGTCTTTATTCTCTGTACTTATCTATTTTCATTTAAATTCTATACCATATACATATGTATGTAGTATGTTGTAGATGTTATTTATTTATACATACATACATTCACATAAGGTTATATTCTTAACTAACTTACTCAATAAGTATTGAGCCAGCAAACTTCTACCTGATTGACAAGCACTCTACCCAATATGCTAACAAGCAGCCTGAATAACCATTGAAATTATTGTGCAAACATTCTTATACAAAAATGAAAAAGATAATGAAAAAATTGTCTCAATGTCTATTTATAGAAACGAAATAACAAGACACCTCATAAAATCAAGAAGATTTCCTTCCTAAAAAAATCAATAAGATGCTTTACACATAATCATATAGGAACCTACTAAATTCAAGAAGAAAACCTTATCGAAAAAATCAATAAGGCAACCTTATACGATCAAGAAGAAAACCTTTTTAAAAAAATTAAGAAGGCAACATAATAAAATCAATAAGAAATCCCTATAGTTTGCAATTTATAAGAAAACGTAATATAATCAAGAAGTTTTTCTCTATGGATTGTTTTTTTGGTGCCAAAAATAACGGAAATTGAATAAAAAAAGTTGTGAATAATAAGATTTCTTCTTGATTTTATGTGGTTTTCTTCTTGATAAAATGAATAAGATGTACCACATAAAAAAATAAGGAATCTCTATGAAAAAATCTTCGCTTCTTTCTTGTGGGATACCCCTTAGCCTAAAAACGGATCATATAGAAAATCTTCTTGATTCTATTAGGCAGTTTTTTCTCTGTGTATTATTTGTGAATTCTCAAATACTTTTTGAAAGTCTGTGCATAAGGTAAGTGGTTTCTGACTGTTCAAAATTACTGAACAAGCGCAATTGAACTTCAAAATCATGTAAGTCAAATACTTATTTAACACCTCTTACTTGAGGCATAAGATTTACGCAATATGCACTTTCTACGGTCAGCTTTAAAGAAACTGTCAAATTAAAATTAAGTTTTCTACCACAGCAATGTTTCTTGCTCTTGTAGAAATGTTGTCTGACGCAAGCTCTATGAAGCTCAATAATAAAACATCTTGAATGATAAATCTTAAAAACTAACGAATGATTTGTTAAAGCATAAATTTCAAGGAAATCCAAAGTATGTCTACTAAAACCGTAATTAGATCGTGTCTTATTAGCCAAATGAGAAAAGCGAGAAAATAAACAGTAAATGAAGATAATAAAGCAGCAATAATCTAAACTAATCTAGAGATAAAGAAGTGCATTTTATTTATTTGTTTATGTTAATTTGTGTTTCTCTGTGGTCGTATGTATATACTTTTAACAGACCCAATAAAAAATCCTGCATTTGTCTCCTCATTGTAGTCATAAATCTTCAAAGTTTATCTACAAAAAGAAAGGAACAGCTACAGCAACAGCAACAACAACATCAGTTATTATAGGAATGTGAGCTGCGCTTGCGCTTGCGCTTAATGTGAATATCTTAAAGTTGCATATCAAGCAACTTAAGTGGTGCGGTGGTGCTCTGATTTTTCATTTGTTTTTCTTTTTTTTTTTGTTTTGCTGCTGATGTGGCCTGAACTTAAATTATGTGTAACTACAAAAGATATGCGGCAATAGCCGGCCGCATAACCCTTTTAGAAAGGGATCAGCTGCAACCTGTTGCTGGATGGCTTAATGGCTGGCTGGCTGGCTGTGGCCAAGTAGTTGATGATGATACGCGTAGTGAGGAAAAAATGTTTTATAACCACACGACGACTAATTATCGAAGTTTAAATTATAATTACGCTTGCGCGTGCTGCAACAAAACGTAGATTGTATGCTTTGTTTTTAGGCAATATTTTTTTTAATGTTTAATCTTTGTTTGAGTGCAAGTGTATGTGTGTGTGTGTGTGTGTGACTTTGTGATCATCACACGCACATCTTACGAGCCGCTTTTGTATTTTGTTGCTTGCCGAGAAACAACATGGTTCTTGTTTCAGCCACTGGTTTCAAGACAAATGTTTGGATATAAGCTCCACTACCAAACATATGCGTACCTACTTGAAGTACTCTTACGAGCATTTACTACAACTACAACTTGTAGAAATGAGGCATGGAGCGTTGGAGCATTAACTAAAGCATCGATTAACAAGATTTTGTGATTTTGAATTAATAATGTTTTATTGTTTAACAGGCCATATATATTTGGTTATTGTTGTTGTTCTCTTAACTTCAAGCATTTCATTTGGCGCCATAAATCTATCAACACTGTGTAAAAATGATCACTACTTTAAAGTGAGCTCTCTACGTTTTTACGAGTACCTACGTATGTATGTATGTATGGGGATATGTGTTGCTGTCTGTCTGTGGGCTTAGTTTAGTTATAATCATATGGAACTGCAAAATAGTAAGTCTATTTTAAACCTCATGTTGTGAAAGATTTACTGCCTTAATATCTGTTGTTTTTGCTTTATTGTTGCTTAGCTCTGCATTTCTTGAGCATTGCACAATGGGCTAGAGGACATCTTGTTAACTTTTAATAAAAATCGGTTGCTCCATTACATACATTAAAATCAGTAGTAGGTGTTGTGCCCCAATTATCGATTTTTTTTCTCTTAATCATTAAAGTGTTCTAACAATTATCTAGGAAATAATGTTTTTACCATTAAGCCCATAGTGCATGGCTGAAAATATAAACTTTTTCTTCTGCACCACAGCTTACATACAAAATTTAGTTTATTTTTCGTGATTTTATGGTAGAATTTTGTATATTCTTTCTGCGCTTAAGTTTTCTCTTTTTTTTTTTTTTGCCAAGCAGTTTCTTCTTTCCCCTTCAACACAATAATTTTTTTTCTGTTGTTCCAGTCGACTTTTTTCGTTTTTCGTTTATTTTTTCATTTCGAAAACTGTGAAAATGCAAAATTGTTTTATGATCTCTTAATCTTAATCGTGCTGCAACATGTCTTATTTATGATTTGTGAATTGGTTTTTGTGCAGTAACCGACGTGATTACACACACAGATTTTATTTATTTATTTTTATTGTATATCTTAACTGCAACAATAGCAACAGCAACAACAATAATACTCATACACTTAATAATCATAATAATAATAAAAAGGGGTTTTTCATCCAGAACCACTGAGCGCACCATCCCGGCAAATAACCTACCTGGTCATACCAAAATGACCATTGAAATGAAAATAAATAAATACTATAAAATACAATTTCAATGAACAAAAAAAGAAGTCTGAAACGAGTGTTCATTTGCCACTTCATTTAATTGTATTCACATTATCGTTTCAGTAATAAATCATCAACGTGTGTTTTTTTTTCAAGTTGTTTGTTTCAGTTGTTGTTTATTGCTGGCTTTTATTTGGTTTTTCTCACCAGAGTTTGTTTTAAATGGTTGTTAATAAAGTGTTTCATCTTGTAGTTTTAAAAGTTCACAGGTTGAGTTTCCTGTTTAAGTTATTGGCTGTTAGGACTTCAATGGTACTTGATGATTTTTCGGTTATTATTTTTAGTTTATTTTAACTAGATTTTTTTTTTTTGCATAAAAAAGTTATTACGAGTAATGCGAGTAAAGAAAGGGTGACCCGAGAGCAATCATGTTATATACATATGTATACCAGCAGTTAGTACTAATGGTGTAGTGGGGTTGGGGTAGTTGGGGTAGTAATGCTGTAGTGATGCACTCGCACAGCCTCTCCTACACAAATTTCAACCTCCTTAAGACGTGCCGTACCCTGTTATTAGCTGACGAGGCTCTGACGACCGACCATGGACGGTATAACCCTCACGAACGGTTAAATGTCTTCATCCCCATGGGGAGCTATAGTAGATCATGGGTGTGGCAATCCCGGGGCCACAGATGGGATAATATGGCTTTTTCCATTGACATACCTATGGTGCTTTATCCATAGAACCTATCTGTTACTACCCAATCTTGGGCAACAGAGCAACGGATGTGCACATATTTTTTAAAAGGAAACAGATCTGTTATGTCAATCAAATGCAGCGGCCCGTGGAATTCCCTGAGTTCAAAAAAACGATAGAGATGAAGTTTTTCGGGGTGGAACTTCGAGTTGTGACCAGATGCCCGACAGCAAGGCTGCTTTAGGAGTTTAATTGTATGTAGCGATTGTCAGGATCCTTTGCTAAAATGTTGATTTTGTCCTACCCGATGGGATTAAAGAGATGATGTTGAGCGGTGTGGAGTAGGCACTGGATTGTGGGCGGTACAGGCATGCGTCTGGCTCTGATGAGTGGTTGAGCTGTGCCGGCAATGGTGAGGAATTTTCCTGGAGACCTCGCTGCGTGTATATGGGCTGCACTCGCGGCATGAGAACTTGAATAATCGTACGTGGTGGCTGTTTGTTGCTATCAAAATCGCTGTGAGAATAGTATTGGCTTTCTAGTATTAGATCAATGCTAGTGGTTGGTATGACGCGGTCAGCCAGACACTACTCTAGGTGCTGTTGCCATACAACAGACAGTACTGTTTTGACAAAGTTATTACGGCAAAAATCTTAGATAGCTCAGCCTAGGTACCTCAGCAAGGAACTTGACGTAGTACAGGGATAACTACTATGATCGAATATTGCAACCTATGTGCTCGTGGGGTGCGGCATATTGGGGCATTCTAAGGGTGCATGGGAGCGTCTAACCTTGCTTAGACCACGTTGAGATTAGGATGTAATGGCAGGTGCTCACGATAATCTGAAACTTCCTAGAGATGTACTGGCAGCCCCAGAAAAAAACACACCTTTTAAAAGTACCTCTTTAAAAAGTACCTTTTTAAAAAGTAACTTAAAAATGTACCTTAAAAAAGTACCTTTGAAAAAAAACCTTTAAAATAGTACCTTTTTTAAAAGTACGTTTAAAAAAGTATTTTTAAAAAGTACCTCACAAAAAATTACATTTAAAAACCTTCCTTTAACAAATTTTTTTTTAAAAAGTTTCTTCAAAAAGTAGTTTTTAAAAAAGTATCTGCTATGTTTATTTTAAAAGGTGATTTCTAAGAATTGTATCTTCTACCTATTGAGAAATTTTAATTTTGAATTTTTTTTAAATACCTTTTGAAAGAGATTCTCTAAAATGTGCATTTGCTTTTTTACTTAAAAAGCTCTATTCTAGAAGAATACTGTGCTAATAGCCTGCTATTCATAAATACAAAATGTCATATTATATCACGTTTATTCTAATGATAATTTGAATTATACTTTTAAAAGGACTTCATCAGAAAGCGTATTTCTTTAATGTCTTAAGATTTATATGAAATCGCGTAAATCTTTCTTTGACAGGTTATTGACACATCACACAAGATTAAGTTGTCAAATTGCTTTTCCAAAGTGCAACAATTAAGTTTACGAGTTTTGTTTTATATTTTCTAGCAGAGAAATGATTGGAGCTATTGCACATCATGTTGTGTGCTTGAAAATTAAATTTATATAGAAATTAATTTATAAGGATTTACTTTTCTAAATGTTTACTAAAATAACTTGTAACCGATTTGCAATATTTCCGGTTGATTTAGTGATTTATTATCTTCATGCAGTGTTAAGTTGTCAGGCAATTTGCATGTAAGTTTTTAATTCATATAAAAGTGTTCATTTCTACTTAATGGCTAAGAGTTATTTTGTTAGTAGCAAGAAATCTATAGATATTTGCTGCATTTCTTCTATTCGTGCTTTATGAAAGCTCAATAGTGAGTTGTTGATTGATTTTTTGTTATATTTTTTTTCAAATAGAGGTAAAGAATTTAAATATTTTATAGTTTGGGAACTCCTTTTCAATATATTTATCGCACTTTCCCCCAAAAAAGTAGTAATTTTTTTGTTCAGTAAAATATTAATTGATTTTTAAAACTACATTAAAATTAGTTAGTCTTAATTTACACTCAGCAAGTCTTATTGCTAAGCTGATTAGGTTTTTAGGGGAGAGAGACGATTAAATTTCTTAGAAACAAACGAGGCAAATAAGCGAAAATCACAAAAAATCATCAATTAATTCTGCCAAAAAAAACCGACTTTAGGTCTGATAGAAGAAGATAAGAAGAAGAACGTAGAGTATAAGATTAGATTTTAATGGGTGTTCTTCTGCCCATTTTTTAAATGCAAGATTGTGTGTTTTTTAGAGCTCAGGGTGTGTGTTAAGTCTTGTAAAAATTGGTAAAGTAGAATCACTTCAAATAAAATATTAGATTCCAATTAAATATTTTTTTAATTGGAAGATTGTATTTATTTTGGAGCTCAGTGTATGTTGTAAGTTTCGTAAAAATTGGTTAAGTAGAACTACGGAAGATATTATAATAAATATTAATGAGTGTAACCCCACCCATTTTTTTTAACTTTCCAATTGTGTAATTGCAAGAACCAAAGGTATTTGATTGGTTTCACAGCAATCAAATAAATAGAATATATATAATAAAATTAAATTAAAAAAATTGGTGGGCGTGACCCTATTTTTTTACAATGGGAAGCTATGCCCTCTCAGGCATAAAAATAATTTTTACAATCGGTCCAAAATGTACCGAGTTATGAAGTAACACCGCCAAAAAAATAGAGACAAATTGATAATCTCCTTCTTTTTTAAGTCGGTTAAAAAGAAACGAACTAGAGCTTTTGGTATTTTTTTTTTACTTCAACCGACTGTAAATATCGTTAATGTATGTTACTGGATAGCAAAGTCAATACACTTTCGTTAAATTATATACATATGTATATATAGCGATATGATTATCGTAACAAAAGCTACTACATCTAGGTACAGTTCGGCTTGAGTAACTAGAAAATTAGAAGAGAAGCAAAAAAAAAGTTTTATAACCTACAGATCCCAAGAATTATTGTTACTCAATAAAACAAAATCTTGTAGATATGTTAATTTTATTTTAATCTGTTTGAATAAATGTAGATTAAAAAAATCTTGTGTAAAAAGAAAGTTTTATTAACAAAGTATGGCCTTCTGAAATGCTGCTTCCTACTTTTTTTTTTTACTGGATAAATGCATGTATAAATAAATGCATGACACAACGCGCAATTTATAAAAATATATATTTATTTAAATGAGTGCAATCGTACCAAGTCAGCCCTGACCAGGCCAGGCTAAGCCAGCGCATCAAATTGAGCAACACACAAACATTTGTTTTATCATTATCATCATCATCATTGTCGCCGTATTAAAATTTTCTTTGTTGCAGAGTTGTTGCGCTGGCAAACAGTTGAAGAGAAAGTTAATTAAAATAATGAGTTTTTATACAATTGTGGACAAAAATGGTTGACGAATGTCTGCAATAGTATTTTTCCATTTTAAACAACAATTACACATGTGAATATGTTGAGAGGTATAGAGTAATTTTTTAAGCGTTTCTTTAAAAAATTAAGAGACAAACAAAACAGTACAAAACTCATTTAATTTCTCCAAAAAATATATGTATATAATTTTAGGGAAACATACATTTGTTGCATACTAAGTGTCTCTCACAGGATAAGGGCCTGGTCAGGTTTCGTGAAAAAACTCAGGGGTGCAAGGGTTAAACAAGTTAATAGGCAAACAAAAAAGTGTATATAAATCTATTAAATTCTTAAAAATATATATATATATATATATATATATATATATATATATATATATATATTTAGTGAAAAATATATTTATTGCATTAAAATTATCTCTAACAGGATAAGAGCATCCATCATTGGTCCGACAATATGTCGGAATTTTGAAAACCCAACCTTAAAATAATCACTCTATGTGAATAAAATCCTTTGGACAGGGTAAATTTCTTTTGCTTGCATTTAGTACTCGTAACTCTTTTAAATATTTCTTCACTATTTGTATTTTTAATTTAAATGCAGTTTTAATTAAATGCGTATAAAAATGTCATTTTATTTTAACATATGACTGCCTGCCTGCTGACTAGTGTGTCTGTTTGTGTGTTTGTCCATTATTACTCGTATTTTGTGTAAATTTTAAGATGAAAATCTAAAGACTATGCTTGTACCAATTTTCTTTAATTATTAAAATATTTAAATTATTTTATACTAATTTAATAAATATTTTTTTATTTAATTTCAGCAATTTTTGATGAAGTTAGTAAGTGACAGCATTTTATAATTTTCTTATACACAAATACTATTGTAAGCGTGTAATAGTTATTTGTAATTTATATTTTACAAAAATATTTTCAAGCATTTGCTTACATTTTATCAAGGCTAATACTTATCAGGTGGTCTAAACCGCCCGCTTGCAATTTGACTATCCCTCAGATGTTAAATTAATTTTTCCGTACATTTTTCGACATCAGAAGTATGAAGTTTTCAAAACGAGTCTTTTTTTATAAATATGGCTTGCAATTTGTTACACAGAATCTAATTTTTCGCTGCATTCCGCAATTGTGGAAGGAAAATTTCAAATTATTCAATCCCTTGTTTTGGTATTTTCCGCAGTTGTGGTACCATCTCTGCAGTGACGGTATTACCATATTATTGATTTTTTCTATTTTTTGACGAATGGCTTCTTAACTTGCAGACTCTAGCCCAGACAAAATATTTGTAATTAAATGGTGCCTTGTTTTTTGTAAGATACTCTTATAAAATTAGAGATAAAAATGTTCTGCTAGGCACAAATTTGTTTAATCCAATTTATTCTCTATCATTCATCTGTAAAACATTTTAAGATTTATTTCGCAAAACTCTTCTTTCTGCCCGAATGTTCATCAATCATCGTCAGTGTTGTCAGATTAGTGGATTTATCCCCAAATCGGGGATTTTTGTTTTGCAAATGTATACACAAATTTTGGTTTGGGTATTGAGGATATCATTAGGGATAGTTTTTATGTTTTGGGCACTATGAGATTTTTTGGGGATTTGTATTTCACTTAATATATTTTAATTTATTTCTTAGATTATTTGAATTGCAATAAATATTCTATTTGCTCTTTTTTTAGTTCGTAAGAAATTTAAAATTTTAGCAAAAACGCTTTAAATAAAAATTGTTACTAATAATAACAATAAACATATTTTTAACATTTGTTGCTGGCAGGATTTATGCCCTAAGTCTGTTCGACGATTGTATCGTCTTGTCTATGGACGAAAAAAGAAGCAGTTTTGATTCTTTAAAACAATTATTATTTATTGTCTATGCTAGAAGGTTCGTGTATTTGCTTTATGATTTTGTTTCAAACATTATATCCAACACATATTTTTTCATATATATTGTATAATATATTAATTGAATTTTTATGTTTTAAAAACATGGCGATAATATTTTTATTTTTCATTATCACAGACAACAACCATTTTTTAAGAAACTAATTTAGAGAATTCAAACAAAAACGTCCTAAATGTTCTTACTGAATTAGTTCATTAAACATGGTTTATTACAGGAGATATTAAACATTGGCCAGATTACAATACAGCTTCATAACTGCCAAAATATTTCACAATTAGTTCTTTACAATTTTATATACAAATACTTGTAAAAAACAATTTAAACTAGTTTTAAAGAAGTGGTAGAATATTGGTATTAAATTTACTTTGTGTATCAACCAGCAACGCTTGCGTTAAATGAGTTTATTCGGCAAAGAACCCAATGAAAACTAAAATGAGAAATAAAACTCAGTAGGACTACTATACCGAGCATTGTTCGATTTGCAGGGAGTCGGTCCCAAACTATTGATTTTTTTCGTTGATTTTATATGGGATAAAATAAAAAAATATTTTTTTTAATAAGTAAGCTTATTGTGGGAGAAAATATAAATCCATCAGCTTTGAAGTCGGAACATGCGCCACCCACATGATTCTATTAAAAATTAGTTTGCTTCGTTCTTTTATCACGAAAAATTAACTTAAGTTCAAAATTCAAGAGACAGTAAAACCAAATCTTGAACTTAAAGTCAATACTACAGTATGTTCTAATTAATATCATGGTCTTTAAGAATCCTTAACTCTAGCATTTCGAGGTGGCATTTTAAGGACAATTGCTTTCGCCTGTTAAGTGCACACAATCATAAATTTTTGCGTATATGTATGATTATAAAGCATACACGTGTTTAATGGCTATTGTTTCTTTAATGTTATTTGTTTTGTAGATGTTACTGCTGTTTTCTTTTTTTTTTGTTCTTAAAACATTTACACGCATTATACATATATGTTGCAGAAGCTGTCAAGTTTTTTCCTCCATTTTCTCTATGGGTAATTCCCAAAGGTGTAAACGCAAAGTGATTAGACTTCAGGACAAAAAAACTTTCATATATATACTACAAGTTTCGCTTATACAATTATACGACGCTTAGTGGTAAAATTATTTGATTAAGAATATTTTCTCCCTGCAAGTATACTTGGATAGTTAGTACACTTAGTCGAATTCTCAATAGCTGGTAATTTAATTGATATGGTCTTGAAATTGGAAGATTTTTTCAAATTTGTTTAAGTATTCTCTGCATCTGAAGCAACGTCGGAGGTGCTATAAAAATTTTTCCTAGATCTTTTGAATGTTTTTTTTTAAATTGCACACTCAAACAAATTTCGTAGGTTATTCTAACCAATTGCAATTGTCAAGCTTACATAAAGCAAGTGAATATTGTTGTTGGAATTTCAATGTAGCAAATTTTGTGTAGTTTTTTTTTAAAGATAATTAACACTCAATACTATTGCTAGGTGTTACCTTTTTTAGGAAAGGAATGTTGGTAGTGAAGACAGGTGGTGCAGGAAGAGATAGAGGAAAGCTTCATTATTTTACAACTCTGCTTTTTATACGTTCTTAATAATGCAGTGTTACAGCGCCTCTGGTGTCAATGACACGTATTAAATTTTTAACCATTTTACTGGTTTTTTTACTTGGCCGATGATTTTGCTACAGAATACCGACGAAGGAAGGCACTCTGGTGTTACATTAGGATTAGTATCGGTAGATTTCAGTGACCAGTGCCTATGCCTTCATCACTTGAACTTTCCTACAACAATTGCCACAAGGAGACAATAATGCACAGCAGAAAAATTTTGGTACTGCTTTTTAATGACTTTTTCGTTGAGCGGGCTCGAACCCAAGACCTTCGGTCTTGTAGTCAACGTGATAACTACTTCAGACAACGCCGCTATTACCCTTATTTAAAAAAAAAAACAGTGGCGAAGGCTAATCTAACCAATTAGAGTTGTTGACTTTACTGTAAATAAAATTTGTTATCATGAATTGGTTGAAAAAAATATATTTTCTATTTAATAAAATCTAGTTTAGTTGTTATATTGAAACACCCATCTGAATATGTTACTCTGCAGTGTTGTTAGTAAAATTACTATCTTCTTTTTATTAAATTTATGATGTTGAAATTTTAATCTTTTTATAGCAGAGCTAGAAAATGTTTTTGCTTATTAACCTGGGATACATTTGTAACAGCTTTTTTGTGTTCATTTTAGATATGGGTGAAGGTAAAACCTTATTCAGAAATTAATTAATATGCAGAGGTTTTGCGATAAAACATCACATCGGTTCCAACTGCTCTAGATCCCGATCGGCGAGAACACGGCTTATATGATAGTCTCGTGACTTTAATTACTGCTGGATATTTAACGGGAGCAGTAGGCCCAATTCTTGCGACCAAAGCACACTACTCCGGTTTGCAAAACAATGTGTTTACAATATATTTTATCAAAATGTTGAAATACCTAAAGATATGGACAAATTGCTTCCAATTCAGCTGTCATAACAGACAAGCCGGAGCCTACTTCAAAGTGATTTTTCTTTTTATGATATTTAAACACTTATAGAGTATAAGTTTTGAAATGAGAACACATCCAGTGTTAATGCCGGACTTATAGCACCACAGTACCTTATGCTAGGAGCACAAGAATCCCGGACGAGTAATTTCGTCCATGACAACGAAATCGTCGATAAGCATTCGCAGAGTAAAATCGACAGGTGACACACAAAAACAACGAATAAGTATAATTGGTAAATTTGGTTATTGTTTTTGCAAAGAGAGAGACAATTGTTTTTCGTCGTTCGTCGGCCTAAAAAATATAAATAAATCTATCTCAGAGTTCGTCAAGCACGACGAATTTCATTACACGATGGTGTTGTGTTCATTTTCAAACGTGTTTTATTTTATATGGCGAAAGTTCGCACCGAAAGCTTCTTCGTTCGTCCCAGTTGTGCTCCCAGCATCAGTGTTCGGTTCCATATTAAAAAAAAAAAACACATTTGTCAGAACATTTCGTTAAATATAAATTTTACGAACAATTACAATGAATAAATTTTTGTTGTTTTGATTATTTTTTCCTGCTGGCATAACAAATAATTCAACAGTTCGATAAAAAAAATTGTAAATTGCTTTTTATTCAAATCTGGCCCAGTGTGCGACGACGATTCGATAAATTTATATGTTCTTCCACACTTTTGATTACAGCGGCGACATTCTCTGCAGCAGGCAGATTCCTTCGACGTGTTGGTGTCATTATGTGGTATGAAATCATTCCACAGTACGATTGATGGCTGGATTAGATGGAAAATTATGTAAAATTCATGAAATCGCCTATAAGTGGAGCAAATCTATGACTGATTTTCAAACTACAACTGGGTAATTTAGTAGTACTGTCTAAGCGTCAAATTATTTATGACTATACTGATTCTAAATGTCAAAACGTGAGCGCAGTCTGACAGTTGAAACGTCATGCAAATCTTAGGTAACTTTAAAGTTTAGTCTCGTTGGAAAAAGTTCATTTGTATACCAGTATGTGGGTGTTTAAAATAAAAGTATGAGAAATTGTATAAAATAATAAGGTAAACTTGCATATGTGTGCTTCTACTCTTATATGTTTGAATGTGTATACTCATATGAGAATGAATTCGTAACAATATATTAATTGAAATGTTAGTAAGTTTCCTTTTTTTTCTTATATTTTAGTTTCTTTTTGTATGTAGCTGGGTTTTTGAATAATATATAACAAGCGGGAATACGAGACATTTGATGCTCATTAAATAAAGTGGATTTCTATGGCAAAAAGTCAATGAAACAAGAAACAAAAACAAGAGATGAAGCAACAGGAAAAGGTCTTCCTTTTAGCCAGCTTGCAAGTGTTTGTGATCCCCTACATATACTACGATTGCTTGTATAAGTAAACAATACAATGTCATACCTTAATTCACTTATAAACGTGTATTAGCTTTTTGTTTTGTAATCCAAGGACCGAATGTGTATACATTAAAGTGATTAAACTTAAATTGGTATACCTTTTAAATGGCATTTACATTATTGTTTTAAGTTATGAATATGTCGTTGCTAGTGATAATTAATATGTAGTTTATTTTAGGAAATACCCCTTTTAGACACGGATAGTTTACGTTCTAAGGTCTTAATGCAGCTGTGTGAAAGACAGAGGGAGGAATACTATCTCTTTCTGTCTTTCCACCAGCTGAATTAAGACTTTCCAAAGTAAAATTTCCGTGTCTAAAAGAGGTAAAGCTGTTCTAATGCAGTCATCTTCTAAAGCTTTTATGCAAACAGCTGTTTTAAAGATTTACCCATATTCAAAGTATGACTGTACCTCAACTTCAAGTCAATCTAAATATTGCTTATTACTAAAAATAAAACAAATAAATGTTTTGTAGCAATTTAAACCAAAGACTATAGTGATTAAATTTAGTTTTCTGGTATAGAAAGAAAATCGAAATGACACAAATCCATTTAAGTCATTTTACAGTTTTCTCCCCTCATTGTTCGCTTTAGTTTTTCTGTATTTCATATACTTTACAAATTTCAATATAATCGTTGGTTTTTTTCTACATTCCGTCGAAATAACAAAAAGAAGATGGATTGGCGGTCGTTTATTTTAATGTTTTTGTCTCCACAGTTGGTCGTACCTATGAATGGCTTTTTTTTCTCCTTTTATGAACAAAAAATAAGGTTTGAAGTTGCCTTGTTTATGATAATTTGGTGACCAAACTCTCATACAAAATACAATAATAGTTGCAGCAGCAATAATATCCCCAAAAAAAAAAGTAAAAACAATACCATCAAACAAAAAATATGCGGCATGTTATGAATGCTAAGGTATCTGCTCTTGTTAACAACAACAAACTAACTCCAGATATGCATAACGACATACTTACATACATACATACATACATGTATACGTATAAAATAAAGAAAATTTTTACACATAAACCTACAACCTTCTTCTAATCTATTAGTATATTTTTGAACAGACAGACAAACATATGTAAATTAGGTATATAACTTTTTAAAAAATTTTTAAAATATCAAAATTGGCATAGCACAGTCCGATAGAGCATAAAAAAATATAAGGGAACGTATATTTATTTTTTCGCTAAGGCCAAAAAAGTTCACGCACCAACCGCGATGGAGTTTTAAAAATTTTTAATTTTCTTTTTGGTTAAGAAAAATTAATAATTCCACAATCTGTAAAAACCAGTTAACTATATTCAAAACCAGTTTACTAATGCCGCGTAAAATCCAAAACATTGATTTTGGACTAAGTCATTTCAGTAAAGTGCTACCAAGGAAATAATAATTGGCAGTTATAATGTTTAGAAAAACCAATTGGTGCGTGAACTTTTTTGAGAAAAATTACAAAAGATTATGATTTTCGTGGACATGGTTGACCTCATGGTACTATGCCAAAAAATTGGTTATACCCCTAATGTACTTATATATTTTCCTACACTTTTATATTTTAAATAATTCCAATAACAACAACAGAATAACAAGAATAAAATCGTGACTCTTTGTTTTTCTCCAAATCGTTGCTTGTATGTGACTTTACATTCTAACATCGATCGATCGATCGATCCATATGTTGTACATCTATCCATCTGAATATGGCTCATCCATCTTTAGTATCTATTTCTTTTATTTATCTATTTTTTGTTTTATTCTTTTGTATTCATGTGACTTTGAGCATGCACCTTCTTATACTTGCAAGTGCCTGTTGGTCTTATTTGAAATTGTTTTGGGATTTGGTTTTCATGTGTGTGTGTGCAAGGTGCACATTAATATTAATTTTTAATGGGTTATTATATCATGATTACTTCGTACAGTTCGTTTATACGCCCATCTTATTTAGTCTCTATTCAATATGGATTTATATTTTTTTTAAGGTTAATTTTTAGCTACACGTGTACTTAACCCATGTAAAACTCTATTTAATATATGAAAAAATCAACTTATTTATTACAAAAACAAAGAAATTTCAAGACTGTTGTAAATAGAGCTTTCATTACAAAAAAGCTTTCAGCAAATTGTAATACGGTCAATCAAAACAATTAACATATTCCATTTGCAATAACGCATGAAGTTGTAGTTGCCTTCGAAAACAGCTAGTTGTTCCGTTCTACTTCGTGGTTGTCAGAATATTTACAATTGAATTTGGTGTTATTTGTTCATTAATAATTATCACATGTAATTTGGCTTACAAGGCAATACGAACTTTAGCCTAATCAAATCATATATAAAAAACAAATGATGTTCGAACAAATATTTTAAAAACTAAACTAATTTTAAAAATTAATTTATAAAGATAAATAAATTTTATATATATTTGACCGATTTAAAAGTAAGTCAAACCTCTATTGAAACACTTCTTATTGGTTTGTTCATTTCTTAAAAAATAAAATTGTGCATTGGTCGTGTTGTACAGTGGTTCTTAAGTCAGAAACAGAAATATTAATAAATATACATATATAATTTGAACTATTGGTACAAAAACAAAATGATGTAGACGGAAAAGCTAGAAGTCGGTCTAAGCTTTTTGGAAAGCTTTTTTTGGATAACGTGCTTTAACATACAGTACAGATTACATTACGCATTTTTTAGTGAAATTTCATAAAATTTGTTGAAGGACACTTTTTCTATTTGCTAATATCAACGATATAGAAGAGAGTAATATTTATAACAAATAGGACCTACCACAGAAAAATACCAAAAGTCATTTCGAGCAGGATGATAAAAAAGTTCATATCACGCCAATCGGCAGCAGGCAGAAGGATAGTAATTGAATTATTATACTGAATACTGAATAATTATACTGAATTCTTCCTATCACAGGGACCTTGTTGAAGGGATATTTTGAAAAATTCTTGAAAAAATTAAAAATAGAAGTACGTTAGCATGTGGAACAATACGAAGTAATAGAAAAGGAACTCCTAAAAATTTAAATATTGACAAGAAAATAAAAAGGAGTGATTGGTAACAGAAAATAGCAATAAATAGTGAAAAAGTGTGTAGAGTTGAATCATGACTTATAATTTCTTGTACTTGTGTGCACCCATACTTATTGCAATGTTGTCTATGAATCATATTCACTCGAAAGTTTGAAGATCGCATCGAACTCATACTTAGCAACATTTATAACATTGTTGATTTCGACTCTCCTAAATTAAATGCCAATGGACGATGCAACCCATTAAAGTTCTAATTATGAGGATATGCGTTTTTCTGTTGCTTTTTTGCATTGCATTGAAAAACAACCCTTTTTACTACTATTGTATGTGGTATGACTATGATCTCGACGTCGCATTCATATTTATTCCAACCTACACTTATCTATCAATGTCATCGTGAGTATGCGTAAATCAGAGTAGTTGAGTTTAAATGATGTCTACTCACTTATATTTAAAATTTGATCAGTCAGTATGAATAGCGAAAAAACGATTCATTGCCGATCACTGATTGGTACCCTGGAATGGAGGAGGATGGAAAAAACCAAAATGTTTGACATAAAAATTTCATTGAAATGAGCATGCGACGGTTTCCAAGAGAGGCCGCAAAGACAATTTGAATGATATAAATTGTACAACGATTTTTAGAGACTAAAACTCATTTATGGGCGGGGTTAATCACACTCATCAATTACATAGTGCCTACGGTCGTGAGCGTAAATCGAAGAATTTTCCGGGATTTATTAGAGATAATATTTTTTAGAAAGCAACCCTTTTGAAATTCAGTTGATCTGTAGCTGTGGATTTGGAGTGTTGAAGAATAATTTTAGACAAAAAACTAGAAAAACATACCTATATTATATATGATTTTCATAGTATATGCACACAATTTCAAAACTTCTGCTTGGATAGGAAAAACTTTATGAAATTATAATTTTTTTCCTAATTTAGTCCATATTAAGCGCGGCAAAAAATTCTAATGATTTTTCAATCACTTTTTATAGTTTTTGCAGTGAGAAGTAATCCCACTGTGCAAAAGCTAGGCAGGTTTATTCCCCGATGGCTGCCACTTCGTTATGGATATTTTATTTTAAGAACGCAGAGGAAGTCGGCCATTGACATAAGCCTTAGACTTGGGTTTGTAGAAGCCAATTCGCACCATTTCTTCTGCAGATAATTTTTCCAAGTATCCTGGGGCCTTAATTTGCAAATGCAGCCTTAGAATCTCTCTCAAAAATGCTTTTTGTAATGACGATCTAGCCAAACTCAAAGCATTTTTCTACTTCCTAATTGAAACTTCAGTATAGTAACAAACAACCTGATTACTGCTTTTGACGTTTTCTATAATTTTACATGATATCGATTAACCCGGTTTGGGGTTTTACAATGTTGAGTCATTTTCTTTAAACCTTTTGATAGATTTTCGTATGAAAGGTATGCTTTAGGCATCATTTAAATGATGTAGACTTCTAATATTGTAGAATTTTATATGGGCTACAATAGCCAAAATAACATGTTTAGAAAATTTTTACTACTTTCAAGTGGTGGTATGGCCGCTTCCGTAGGGATTGAATTAGCAAGAGCTAAGTTAAGATTGTTATAGGACTGCACGCCTCACAGATTTGTTACGTTTTTATAACAAATAAAATTACAATTTATGGAACAACTCCACGCTATTTTTAACAAAGCTCCCTGTAGATCACAAGATCTTTAAATGAAAGTGCTTCGTTCAGTAAATACGGAACTGGTAGTCGGGATCATATAGCGTTTTCTTTTTTTTTTTAATAAGGCAATATCTTTTGCAATTTTCATGAGGAAGCAGTAAATGTCTTGACATTATACAATTTTTAGATGATACAGGTTAAATGATTATTCAAATAAAAATAGAAAATATAAAGTTCAAAATTTTTTATTATTTATTTAATTAGTTTTTGCTTTTATTTTTTCCAACTTTCTAAAATAACAAGCATTAAAAAACTTCAGTGACCCCTTAAAGAGTTAAGAAAAATTACCTCTAGTATTGCCTTATTATGCGGCTGATTTGTCTCATTTGAATTGCTGCTGGGTTGGTCTACACATACGGGAGTAGCTTTTGTCGCCGTTGTTATTAGTTTTTTTTTAAATTATATCTTCTTGTTGTTAATTGCTAAAATATTTAAATTAGTATTTTTCCTACATTTTGTTGCAGCCACATTATGTGTGACTTGTTTTTCTTCTAAATAGAAATCGCTTTAATTTCTTTTATAATTATTGTGTTAAAGATTCGATAAAATTGATTAATATTAGTTTTCCTCTACCTTTAAAGTTTTAATTTTAAAATCCCCATTTAAACATTATACACAAAAAAAATATTTCTTTTCAAAGTGGTGTTTGAAATGCATTATATATTTCGTAGCCATAAGTTGAGATTAATTGTTCATGTCATTTTAACTTATTATTTATATAGTATGGGATGTCGTATTCTCAGGCAAATTAGAAATTGGAAATCAAAAGATAATATTTTTTATAAAAAATTTACAGCAACATAACACATAATGCCTCAATTGCTGTATAACCAAATGGTCAAGGAATTTGTGATTTATATAATTAAGCTGATTTTATGTATTATATTAATGAATATCGACATTAAGTGGCAGCAAGACAAAAAGATCAAAATTTTAATATAAATAGATTTTAAATTTTTTTCCCTTAATTGTGTTATGCTTTTCTTTAAAGACTTTGAATGAAATTATTAAAAAAAGTTATCATGAGAAAAGTTTAAATTGGAGTTATGATGAGACTTATATAAATAAATTAACACTTTCAAAAATGTATGATGATATTCAATCTTTTACAAAAGTGATTTTGTTATACAGACCGGCCCGTTAAGTGGTTAAGCCGGGGCTATTTTTAATAATTAGTGCATTTCATTCCGATTCTTAAAAACGTATGAAATAATATTATTTTTTTGTGATAAATAGATATTTATTATTTGATTTGGACTGTAATAAATCTTAAATCAAGTAATAATTTCTTTAAATTTCTTAATCAAGGTCGGTATTTTTAAATTTAAATCCACCATCAATTTTCTATAACATCTTCATTTTCACAAAAACGTCATGAATTTGTATAGTTTTTTTGAAGTCCTTAATTTTTTAACTAATTTGTTTTGCAGAGAACTCATACTGTGGCAATTCGTATTAGTTTTTAATTTAAATGAAAGTCATGTACGCTAAGCAGGTGATTCAGCGTTGTCACTTGATGTAGAGCTCACTTGAGGGAGGGTGAGAAGGGTAGAAGTAGAAAAGATATAATATTTATTTAGGGTGGTGAGAGGTGACAGTGGTTAAAAAAATTTGGCTAGGGGGGAGTCAGCGGCTATACCAGCCACTATTCCTAACAAGGTTGGTAACTGAAAAAAATAACGGTATCGGTATTGATACCGGTACAATTATTTTTTAAATTTCGGTATCGGTAGCGGTATCGGTATTTTTTTTATTTCGGTATCGGTATTACCGGTACATACCGTTATCGAGTTTATAATACCGGTATACCGATATTACTGATAAATTTATTATTTCAGGCAGTGGACATAACAAAAAATCTTTTTTTTTTATCAAATTACGTCCAAAAGGGAGTATTATATACGAGTATGTACTCGTATAAAAGCATATAATCTTATTTGTTTCTATATATATTTTTATACTAGAGTAAGGGCGGGTATTGTGGTATAGTAGCTTTTTTTTCCTAACTAACAATATAGGAATAACGGAAATAAGCTTAATAGTTTGCTGCTCTCAGAGAATCAAGAGAGCAATGATCCGTTTTACTTTTGCAACTCATTCTAAGAGTTAGTTGAAAAAATGCGATTTGATGCTTTGTTGACTTTTTTTTGGGTGCTGCTAAAAAATTATCTTGTGTCTTAAAATGGTATTTTAAAGTACTTAAGTGTAATGTTAAAGTAATTGGTAACTACTACAGTGGCGAATAATATAAGCAATTGAACTATATATGCAGTAAATATTTTAAAATAAATAAATATCTGCATTAAACCCAAGTGCTGCCAATGTGGTATACCTTAATTTCATATACCGTACCCATTACCTTTCAAATAAAACAAAATGCCAAACAAAGGTGAAATTAGAAAATGGTTAGTTAAGGATATGAAAAGAGCTATACATGCAGTTAGAAATTATAATAAAGTCTGAATTTATATCAAACTCAACTAATTTGTGGTGTACCACATTACCCGCATATTTTTTAAAGTAGCGTATAATGAGATATGCAATTATTTCTCAAATATTTCTGAAAATTTTGGTGTAAGGTTTTTCCCAAATCGCTTCGTGGAAGGTTAACACATGTAGCATGTAGATGGTTAAAACATATTTTAATAGGACAAAAGCTAAAAATTTGGCAATCTAAAAACAAATAGGTATACCACATTATCCGCACTTACTCTATTATTAAAAAATAATTTATTAAAAAGGTGAAACAAGGAGATTGCAGTTCAAACTTTACATATATAAAGTATACATTTTGGTTAATTACACAAAATAGTAAAAATAAAAGTTTTGTCTATGCTGATATATTACACTGTGTGACCAATTTTGATGAAATCGAAATACCTGGGACGTGTTACTATTTTTCTGCTAGGTATTGTCGAGTATAACAATACCAATTGTATTTGAAATTTTCCAGACACCTCCAAAATCTTGAGTTACGGGTAAAAACCGGTTTTTCATACACGTAGACACTTATCCACCTCCAACTAAGTTAAATATCAACCGATTTTAAATTTATAAACGAATACAGAAAGAAGAGACTAAGACCTTTTGAACCATATATATCTTGTTTCAGTAAATTTCAAATGTATATCTTTATTTTTTCACCAAATATGATTTTTTCTGTTTTTTTCGACACTTTTCTACTTTGGACACGTTCTTAGGCAATAGTACTGGACCTATATTGTTTATAACTTTGTTTATAAAACATAATTGAATAAGAGTAATTCGCAGGACTGTTTTAAATATTTTGTTAGAAGACTTTTTGTTAAAAAACTACCTGTATGATGTATTTCGCGTTCTATTTGTACGCTTTCGGTGTATTTAACCTTCCAGGACGACGAAAGTACAATTTAATAGATGTATATAAACACAGAGTACAAAATTGGTACAACAGTGGTCGCCAGAATTTGTTCCTTCATTTTAAAAGTACTTTTCTTCACCTCAAGAGAGGAATCTTTAACTTCAAATATAAAAGTTTAGAAGTTTTTTCTCTACCCAACCTTATATATTACGGTTAAGTGTGTAAACAAGACCAACACCAAAGAAAGTAATTGAAATATATTTTTGCAATTTTTGCACATATTGGGGCTTACAGCTCAACTAAGTTGGATTGAAACTGAAACAACTTAACTTTTAAACAACTAATTTTAGTTGACTTCGAAACAATGCACGAAAAACAAAGGTTCTTATCTATTCTATGTTTTTTGAAACCATAGTATCCATTACAAAACATTTTAAATATTTTTAGTTTTTAGCCTTGCTATTTTTTTCTTGAGAACATGACAATAATATTGGTTGACAAATGGGATTGGTTGGTGTGTGGAATAGTAAAGCAAAACGAACACAATGGTCGAAATAAAAACCAAAATACAACTGATAAAAAGCAGTTGTCTCATGGTGAAAAAAGTTGTAATACATAATAAAAATTTGGCAACTACAACTCAACTATCATTAATTTTTTGGCCGGAATCGATATACCGGTACGTACCGGTATAGACGTAAACGGTAGTCTGGATACCGGTATTTTCTAACCGAAATGGATTACCGATACCGGTATCTAATTTTAGCGGTATTTGAATCGGTATCGGTATTTTTACGATACCGTTTGCCAACCTTGATTCCTAATATAAATACTCCAGTTGTTGAGCTCGATTTCCAATAGCTCGAATAAACTGCCGAAGGATACTCTGCAGGAGCAGATGTAGATCCTTCATAGTGGGACAAAGACACAGGAGATGCAGGATACTTTTCTCCTCCTCCCCGTCATTGCAACTGTAGTCATTATACGAGGGAGATCCATACGTTTAGCATGGGTTTCGAAGGCACCCGAAAGTGTTTCAACAAGGCCATGAGATTCCTCAAGTGCTTCCTATTGAAAATCATGACGTTTTTCATTCTTTGGGTATTCAGGCGAGGCCAGAGGGTTCTCGCTATTGCACAGGTGGGCTCATTGCGCCATCTCTTTTGAGCTAATTCGAGAGAGGTAAAATCAAAACGTCTCCAGCAGAATGAGAGTGGGCTGCCACAGAGATTGTCGATATAGACTTCTCTTAGTAAGGTTCTCTGCCAGGTCATCCGCAACTATGTTTCCTGAAACAGTCCTGTGTCCACGCACCCAGTTTAATGAGATATTTTAGTGCTGCGCAAGTCCATTCAGGGCTTTGCGATATTTTTGGAGAAGAAAGGATGTGTTGTACACACCTATGAGGGACTCAATAACAGATTTGCTGTCAGTTATAATATGGATGTCTCTATTTGAAATCCGATAGAATCTTAGCCAGTGTGTCACTCTTTTAATGCCAGATAACTCTGCCTGTAATATACTACATTCTTCCGGTAGTCTGAAGGAAATTTCAATTCCGTGTTCTGGAATATAAACGCCCCCACCAACTCTACCACTACCCCTTGGATGTGCAACTGAAAATATTTATGCTTCACTTTCGTATAAGCTTTTTTTCGAATGACAACGGTACTGCTGATCTTTCAAACAACAAAGATATGCGTAAGAACCACACAAAATTTCCATTAGCAGCTTTCGAACATTTCATAAAATCAAAGAAGAATTGCTAAGATTTTAATTTTCTCGGCTACAAAATGTATAAATAAAATCATTAAAAGTTGACCTCAATACTGCCTTGGAACTCAAATTTTAATACAAATCAATTCTTTACCTTCAAGCAAATCCTGTTGATTATAAATTAATTTCCAACTGAATTTTTTTCTCGACTTTTCATTCTATTTGTTATTTTCTGTCCAACAAACATTCATCATGCACACACGTGCGCCGTTTCGCTCACTCACGAATGTAAAGAAGAAAAAAATTATAAAGATTTCCCCAAGTGCAAAACAAAAATATGATGGTGATGCTGAAGTAGAAAAACCAGGCACAAAAACGCATTTTAAGAAGGTCTTTATGTTGTTAATGTCGATTGAAATAAATATAACGAATTATCTTGGTATTCATCTCGAAAATAATACACATACAATTAACTATAATTGCAAATACCCGAACGGACGTACATACTTCTTTCTTACTTTTTTTTTTTTTGCTTGTGTACACACAAGAATGAAAAATGGTTGTTGGGTAAAAGTTTAAAGGTCGAAATTCCAATATAGACACACTTACGGACGTCAGTTAAGATGCATTTATACACAAATGCATGCAAACATACATGCATACTTACACAAGTGCATACTGGCAGAACATCAGAGATCAACTCTCAAATATAATACTCGGACATGAAGACATATTCTTCATACGTTAAACATAAAACAGGAATGTAAAGTATGAATTTTAACCAGACGGAATATATGGGTGATTTAGATTTAGGCCCCAAACAACATTGAAAATAATGATACGCTGCTCTCGAGTAAGCACGCTTGGGAAGGCTTGCTTCTTTTCTTTTGAATGGCTGTAAACTCTAAATTTTAAACATACAACCAAGATGACGATCATTGTGGACGTCGTCGTCGTCGTCTTCATCATTATTATCATCATCGTCAGCATCAACAACAAAATAACATCAACTGCAACAGAAAACAACAACAGCAAGAACAACAACAAAAATACAACAGTGTTACATGCAATCCTTCTAAAAAAAATTAACGAAATAAAATCAGCTAAAATACAAAACTAAATGCATTCATTGCTGGTCATTGATGAAAAAAAAATGTTTCTTCTCATTTTGCAAAAGTTTGCAATGGAATGATGGTGTTTGCTGCAGCCGTGTCATGAATGTTTTGTTTGTTGGCTGCATTTTTGGTTGATGGTTGGTTGTTTGGTTGGCTGGTGTGTATAAATGCATAAACATGCAAATGCCAAAATGTATCAAATTTCACATACAATCATCATAAGAATCAAACAAAGATTGTGTACAACATTAACAACAACAACAACAGCAACAAAAGTAACAACCTAAAACTTTTTTCACCATCTGCAAACAAGAAAAAAAATAAACAAACAACTTATAATGATGTTGATGAGGCAAAGGCCTCTAATAAAAGTAAAAATTGTCTAGTGGAGCTGATTTAATTAAAACCCTACTTACTTCTTCAAACTAATAATATTTGAATTGGTTTTTACACATTTCTATGTCTAATATAATTCTACAAAGTATGTCAATCATTTCTTGAATTAAGTACAACAACGAGTGAACAAAAGTCGTGGAACCAGTCATAATAACTCAGGCTTGTGAATACCTTATAATGGTGTAAGAAAGCGCGAGTAGCTTGCTCCGTGGCGCAGCACGTTCGTAAATGCAAATTAAAAGGAAACTATAAGATGGTCTGAACTATATATTCGGTTCAAACAAGTTCAAATTACAGTCAATGGAATAGACCCATTAGTTATAAAAAATAAGCAATAAATGATTAACATGAGCATTGCAGAATAATGTAATGCAGTACTGCGATGTAGCTGTGACAGGTTCGCAATCTTATATCCAGTAATGTTATGTTTAAGCGCGATAACCCTCAACCAAAAATTTCCCATGACTCCGTATAGTTTTTGCATTTCATACCATAACCGCCATAAAGGCCTAAGCGACATAATTTTCGAAGTTAGTTTTTTTACCGAAATCGATTATTTGCGATCGTAAATAATCAACTTTCGGCAAAAAAAATGAGGTCCAAAAAATGTGTTGGTTAAGCTTTTTAGGCGGTTATGGCTGGATAGGTTTATTAAATCATTATTCATAATTCACAAGGATTTTTGTAACTGGTTATTAATTATAAAAGAGCTCATGATATCAAATAAGAGGTCAGTTGCTTGTTGAGAGACAACTGGTGCAATTTAAGTCAGTCTTGTACTTAGAACAGCACAGTCCACAGCCCAGTATTATAGCACTGAATAATTCGATATTGTGGTATATAAGGAAACTTATCTGTAAAAGTTCTAAGTATCAGAGAAATTAGAGTACTGTAATTAAATAAAACTGCAGACGTGTGACTTTTATTTGCTCTGCAACTGTGAGCTTGAATAGAAAAGAATGGTTTAAAGAAACACAAACGTAACAATATATACTGAAAAGATCTACTTTATGTTTTTGAATACACCGAAGAGCACTGTTAAACTTGAACACCAGACATTAGTCAAAACTTGAAATGCGTGTAAGGATTTCTTTGAATGAATTATAATGGGAAACTCAGAACACTACGACGGGACAGATCTACTGTAACTCTGGTCAGGTGTTAGACCATTTCACCTAGAGCTGCAGTGCTGAAGAATTTGATGGTTGACATTAACGTGCTTGTCCAATTTATAATAACTTCAGTGGCTTAAAGCTTTACAGTGCTTCAGAATGCATGCTGGAGTTTCATCGTCAGATTCAGAGAATATGTACGGATGTTACTCTCAATATCAAGTCTGTTGGGAAATTTTCTCAATCTGCAATGTGCTGTAATACAGTTGGTGAGCATTCACGGATTATTTTTACTAAAGGCCAAGAGGGGCTTAAAACTATTTTGGTCTTATGGAAATTTTACATGGTTTCACATATCGATTAAGCTTCTATTGAACTCTTTTAGTAGCTCATTGTGGCACAAATCTATGATCAAACCCATTTAAATTACATGGGTTTGATCATTGGTTTGTGTCAAAAACAAGATACTGAATAAGTTCGATATAAGTCTAATATCGACTCACCTAAAAGAATGTGCTACGAATAGCATTCTAAACACAGCAAAATCTGAAACTATAATTCAATAGAAATTTTCGAATTTCATTGACTGAAGGGTTCTCATCACTGGATGGAGCCGTAAAGGTTTTCAGAGATGGCTTGAAAACGGTGGAAGAGGGACAGAGAGATCTGTTATTAAGAGAGCAATGCACTGTGTAAGGTTCTATCGGATATCAAATAGAAATTATAACTGACAGCCAGTCTGCAATTAATTCCCTTATAGATGTGCATACGAGATCTTTTCATGTTCAAGAATGTCGCAAAGCCCTGGATAGGCTTACATAGCAAAATTTTTTGGATGTCTTGTCAAACTCTACTCAGAGAAGTTAATATCGATAATCTCAGTGAACTGGCACTGTAATTCTGCTGGAGAAGCTTTGAAGTTGTTTTTCTTGAATCATCTCTAGACAGATGGTGCAATGAGTAAATCTGCACAATAGCGAGAGCCCTTTGGCTTCGCCTAAGTCACCACAGAACTAAAAACCTCATGAACCTCGCAACAACAACACTTTAGAAATCTCTTAGCCACACTGATCGACCACTGCGCTTTCGGAACCTAAGCTAAACGTATGAGTCTCCCGTATACTGATTACGTCTTAAGTTGTAGTGATGAAGAGAGGAGAAAAGCATTTTGCATCTCCTCTACTTTTGTCCCGTTTTTATGACCTTCGCCAGCACTTTCTTGGCACATTTGCCTTCAGTAGCCTATCCCAGTTATCGGAAATAAGAATAAAAAATATGAGCCTTTATATTTCGGAGCAGTGGGTGATATGGGCGCTGACTCCCCCCTATGGCTTGTGTATACACACGACCCATTCCTCGACCCACACTCTCCTCTTCACTACCAAACTAATTATATCTATTCTATATCTACCTTTTTCTCGTTTCTCCTGTTTTTCTCTATCTCTCTCTCTATTTTGTTTCCTACTTATAAGTAACACAAAGCAGTGCTGGCCAACGAGGGAAAACTATTTGTGTATGTGTATTCATTTGTATAAGAAGCCGATTGAAGTTCGGCGCTCTGGCTCCACTTTGGCCAGCACATAAATATTATTATATTGGACTCAAGTGGGCTGGACTCTTAAGTTATTCTTTTATTCTTTTATACAGTACTATTTGGGGCTCCAGTTGCGAGGGATATTAAGCGAAGATATGTCATATTAGCTTAAAAGAAATTCATTATTTTCTTTGCATTGGAAGACAATATTATTTAGATCAGAGCTGGCCATCAAAATAAACACGAGAGAAATGTATTCGCGTGTGTGCATTTATTTGTATAAGAAAATGTTTAATGTTCGGTACTCTGGTGCTACTTTGGGCAGCTAATATTTATACTCTTGTTGAAGTATAATTTAAAAAACTGATCTAAAATCAAATTTCGGAAATCTTTTCAACTTTGCCATTTGTGGGCAGCCTTGGATACCGCATTCAAACTCAGATGGCAAAAGTTATCTTTCGTATAATGCCAAATTTTATTTGTTTGTAAGTTTAGATAATTTTGCAGTATATATAGACAAACTTCCTCAAGTATTTTTTGGGTGCATGCCCCCTAATACTTAAAAAAAAATTTAAATATAATCACCAAGTACTCCAACTTTTCTCGTTATAATCTACGTTGAAGTAAATATCCTCACCAGTTGTAGCGGTCAAATGGAAAAAAATCACTAATGCGTAGGTATATTTTAAAACTCCACAAAATAATAAAGAAAACGAAAAATTTAGAAAAAAAAACCAACACCTCATCATCATTGCCAACAATTTGCAACCAAACACAAATAAATTGCAACAATAACATAAAAGACAAACCAAAAAAAAAAAAAACGCTGTGGTGAAATCAGCAAGGAAACGAATGATTTCACGCTGACGATGAACGATACCTACCAAAAACTCTAATTTCATTTGGATTCACCGCTCAACACCAGCATAGAAATTTAACTACAAGTGTATGTATGTATGTACGTGTGAACGGTATACTCCAACATATGAGTATGTATTTGAACATAATGGAACACATACATGGCCATATACTAAAAACAATATTAAATGTTGATTACACCATGGATAATCAGCAAATACTCGTATACACCGAACAAAAACGCATAATACCCTGCAGTCAGACTGGGGCCAAATGCCTCTATGTCAACACTAAAACTCTATTAGTAGTTACATTGTCTACAATTTCTCTTCTATTCGTCAGTATAAAAGAAAGAGAGAAAACAGATGTGGTGTATTTCTGGTGGATTTTGCAACTACTTGTCAATATTCATATATTTGTATGTACGTAAGGTATAGAAATGTACCACTTAATGTCTGGTTGGTATGTCTCCATGTTCCCATAAGAACTATGTAGTCACTATCTAGTCAATTCTTTTAGTGTTACTAGTAGATTTTCAATGACAAGCACATGCTAAATGTCTATAGCACAAAGTATTGTATGGGGATTAATTAGAGAGTAGTACTGGTGACAAAGTCAAAAGCGACTCAGTACATTTTCACCGTCGACATTTCCTTCAGGGTAGTTATTGCGTATGCAACACTATCTGTCACACACACACTCTCGATATAATGTGCGGGTTAACAGATGGGCTCTAGCAACGACTTTAACAACAACACGAACAAAAACATAATTTTGAGATTATTATTCTATTAAAAAAAATCACATGAACACTTTTCCAGGTAAGTACAATTTGCACATGCAACATTTTTAATAAGTCAATGTATTCTTTCCATTCTATGCCATGTGTTGTCCAAGTGTAGTTGCAATTATTTCTTTTACCTTGATTGTCGCTTAAAAACTGAAATGACTCTTCATTTTAGTTCCCATTCTAATCAGCGTTATTCATATCAACAACAACATCGACTGCAGCACACAAACAAATGCATACATACATGATATGTTTATTCATATTTGCTCAATTCACAACCTGTTGTAGGAGTCGTAGGTCGTACAAACGTTTGTAGTTTCTATAGAAATATTTGTTTATAAGTAATGTGTATATTAAAATTACCAACAAGTCATGTACGAACTATGACTCCTACAATAGGTTGTGAATTGAGCAAATGATGTTTGTGCAGGGTGATTACCATGATGATGACGATGACGATGAATATTTTCGCTGTGTGTCCTTTAATGTTTGATCATAAACGATTTTATTTATTTAATAGAAACAGCCCAGTACGTAATTTAAATTTTAGATAATCCTCCATGCTATTCCATATTTTTTTTGTGCAATTTGTTTGGTTTCACTCAAACGTAACCAAATTTTAGGAAGACAGTAATGAAAGAATCCTGTTGAAAACAGCGCTTGAAGTCAATTAGTCCAGTTTAAAATTGTATTAAGAAAATTGGAATACAATCGAGTAATAACACTGTACAACTGATTTCTACAGATGAGATAAAGATTTATAGCCCTATTATGCCTAACATTTTCTCGGGAGGGAGGGCAGATACAAATTAAGTATTTTGGGAAAAAGAACAGCTCTCTCGGTGCTTGCTCCATCGTGTACAATATTCAAATCAACAGTAGCGCCCCTACTTGCTTGTTGCTAATAAAAACCATTGAATAAAAGCCGTTCCGTTAAAGATATCATTCTGGTATGTTCTGTATACCATGTGAAATCAAGACGTTCAGAATTGTTATTGAAATGTTATTGGAATCAAGCATTTATAACAAATGACTACAGGGAGTCTACTCTGTAATTCGAAACGAAAGAAGATGCTTTTAAATTTACGTGCTATTAGCATACAAATTCGAAAAGGCATTTCCATTTCATTTCGAATTACAGAGTAGTCCCCTAGAACATTTACGGTTATATGAAAATATATTGTGTTGCAGTGTGTGTTTCACTACGTCTACATTATATAAAATTCGCTATAATTGTATATAACGTATACGTCCCCGATACACGAAATAGCAAATAAATAGATTATACGTGACATAGCCATAATGCCATAGCCATAACCAAACCAAAATTCAATTGGTTTCTATGGTGAGTCATCTATGTATAATCAAGTACAGCGTTGCCCATAGTTTTATTTGAACAGCTGTTCTCTATGGTTATGGTTATGGCACGTCTGATTGAGCCTTTAAGCATAGTACTCTATTCAAATTTGTGAAAAATGTTTATCAACATTGATTAATTCGTACGAAAAATTTTACATGTAATCAATATTAACTGGCGCTTGAAACTATGCTACAATTTCTTATTTTTGTAGAAACACACCATATGTTTGTTGTAAATTCCATGCAAAACAAGTGCCACTCATATTACATATTTCGCATGAAAACTTAAAATGTTGAAGCTATATTTCAAATGATTTTCCCAAGATAAGTAGAGTACTATTTCTGCAACGTTTTTTCATGAAAAATTCGTGAACATTTTTTTTGTATATGTACCTTGGCAGCATTTCGCGTGAAATATTGAACGTAGTGCCAGGCTTTATTTAGAACACTGTACCATAAAATCTAACAGCGGGAAATTAGGGGGGCAAAACTGGAAATTTTTAAGAAATCAAATAATTTTACAAATCGACTAGCAAAAATTATTAAAAAGAAAATCCTCTTGGGAGCTCGTGGTTTAAAAAGTTTTTTTTTTCATTGAAAATAATAAGCACTTGATTTGACCCGCTCAAAGTTCTTTCTTTAATGGACGACACTTTAAATACGATGATAGATATTTTCTATGTAAGGGCGGCTTAAAGCGCCATGACCCCAACTACTTTACAAGAATAATAGACATCATTAGTCCGTTAAGAGGCTCCATTGTACGTACATTTTGCTTAAAGAACCTCAGAAATCGATGGTTCCACAGGTTGCCTCTTACAAGCATATAATAAAAATTTTAGTATGTACATGTAGACGTATGCATTTGTTTTTTTAAGAAAACGTGGCTTTTTTTTTAGTAAATCTTTAAATACAACTTTCATTTAATGTATTAATGGTTTTTAATGCGCGTGAAGATAAATTTAAAAATTTATAACCCTAGATACAAACCGTCCTATGTAACACCCAGTCATAAAATGGATTTTGATTTTGTTTTTTTCCACGACCCGTAGGAGATGGGAACTTAACAAAATATAAGAAGAGCTTCCTGGTCGCATCCAGGGTTAAGAAATGGACTTTCGGTGTCTTTGGAAGTACTAAACGTTATATCAGGTATAAGTATCTATAGGTCTGTTTTTTTGTGAACATAACTCTGTTAACCCTCGTGTTGTATCTAGTCGTATGAATTTTAAAATTGTAATTTCACACCCATTGACTTTAAACTATTTAGATTCTTTGATCCTAGGAATATTTTTTCAAGCAGCGATATGAAGTGGAACTATGTACATATTCTATAGGCCATTTTTGTTTGACCCTCCACTGGCAGTTTATTATTGTCGCTAATTATATGAAAGTTGTCATTTTCATTGTCGCTAATACTCGTATAACAATATTAATTTCGTCTGTTTAATGTACATACATACATATCGTTAGCTAAAATGCAAAAAGGCGTAACTAACAAAAACTCCAAAACGAGTTTTTTTTATCGATTATTATGAATGCCATTGAACTACATGTCTTGGCAAAATTTTGCACTTCTGCTACCAAAAATTAGACATTATTTTATTTTTTTCTTCTCCTGTAAAATCATATTTTCATTAGTTACGCCTTCTTGCATTTTAGCTAACGATATGTAAGTATGTGTATTTTATACTCAAGTCGCTCATTTGCATATGATGAGAAAATATATATTATAGCGCATTTACACTGTCTCGAAATCTAGTACTTTCGAGATTTCGAGCTAAATCAAGCTGTTTTTTCCCAGATTTCCCATACAAAACGAAATCTAATTATACCCTTTACCAACAAAAATGGTAAAAGGGTATATATAGGTTTGTCATTCCGTTTGTAATTTCTATAATATCAATAAGCGACCCATATAATATATATATTCTGGATCCTTATGCATAGGGAAGACGAATAAGCGATGTCCGTCTGTCCGTCTGTCCGTCTGTCCGTCTGTCCGTCTGTCCGTCTGTCCGTCTGTCCGTCTGTCCGTCTGTCCGTCTGTCCGTCTGTCCGTCTGTCCGTCTGTCTGTACGTGAAATCGGTTTTCCGAAGCTCCCAGAAGAGCTAGAGACTTCGTTCTTGGACTGGTGTGTCAGAAATTTTCCAAAATAGATTGGTATTGAAATTCAGCAAAATCGGGCAGACGATTGCAGAGCTGGAAAACTTAAACTTCATTTTGCCATATAAAAGTAACTCCCGAAAACAAATTTTTATTTTTTTTTAATAAATGTACATATTTTACACTTCAGTACGACTAAAATTGGAATTTTAAATTAAAAAAATACAAAAAAATTAAAAAGACGTTTCCAGGGTTGGAAAACTTTAACTTTTTGTGTTATGTAAAATTAACTATGTCTAAAACTATATTAGTATTTTCTCGAGAACCGTAAGAGCTACAGACCTGAAATTTGGACACAGTGTGTAGACCTTTGGCCGCTACAACAATAAGTACATGATAATTGGAAATTAAAGGGTGTTCCAAAACGAGCAACGAAAAATTTTAAAATCTCATGTAGTATATATACAATTGTATGTATATACACTTGAAATTTGAGACTACAAAAATTAACACAAAAATTTAAAAAAATTTAAATTAAAGGGTGTTCCATCAGTTAATGCAATTTTGACTATGTAATTTTGACAATTTGCTGTATCTTGGAAACCGTAAGAGCAAAACTCTTGAAATTTTCAAAAACGGTAAAACTGAAAAAATAAAAAATTATAAAATCGCCAAACCGAAAAAAATCGCCAAAAACAAGAAAAAATCGCCAAAACGAAAAAAAGCACCAAATTAAAAAAAAAATCCAAGACTAAAATAAATCGCAAAAAAAAAACGGAAAAATTGCTAAAATGAAAACAAAAATCGCCAAAATGAAAGAAAATCGCCAAAATGAAAATCGCCATAATGAAAAAAATCACCAAAACGAAAAAAACCCAAAAAAAAACAGAAAAAATCGCCAAAATGAAAAAAAATCGCCAAAATGAAAAAAATCACCAAAACAGAAAAAAAAATCGCCAAAACGAAAAAAGCACCAAATTAAAAAAATTATAAAACTAAAATAAATCGCAAAAAAACGGAAAAATGCTAAAATGAAAAAAAATCGCCAAAACGAAAAAAAAACAAAAAAAAAATCGCCAAAATGAAAAAAAAATCGCCAAAATGAAAAAAATCACCGAAACGAAAAAAACGCTAAAAAACAGAAAAAAATCGTCAAAATGAAAAAAAATCGCCAAAACGAAAAAAAACCCTAAAAACCAAAACAAAATCGCCAAAATGAAAAAAATCGCCAAAAAAAGAAAAAACCTAAATAACAGAAAAAAAATCGCCAAAACGAAAAAAAGCACCAAATTAAAAAAAAATTTCTAAGACTAAAATAAATCGCAAAAAAACGGAAAAATTGCTAAAATGAAAACAGAAATCGCCAAAATGAAAGAAAATCGCCAAAATGAAAAAAAAATCGCCAAAATGAAAAAAAAAACACCGAAACGAAAAAAAACCTAAAAACAGAAAAAAATCGCCAAATTAATAAAAAAAATCGCCAAAATGAAAAAAATCACCAAAACGAAAAAAACAGAAAAAAATCGCCAAAATGAAAAAAAGCACTAAATTAAAAGAAAATTTCTAAGAGTAAAATAAATCGCAAAAAAACGAAAAAATTGCTAAAATGAAAAAAAAAATCGCCAAAATGAAAAATATCGCTAAAACGAAAAAAAACCTAAAAAACAGAAAAAAATCGCCAAAATGAAAAAAAATCGCCAAAAAAAGAAAAAAGATCGCCAAAACGAAAAAAAACTAAAAACAGAAAAAAATCGCCAAAATGAAAAAAAATCGCCAAAATGAAAAAAATCACCAAAACGAAAAAAAGAAAAAAATTGCCAAAATGAAAAAAAACTAAAAACAGAAAAAAATCGCCAAAATGAAAAAAAATCGCCAAAATGAAAAAAAAAAATCGCCAAAATGAAAAAAATCACCAAAACGAAAAAAAAAGAACAAAATTGCCAAAATGAAAAAAAATCGCCAAAATGAAAAAAATCACCAAAACGAAAAAAAACAAAAAAATCGCCAAAAAAATCGCGAAAAAAACCCAAAAAAACAGAAAAAATCGTCAAAATGAGAAAAATCTCCAAAATGAAGAAAAGCCCAACAACAGAAAAAATCGCCAAAATGAAAAAAACCTCCAAAAACAGACAAAATCGCCAAAACGAGAAAAAAGCGACAAAACTGAAAAAATCGTTTTAACTGAAAAAAACTTCAAAAAAGCAAAAAACCTTCGTTTCGTGCGCGATTCAAAGTCGCACTTAACTGATTTTTTTAATATTAAAGGAATTAAATGAAACTAAGTTTTTGCTTATTTCGTTCTTGCTTTTTTCACTTAACATATTTTATGTATTTTTTAAAGAACTAGATTGGTAACAATAATCAGAAAAATCCAAAATTATGACTCCAGGGTTGGAAAACTTACACTTTTTGTTTTTTTTTCTTTTTCTTTATAAATTGAATATATTTTATGCTTCTGAAAGAAAAGTTTGGTGTATGAAATTTGAAAAATGAAAATTATAGCTCCAAAGATGGAAACTTTAAAAAAATTATAAATTTTTTCACAAAACAAATATGTATGTACGTGTCTGTATACTATATATATGTACGTACGTTGGTAAAGGGTATAGAAGATTCGGCACAGCCGAATATAGCACTCTTACTTGTTTTTCAGTAGATTTGTAGGAAATCTAACAAAAATGTTTTTATTTATTCTTTCCTATTCTGTGGTGAATTAGCTACGGTCTGCTTAAAAAAGTGTGTGAATTGGCTACAATGCAGTTGTTTGGTTGTAGTTTTGGAAACAAATCAGTTGATGAGTTTTGCTTTCGATAAAAAAATCTTTATAAATATCAAAAAAAAAAGTTGGTGTAAACGGTATAGATTTTCAGGAAGGTTTTAATCAATCAATATATGCTAGACTTTGTGCTGATGTAAATGCCTTATTAAACAAAATTTAAATTTTTCAGGTTAAAAATTTTACATATGATATGCCAAAATTTCTTAGCCAGTGCAACATGTTTGGCTTGACCCGCCAAACGTGATGTAAATTAAAAAAATAAACGTACATATGCATAAATTTCAAAATTATTTTCCAAAAGTAGTTTTTTCCAGTCTCAAATAACTGTCAAATAACTTGCCATTTGAATATGACACATAAACTCAGCAAAAAACAATAGCCCCACCAGCAACATAATCATCATCAACCTCATCATCATCATCATCATCATCATCAGGACCATCAGCATAAAGGTGTTAAATTAAAATAAACATAAAAATAAGAAAATGTTTGACACTTTCAACAAGTTGGTGTGTCCACCACACAAAATACTCGTAATAAAGGCTGTGTGAAAGGAATGAAGACCAACAGTCAAGACGACAGTTTGGCGTTACAATGAAATTGAGATGCCACACTGTGTGTGAGGACTTGAGACACACCAGAAATAAAAACAGAAGAAAAAATTAACTAAAATTCAGCAAAAATAAAAAATAAAAACTTTATAATGAAGAAAATAAAACACCTAAGTGTGGATACATTAAACAACTCATGAGCGTTGTATGTGGCAACAACTCTAACAACAACAACAAACATCATCATATTTTAAATTATCACTAGAGTTGGTTGTTTTCTTTTTTTTTTTTTTTTTGCTTTTTATTTTAATTTCTTATTTGTTTGTAGATTTTATTTATTTGTTTTCAACCCAAAACTGAAAAAGTTTGATTTATGGTCAATTGTCAAATTATCCTTGATAAGTCATTTATATTTCTTCATGTAGTTTCTGTTTATATATTAAATTATGTTGTGGTTAGATGAAGTGAAACATACAAACAAGCGGAGCAAGCAGAAGGTGTTGCTTGTTGTTACAATGAAAATGCGACAGACATTCAGTGTATGTTTGTTGTATGCATTTCATTGCAGTTGGGCCTGTATGACTTGATTTTTATTTCAGTGTTACAAGAAATACTTGTTGTAGAGAAGGCAAAAAAATATTTGAAAAAAAAATATGTTATAAAAATATTCTTTTTATTTTTTTTTAATGTATGCATGGGAAGATATTGCTAAAATTCTGCTCTAAAATTAAGATATAATATTATAATAATATAATGTAAAAATTATATTGATAAAATATACATACATATATAGGAAAACATTTTGATGTGAATTCAGTATTCGTGCCTTGTTTCTATATGACTAATGCTAGGAACACAACTGGGACGATTGACGAATTTCGTTCACGTCGACGAATTCGTCAATAAGAGTTCGTTGTATAAATTCGTCGTGTGAAGCACAACAACGACGAATTTACGCAGCGAATTTCTCTCTTGTATTTGATAAAGTTGGTTGTTGTGTGCAGTGTTGTCAGATATGGCGATATCTCGCCAAACGTGGCGACAAAAATTTGTTTTTGGCGATGAAAATTTTGATATGGCGATTGGCGATTTACTTGGCGATATTTGAACTCCTTGGCGATATTTTTGGCTATATTTTTACGATTTCAATAACATAGAACAATGTTAAAAATATGAAATTTTTTATATAAGCAATTTTTTCTCCAACATAAAATATTTCGTGCAAAAAATTCTAAATGTTCAAACAAAAATATTCTAAAGCTCTAGAATTAAAAAAAATGATGGACCAAAAAATCTCATTTGGTGTTTATGGAAAACAGTGGGGAAAACTTCCTTTTATAAATTGGAACCAACATTTTGATAATGAAGCAGGAAAAAGGCTGCATGAGTTATCGCCTAAATTGTATGATTACGACGATGCTGCTGGCACTTACTACTTCAAGGATATGATATGTGTACTTTAACACATATTTAATTAAACATTAATTCCGTTTTATCACAAGATTTAAATAATAATTTTGGTCTTGGTGTTCAAGTTCAATTTATCCTATTAAGATTGATTTTTGGAATAAGTTATTTTTAAATCTTTTTTATACACCAGTATTTTTTATATGTTAATTTAAGTACTTTGCAATATTAATGCATATGTTGTTCTACAAAGAAAATATTGCTTAATTTTCCTTACAGTGAAAAAGTAAACAACATTGAACAATGTTGCCACCACAAGTTGTTGCAAGTGGGTGGGCCGCTTTAAACAATATATTTTTTTTATGTTTTACGATAGACGTTACATACTGAGTTTAAACTTTAACAATATTTGCAATGTAATTACATATTAAAAATATTTTTTTAGCTAAAATTTAATATTTTATTGTATTGGCGATATTTGGCGATATTCGACAAATCATTTGGCGAGGAGTCTGAAAATAAATCTGACAACACAACTTGTGTGTACAAAGACAGAGAGTGAGAGAGAGAAAATTGTTTTTTCGTCGTTCGTCGGCGTACAAATTAGAAATAAATCTATCGCATCACGCACGACGAATTTCGTTGTACGGCGGTGTTGTGTTCATCTTCATATGCACACATGTGTTTTATTTTTTATGACGAAAGTTCGCACCGAAAAATTTGTCGTTCGTCCCAGTTGTGTTCCTAGCATAATGCTGGCTAGACATCTGACATTTCTTGTGTTGTCGATTTGTGGTGTCATTGTAATAACGCTGTTCACATTATGTTTTTTATATGAAAAGCACCGCGACAAATCGACATATATAGGAAATACAAACGTGGCCGCAAGTATACACTATTGCGTAGTCACAAAATGTCCTATGCCGTTTTCTTTTCTAAAAAAAGTGTAACATTTTTTATCTTTTTGTTAAGAAAAATGCAATTTGGCGTTCGTTTCAAGCAAAAAATTGCGTTCGTGAGGGATGATACAATAATTTCTACTAAGCTCTCTATTTTAAAAACTCATTTTGTTGCAAATTTTCATAGAAAAGTGCAATAACAACATAACAACATTTTTTTTTTCAGGAAAGAAAACGCCAATAGTGTGTACTTGGCATTACAAAATGTCTAAAGGTGAATTCAGAATGTATGGCCGCTCTTTATTTAATAAAATAACAACATTTTTAATTGAATCTAAAATAAGACCTATGTAATCTAGTAATTATATAGCATTTTCAAAAATTAAATTTAAGGCAGTTGAGTGTAATGGCCCAGCAAAAACTTCTCCAGATTTTGTAATGGGTACTACTCTTTTAATGGCTTTCAAAGTGATGGTACTTATTTATCTAATTTTTTTATTTGTATAACAATGACTGCCCCACAGTGAATAAAACGAGCACTTATTTATATCATTATGTGAAAGTGTTTATTTCAGTACTTTTCAGTTATTAATGGAATATATCTAGACAAAAATTTATGCAACATCAAAATCTGCTTTCAAAATAAAGCAGACTTTAACTTTGGTTTTATATTTCCGTGATTAAATTTTTTTTTTAAGATTTAAGTATTTTCGCATATCCTGCGAAAAAAAGGAATAAGTTTTACAATTTTGTTATAAAATTTAACTTATTTTCATTAGAAGAATTCACCCATTAACTTTTGAATACTCGTACTTTTAGGCAAACAGTAATATATCAATTGTTGCATATTTGTAGGCAAAAAATAACCCATTAAGTTTTGAATACTTTTAGGATGCTTATAAGCAAAAAATAAATGCTTTTTGAACTTCTTAAAAAACAATAATGGGTTATTCCGTCAAATTGTAAGTACTTACGATAGGGGAGTACGTTAGAGTTTTTCTTTTCTCGCACCTCTTTAGTTCCCGGGAAATCGGAATTGGTTATTAAATTTATCGGGATCCCGCGAACTCCCGCTTGAAACATATAATTAGAATTTTTTTAAATGAGACATTATTAGATTTAATTGAACTATAGTGAATTTTTAATCAGAAATAATTTCTTAATCAGGCTTGAGTTCAGTAATTTCAATTCTTATGAATGAAATATTTTTATTAATTAATGTGAGTATCTAAAGAATAGAAGAAAAATTAAACTAGACACTATTAGCTGGGGGAAATACCGATATTTTTCTGTGCAGCCACGCACTTCATCAGCACCCATGTCTATCTACTGGGGTAGAGATTATTATTAACATCAGCTATTAAACTTAAATTTCTATGAAAATGGAATATGAGAATTGATTGTGTATACAATTATTGATTTGCCTTTGGCAAACACATTTGTAAGTATCACTATTCATTTTCTGTTTTTCCATTTTCTATTTAGGTTAGCACGAAGTTATATCACTCTACCTATGTATGTTTAACTATTCTTACTTATCTTTTACGATCATCACATTAATTATTTTTACTTATTCGATGCACCATCGGTACATACATATAAGTATTATTGTAGTGGCTTTATGTTACTTTGTTTTTGCTTTCTACAGTTGACTTAGCTTTCCAGCATTCTGAAGCAGTTGCCCATGATGAATTAAATGAGACATTATTAGATTTAATTGAACTATAGTGAATTTTTAATCAGAAATAATTTCTTAATCAGGCTTGAGTTCAGTAATTTCAATTCTTATGAATGAAATATTTTTTTTTTTTTTTATTTTTATATTTTATTTGTATGTAGTGGCTTTATGTTAATTAAATGAAACATTTTTAGATTTAATTGAACTGTAGTGAATTTTAAAGTTAAATAGCTGATGTTAATAATAATCTCTACCCCAGTAGATAGACATGGGTGCTGATGAAGTGCGTGGCTGCACAGAAAAATATCGGTATTTCCCCCAGCTAATACTAGACACTAGTTTAATTTTTCTTCTATTCTTTAGATACTCACATTAATTAATAAAAATATTTCATTCATAAGAATTGAAATTACTGAACTCAAGCCTGATTAAGAAATTATTTCTGATTAATTTTTTTAAATTTATTTTTTGGTTTATTATTTTAAAATATACTTCACTTCGAACTTACAAGATTAAAAAAATCAACGAAACGAATAAAAAGTAAATAGAATATAAAAAGGTACATTCATGTACGTACACTCAGGGAAAAGCTGCAACTTAAAAATAAGAACCCGTAACATTAATTCAATAATTTTCAGTATAATAGAAAATGTATGGAGAGATACTTAAAAATAAATAAAATTAATAATTTAATACTGTAAATTAATATTTTTCCATATTGAAATAAGAAATTTCAACATGACTAGACTTTCGTTAATGTTTCTTTTTAATTCAATGTTGTATTTTATTAATTTTAGGCTGGTTTTTCTCGGGGTTTACTGTTGTCAAATGGAAAAATTAGGAGATTTTATTCTCTCATTAGAGTAGCGTAAAATTGTCGGTTGAGCTTTCCGTACTTTTTCGGGATGCACCTTTTAATTGCTCATTATAAATGTCGAATTAGACCACTTGTACTCCTTCCTTTGCAACTACATAATTGTTTTGGAACAGAACTAGCTAACTGCAGGATCTGATATTCTATGTTTAAAATTATCCCACAAACAAGTTTTTTTATCTTCCATATAAAATATTTGCATAAAAATAATTTATTTGATGTATATATCCGAAGAATGTTTAACTTGCTACAGAATTTTCTAAAAACAAGTTAACACTCAACATACCTTAATAAGAATTTCCGGACAGTCGACTTTTTATGTCCAAAAATTCCCCGGAATTGCCGCAATATATTCCCGGGATTACGGAAATTTTGCGAAATTTCCCGTCCCGGGAGTTCCCGTGCAAAGTACTTCCTTGCATTCTAGTAAGCAAAGTTTTTTTGCTGGGTGGCGACCTCTTCACGCGATTGTTAATTGTCCTAATTTCCAATATCCCTGTGATGGGCTGCTTGATTGCTGATATCTGCCCAAAAATATTAATAGCTAAAATTTTTTATTTGTTAATTTGGCTGGACAGGGTATTAAATCGTGATTCTATATTTTTTTTTTATATACATATTTCTGTTACAATAAAGCAAAAAAAAATATTGTCACAGACATTCATTTATTCAACTGTCCTCCAAATATTTCGTTATTCTACCTCTGGCTTTCATTTATTTGTTGTTCATCTTATACTCAAGATGATTATCTTGTGATTATGTTTATTTTTATTGTCTTAAGATTTTAAGATACATTTGAGGTTTATACTACGATACTTTCTACATCTCCCAGTCTGTTTGTCTTGCTGTCTTATGATGATAATGATGTAGGTACATATTTTGTATTTTTTCTTGTTTTCGTTCGTCTGTCCATCTATCTCATCTGCATTTGTTTGCATTTCTGTGCATTTGTATTATGAAGTATAATATATTAACATATGAAATGTGATATTTACTTGTCTCTGATGTTGTCTGATTCATGCTTGATTTGTTTATATCAAATACAAAGTAATAATAAAAAAATATTCAGGAAAAAAAAACAATTGTTTTGAAAAATGTTATGCCTGCAAGTTGGTATTGTTTGGGGATAAGTTAACAATTATTGTATTGTTTTCTTAAACAAATAGTTTTGTTCAAACAAATTGATTTACTTATATCAGCTATTGTTATTAAATATAATAAAAATTAGGTTAATTATCAAAACTGGTATTTAAAAAATTTATAGAAATAAATTGCTTAAAAGAAACAATAAAGATCTTTACTGAATAAGTACATATTTTAAAAGATACCATTTGAAATCAGCGCCCTTTAAACGAGAAATTTTTAATACTAAACTACAAAAAATATTAAATTATTAGATTATTATTATGTTCTCCCTACACGCAGAGAAAATATATGGTTGTAGAATTGTTCAGAAAACAATATTATGCTATCTGAAACAAATGTGTGGTCCTTGAAAACTATTTATTGTTATTTTAAACATTACTTTCGTTACGACAAACAAAGTAACGTTCGAATTTAATAATTACATTATCAAATTCATACAAAGTATGATGTGATTAGAGTTTAACAATACAGTTTTGCTAAAAACTTATGATTAGAACATAATTTTTAGGGTCTAATTCATAAAAAATATTTTGATTTTATAAAAGGTTTATTAATCAAATTTCCATAAAAAAAAATTTTTTTTCATAAACCTCTTATTTAACAGAAATATTTTTTATGAATAAATCAGATAAAATTTAAACAAATATTAATATATTTTTATTTCGAATTTAACGTACAGCTATTTTAAACAAAAAAAAAAAACAAAATATTATTATTATATAAAATAATACTCTGATCGTATTTAAAAATATTAGTGCAATATTGGAACATGGTATGCTAAATCTCAATTATATTCAGGGCTATCATCAATAAAATTTCACGTGAAATTTTTCCAAAAATTCCAACCAATAGCAAATAATAGGGAAAACAAAAAATTCTAATTGGAAAATGGCGAAATTTCACGCGGAATTTTATTCGTGATAGCCCTGATTATCGTAACAGCTAACAATAGTGTTGTCATATTTACAATACTAAGATTAGTTATAACAAAGTTAATTGTTTTTGTAGATAATATTATTATTAACTTTGCTTTTTTATTCACAATAATATGATTTGACTACAACCATATAATTCAATCGTAGTACGTTGCTGTTTGCTTATAGCTACCTCAACCACATTTTTTTTCTTTGCGTGTAGGACAATGATCTGAAAAAAAAACACTATTCCTATAAATCACATCAAAGAATACATCAGTTCATTTGATTACAGTGTGCTTAGCTTAATATCACCAAATGAACTTTGCATTGCTACTTTTGAAAATCTAATGACATCTGTTTTAATATCATTAAATTTCGAAATGATTCTTAAACTACTTGTCTTATATACAAAATTTCCAAGGCGACTGCGATGGTTTTGAATCATAAATATATAAAAATGTTTTAGCATATTAAATACTTAAATTGTCTAATCAACACCCTTTTTATCCGCTTACAATTACTATTTTTTTAACTTTATATATATACACAGACATATCCTAAGTCTTTAAAGCCTATACAAACAGACTTCTTTATATGTATGTGGCTTTTGAAATCATTCATACAAAGCCATATAAAAAATAATTTTTTTTAGATAAAAAAGTTCGTGATGTCTGCAAATTTTGTTTTAAGTGCATAACTTTTAAACAAATCTTTAATTTGATATCCATACAGAATACATTAAGAAAAATACAATTTTCCAAAATGTTTTCATAACGAGTTGTCAAGTTTTTCTCATTTTCTCAAACTTCAATCTTAAATGCATGCAAAATTGCTTGTCAATCATTCAATAATTATTCATTATTGTTGATGTAATTTTGTTGCAGCAAGGTTGATGCAATAAATCTTTTAGCACAAAAAGCCTGCTTTCAAAAATATAAAAAATAAAAAATAAAAAAGTTTGGAATTTATTTTATATTGTTGTGCTCATACGCAACAGTTTTCATTTAACAATTTGATAAATTATTTGAATATATTAGTTATGCCAGTCAATTTTGCATTGCACAATGTTAGAAGAATCGTGCGTTTTTGCAAATGGCAGCAACAATGAAAATTATATTTATTATACATAGATAAAATAAAACTAATTGCAATTATATTAAAAATAACCATCATGTGATATGAAAATTATATACGATCATGTTAATTTTAAGAATTCAACAGAAGTCATAATAATACGGAATGGCACACAAGCAAACAGACAAACAACATATTTTTATAAGTATGAGTATGTATGTACGTATGCACATAAGAGACGATATAAAAATATTAATGCATTTTTATTTTAGTTTTTTCCTTCTTTTATTTAATTTTTAATTTTGAAAAGACCCCCCAAACTATTTAAGACTCCAACTTCTTTAAGACTCCCTAGTCAACCAAGCAGAAAGAAAGAAAAAAATTACTGCAAAAGGAATAACAACATCAACGACAGTGACAACGATGTTTATAGATCTTTACTAAACTAGACGCGCATGTGCAATGAACATGATTTTAATTGCAATATAGAAAAGCTAAAAAAAACTGCAGAGGAAATAAAATAAATAAAATAAAGATTTTGCTTGAAAATTTACCTTCGATGTTGGCGAGAAGAAACCTTAAGAAAATCTCAAATATGCCTACAAACACGTTTCTTAACAACATTACAGGATGGTCTCTCCGCACACATACAAACTCGTACATACATATGTATGTATGTATATACTCACATGCATAAGTACATACATGGACATTTACGTCTTTAAACGACGAACGAGATTGGAGTACAATACTTCATGTATGTATGCCACCTAGAATGTCACCTTTGTTACAACTTTTTCGCTACATGCGAGTCGAATACAACACACAATCACAGCCACAGGACGAACAACACACAGCGATATGCTCAGCGACATATGTATTTGGAAGAGGGAAGGCTGAAAAGTTATTAATTTGCAAATTCTTAGCTTTTGATGTAAAATTTAATAGAGCAAGTAATTAAGTTGGACTCTTGAAACAAAACCAGCCAATACTTAGGAGTTTTCAAGTATAGTAACAGGCCATAGAGCGTTAAGGATTCACCTGGTTCGCATGGGATTGTTGACGATAAACATGTAGACATCAAATCTTCTATTTATATAGGCAAAATATAACACATAGAATATCCTAAGGATTCAGGTCTTAAAAAATTTAGGAAAATATATAGAAGAGGACAACAGAGTAACATGAGTTTTGTATTAGTTCCTTTATATCTTACTAATGTATCTCCAAACCTCAAATTAAATTAAAGAGTTTTAGTTTATACAAAAATTCCATTTATTTGAATGTGTGCTTGAGGATGTGCAAACTGTTTTTTTTATTTAGTTATTTAAGCTTTCAAAGTAACCTGACATTGAAAAAAAGTATCTGATATTCAAAAATTGTAATTTCCTTCAATAGGTGCTGAAATATTAAACGAAATACTTAATATACGAGTATCAGCTAGTCTTCTACATGTTGAAATAACACCAATGAGTTTTCAGTTCACTATTCTATTGATTCTCAAAATAAAATTCAATTAAAATTTTAATTGATTCAATTCAATTCTATCATTTGAAATGAAATACATACATATGTCGTTATTTTTCTTGGAAGAATATGTTGTTATAAATTTGTATTGATGTTCTAATATATTGTTATTTACTTTGAACCTTTTGAGCTTGTCACCTTTAGCTATTAAGTAATTCTCAATAATATTTTTTGAGATTTTATATAAAAGTATTTTAGTCTTATTTTTTGCAAGAATTGGAAAATGTAGGTCTCTTGAATAGTTGGCATTAGCACTACCGTTTGTTCTGGCCAACATTTAAATTATTGGGTTGCACTATAAGTCAAATCACCCCTGTTTTTGTACGAAATTAAAAACGCCTACCAAATCGTTGTATTCAAACCAAATTCTGAAAGAATCTAATGAGTGAGAATAACTCAAAATCCTCTTCATTTCCATTAAACAGTTATTTGTATACAGAGATAAGCTGACCCGGCAAATGTTGTTTTGCCCCATAAATTATTTCTAGGAAAATTCTTATGTAGAAAATAATAACTAACACATTGTAAGCGTCTGAGGATGTGGTATATGAGGGATAGAGACATAGAGTGCTGTGAATAGGGTTTGGGACTTCCCGAACTTTTGCACTTCCCGGGAAAGGGGAATTAAAAAATCAAGTTCGCGGGAATTCCCGGGATTCCCGGGAAAAGCTAATTTTCTAAATTAAATACATTTATTAAATGAAAGTTGGTGAAATTTCGATTGTTTTATTAATGTAAGCATTCTTTTTTTTAATAATTTTTAATTGAATTTAAGCAAATGGGATAAAGTTATTACACAGCAAAAGATCATATAAAAACCAATTGACGACTGTTGCCACAATTAGTAGACAATTTTCTAATAAGACCTGCCTTCATTTTAATAAGAATTTGCCTTGCTTGTTTCACATTCTTTTTGAAAAAGTTCCAGGCGGTTTCTTATCGTTAAGTTCAAGCAGGTTACAGTACCATACTGCGTTGCGCCGAATTTTGAATAGCCACAGTATGTCTAAAGGTACGGTCATACTTGACAAACATTTGCCCAAAAAAGCGTAACCAGTAAATACTAATGCAAAATTGTTTGCTTCAGACACGTGTTTATTAAGTTAGTTAGTTTTGTATATAACAAATAGGCAAAGTTATAGAATACAATATTATTGGAAACTATTGAACTTAATAAACACTTGTCTGAATCAAAAGATTTCTCGTTAGTATTTACTGGTTACGCTTTTTTGGGCAAATGTTTGTCAAGTGTGACCGTACCTTAAGTGTCTTTCATTTTATTTCTCCTAAAATGTTTTCTGCAGGGTTTCCATAATAGCGTCTACTTGTAATCAATTTAAGTTTCGTCAACTCAGAGTTCTTACAGCTTCAAATTTTCACTACACACTAATTCGGCGAAAAATCACTTCAAGTTTGCTTAGCATCGAATTATTTACTTTAGGAAACGATTATATCATTGCAATCATTGATACTTATACAATTTATTCCACTTTTTTTAGGAGATATGGTATGACCTCAATTTAATATAATTTTTATGAAATTTCAGACTAGATTTGAATAGCTCACATTTTTATTTTATATTAAAAAAATATGGACATTTTACTTCTGGTTTATCGGAGTCGAAAGAATTCTTTCTTTCTTACAGTTACATTTAAAACAAAAACTCAATTTAAATTTTAAGATTAAAAAATTTCCTTCGAAGAAGGTATATGTAAGTGTTTAAACAGACGATGAAAAACGTGTCAACGTTCGTGTAAATTTAGTCATACAATCATTCAAACGAATATTTGTAATATATAAAAAAATAATAAGTTTTTATATTAAAGTAAAATTGGATTATAAATTCTATATATTTATGAAATAACATGCACTTTTAATTTCCCGTTTTCCCGGGAAAATCTCAAAAATTTCCCGGGAATATTAGACAGACATTTCCCGGGATTTCCCGCCCGGGAATTCCCGTCTCCCAAACCCTAACTGTGAACGATAAAAGAATATAATAACAAAAATTAAAAGTTATAAAAACCCCCGATATATCTAGAAAAGATGTGATATTTTCTAAAAGGCTGGACCCAATTTCTTCAACATAGTTAAGAACCTTCTCGATCAAGTCACGTTTCAAACAGAAAAAACTAAATCAAAATCGGTACACAGATACACAGACACACACAACAAACTTATAACACCCCTTTTTTTAGTCGGGGGTTAAAAATAAAAAGTCTTAAATTTATTATACTTACATATTATAATTTGGTTCAAATTAACTCATCCCAAATTTGAAGACTCTAACAATTTTAGGTATCCAGGTATAAGATTATTATTAATTGCTTTATATGGGAAAACCCCTTACCTTGGTCCTATTCTACCAATATTTATTTTTCTACAAATTTTATTTTTCGATTTACTTTCCAATTCACAGCAATGAGGCAAATACCAACGCAATTCGAGAAAAATGAACTTAAAGTTGATAGATTTCTACTGAACTCACAAGCTTATTTTCAAAAAAAAAAAAAAAACTTCAATCTATTGATGCAGAAATTTGCGACAGTGCTTAATATTTTCCGAAAATTCAAATAACGTGTCCTTATTTTAAACTGCTGACAATTGAAAACAACGACAAAAAAAAAAGTGAAAGGTCACTTGTTACTTTTGCACAGAAAAAGCTATTATTTGACCTAATGTGATTTGGTTAATTCAGTCGTTAAATTATTTGATCTTCATTAAACACAATTGAAACCATACTTACAGAAATAAACATGTTTTCCTTTTAACACCTTTAATTAAGAAAACAAAAATACAAACAATTGATGAAAAATTTAATTGACTCAGTAAAACTTTTCTTAAAAAATATGAGTGATTAAAAGTTTCACTAAAAATTTCATTGAGCCAATTACACTTTTCTTTAAAAATTCAAATAATTTAAAACTTTAAAAAATTTATTGTAAATAAATTTCCAGAAATGTAACTTCCCAGGCCAGAAATTGTCCTTGGGTTCCCGCAAACAGAGATGACAGATTGTTAAATTTTAACAACACTAATATTGATGTTGTTGCACAAGCTAGTCATTTCAAAATTTTAAGAAAATTTCTCGATCATCTTCCTACAAACGTGTATTGCTCTCTTGCATTTATGTATGCATCTATGTGTGTTTATATGTAAATTAAAAGGATATAAATAACAAAATACTATGAACTTTTTTGCCACCATGAACATTTTATTTACAAGTTACATGAAACTGAAAACTCTCCATCTTTTGGCATTTGTCGTTGGTCGTCTTTGTAGTCGCAGTACCAGTAAATCTTCTACCGAAGGCGGTCTTTTATAACAAGCTCATAATGTACGAGAGTCATCGTAAACAAATAAGCCACTTTAACAGACAACAAGTACAACAATAGCACAAAAAAAAAACGAAACATTTTTACAACAATAAAAAAGAAATTAACAATCAAGTTAACGAGTTCAAATATTTTTCTGTTGTTGTGTTGTTGCATACACGGATCTTTAAAACATTGAGCTGCAGCCGACTACGGGTGGAATTGGTTTGAGGGAGGGCAGCAAATAAATTATTAAATATATTATATACTGTTTTGAGAATGTATGTACATATGTGCTTAATTTGAAAACCATGATATTAGAATTTAAAATTACTCGTATAATGTGCTAGTAACAAAGAAACTTGTACTTCTCATTTATTTAAAAAAAAAATGTATGGCGCGTAGTCATAGTCAAAACAAAGTAAACTTTAAGAAATTAAAACTTAGTTTTATTTATTTTATTTATTATTAATTAATATTTTTAGCCAATAAATGACAAAGTAATAATGTTTGAATGGGCTGTGAATTTAGTTCGGATGGACATATCTTGCACTTCTCAATGAATTTAAAAAGAGGAGTCCATACTCTTGAAGTTCTGTAGAAAAAATAAAGTAAGTTCATCATCACCACCTTTTATTTCCTGTGAGTTGCTTACACTTGCAGTAATCACATCTGAGCACAGTGAGACGCGACACGTATCGTAATTCCTTACCTCAAGACACTGAATACTTCCCGAGCAACCAATTCTACTTCGGCTCACGAGAAATATGACTAACATTTCCTCTTACATTATCAAATATATTCAAATTAATGAATTCTCTGTGTACTACTTCGGTAAGTATGTTCGACTCATGCTCGAAATGAACCGTATAACTGGGAAGGTAGTTTTATATAATTTATCTAAACTAAGATAACAGATATATCTATAGATGATAGATTTAAATAAACAGCACTAGCGACTAATGGCCATCGATTTCTTTCAGAAAAAAAACCCAGATTTTACTCATAGGTTTTCGGCAAAAAATATAATTTTATTAAGTAATACTTATTAAATATTATAAAATTACTGCAGATTATGTTGTGTGTGCAGAGAAATTGGAATTTAACTAACAGAGACAGAAGCCAAAATCTATAACATAGAATTTTAAGCACATAACAGAGCACTGTTAGCTATTTAACAGTAGTCGCTTTAAATAGATTGTGATTCATAATACGAGTAATGTCCTGCAGAAGACCATTTATAAGACCTTTCAAGACCTGAGAGATTTTTTAACTGATTTACTACAGCGCAATATTTTAAACAAACGCTAAACAACACTGTTGAAACAAATGCCTTGCCAACAGTGTTGTTTAGCGTTTGTTTTAGAATATTTCGCTGTGGTAAAGCAGTTGGAAAATCTCTCATGTCTTGAAAGGTCTTATAAATGGTATTGTCCAGGACATTAATTCATAATCATAATCATTGGAACTGGGATAAAAAAAAATTTTAAATTGCTCTAAAAGGTATTTTATGAAATAGTAAAAGTAGGATGGTGGAAATATTTCTAATAGAGCCAATAAATTAGATTTATATATATTATATATATATATATATATATATATATATATATATATATATATATATATATATATGTTCCCGTCGTTCCAATAAAGAGCATGGGTCCTCATTAGATTTAAGAAAACATAATTAAGAATCCTTAATGCGATACGTTTGGTCACGTTTTTGGAATAATTTTGGAAATTGAAATTATCGATTTTGAAAAAAGTGATTTTGTAGAGAAATTTCTAGAGAAGATTAGTGGTAACTTTCAGAAAATATGAAAGAGTACACGTATAATACTAAAGGATGGTTAAATTTTAAGGGGTGATGTTGAATGTGAACCCCACCTAAACGTCAAATTTTTTTCTGCATTTCATTTGACATTTCTCAATTTCAGACCAACTCAATTTGAACCATGGAAAGATACACAATCGAGCAGCGCTTTAAAGTTATTTAGGCTTATTATGAAAATGGGCGTTCAATTCAAAATGCATATCGTGCACTTCGTGATTTTTTCAGAGGCATATTTTCACCTCAGTGGATTCGTCAATAAGCAGAATTGCCGCATTTTGGCGAATAAAAAACAAATGCATTCACAAAGAGTGACTGTTTGGTGCGGTTTATGGACTGGCGGCATCATCGGGCCGTATTTTTTCTAAAATGAGGCCGGTCAGGCAGTTACTGTGAATGGTGTTCGCTATCGTGAGATTATAACGAACTTTTTATGGCCCAAATTGGAAGATATGGATGTGAACGATATGTGGTTTCAACAGAACGGTGCCACTTGCCACACATCTAACGAAACAATGGCTTTTTTGCGCGACAAATTCAATGGCCGTGTTATATCACGTGTTGACGATGTCTATTGGCCGCCAAGAGCTAAGGATGAGATAATTCACCACATTAACGGCATAGAACCTCAATTATGCTTCAGCGTCATCGAAAATTTGGTGGTGTGTCGCCGAGGTCGCGGCAGCCATTTGGCAACTTGGCCACGTTTCTGAAATTATTTGGAAATTTAAATGTATATTCTTATACGTATGCTCTTCCGTATACCAAAATATATACATATATTTAATTATATAATTCTGTATATATAATTTTTCATTTCAGAATTAAAATGTTAGACTAAAAAATCGATCGAAAACATTTAATTGTAAATTTTAATATAAATAAAATCCTGTGCACATCTATCCGTATAAAAGTCCACTAGTCACACACACAACAATATAAAAGGTTTTGTTTGCATGTGTGAAATTTCTTTAACACATTTACGATAAAGAGAAACTATTTTAAAATTAAGTGAAAGTAAACTTTTAATTAAAAATACATAAAGTATGTCTATCCACATACGCTTATACACACACACAGCAACACATTAACCTAAAGTAATGGTCATAAATGAGTGTGTGTGTGTGTGTGTGTGTAAATATTTACATGCATGTGTGTAAAATTATATGAGTACTTACCACTTAATTACCATTTTCCAGAACCTGTTGAACATCCAACAGCAACAACAACAGCAGAATAATGATTTACAAAACTTAAGTCATCTTTAGAGTGCAATACATTTCAGCAATTGTCTGTCTGTCTATCTGGGTAAATGCAACTGTAGTTTGAAAGTGCATTTACAAGTGCAAGTGTAAGTGAGTGTGCGTGTGTATGTGTATGGATGTGAACAAATGCATACGAAATAAAACATCATTTAATATGCATCTGACAAGGTTACTACGAATGCAACTATGTAACTAACTACTCGTGGTACAATACTACCATGTTGTGATGACGACGAAGCTGGACGTTGCACAGGTTGCTCATTACAAACTTGCACAAAAATACACACACACTTACAAATATGCGGCATATACATAAATAATTAAAATATTCTCACTTTACTTAATACTAACACAACTACAACGTACATACATGCATAGATTATTGTTTAATAAAATTTTGTATAACTGCACACCGTTCGCCTGTGCAGTGCAGTTATGAGATTTTGTTGTACGAGTAGTGCAATGCATGCATTCTCGTATGTTTCTTTGTTTGTAGTTGTATAGTAGTAAATCACAACACGAGCTCTAGCAAATATACATAATTGAAAGAGATGTAAACAAACATATTTCCTTTTTATTGTCTTTCCTTGTTGGATTTTTTTTAACTTTGCTTTTTGAAGGACAACACACCGGAGAAATTTTGTGTAAATTTGAATGAATGAAAATATAAGCAAATAAAATATAGAAAAAAATAAAGAATAGAATTTGCATGTAAGAAATAAAAAGATAAGGAATATTTGATGAAATAAGTTCGGAAGAAATAGGTATTAAAATTTCTTACTCTCTCCCTTGCTCTCTTCAGCTAAGTGGTTGTTAGGAGAGAAAGTACTTTCGCAGGTACTTTTTTTGTAAAGCAAACATATGCAGTTAAAATAAATTCTTTATTAATATGTGAAGTAAATTCAATTAAAATTTAAAGGTAAGGGTAATTTTACTAAGGCAAAACATAACTTTTTCAAAAAGTTTTGTTTTTTTCAGCTTCTGCTGGGCCATGATAGAATATCCAAAAAGTATATATGTAAAGTATGAAGTAGGTCTACCAGAATTTGGCCCAAATAAATAATACTTGGTTTTTAAGCCTCTGACAGAGTATATAAAAAATATATACACACATATTAATGTCGTGAATTTCTTTAATAATATTTCAAAAATTGATGTAATATACTTCATAATGCAATGACTCTTGCTAATAATACTTTAGAACACACAAAATTAGCAGTTTCAATTGACTGATTCTAATAGAGGACTTTCAGCGAAATACAGTGGAATCCCGGTTTAATGAATAATCTGTTTAACGAATTCGTAATTTAATGTAAGCTTAATTTTTCCCATTGAAAAAAAGAACTAACATGCCAAAAAATTGTATAGTCGATATAATGATATTTCTAATAAATTTTTCTTACCATACCGATACCTTGAATGAAAATCAAAATATGTGACAGCGCATAGAGAAAGGGACCTAAGGGTAAAAAAAAATCAATTTTCCCGCTTTTTTTTTTGATGTGGACAACATCTGAGCATCGAATGAGACCGATCCCATGCCCCAAAAGTGTTCCCTCCCAGAGATATGCGCGTTTTATGAAATTGAAGTCGACGATTCTAAGGTTATGTGAAAAAATTTTCGTACTAACAGAGTGATATTCACGATTTAAAAGATTTATAAATGAGTATATATATTATAATTCACAATTAATAATATCAGAAAATAAACCAGGATTCGAAAAAACGCGAGCAAAATTGATATCAAACTCAAGGAAACAGCGCGCTAGGTAGAAAACAGTAAAACCCAACTACACAAAACAAGAGGTAGGGACGACCTACGCGCGTTTTCAAGGTTGACCAACACGTTCCTGACGTCATGAGATGTGTTGCTTTCAAATGAGACCAATACCAACACGCTCAGTGATGGTACACCAAAGATACACGTATTTAAATCTTTAAAATGGCTCTCCTGAACAAAACCGGTTTTTACCCTTAGGTCCCTTTCTATTTTGCGCGTCACATATACGTTTTCTCTTTTGCTGCAGTATTTTTATAAATTTTTTAAATCTATCTAATTTTTCGACCTTTTTTTATATGCTCAATTAAACTATTTTATTAAGCTTTAGGTCATTTTACATATTGTTACTTTTTATTTCGATATTTCGTTAACCTTAGATTAACTTCTTCAGGATATTTCTTGTTATCAAAAAAATAGAAAATAAGGAATATCCTGAAGAAGTTAACCAAAGGTTAATGAAATATTTAAATTATATAAATTGATCTAAAGCTTATAAAATAAAATTTATTAGCCTTATTTATAAAACTTATTCAGGCTTCATAAAGGGTTTATGAAACAGATTTTCTTATAAAATTTTTCTTATAAATATTACATCAATATTCTATTAATTATCGCAGTTTTTGTTTACTGTACTTAAGTTAAAAGTATATTTACTTTTATAATAAAAATTTTCTTGTTATGGCTGAAAGTAAAGGAAAGAGTATACCGATTCACGTATCCGCATTATATTGTTCGTTAAACCGGGATATCACTGTATCGGCATTTTTAAATTTCGCATCTGGATCTTATTTAAACGAGGGTAGGATATCATTGTGACACGGTTTGAAGGGCTATATAAGGGGTATAACTGCAATACCCAGAAAACTTTGCAGGATCATTTATGTAATACGTGTTTCGTTATGTAATTGTTTTGTAGTTGTCTTTTTATTTTAGCATGCATCGTCTCCAGTAAGCAGGATTGGAACCGCCTGTGAATCGCCTGTTAGATTTAGTTTTGATTGTTTTATTCAAATACCTAATGTTGACATTTCAGGAAATTTCTTTTATACCCGTTATGTAGACGTCCCAACCGTAAAGAGGGCTTTAGACGATAATTGCATATAAATTAATACCAGAAACCATGATTGCCTTGTAATTTAGGCATTGATTGTGCTTAGCATTTTTACGTACAGCACACTAAGATTTTTAAAGAAAATATTATCCCTTTAACTCTTCTCCGTACGGTTCACTTTTGACCCTTTTGATTAGGAGAGATAAGAAGTACTTTTCAACTGGGCTATAAACTTAAATACCATAAATCAGACAAGACTTGTATTTATGGGTTATTTTACCCCATTCATAAAAGTAGCGATTCAAAATGTTCCACATAAATATTTGACATAAAATTCTACTACTAATAGTCTTAGAATATACCAAAGCTGGAAACTTTACTCAAACACAAAGATATAAGTCAAAATTTAAAATACGTGCCAGTGTTAATTTAACACTCATACATAATTGGATTGAAAAGTCCCAAAAACTGGGATTTTATTTGCTGAAACTATGCTTCCGATGCCTGCTAACCTCAACAGTCTGCTAAAGAGAGATGAATTTAAAACCTTCTTAAATAATACCGCAGCTTAATTCCCATGTATATTCCCCCGCAACAATCTGCTTAAGGGAGACGAATTTAAACCCTTCTTATATAATACCATGGCTTAAACAACGTTATAACTCCAAAAATTTAGTTTTACAGAAAAAGAGTTTAACGTTTTCAATTTAAGCATAACTTAATAGAAGGAGAAAGTTTATTTTTTTGTACCAAGAGTTGAGTATACAAGATACATATTTGTGTGAAAGTTTAACACAACGTGAATAGCAATATGAGGATAACAGCCTGACCCACGATACCGACGAAGTTGTCGATCGAACGTTCTTTGACGACGTCATGGCCCTAAACGAAGCATAAAGTAAATAATTGCAGCTACTCGGCACGTCTGGATGCATAGTTGGCAGCCCCAATCCCAGGATCGGACGCTATGACCTAATCAGTCATTCGTCTTAAAACAACTTGAATACCGAAACCGTTGACGGCCCTATACTCCTTGCAGGAGTAAGAGGCATAAATATATATATATATATATTTTTTTTTGTCTCCTCTGCCTTAATCAATCGTTAGAACCTTGTGACTGTATATACTTGATAGAGTTTAACTGGCTAATAATTCCTTATCTTTCACTATTTGTAAAAATTACAAATTAATTAAAAAGTGCACCAAATATATTTTTGTGCCTTCGGAGTAAAAAGTACTTTACTAACAAAATGTCTTTAGCACCAACTGGTGTTCAATCTTTTTGCATTGTTTAGAAAAGAGCAGGGTGGAGAAGAAACAATTTGCAAAATATAAATTATTAAAAAAAACAAGAATATTAATATTAAGTGACACTATGAATTGTACCAAATGAATGGACCCTAAAACGCGCCTTTATTAACGTGTTACTTTCCCTTGTTGAGGAGTCCTTCTAAGCCTTTTGTATGTAGATACATACATACATAGATACTGTTTGAATTTTCATGTGTGGTGACACCATACACAATACCAACAAAAACCATACAAATGAGCACACATTCAGCAATAGCAATGAATATACGAATACAAGTACATACAATAAACCGTTACCGACTCCATCGACAAAACACAACGACATCAAACGAACCACAAATACGCGACACCATAAATTTCTAATTGTGAGACAATCTAGATTTTTTTGTCACTTCTTTTTTTTTTTGTTGCAAATTTTTCCAAAACTATTTTTTACTTCTTTTAAATTGCAATCGTATTATTTTTCATAAAATTCTTATTACCCATAAAAAATTTCACTCGAATTCACTTGTTATTTGTTATTAGGAACATTTTAGGATTTGCAAAATTTCTATTTTTTGAATTATTAGAAAAATATCACAAATTTCGTTCGATTTGGTCAAAAGTCAAAAAAACTCTCATTCGCGTTGCGTGACATTTGTCAAACACTAAAGTACACACACACACACATACACACAAGCAAACACTCATACATACATTTATAAATATTTGCCAATATGTACTCAGACACCAAAAATACAAGAAAATATGATAGAAAGAATAGCAGAAAATAACAGCTGGCGTGGGGGACAGGCGAAACAAATAGTGAGAAATTGACAAGCGCAACGAAAACGGCGGTGTCAACAAAACCAACAGTACAATTGAGAAAAAAAATCATACACGAATTGATGTTTCCGATGATAAGGTCCATGAAGCCAGATGAAAGAAAGACATGCAAAAGGGATACGAAATACATACGATGATGCTCCCATGGCAGAAAAAAGCACCCCACCAAATAAACAAAGAGGCTTTTTTTGTTTGGTGCTGTTCTGCTCAAAACGAAATGTCAAGAAAACGTACACAAAAGTACAAAAATCATAACAAAACAAATGCTCTCTATTAACCCCAACAGAATTCTGCCCACTTATTTTACTTTTCCTCTTTTTTTTCGCAAAAATTATAACATTTGGTGGACTTAAAAGCTAAAAATCGCTAACGTGACAGTTTTAACAGATAAAACGTTTTAATTTTTGACATTTTCCCATCAAATTTATTCAGTTATTGGAGTTTGTGGGAATTGATTTGTAAGTCTATGTATCCTACTTGCAGAAAATATCAAATGATTGCTTATTTGTGGGTACGAAAGTCGTTAGTTTATTAAGATTTTTTTTTTAAAAAAAGGTTTGAAATTATTAGATCTAATGCTGAAATTTGTAACTTGAAATAACAATTATTGGGTACAGGCAAAAATAATTTCCTTCAAAATCTGCAGAAATTGTTGTGCTCACTTGGCAGTACATATTAATATCAGTGACGCTTTTAAAACTTTTGTGGTAATTTTTAATTATATTTTAAAGTCATATGTATAAAATGAAAATTTTAAATCTAACTTAATTTATTTTTCTTTTTAAGTTTAAGTTTAACTTTTGTTAACGCAAAAAATAATCTCAAATTATTATTTATATTATTTTGAATGGTATAGGAAAATTATTCGAAATTTTTTCGTACCTCAATAACGTTGCATTAATCTTGCTGATATGTGGTTCCAACAGAACGGAGCCACATGCCACACAGCAGCAGGCGATACAGCTATTTACTCAAGGAAATTTTTTATAAAAAAATAACTTCCAATTAATTGACCACCAAGACCGTGTGATTTAACCCCATTGGATTATTTTCTTTGGTGTGATGTTAAGTCACTTGTCTAGGTCGATAAACCACAAGCAATTGAACACCTGGAAATAAACATTCAAAGAGTTATGGGCGAAATACGGCCGCAAATGCTGCGAAAAGTTGTTGAAAATCGGTGTTCCAGATTGCGCCTTCTACGCGCCAGCCCTGGCGGCCAAATGGCAGAGATCATATTTAAACATCAATTTCATAAAATTTTATTTCCAATAAAGCTTGTTTCATTGATATTAAAAATATATTTCATTGTTTTATTATGATTTAAACTTGTGTGTCACTCTATAAAAAACACCCTTTAATTGTCTGTATATTACATTATAATGTCAATATTTTTTTATGCTCGCTTTATAAAACCTTTTAATTTTTTTTTATGGCCATAGTAGCGGTAAACTTTTCTTAATTGGCTGACAAGCCTACCTTGGTCTTCTTTGGAGCCGATTAACCCCGAGAAACGCGCTGTGCTGATTACTTTCCGGTGAATATCGGGGAATATCCTTCATTTTTACCTAATCAAGAAGACTCTAGCATTTACTTTCTAAGCTTTTCCATTTGTTTTTGTAAGCAAGATTGTAAGATGGAATGGAAAGTCTGCTTATTTAGAGAATAATTAAAATTGTTTCTTTTAATAAAAAGGAAGTGATGATTTACGAGTAACATTGTATAATCTGGACTTTTAAATTTTTATATAAAGTTCTGAAATGTATTTCCATATCCATGTCCATGATCTCTTGGTCACTTGCCTTGAAAATTCCATGTGTTTTGATATAAGATTCTAACAAGTTTTGCTAAAATTTCCATCGCCAAATTTGCCCTTAAAAAATACTTTTCTGTTAAGTTTCATTTCCTCAACAGACACTTTCCCGAAATATTCAATGATATCTGACAATCATTCACAATTGTCATGCTGCCAGCATCCCATCAGTTTAACACAGCCGCATCATAACTGCCTTATGTATTTACATTAAAATTGTTACTCCAAACTTTAACATCATACGAGTAACATCATGATGGAAAAGTAAAGCTTTTACATGTTATGAAGCATCCCTTTTTGTTTCTTAGTTGGCATTAAGGACTTTTGCAACGTATTAGAAAGACAACAAAATTTAAATCAAGCAAATAAGTAATAAATGTTAACATAAAAGCTTTGCCTTACTCTCTTATTTTACAATGTTTAAAAAGCTTTTTTCCTTTCATACTTCATGTTCTGGCCGCTGTTATTGATGCTGCAATTTGGCTACATATCTGTAGCTATTTTTTGTTTTGTTACATTATTGATTTTTCACACATAAATTTTTGACACTTGTCATCTCTTTTCTATCATACTTGTCAACTTTTGTAATTTAGTTGGGTGTTTGTATATTTAATTTGAAATGAAAATGAAAAGTGTTTAGTTTTTAATTAAGTTGCAAGTTCAGAATAATTTTCTTTTTAAATATTTGTGCTTCTTAGCAATAAAATAAAAGTATTTTATTTTTAGTTTTTGAGTTCTTACTTTATATATTATGCTACATATTTTTTTTAATAACTGCATATCTTTATTTTTGTATGCCGGTATGTCTCAAGTCACTGCATGTCTACATATCTACAGAATTTGCAACATAAATATGTTTATAAAATTTGTGGCATGACAGTGTTTTTCTTTAGCCAATTGTAAATTAAACAAAAATCGCTTAAACTCCTCTAAAGATTCTTCTTTTTCTAAGCCACTCTCTTTCCTCCCCACCTACAGGGCAGGGCACTTCAGGAAAAAAAAGAAAATAATTTTGCATCTTCGAAACTAAAGATTTGATATCAAAATATGATAAAATGTTATAAGAAGTCTTAAGCTTTCAAAAGCGCAACTATTTGGACATTTTATTACAATTCAAGCTGAGATAATTGATATCAATATTGACCACTTCGAATTGAATTGTTTATTTCAACTCAAGTGTTCTTTTAATTTAAAATTCTAGTAGAATAAATATTTTTGAGGGGCTTAACAGCAAAAAAGTTGTTGCTAGTAGTAAAATTTTCGGTCAATAGAATTAATTTTCAGATTATCATACGGGTGTGAATTTTTATACAGGGATTGATATTAGTATTAAGTATTTTGGCACTTGTACCCATTGCTGCCAGATTTGACGATTTATCGCCATTTTGGCGATTTTTGATGCCGAAAATAGCAAAATGACGGTTTGACGATTTTTCCTTGAAATTAACGATTTTTTTATTGTCCAAATATGGCAAGTTTTTATGAAAAACTTACTCAAAGAACGTCATATGCAGAATTAATCCTCATATCGTTCTTCATACAAATATGTGACGCGCAAAATAGAAAGGGACCTAAGGGTAAAAACCCGATTTGTTCAGGAGAGCCATTTTAAAGATTTAAATACGTGTATCTTTGCTGTACCATCACTGAGCGTGTTGGTATTGGTCTCATTTGAAAGCGACACATCTCATGACGTCAGGAACGTGTTGGTCAACCTTGAAAACGCGCGTAGGTCGTCGCTACCTCTTGTTTCGTGTAGTTGGTTTGTACTGTTTTCTCCCTAGCGCGCTGTTTCCATGAGTTTGATATCAATTTTGCTCGCGTTTTTTCGAATCCGGATTTATATTCTGAAATTATTATTTATGAATTATAATAAATACTCATTTATAAATCTTTTAAATCGTGAATATCACTCTGTTAGTACGAAAATTTTTTCACATAACCTTAGAATCGACGACTTCAATTTCATAAAACGCGCATATCTCTGGGAGGGAACACTTTTGGGACATGGATCGGTCTAATTCAATGCTCAGATGTTGTGAAAATTTACTTTTTTACCCTTAGGGCCCTTTCTCAATGCGCTGTCACATATCTTGTTTACGAGATTGAAATAAAGATTGTTTTATATTTTATCGGGATTTCGACGATTTTTCGATCATTTTATCTGGCAGCCCTTCCTTTCAGATCCTCAGTTATAATGCTTTCGACTCAAAGACAAAAACCCAGTGTATTCAGCAATTTAACATAAATCAAATTATAACAAGTAAGTACCTTGCTCTTATAGCGCACTAACCAATGTTTCCTTTTTATTTTTAAATATGTCGGTCATTCAAAATTCCCTAAAGCTGACGATACAGGGAGGAATAAAGTTTTGCATTAACATTATGTTCATGCTGGTGAAAGACTTAGAAACAGTGACAGAAACGAAATGGGTGACGGAATAAAAAATATATAATAAACAAAACTTAATTATTTTTTCTCACGTAATAAACAAAATATCTTTTTATTTTCAAGTCCACCTTTAAACGTTTTAGGATCAATTAAAGGTGTTCTTGGCGATTGTTTCAAAATCCTCATTAAGACTATTGGCTGAAGGCTCGTTTTAATTAGAATTAGAAGAGTCTCACATGATTATTTTGGGTGCATCGTAGACGACTCATATTTTATGGATATACTAAGCGTACGCGAGCAGAGTACGACTTTGCGGACGCTTAATTTAATAGGCTCCGATCCGATCACGAAAAAAGATTTTGTTTTCTTTCGTGAGATTTTTTTATTTTCCTTGCTGTTATAGCACTGACATAAGTGTACCCAAAAAAAATTATTTTAATACAGTGGAACTTCCATAACTCGAACTTCTCTAACTCGAATTTTCTCTAACTCGAACTGGTTTGGTTGGCAGTAGCGTTGAAAGAACAAATCACATACAGTTCTGTAACTCGAAGTCTTTTTTTTGGGATAATGGTGATTCGAGTTATGGAAGTTCGACTGTATATGAATACTAAAAATAAAAATTATTGAATTTTCTGTAATGGCAATTTTTCTTTGCATATTTATTTCACTGTATTTTCAATAAAAAAAATATTTTACTTAACAAGTAAAATAATAATTTGGGATTTTTAGTGCGTTAACAAATGTTAAACTTAAATTGTAACAATCCAAAAAAAAAAAAGAAATACTAAATACATATATGTATATATATTTCTTTCATTCAGTAAAAAAATTTATCAAGCAAAGAAAAAAGTTGTTGAGTAAACTTTTATTTTCAATGATAATTTTTATTGTAAGTGTGGATAAATGCTTCGTATGTCAAGAACTTATTGTTTGTATATGGGCATTTCCATAGTCACTTTACGTATTTACTACGTTACGTTATGAAGCAATTAACCTTGTCTTTTTCTAAATATAGAGCTAACTACGTTCTACACAAAAAAAATAGTAATATATCGATGGTCTCAAGTAGAAAGGCGCTAAATCGTATTTCTTACGAAATTATGTTTTTCAGTGATTCCGATACATTTTACAAACATACACATCGTCGCAAAAATGTAATAGTGCAAAAAATAAAGCTTCTGCAAGCAGTTGTACAAAAAAAGTTACATATTGAATATTACACTTGATATTATGTTTTTGCCTACTCCTATAAAGTTACAATTATTTAAGTTAGGGCCTTTCTACTTGAGGCCAATGATATTTAATACACCCGGAAAAAATTACAATACAAGTCATTAGTTACACCATTGAAGAACTCAGCTCCAAGTAGTTCCATTTCTGGTGAATCATCAATGAATTTAACAAATGGATGTCATAGGACGGAAGTGATCCAAATAACTGAATGGTATGGGCTTAGAAGATTGTCTAGAATAATTTTTTATATAAACAACAGCCTTAGAATATTAAATTCAGTACCTGTAGTGATTAGTATAAAATGAAAGTAGTAAACCTTTGGAACTAGTTCCGATTTTTTTTGCTGGGTATGTATGAACATTTCTGTGGTAATACAGTTTGATCTTTGTTTGCAATTTTTGTTTAAATCAAATACCGAATTTTGTTAACTTTTTTTTTTGCCATATTCAACAATACAGGGTTTTGAAAAAAGTTGTGGAATATTTTTCTCTGTGTATAGGGAAAAAGTTAAAAAAATTTAAGGGCTAATTGTGTAAAACGCAACGCCAAGCGTTGACAAATTTTATATGGAAAAAATTTTAATTACAAAAACAAAATACATACAAAATTTATCAATGCTAAGCGTTGCGTTTTACAAAATAAGCCCCTTAGTTTGCTTAGCTTAAATACACAGAGAAAACAGTGCCTACTAAATACCTCATAAAATAGAACAAAATTAATAAGAAATCTCTATGGTTTTTTTTTCAATAAGGAAATCTTATTACATTCATAGAGAAAACCTTTTTGAAAAAATCATGAAGAAATCTTGTAGTTTTTATGAGGTTATCTTATTGATTTTTTCAATAAAAAATAAAAAAAAATTGCGTCTTTATTCTATGTACTTATGTATTTTCATTTAAATTCTATACCATATACATATGTATGTATGTATCTATGTAGTATATTGTAGATGTTATTTATTTATACGTACATACATACATCCATACACATTATGTTACATTCTTAACTAACTTACTCACCAAGTATTGAACCAGCAAACTTCTACCTGATAGACAAGCACTCTAACCAATATGCTAACAAGCAGCTTGAATAACCATTGAAATTATTGTGCAAACATTCTTATACAAAATTGAAAAACATCATGAAAAAAATTGCCTCTATGTCTATATATAGAAACGAAATAACAAGACACCTCATAAAATCAAGAAGATTTCCTTATTAAAAAAAATCAATAATATGCTTCACACATAATCATATAGGAACCTTATTGAAAAAATCAATAAGATAACCTACTAAAATCAAGAAGGAAACTTTTTTAAAAAAATTTATAAGGCAGGCTAATAAAATCAATATGAAATCCCTATAGTTTACAATTTATAAGAAAACCTAATATAATCAAGAAATGTTTCTCTATGGATAGTTTTTTTGGTGCCAAGAATAACGTAAATGGAGTAAAAAAAGTTGTGAATAATAAGATTTCTTCTTGACTTTATGTGGGTTTCTTCTTGATAAAATTAATAAGATTTACCACATAAAAACAATAAGGAATCTCGCTTCTTTCTGCTGGGATAACCCTTAGCCTAAAAACGTTTCATAGAGAAAATCTTATTGATTCTATGAGGCAGTTTTTTCTCTGTGTGTATAGTTAAAATATTTAGTTATTTTATTTAGAAACCCTATATTTAATACATTTGAAAGCTTTGCAATTTTTATATCATGCAACATGCATTGCAAAAAAAAAACAGCCTCACATGAAGAGATACATTTTTTTACCAAAGTTATTAGTCATAAATGTTCTCATCAAAAGTTATTAATTGCTTTCAACTATTTAAAAAAATAACCTCATTAAAAATTATGCAGCTTATCTAAGCAGGAAAATCTATTAAAAAATGGTACAGAAAATGAAAACCACTCATATGGTTACAATATGCTTTTAGGCTTAAGCAACTGGCAACAAGGCAAACTAATAATTTTATTTTAATACATCTCTATATTTATAAAGCTAAATTTTTCATTTGAGATAACAATCTAATACAACTTCATTTAAAGCAAAAAGGCAACTAACTAACTACACTCACTCTCGCATGCTTGCAGCTCCTGTTATTTGAAATGAAAAAATTTCTTAACAATTAAACAATGTCACAAAAACTAAAACAGAATTAACACAAAATATTAATAATGCAACATGGCACCACTGACAGGCCCCAAAACGAACGAACACAAACAAACAAAGAAACAAACCACTCCGCTAAAACTCTATTGAATCAGTCAGCCAGACTAAAATTTCAAAAGCAAATACGAGTACATACAACCAACCATTAACTACTGGTCAAACACATAATTAGCAAAAAATATAAATAAAAATAAATATGTATAAAAAAATACACACTCCAAATAACACAAAAACAGGACATCTGAGACTACAACATGATTATAAATAGAAATAGAAAATGATGTATGATGTGAATATTTTTGGTTTGTGATAATTTAATTAATATTAAACGCACTTTTACTACCAACAAAACTAACTGCTTCTACTGACTGACTGCTACGCGTGTTGGTTAGATGAATGGATGGATAATAATAATGTTATAAATGAATGAGTATGAGTGGGGTAATGGTTTCACTGAAATTACACACACACACACACACACATTTATAACTTGTAGGGGCTCATTTTGGACTACGATACATGTGATAATGAAACGTAATTGCTTGTAAAGTGTAAATGTACGGATTAATTGTACACTGAGGCATTTTTGAGTTGTGAAAGATATACTACTGTGTTTGTCTAAGTTCCACAACGAAGTCTGGATGAAAAGTAATTGAGTAGCGAGTCCCTTCGGATTTTGGAAATAAAGTCGCTGGATCAGAAAAAGTGATTAGTTGATGGAATCAATTGCAATAAATATATAAATCTAAGTGAATCATAAATCTTCTTCTTTATTTGCCAATTCGATTTCCGAATGTTAGCGACCAATACAATTACTTTTATTTACATTTCATTTTTCACGATCTCGGCAAACGGTTCTCTATTTTATCACTCAAACCAATCCCAGATAAATCTGAAAGATCGTCCTGTACATGACTGCCTCAAAACTTGTGTCTCGAGAGATACAAGGCTGGACATTCACAAAAAAAAGTGGAAGATTGTCTTTTTTTTCGCTTTCTTCTCGACAACTTCGGCAGAACTCATTATAGGACAGACATATCCAACTAGCATGTCTGCCAACCGTCCACTGCCTCGTCATGACTGCAATGAGCCTCTAGATGTCCCTACGGTTCCTATTTGTTAATTGTATTGAGCGCCTATCATTTTAGCAAGGCTACATTTTCTTAACAGTCTTGCACGTGACTATATTTGCGCCATTTGCATTCAGCCTTATAGAGTTAGTGCTTGAATATAACGCTTCTAGTAGCACCAAACGGCATGGCTACCGATTGGGTATTGGAGACATTCATAGCAGAGCCAGCTCTGCCCAGCCCTTCCGCCTGTTCATTACCTATAAAATTGCCATGTGCTGGAACCCAGATGAGGGTAAGGTCAGCCTAACTATCCAGTCTAGATAGCAAATTCTTACACTGCCCGACTGGAGAAGATGAATTGATATATAATCTTAGGAATAGAAGCGCTGCTTGGCTGTCGACAAAGATATCAACCTTACCTTGTACCTTCCTAACAATCAGCGCTTTAGCCAAAGCGCTAAAATTTTAGCCTGAAATACTGTGGCTTCATTGGGGAGACGAAAGAATCATTCTATACCAAGATCGTCTGAATAGACCACAGAGCCGACCCGGCAGACCATTCTTGATCCATACGCTCACGTCGTATTCTGTTACTATTGTGACTCGCTTCCATTTCCATTTATCAAAGTCCAGATGAGGCACTACATAATCAGTAGATTTCCTCAGCGTAGAGTATAGTTAATGCAGAATTCTGGCATGACCATAAAATGTTGATCTCCACCTTCCAGATGCCGCTAATCTTGCCGCACTATTAGAGAATACTGCCAAATTATGAAAGTCGATCGGAATAAGGTTTAGTATGACATTCGGAGCCTCCGAAGGACTAGTACGTAAACAGCTTGTTATCCCTACGCAAGCGTATATCTGTATTCTATAAAGTTACTTGTGGAAGACAACCATACTAACGATCCGTGAGTCAGTATTGGACGCACAATTGCTATATACATCCATTTAAGCATTAAGTTGAGTATTCAGTTTCCATGAAAATTGTTGGTCCAATATAGCTCCTAGATAGTTTGCGTTGTCCGATAGCAACAATTCGTGATTATTCATACGAGGAAGTTTAAAGTCCTAAAGCCCTTCCGTTTTGTTTGGTTTCACTCCTAGTCCACAGTTTGTAGACCAGTTAATAAGTGTGCCCAAGGAGTTGGACATGATATCGCTTATAACGTCCGTGAATATTACTGAGACCATTATTTTTACATCGTCCGTGCACGCTTCAACTTTAAGCCAGAGCAAAGGTAAGATTATACCACACTGCGGTGTGCCTCTGTATAACCATTTGTTGCCTAATTTAAAATTGACATTTATTGCCACAGCATGGTTATTATTCAGTTGCTGATGTAATCCTCAACATCAGTATCCTGGAGAGCATTTTGGATGGCTGCCACCGATACATAATTGAAGGCGCCTTCTTTGTCTAGGGATCTCTTTTCTAGGCATATCTAACATGTTGAGAAATATGCCGCTTATATACCTTTTCTAATATTGCTGAAAGATTTTTGGAAAAGTTTTTCAGCGTCTATGAACAGTTTCAAGAGACAATTACAGTTCATCAGATCAGTGTTGTATTTTTTCGTATGTCATACTATTGTGTAGGCTAGTGAGCCATGGTCCTAATCAAAATTAAAGTTACCTCGTCTTATTAGAGCACAGTGTAGCTAAGTATGTAATAATAGCACTATTATACATTACTTGAGCTTAGCATGTTCTATATCGTATTAATTATTTTGCCCGTTTTCCTTTAAGTCTCGTTTTATTTCTTTCCTTTCCTATACAATTATTTTTCATACTTAAAAATTTCCATAATTAAGCAATTATGTTTATAAATGGCAAAAACAAAATTATGAAAACCACAAACATATTGGTCAAAAACACTACACTAATTTGAGGGAGGGTGTTACACAGATGAAAGGCAGAAAAATAAAACATTTGGCTAAAACTGTCAAAATGTTTATGCAGTCCTTAAATGGTGGACAAGCCCCTTAATTTAACTATTTCTATTTTGTATCGCCTTTTCTGGGCCTGCTTGTTAATTCCAGCAACCGAGTTGACCATTTATATTAATTTAAGTCAGACATCCTTTAACTTCTTTGTTCGTTCTACGGTCTTCTTAAAATATTTTGCCCACGCTTTTTATACATTTCAGTTATTTTTTTTTTTGCTTTCGTGTGGCGGTTAGATAAAAATGTCATGAGGTTAAAGTAGTTCTTAATTTTGAGTTTATTAAAAATGTTGTGCCTTCTTTTTTTTTGTAGCTGTGGTTGTTGTACTTTTTCGTTAACAAAGATGAATTGTTATTTTATTCAAATTTAATTTGTTTAAATGTCTCTTAAAACACCTTATAACAACTTATTTTACTTTTCCATATTTTTTTATTTTTTTTATATGTTTTTTTTTATTTGTGTTGTTCTGTTCGTACATTTAATTTAATTTTTATTTTTTAATGTTTGGTTAAATCATCAGCACCATCACCGTCGCCATTGCCATCATCTTAATAATATTTGTGGTGGAATTATTACTAATAATTCAAGTTTTCATGTTAAGGTTCATTAAAAGTCATCTAACAATTGACTCACGTGATTTTAATATGTGCGTGTTTGTCGAACATACATATTCTTAATTTTTCTTTGTAGATTTCTGTTGTAGTTCAGTTTTGTTTTTTTTTTCTAAACAAATTTTCATAGGCGTAGACAGAGACTTGTTAAAGGACAATGAACTTCAGTATTAGAAAAAGGAAACCATTTTTTACTATCTTCACTCTTTATCAGTGATCGGTAATGTGTTATTATTAATGTTTGGTCTGGACTTCGGTGAATTCTAGCTAATCACTGTAAAGGATTATACTTCCTGACCTTTTTCATTGTCGTGACGTGGTTTGACTTGACCAGCTTCTAAACTGATATTATGTCCTAACTACATGTATTGTGTTGCTAACGTCAGTGCTGATTTACTACTATTCCGCTTTCGTTTCCTTAGTTCAGGCCTCACATCTGCATTTGCTGAATTATACACAATTAGACCTGAGTTAACAACCAGTAAAGGATGACGACCAAACAGCGAAACTTTTCATATCTCATTATGACTGTAAAGGAGCTTTCTGAGCTCTTAGTGCTAGTGGAGTCATGCCATCATTGGCGAACTAGTGAGCATCCCTTTCATTACAACTTCACCCAAATGTGGAATGGTAAAAGCAAACATTTAATACTGAAAGTTATAGCTTAAAAAAAAGCACTCACTTATCATTTGCATGGAGACATTTCCTCCCGGCAGAGAGCAAAATCACCCTACGACTATGCAATTTTTGTGCTTTTGCTTTAAGAACTATTGTTGAAAGCTATTTATATTTTGCTGTTAGTGCTTTATTTTTTCTTAAAAAAGAATACATTAAAGTTACCATGTTTGACATAATTTTTATTGTAGAAATGCATGTTTACGTCTTTGTGCTATTTTATGGAAAATTTTAATTTTTTTCAAACAATTTTGTGACTTGTTAAAAGTTTAAGTTTATGAAATGGCACTAGGTGCATAGCACTATTAAAAATATAAATAAATTAAATATATAACTAAGACCTTCTCATACTGCACTATTTGATTTATTAGAACCGAATTAAAGTGCACTTTTTCGTTAAAATTATTTAAAGTTCAGTTTATAATATGATATGGTACAAATATTAATTACTTTGATTTGACGGAGTGAGCCAAAAGCTGAAACTATAAGCAAAAATTTTCTGCCTCACACATTCAACGCATTTTAAATATTCCACACATTCTGAATTTTAAATTATATATTATTATTCTTATGCAGTATCAATAGGAAGGGAGATTAATAATTATAATTTAGCATACATCAGAAGCCACTTGCATTTTCTTACTATAGTTGACTCTTGACTCTTGTCAATACCGCGAAACAATTAAATAAAGATTTTTACGTTCGTTGCTATGGCGGCAATGTGTGTTGTTATTTTTCGCTCCGAAACAACAAGAATAGGTTCAGAACAGACAAATTATTCTTGTACCAAAAAGTTGCCTCATCCAGCCGCTATGTTACAAAGTCAGAAAGTGGACTTATTTTTAGTATTCTAAGCATCAAGGCATCCTACACATTATGCTCGGTAACTTGTAACGAAAAATGCAAAGACCGCCTCCAATGGTGTGGTGACACTTTGTACTAAAAACGTACTCATTTCACTTCTCTACTGTATATTAATTTATTCATTTATTTGAGGGAGATATATAAAATAGTGTTTTCTTCCATATTTGAAATTTTCTATTTACGCACCAGCTAATGCCGCTTCTTATCTTGCCATGATTAAGAGATATAAAATGAAAAACCTACGTATCTTTTTAATTTATTTGGATACATAATATTATATAGGTATGTATATTTGTATATGTATATATGTATGTATATACAAGCTTGTGTGTATATTTTAATTGTATAATGGAGACGTTTTCTGGAAGATATAGGGCGGTATCTAATATGTATATTACATACCTACATACTCATGCTTTTTTGTTCGTATCAGTATATAAAACTGTCTTGTTTGCGACATGTACTAAATATCTTTTTTTTTATATATACTAGCTTCCGCTTTTTTCCTACGAAAATACTTTTTATTATTATATTAGTAAATTAACAAATCTGTCACATAATCAAACAATATAATATTTGTATATTTAAATAACAAAACAGTAGCGATAAAGTTTCAAATCTCGATGATTTATGTTTGCATAAAAGTTTCGTTTGTCATTCAAACAATTAAATATAGTTTGTGTTATAAAGAATTTCGTAAATTATCTTATAATATAGGCATATACCTACACAGAAAAAAATATCATATGCACAGAGAAAACAGTGCCTAATAAATACCTCTATGGTTTTTTTTCAATAACGAAATCTTATTAATTTAATAAGGAAAAACTTTTCGAAAAAATCAAGGAGAAATCTTCTAGTTTTTATTAGGTTATCTTATTGTTTATTTCAATAAGGTTTTCTTCTTGTTTTTACTAGGCGACCTAATAAAAAATAAAATTATGTCTTTATTCTCTGTACTTATGTATTTTCATTTAAATACTATACCATATAAATATATGTATATTTATGTATGTATGTAGTATATTTATTGTAGATGTTATTTATTTATACATACATACATACACATTATGTTATATTCTTAACTAACTTACTCACCAAGTATTGAGCCAGCAAACATCTGACTGATAGACAAGCACTCTAACCAATATGCTAACAAGCAGCCTGAATAACCATTGAAATTATAGTGCAAACATTCTTATACAAAAATGAAAAAGATCATGAAAAAAATTGTCTCTATGTCTATTTATAGATATGAAATAACACCTCATAAAATCAAGAAGATTTCCTTATTAAAAAGCCAATAAGATGCTTTACATAATCATATAGGAACCTAATAAAATCAAGAAGAAAACCTAATTGAAAAAATCAATAAGATAGCCTAATAAAATCAAGTAGAAATCCCGATAGCTTACAATTTATAAGAATACCTAATAGAATCAAGAAGTTTATTTTTAGTGCCAAAAATAATGGAAATTGAGTAAAAAAAGTTATGAAAAATAAAATTTCTTCTTGATAAAATTAATAGGATTTGCCACATAAAATTAATAAAGAATCTCTATGAAAAAATCTTCTCTTCTTACTCCTGGGATACCAATTAGGTTAAAAACGTTTCATAGAGAAAATCAGCTTTAATTCCATTAGGCAGTTTTTTCTCTGTGTAAATGCAAAAATAAATCAAATGCAAAACAAATTGTTAATATTTAATTTAAATTCAAATATATACTTAGTTAATATAACAAATTAAGTTGTTGATACGTCAAACACAGACATTTTTTGTCAGTAAACTGAACTCACCAAATTTTTTGCTATGCATGGCGTAAAAACTCAAAAAAAATTTTTGATTTAAAATGTCAACTAAATTATTTGGTTTAGTTCATTGTTGATATAACAAATTTAAATTGTTCTAGTCAATTAAATTATTCATTAAAATTATTTGTTAAATTATATCATAATGGAAAGTGCACATATGGCAGAAACATGAGAAATCAAGTTTAGTGTTTATTCAGTATTTGCGTATCTAATAACGTTTTTCTCTTTAGCTGAGAGGTAAGTGCGTTAGTCTAGTAGTTGAGAGGTTGCTAGTTCGACTCCACCCCCGAATTTGAGGTCCATCAAATATACCAGCTTCAATTTTGATCGGGCTCTGTACGGTGACCAAGCATTTAATGAGTGTTTAGGTCCAGCCCATGGAAGCATTCCAGGACATCGTTCACAACTTTTTGGGAAACTACAGAAGTCCTGATTACGCTGAGAAGATCGTTGAGTGAAAGCATGTATATCAAAAAGGCCGTTATCATTTGAAAATGTATTCTTTTTAACTTTAAGGTTCAAATATGAGACCTAACTTACACTTCTTATTCAGTCATTTGGATATTTTCCCTATGAACTTGGGCTCAGAAAGTGATGAACAAGGTGAAAGATTTCACCAGCAAATGGAAGAAATCGAGAGACGTTACAAAGGCTGGTGGGATAAACAAATGATGGCAGACTATTGTTGGTTCTTCATTCGCGAAGATCCATCTGAAAAAAAACGCAAAAGTTCAAGTCGCTCGTCATTTTAATATAAATTTTTTTGAATTTACGCCGAATATAGTGTGTGAGCAATGAAAATGAAAATATTGTTGTTCCACAAAATCCTCAATAAAAACTTTGTTTTTCATCAATTTTTTTCAAATTACGCTTAAAATGTTGGTAATTAAACAAACTATTTGGTTAAAAAGTAAAACATTCCAGATCTTTACTATAACGTAGAAAAAAAGAGAAATAAAAATGAAAAATGTTTAAACAAACATAAAAAATAGGCAAATTTTGAATTTTGAGGTGCCATAACTCAGCCATTTCTTGTCAGATAGCAGGCAATCAATTACCTTTCCAACGATATGCCATTTCTCTCTATCGGACTTTTCGGTTGGGCTCCACAAGGGTTTGAGTGGTACCATACTCCGAAAAACACAAAAGTACCGTTATCTAAAAAACGGTACTTAGAAAAAGGAAATTACAGCGTTTTTCCTGTTCAGGAGGTCCCAATTAACTTATCTAGGCATGTGACGTTTTTGGTATTTTTCTAAATTAAAAATTTGTAAAGCTGCGTTATTAACAATTGTGAATAACACAATAATTTTAATTGGAAATAATTGAGTTGATTTTATTTTCTTATATTACAAATCTGTGGGCTTTTGACAAAACAACTTCTCTCGAAATAAGACATTTTTGCAAGATTTTTATATTAAATATAAATTTTCAAGACGGTTCTTTTTGTGTGATCCTTGCATTTCTACGCCATTTGGTTAAAAATCTACAGTTCTTGGCAAATCAACTTCTTTCATTATATTTGGAAAAAATATTTGATAAAATATCTTATCTGAAAGAGTTTAAAAATTTTCTAAAATGCAAGAAATAAAATTGTTATATCCTTTTGACAAAACATCTAAATTGTATTTAATATTTTTTTGCATATATACATTTTGTTTTAACAAAACAACTTCTTTGAAGAGAAGTTCTCTTCAAAGAAGTTGTTTTATCAAAACTGAAATTTAGAAAATATATAACTTGGCTTGAGATAAGCGCAAAATATGAATCACGTTTTTGTTTAAAACCATTTTAACAAAACAACTTGTGTAATGTAAGTTATTTTTTTTTTATTGAAAACAATTTCGACAAAACATCCTATCTTTTTAGTCTTAATTTTTCTGAAAATCTTTTGGCATTAGAATAGAATTATTCATATCTTCACTTCAATTTAGTATTTAAATTTAATACTACACTTTCACTTTTTCACCCAATATTTCAAAATCAATGTTACTAGATATCTTATCAGTTTTTTCGTTCTCCTGTAAAATTGCAGTTTTTGAAAGAGGTTGTTTTGTCAAAAGTCCACAGAAATGTGTTTTTGTATTTACACAAATCGTTGTAGGTGCCTTTTTAAATAATATTTTAATTGCGTTCACAAACAAATTAATTGTATTTACAAATCTTTTTTTTTTTTGTGCACGCAAATATGTATGTATGTAGTTGATTTGCCATCTTCCAAATGATATGTATTGGCTAATTACATACTGATGTACATATAAGCCGTTTACTTTGAAAATGGCTTAAGTCGCTCCTTTAGATTATAGAACATTTAAGTACACATGAGCTACTATTTGAATGTGAGCGAAACATGCTTGGGGAATTTATAACTATTTGAAAAAATTTTGCACTAAAAATTGTTATTTCAGTTTATTTCATAACTTGTGCCTGTTAGAGAATTTCTTATTATATTATTCATATCCAATATTTTATCTTTATTTAACCAACATAATGCTGAGCAACACAACTTCAGTTAAACAATGACCCATTGCGGATTACATGGAAAAGCTGGCATCTGATAGCTCCCTTTTACAGTCACTATATTTTGTTAATATTATGGTGGAACATAATATTCAGAACTACCAGTTATCAAAAAGCAGGGAATATTTGTATTGATGTTGAAATATGCACTGAAAGCGTCTTCTATTCAAGTCTAAAGGCTTATGTGTATTCAAACATCGCAAATAATACAAATATTTTTTTGAACTGCAACACAGGTCTACAACCTCTTTACAGGAGAATTTATCATCTAATATTCATTCATTTTATTGGTGGCATCTTCTTTGTCATTTGCCACTGCTGTTCGTTTGGTATCTGGCATTTACTTGTTTCTGTTGCTGTTCCTGTTTTCTTTTTCTTTTTTCTTTTAAATGTTGCTCGAGTCCACATTTATACATTTCTACAAAATATATTGTCATCAGCTGTTTAAGTTAATTAATAAGAACACAACGAACGCACTAAACCAAAACGCGAAGTAGCGCAAATATAAAAAAGATTTAAGAATCAAAAAGTCAGTACAAGAAAAATGGAAAAACAAGACGAAATATAAAAAAAAAAAATCAGCCAACACAATTTTATTATTTACTCGTATGAATGTGTGTATGAATGGTTATATCAGTGGATAAAATCGCTTGATCACAATGAAAACAAAATCCCACTAATGTGCTTAAATAAATTTTCCCCATTTAAGCCAATTAGTCCAGCGACGAACGTTTTGTTTTATGTCAACATTTAGTTGCTTCTTTTTTTCTACTTTTCATTATATTTACTCGTATTTTGCTGCTCTTTTATTTATTTATTTTTATTTCAAAAGTACGTTGCTGCTGACAAACGATTTTTTTTTTCATTCTGAACATTTTGTAGAAAAAAAAAGAAAGAATCCGTGGGATTAAAAATGATTCTTATTTTGGATTTCTCTTTTTTTAAATTTTACTTTTTTGTGATTTTTTATTTTATTTTTGTTCATAATAAAATTATTGACCATCGTTGGTGCTGCTGGTTTTTGTTGTTGTTAATGTGAAAGAAGGCCAGTGTATTACGCATTTTCAGTTTATAAATATTTTTTCTGCAACGTTTGCAGAACTGAAAGCAAAAAATAAATATATACACATCATTTTTATTATTTTATTTTCTTACATCAAATGTATTGGCACAGTGGTACACAAGGAAATTAAACTAGCAGCAATTGTCTCCCGTTGCCACTCAGGCTTACAATTCTGGCAACACGTTTGCATCTTAAGCATCGGCCAATACAATATTGGTCGGTTTTTTATTAATTTAAAAATTACGTACTATTGTAGAATTCTATTTTTAAAACAATTAGAATACATGTCGATGGCGGATTTTACATGATCGGATTCATTCATTTGTATTGTCTGATTTAAGAAACAAGTTATGGCGCTCAAAACCGAGCTAGTTGTCTTTACCAGGAGACACAAAAAAGCTACATATGTACTGCCCAAAATGGAAGGGGTAGAGCTTAGACTAGCAGAGGGAGCAAAATACCGGCGTGTTTTCCTACACAGAAAAAAATATTCCTGCAATAAACAACTTTAATTGAAAATAAAACCAAAAATCAATGAAAAATGACATTGAGTCAATTAAACTTTGTAATATATTAAAATTTTAAGCAACCGTGTAATTGACTTAAATACTATTTTAATTGAATTATAATTTTATTTTCAATTACAGTTGTGTATTGCAGAAATATTTTATTTTTAAGAAAAAGTATAATTGACTTAAATAAATTTTTAATTGATTTTTGGTTTTATTTTCAATTGAAGTTGTTTATTGCAGGAATATTTTTTTCGGTGTAGATAGCAAGCTTTCTTGAAAAAGGAACAAGCAGGAAAGGCTGAATAAAGGGCTCAATGTCTATTACACATGCAGGAACTCCATGAGAAGGAACTGGGGTCTGCAACCGAAGATAGTAAACTGGCTTTACACATCGGTTGTCAGATCGATTGTTTCCTATGGTTGTATGGTATGGTGAGAGGCATTGAGGAAGGAAAGTCACAGGAGATTACTGGCTAAAGCTCACAGGTGTGACTCGCTGAGCATAACAGGTGCTCAAAGGAGCACATCTCAGGCTACCTTGGTCTTTGTGGTGAGAACGGCGACTAAAAGTTTCCTTAGTCTCGTAGAAACTGATTTAGTGAGGACAGGAATAACAGGTCACACATCAATCTTAAATGAGATCAGTTTTAGTGATCAGAGATCCGTAACCTATGGGTTCACTGACTATAAAGTTGCTGGGTCTGGTTTCTATATCTTAGGAACAAATATTCGTAGTTCTCTTAGACTGCCGCATGCATGCAGCGTTTTCCAAGCTAAGATATTGGTAATATTTAGGGCCATGGAACTGGAGGCCAGGAATGTAGCTGAAGGAGAGAAGGCTACCTTCTCGCTAAAAGTTTTGAAGGGACACAATGCCAAATTGAAACTTGTTAGTGACTGTAGGAAAGCCCTTAACTTGCGTATGGATAAATATAGTTTCAGACTATGTTGGATTCATAGCCACAACAGTGTTGTGAGGGAAATGAAATTGCCGATGAGCTGGCAAGAATATGGTTGACGTTAGATGAAGGAATTTGTGACAGATAGGTGAAATTTCCGATAGGTCATTCCCATAGGGAAGTCAGTAATTGGGTAGAGTGCAGGACAAATAGGTCATGGCGAAGTAGGGAGGATTGTAGAGTCTCGAGGGGTATATGGCCAAAACTTGACTAAGGAAGATCAAAACTGCTACTGGACATGGATAAGAAGGCGATGCGAATCGTGATAGGCACCTTGACTGGCCACTGCTTGGTCGGAGCAAGAGCTAGCATTTGGAAAACTGGCACTCCAGATTTTTGTAGGATGTGCGGGGATGAAGAGGAAACAAAAACCATTGAACATATAATCTGTCTTGCCCAAAGCTGCAACGTCATAGCCTTCGATGGCTGAGCAGACGTTTCCATGAAAGCATTACTGATATCGGGTAGTATAGACTAGAGGACATCAGGGGCTTCATCATGAGAATTCGGTGGCTCAATGACGGATAATAGGGTCACTTATGGCTACAAATGGGAGCGGGGGTAGTGGCTAAATATAATTTTTTTTTGGGCAACAGAAGGGACTCACAATGGACCCAACGGGGTATACGAGTGTAGGTGCGTTTTAACACCACCCTTCCTAACCTAACCTTACCTATCGCGCACAAAGTTTTTTCAGACGCACAACAATTCTTATGTGGTTATCCCACGCTTACTTCATTTATTGTTACTATTTAGCTTATGAGTAAATTTATACCACTTGCCTAACATGCAGGAAACCTTAAACATAGTGTAGGTCTCTTGAACTAAATGTCAAACATTTTATAAACTTGAATATTTGCCGGATGTTTGAAGGCGATGGAAATAATGGTATATCTTCAGGCTTGCATTCAACTATAAAAAATCTGACACTTGGCCTAGTCAAAAAACACCTAACCTAGTGGGATCATCCTATAGATGCCACTTGACTTTTTATGCTACATATCATCGATACCGAGCAAAAACCAATTAACTGAGCCTACATTGCATATATTCCTTCAATAATTTCCGTCGCCAATTTTCTCGTACATGCATCCTAAAACTGTAGCACTGTAAATACTGTGCTGTTATTTTTTTTTCCGAAGCATTTAAAATTTTTTTTTATTTAAAGGGATTATTGAAGTGCAATTAAAGCTAAAATGACAGAGCTTATGGCCCCACAAATGTTCTTCGTTTTTTTTTTCATTTCATTTATTAAGGAAAAAGTTTATCATTCATTTAGCCTTTTTTGGTTGGTTGACTGTTTTAGCTTTGCTGCCCTTTTAATTCTTCCGTCCCGTAGTTTATTTTTATTTTATGTTAAGATCCTTCTTTTTTATCTGCCAGTTATTAACCATATTTTATAATTTTTGTTGTGTATTTTAATCATAAAATACAGATTGTTTTTATCGTGGCTCATACTTCCTTTTTTAGTCACTTTGTCAGCGTAATTTTTATATTTTACTGAGTCCTTAGCTACACTTTATTTCTTATTTTTAATTTTTTTTTTCATCTCATTGACTAAGTTGTAACAATTTGTAGTTTATGTTCTGCTTGGATTTATTTAAAGCCGGCAAATTTTCAAAAGAAAATTTTTAAAGTCAATAAGGCATATTTCTTCAAACATTTCATTGCTTTTGCAATTGCTTCACAATTATTATTTTTTTTTGTAGTGCAAAATTGTATGGGAATTTAAGATTTTTTTCTTATTATATCATTATATAGGAGTAAGAGTTTTCAAATGTTTCATATTAACAAGAGGACATTATACTTTTGGAAACAAAAAAATTCTGTACGTCTTTAGTATTCAATTTAATATTTCAATGGTCTAACAAATAAAAATGATAAATTATACTCAGTTTATTTTTAATTTTATGTAACATAAATAAAAGTTAGAAAACATTCATTACACTTAGCGTGAGATTAAAGCGATTTCACTTACTGGTAGTATCGATAACACAGCTGAGCTGTGTTTTTTTCAAACAGAATAAGTCCGCAACTTCAGGAAAATCGCTATCAAATTAACAAAGCCCATTAAAAAATCTACGGCCTTAGATTCTATCTTTCGACTGCTTTCTGGGGCTGCGCTTTTTGTCAATTTGTATGGAAAATGTGCTTATGCCGCAATTCTGTTTGATCGATTAGATTGGAAAGAAACTTCAAAATTTGTTTATTTAAAAAGAAAATAATCAAAACAATCTCATAAGAAAATTACAACAATTAAAATATTTTGTGGAGAAAACAATTTATGTTATCAAATTGTGGTGAATTTTATAGTGATATGAATGAAAAAGATTTAAGTTACTGTCACACTTTGCAAACATTTGCCCGAAAAAGTGTAACCAGAAAATACTAATGAGAAACATTTTAATTGAGGCACTTGATTATTAAGTTAAACAGTATCCTACACACATACAAACAGTGGCGGTTCGATAGTATTACCAAAAGGAAGTAAGCCCCTGTACCCAGCTTAGCGATTTTGGAGACCAATTAATTTTTATGAACCCCCAAAGATTTCGAAAATCAGTGCGCCCTCACAGAAATGGTGCCATCAATTTTTGGACAACAGCTAGACTCAGTGATAACGCTTTACTAGCTAAGAGTCCTCCAAATAAATCTCATTAACATGCGCTTTTTTTTCAAAAGTAAAGTAAAAATTGTTTTCATTTCTTTCAGAACAACCAACAGCGACTCATAATTTTTGGTTAACAATATTTGGCAATATAATCTGAACGTGTCTAGGCACCCTAATAGGTCATACAGATCACTTTTTAACTCAAAAATTTTCGTTTTTATCAATTTTGTTTTTGAAAATCATATAATTAATGCCCTAATGCTGTTCAACGATTGTATCGTCTTGTCTATGGACGAAAAAAGAAGCAGTTTTGATTCTTTAAAACAATTATTGTTTATTGTCTATGCTAGAAGGTTCGTGTATTTGCTTTATGATTTTGTTCCGAACATTATATCCAACACATATTTTTTCATATATTTTCAAACTATTGTATAATACTTTAATTTAATTTTTATGTTTTAAAAACATGCCAATAATATTTATATTTCAATATCAAAGACAACAACCACTTTTGAAGAAAATAATTTAGATAACTCAAAGACAAGAACTCAGAAGCAATTTCAAACAATAACGTCCTAAATCTTTTTACTGAATTAGGGCATAATGCACAATTCTAGTAAAAAACGAAAATTTAACATCCGAATTTATTTAAAGGACAACTATTCGAACATGTCGACTGCTGAAATTCTCCGTTGTGTATAATTTTTCATTTCATGCGTTCGCTTTGACTGCGACTGCTTACATTTTCAGAAGCAGGAGCAAAAGCAACTACACAAATCAGAAGGTTGTCAATACCTCCTAACTAGAGTGCGCTCTTTTTTCGTAAATAAACATATCAAATATACTCACCCGAACTGTCGTTAAATCTCAACAATGCACAATGGGCTACTTAAGTATTTGAGAATACTATCATCTAAATCTAAAAAAATTTACATAGCACCGATAAATTAACCGGTAAGGTCAGAACTATATTCTAAATTTTTAATTGACTGATAAGAAATTATTAATATCAATCTATTTAAAATTTTAATTCTAAGGGTTCTTAAAAGTTTGCCGCCCCTAAAACTATGCCGCCCTACGCCCGGCACTGCATACAAAGCTGGTATACAATGTCATAGAATCCAACATTATTGGAAATGAAATGATTGCTGGCAATGTATCAAAACGAAGCAAAAACAGAACAAAAAAAAAAATCTTTAAGTCTTAGTTTACACTATGCAAATCGTATTGCTAAGCTGATTAGTTTGTTAGGGGAGAGAGAGAGAGAGAGGCGACGGGAAAAGAAATGTTTCCGTTTCCCTCGTCTCTCTCTCTCTCTCTCTCTCCTAACAAACTAATCAGCTTAGCAATAAGACTTGCATAGTGTAAACTAGGACTAAGTGAAATAAATTTTAAGCCTGCTTATAAAGCGTTGCGTCTAAACTAATAACGAACACTGTCTAATTTACTAATTATACATTAGCATATTTAATTTGAAACAAGGAAAAAATATATTTAAATGAAAGATTAATCTGATTGTATGGCAGAATAAATTAATAACTCAAAAAGATGAAAACAAAAATTTTTGTTTAAACAATATTAAAGCACAATTCATTAAAGAACAAGAAGAAGTTAAGCTGGTTTTGTAATATTTTGTTAGAATGTCAGTATCTCTTCTGCGTGTTGGTTTGACAACAGGTAACAACTGCATTCAGTCTGTCTCCCTCAACAACTTGTTTCAATTATTGAAAAGATTTTGTAAAGAAATTAAAGAATGTCGCCTTTGACTTTACAGAACGAATTATAACCATCGCTTGCTATTGGCTGCTGGCTTAAAATAATTGATATTGAATAAAAATAAAAGCAATGTGTTTAATTTTAAAGCCAATTGTCAAGATATAGAAAAAAAAGTAAAAAGTCAGTTGCACGGGAGGAACAATAACCTTTTTTTTTTTTTGATAAAAGAAAATTTAAAATTCTTGAGTATTTTCGTTTGCGTAGTAAAAAAAATACGACAACAACGGAAAAACCAACTTATGCACATACTTAGTTTCATTTTCTTTACAATACTTAAACAATTTTCCTGCCATTGTTGATGTTGTTGGAATTTTTATTTTTAACAATGGGGGTAGTGTGGGATAAAAAAGGAATAGAAAGATTTAATGTCGACTTTGGTTGATTTATTACCAACGAAATTGCGTTAAGAGTGCACAGGCGAACATTAACTACAATATAAAACAAACAAACAAACGTACATACATATATATAAACATACATATGTACATATATTGTTGTATAGAAAGATATTTGTTTGAATGGACCAACTATTCAAATGGAAAGTGAAGAAAGAGGGATGTTTAGTACCAAAAAAAATTTTTGGTATTTGTATTAAAATCTAAAAAGAATTTATATAAATATATGTATCTGTATGTATATAAAAATCTAAGCAAGAAGGGACAGAAAAGTGCTTTTGAATAAATGAATGAAAAGAAAAACACTGAGTGGATGGATAAATTGATATCGTTCTTTTTTGAATATTCTTAGTATGGGAAGATTGGTTGCAGTCAAGTGACAAACAAAGCCAAATGTTTTTACTTTTAATAATATTTAAGCCGCTAGGAAAACAAAACTTAACGCAAATCTTTGCTATACGCTCAACTGTAATTACTGGCAGAGAAAAGACAAGAATTTGATATTGATATATAGTACAAAAAATCTTAGTCATAACTTCAGTCAATTGCTTAGAAAAAATTATATTATATGTATTTTAATTGAATGTAACTTTTCTTTGTATATTGGAAAACTGTGCAGTCTTTTTGGAGCATGATGAATTGTCTTGAAAAAATGTATTCAATTAAAGTATACAATAATTTTAATATATCCTTTAACTAATTAAATTCATCTATTGATTGGTTTTGATATCTTGCTTCCCAACATAAAGCAGACAGAGGTGGTCCAGTTTAATTGAACTTTTGTGTAGCGTTTGTACCCCAAAATCAAAACGATTCATCAATTCACAGAAAAAAGTATTCACCAATTTTTTTCAATTAAAAATTTAATTGATTTGAGTTGAATAACTAAATTTATATTATCAAATTGCTTACATACATATATCTACATATGTATGTACATTTATATATTATCAGAAATAAATCTTTTTGTTTTTCTTATAATTGATTTATCTCTCATATATGTATATTATTTTAGTGTTGATTTGATATTTCAAGTATTTAAATGCACTAAACCTCTTTTGCGCCGTAATAAATTTTCTATTCAGCGAAAGCAATGACACATGTGACACTTAAATTTTCAAATCTATAATAAAAGCAATTAATAGTTTTTACATACATATATTTTTTTCTAGTCAAGAAAGGCAAATAATAAGTCCACCACAATACAAACTAAACAAAATGAAAATTTTTTGAAATGTTCAAGCCAAACCGCAGTGCTTTAAGCTTGTGGGTAAAGAAATGCTTGAATAAAATCTAAAACCACAAAATCCCCACAATACGTGGACAAAACTAAACAAACGAAATATTACGACAAAAACTATGTAGATATGTATGTACAATACTTTAGGTCCATAAAACGCAAATGCTGACTGAGCGTTAAACAAATAAGTGAAAAAATATCGTGACCAGAAAAAGTAAAAAAAATATCTAACAAAAAAATGCTCACACACAAATCACTTTCAAAAAAAAAACAGAAAGTTAAGAAACAAAAACAAGCACAATCTGCAAAAAACAAACAAAAACTATGAATGTTATTTAAAACAAAAAGTAATTTGAAGTATTGTAATAAAATAAAAATTATAAAAATTCCCACAATTTGCTAGGAAAGTTATGATTTTGATTATAATAAGCAAATACGAGGGTTGCGCTGCAAGTAAAAATTAAAGTCAAAATCAAAAAAAAAAAAACTTCCCCGTGCACCACCGGGTTGCCAAAATACATTTTTCGTCATATCTTCGGCATTTACAATTTGATCTTAAAGTGTGACATACCGCTGTTTTTGTCTTCCTTCAATAATGATTGATATCAAATATCCCGTTCTAGTATTTAGCCACCAGATCTCAGTTCCTACAACCCTAATGTGTAACCCTAATATCAGAAAACGCATTCAGATGGATGCGTTAGAGTTTTCAAAAGAAATAATCAAACCACCACGTTAGCACAAGGCTAATAACTTTATTTGATAGTTTTTTTTTTTGCTAAACTTAATTATTTTCACAGCTTATACATGCGATTCTCAAAACGCGGAGCTTTTTGTTCATGTAGCACATGTCGTGGCCATAGCTGTCCTCGATGAGCAACCCAGGGGTCACATTTTTTCGAAACTCAAGAGACGCCAAAAATATTTGAGTCATGTCAAAATATGATTGATTAAAATTCCTATATTTAATTTTACAATAATTTATTATGATGCGTAAGTACTACCAAAAAGGGCTCCTCGAGATAAAAACATCGATATATCATACTTTAGGATCCGACTGTAAATACCGAAGCTATAACAAAAAAAATTTAAATAGGCAACCCCTATATCCGGCAAAAAACATGATACATTTTTTTAATAGTTCTACTTCCTTAGCAAAAGTTTAATGGTTGCTTGCGAGCTTTATTTTTTTTTTAAATTAGGGTTGTACACTAGGGTGTTGAAATCTGATAAAAACTCGATTTTCGAAAATCAGAGAGAAATATACAACTTCCTAGATCGTACAATATTGTACAAATATATATATGTGGCCCGGTCTATGAAAAGGTGGCTTCCCAGCTAGCATTTTGTATCATAACCGAATCTTTTACGAATCAGCTTGACGGGAAAATAACTGCATATGAGCTCATTTTTTGACCATAAATGATAGTCCCGTTGTTAGAAAATGGTACCCTACAGATGAATCATACTAAAGAATCATTTATGATACGATTTGCTGATTAATTTTTGAGCAATTTTCTGGTAGTAATAAATCATGAAATAAACTTTCGGGGGTTTCTTTCCGTTTTGTTCCTCTATTTTCAAGAAATCATTGTTTGATCATATAGATGAATCATAAGTGAATCCTTTTTGAATCACCTAAGTGATAAATCAGTTTTTAATCATCAAAAGTGATCTCAGGAGAATCAAAAAGAGATTTATGCAAAAAATTATCAGCCAAATGCTAGCAGGGTTATGACTCAAAATCAGCTGTTAAAGACAAACAATGCATTTCGTCAGTTTCTCGGTAGTTGGTGTTTTTTGAGTCATAAGCCACCTTTTCATAGACCGGTTCACATATAAATAAAGGTAAATAAATATTCTAATCAACTAAAATTCGATTACTTAATAAATAAATAAAGAAATAGTGCCGGACACACAATTGCCCAAACAAAAATTAAAGAAATTTTAATGTTTGTTCATTGAAACCTTTTCTTCATTGGGGGCGACCACTCGAAATAGAAAAATTTCACTATAATCACCCGAGTATGTATGTCTGTGTATATACCCTTTTGCATAATATCTATAGTTAATTCCAGCGACGCGAATAGTTAAGCAACCGTAAGTAAATGTATATTGCCCCTACTGTTTTGGTTCCTTTCACACGATCCTCGTATGAAGGCCTTTATTCTTTTTTTATGTTAATGGGCAAACAGATGAGCAAAAACTAAACTATGACACATATTTCCAGATGTCTTTAATTATATTAGAAACAAATGCTTAATCAAATCATTATGAAATAAGTAGCGATAAGTTTCGACAGGGTACAAATAATAATAATAAAAAAAAAATAGAATCACACACATAACATAGCGCACAAAATTATGAGTTTTAACAACCACACACAAAACTTTATACTCATTTATAATTTTATGAGCATTTCTAATGACGATTTCATAAAAACAGGAACTACCAAGAAACGGTAGAATATTTTTTTAATTGTGATATGAAAAAAAAACATTTTTATTACCTTTTTATTTCCGTGGTTGATAATGTTGGGTTTTATGTCATTCATGTTACCCAAATTCAAATTCATGCCAAGATTGGCTGTATCTTGCTGCTGCAAATTGACACCAAATGTTTATTCTCTTTGGGTTTATTAAAATTTAACGACGATTTTATTAAGTCAAGATGCTCTTTCCCGGAGTCGGAACATTATGGTTAAATAAAAAGAATAAAATAAATATAAAAAAAAAATAAATATGAAATTAAGCAAAATCTGCAAAGACATGAAATTAATTTTATTTCAGTTTTATGGCACAAGATTTTTGAGAAAAGATTCACAACCATAGAAAGAAATGGTTCCTTAGAGTCATTATGGTTTATATTTTTATTTATAAGATTTAATTAGTTTTTATGAGTAGCCACATTTTCATGTTTGAAAGATTGATCATCTCAACTTTTTCATGTAATGACGATAAGCATTAATAATTTCGTAAAATAGTAGCATATAATGCTCAGTTGGTCAAACAACGTCATAACTCAAAAAATGGAATATTTGAGCTAATGATGAAGAACTTAACCTCACATCGTTAGTCACATTTTGTAAAAATTTCATACAAATATCTTGTTTACTCAACTCTTGGGAGAAACATAAAATTTTGTTTTTTCATTAGGTTGTGTGTAAATTGAATTAACTCGTTTTATAGCAAACTAGTTTTTGTTTGAGTTATGACGTTGTTTTAGTAAATGAGCGATATGTACACCTCGTAAGTGCATTTTGTCATTATCTTTCAACCAATGCAACGCTTCATTCATTGTTTCATCAGCTGAAATCTCAGATATACAACGAAATATTTTCATTCATATAACAACATGTTTTTTACTAATCAACCAACGTACGTTTTCATAACTTAAATGAAAAATATAATTATTGCAAGCAAACTTTTTAGTTTATACAATAAAACGACAATAGTCTTACATTTTTTTTAACGAACTTTTTCATTGAATTCGCAACATTTTTCATGTATACCCAGAGAAAACAGTGCCTACTAAATACCTCATAAAATAGAACAAAATTAATAAGAAATCTCTATGGTTTTTTATCAATAAGGAAATCTTATTACATTTACAGGGAAAACCTTTTTAAAAAAATCAAGAATAAATCTTGTATAAAAAATAAAAAATGCGTCTTTATTCTCTGTACTTATGTATTTTCATTTAAATTCTATACCATATACATTTGTATGTATGTATGTATGTAGTAATAATGCTACATTGTAGTATATTGTAGATGTTATTTATTTATACATACATACATACATACATACGGACATACACATTATGTTATATTCTTAACTAACTTACTCACCAAGTATTGAACCAGCAAACTTCTACCTGATAGACAAGCACTCTAACCAATATGTTAACAAGCAAGAACCATTGAAATTATTGTACAAACATTCTTATACAAAAATGAAAAAGATCATAAAAAAATTGTCTCTATCTTTATTTATAGATATGAAATAACAAGACACCTCATAAAATGAAGAGGATTTCCTTATTAAAAAAAAATTAATAAGATGCTTTACACATAATCATATAGGAACCTACCAAAATCAAGAAGAAACCCTTATTGAAAAAATCAATAAGATAGCCTAATCAAATCAAGAAGAAAACCTTTTTAAAAAAATTAATAAGGCAACCTAATAAAATCAATAAGAAATCCCTATAGTTTACAATTTATAAGAAAACCTAATAAAATCAATAAGTTTTTATCTATGGATTATTTTTTTTTTTGTGCGAAATTTAGTAAAAAAAGTTGTGAATAAGAAGATTTCTTCTTGATTTTATGTGGTTTTCTTCTTGATAAAATTAATAAGATTTACCACATAAAAACAATAAGGAATCTTTATAAAAAAAATCTTCGCTTCTTTCTGCTGGGATACCCCTTAGCCTAAAATCGTTTCTTAGAGAAAATCTTATTGATTCTATGAGACAGTTTTTTCTCTGTGTATCATGACAGTATTTCATCACTGAGACGTGACATGTAATTTTTTAATGATATCGTATCATTGTGTTAACAACATAATTCATTGTTATAATGACTCTGATTCATTAATTTAATGAATTCATTGTATTTTGTTAATAATTTGACTTACGTGTGTATATTGGCTTAGGCATCAGAAAAATGTTTGTAATGTATGTGTATAATTGACATATCCGCCAAAGATTTGGACTTGGAACTCATCGCGTGGTAGTCAGCGAGCTCCGCTCATCGCTGCAGTCACAACAACCTTAAATATTCTTTAGATACACACTAAATGTATATCATCATTAATAAAATTATAATTCAACCAGAAATAATTTCTTAATCAGGCTTAAGTTCAGTAATTTCAATTCTTATTGAATGAAATATTTTTATTAATTAATGTGAGTTTTTAAAGAAGAGAAGAAAAATTAAACTGTACTTTATTAGCTGGAGGAAATACCGATATTTTTCTGTGCAGCCACGCACTTCACCAAAACCCATGCCTATTATAATTCAAATTTAATCAGGAATAATTTTAATTCAACATTACGCAATTGATCATTTAACATGAAATTTATTTAAAAAGTTATATAACAAAAAAAAAATACTTTGACTTGTCTCCAGGACTCGAACCTGCGACTACAAGGCTATCACACTGCCTACTAGTCAGCAACATGAACTTTTTCTTCATTGTAGTTACGAAAATATTTCATTAAAATTTTAACGTAACTATAATTTTCACAACTATAGATTAATTACAATTGTGGTTGGATACTTTGATCTTCTTTTATGTAACCTAATCAATTTAAAATATTTTTCTGTATGAATTCTTTATAAGAAGATGTTTTAAGTTTTTCATTACACGAATGAAAGTTATTTCGTAACATTAATGATACTATGAAATGTAAAATATTAAGCATTAGAAAGGTTTCATTTCATTAATGAAATTTGCATCAATTTAAAATATAATGTGTCATTTTTAACCCCCGACCAAAAAAGGGGGTATTATAAGTTTATAGTGTGTGTCTGTGTATATGTGTGTCTGTCCGTCTCCACGTACAGACCAAACGGATGGACCGATTTTGATTTAGTTTTTTTTTTCTTTTTTTGAAAGGTGACTTGATCGAGAAGGTTCTTAGCTATGTTTGAAGAAAATCGGTCTAGTCCTTTAGAAGATATCACATCTTTTCTAGATAAAAGTGATTCAACGTAATGATTTCATTCCCGTGTTTTTCTTTCAGTGTATTATACATGCATACATTTACAGCAATTAACATCTTAAGCTTTCGCTTGCATTTAATCACTTGCACATCTACAAAAATCATTTCCGAACCCCTTTTGTTATTACAAGTCATCAAAAATATTTAACTAATTTGCCTAAATCCATTATCACAATCATCTTAACACCAGGCAGCCCACATAAACCGGATATATGGTAAATAAGATAGTTATTACAAAATATTCAAAGACAAGGAACCCTGCTCTCAATATGTTATTAAAGCCTAAATTTATTTAACACAAATTCTACTTACATATGTATGAAGAACCATTTAAATTATTTCACTAATACTCTTAAATGTATGATAAGTCCTTCAACTTTGGATCTAATAAAAGCAGGAAGGAAGTGTTACAAATACATGCACACATGGATGCGTAAGCATTATATGTAAAAAAAACGAATCGTACCAATGAACAAATAAGCGAATATGGAGAGGAAAAGGCATATGAATGTTTAAACTGTGTGTACGATGCGTTAAGAAGTGAATTTGATTAATGCAAAACTGTCACTGATATGTCACATGCATGTCAAACGGTGACATTTGACATTTTACCAGTAGTTCGGTGTAGCAATAGTGAAACACTTTCAACTCAATACAATTACAAATGTATGCAGTGGTGTTTTTGTAAAGAATTTTGTTTTTGAATGATACTCTCATGGTTGGTAGTCGTCTTGTGCATTATTTACCAGTATTCTTTTTTATATTTTTGCGATGTAAAGTGTTACTATTACATTATGTATGAATTATTTAATTTAATGTATATATACATTTTGTATCCCTTTGGTTTATGGTAAAAATTCCATTTTGCATGTTTATAAGAAAATAAAAAATTAAAAAAAAAATAAACATAAGTATATTAAAATAATAGCAAAGATATGCCCATTACAATGATGCAATGGTGCTTGTTATATTGGGTGTGGTGTAGTGATATTTTACCCTTTCAGTAAAACAATTTTTGGCTGGGTTTATTTGAAAAGCAAAAATAAATTTTTCATTAAGCTTAAGTTTCCTAAATAAAACGACCGAGTTCTCAGCATGAATTTTTTAATAAAACTTGTTGCATTAAACTTTTCCTAGCAATTATGGGGGGCGGAGAAAGTCAGCAAAGAAATAGTTAAGCATTATTCTCATGAATCATGAAACTATCCAATTGTTTTTTGTGGATTTCAAAATAGGCCATAGATGTTTTTTTTTTTTAACTAAGGGGTCTGGGATCATTTCTGTCTCTTCACTGAAAGAAAAATCTTCGTGCCAGCTATGAATTTTTTTCATTAAATCAATGCATTTTGTCAGTAATAGCGAGTTAACGTAATATTTAGTTGTATTAATGAAGAATGTTCATAAAGTTTCATATTAAACACTTAATTGATTTCGTGATACTCTTTCATTCAGAAAATGAAATAAGGCCATTACACATATGAAATCAAGTCATTGAAAGCACCTTTTTTTTTTTTTTTTAAGAGAAGTAACACTCAGGCAATTAATGCCTACTACTATTACTAGGTGTTACCTTCTTTTAGGAAAGCGATAGTGAGAGAGAAGACAGGTGGTGAAGGAAGAGATAGAGGAAAGCTTCATTCTTTTACAACTCTGCTGTTTCGCACGTTGCAGCGCCTCTCTGATGTTAAATGAGGCGTATTAATTTTTTGAAGCTGTGTCTTGTAGCCATTTTATTGATTATTTTATTTTGCCGATGATTTTGCTACACAACGAAGGAGGGCGCTCTGATGTTACATTAGGGTTAGTATCTGCTGAAGTCGGTATAGTGCAGTGACGAGTGACTATGCCTTCATCACATGAACTTTCCTACAACAACTGACACAAAGGGACACTAATGCACATCAGAAAAATGCGTGGTGTTGTTATTTAATGACTGTCGGGGATACAGGGATTGAACCCAGGACCTTCGGTTTTGTAGTCAACGTGCTAACTACTTCAGCCAACGCCAATGTTGTGAAGTCAGCACATTAACAGAAATTGTATACAAACATTTTATTGATTATTTTACAATTTTACATGTTGGCAATCGCTCACAGTATCGAACTCGGACTCTTCATTTTCATCAGATTTGTAGACAACGCGTTAACTAATTCAGCCAACCACACTATAAATACAGCGTGCATTCAACACTTTTAAGTGGTTATATTAAAGCTCTGGCTGGCTTTCCATTTTACAAGAAATTCCGATTTTTGCTAAAACCCTTTTCTTTATTTTCGAATAATAGTTTGAATTTTTTTATGTAAAATTTTTGTAAATTCTTTTACTTCATTTTTATCTGGTATTATTACGAAAATTTGTTACCAGCTTATTTCTCAATGTGAGTAATTATGTACATACTTAAGTACATATTTTGTTTCTTTGTTTTGAGTGTTCATATGTTGACATTTGACAATGACGACATTTGCGCATGAAATATTCAACCTATTTGACTTGGAATTAATGTTGAAATCATGTATATTTCTCCTTCTATTCTACTACAACTGCTGCTTTCTCATACTTCAACTGTTTATTTTAACATCTTGCATTGCAGAGTATTATTTTAAAAAACACACACATACATACATACATATTCTAAGAGGTATTCATCATTTTCCACAGCTTTATATTCCTTCAACTGCTGGTGTTTTTATCTCCTTCTTCTTCTTGTTCTTCTCAGTCTGTATGTTTGTATTTTGTTGATTGTTGACGTGATGTGGGAAATGTCACTTTTTGACAGTTACTAGCTTCTGCAATGGCGATACAAGTGTATTTTGATAAATATTTAATTTGTTTGTTTAGCATTCGTTGCTGATGTTTGTTTTATTTTCTGCTGTTGTTTGTATATTTCATCTTAGGGCATTTTGTATATGATCTTCATCATCATCATCATCATCACCATCATGGTTATAAATATTTTATTAAAACAAAAATTTTAAAGCAAGAGGGTTGTTTACATTAAGCTTTTTGTTGTTTTTATTTTCGTTATGCCTGTCGCCGTTTTAAATAAAATGTGGCAACCATGTGTCATAATTAATAAAATTCATGCATTTGAAAAGTTTTTATGCGTTTCATTGTTTAACAAATTATTCACCATTTAAAAATTCTTCATATTGAGGGATGTTTATCATTCATTCATACACAAACTAAATGCGAGAATTAATATATAAATATTTTTAATTGATTGTTGTTGCATGCATATAGTTTATGCATCGTAAATAAGCTTAGGCACCTAAGAACTGCATCAGAACAATTGAGCTATAGTAATGGAGAAAATGTTAGCATTTCACAGATTTTGTTTTCATTAAATTAAGTTATTTTAACGACCATATTGAAAGAAGCCATAGTCTTTGGTGGGAAACGAACCCACGACCAATGCACTCATAGCCTAGAACACTCCTACTATGCTATATGACACCCAGTTCATAGAAATAAATTAAAAATAAATTAAAATATGGCAGCTAGCCTTTGTTGATTTGCATAGATTCTTCCTTCGGTATTTCTGTGGCAATAAGGAAAAAGTGTTATTTTACTGTAGGAGACCTTTTATAATCTTGCAAGTCGATATTGAGAAATTTATTATTCATTACAGTTGCAGTGGGAAATTTGATATTAACTTTTCTTTTTTTAGAGAAACATCGTTCTACAATTTATGACTAATACAATTAATTTGAAATATAACCAACTTTAAGTCAACTTAAGCTATTATTTCGTAAGTTGAAAAAGATAAGGAGGGAATTAATGCGCTATAACTGTCTAAAAAATCGCCCAAGCTAATTAAGATTAATCACAGGGATACCTTAGATTATAAGAATTACAGTGGCATCATTAACTTTAATTTTGATTATCTCGACTTAAGCATTTTTTCGTTTTTGCCCCAGATTTTTTGAAGAATTTTCATAAATTATTAAGCACTACAATGTTGTCTAGTAATTAATATATTTCCATGACCATACAATGGACCATACCTATAAACTTGCCCATAAATGTGCACTGAGTTCATACCGATGGAAAACCACATTAAAACATAAAAAATAAATAAATAAATAAAATTCTACTTGTGCATTTTTTGAAATATTTATTTACCAAAAACTCACTCTTTTATTGCCTGGCGCCAAAGTTTTGAAAAATTATTTCCTGATTTTTATTATTTTGTATACGAAAATTTATATTGTTATTACACACACACACACACACACACATACACACATTCAAATAATTAGACATTCAGACAAATCCAATATACAAAAATACAATCATCAATAATGAATGCTCTCACTAAACAATGAAATTAAAAAGACTTCAATTGTAGTAAACATTTTTAAAATTATTGCCAACATTAGCGATTTGTTTAGATTTGAAAGTTTAATTCATTCATAGTTGCCATATTTATAAAAAAAAACATATGTGTAAAAATATGTACGCCAGCATAACCTGACACACACACACACACGCTAGCTGTAAAATTCAGAAGTCCTTTTTGGTGCAGGCCTTATTAAGGGCCTCCTTATGATTTTTTTGATTCAATTACTATTCTTATGCAACTGCTAAGGAATGCCTCATAAAAGGCCTTGACTCTTTCGCATAAAAGATACTTATGCCACACTCCCTCCTATGAGAAGGGAGAAAAGAAGGAGTTACATATTTTGTTTTTATTTTACCAAAGCAAAAGCAAAATTCATTAGTTTGAAGGCCTCCCAGAACCTCTGGCGAAAGAAGCAAGAACAGGAGGCCTAGCCCGCAATCACAACACGTGTAAAAAAGATATGAGTATAGAATGGAGCGAGCAGGCCTTGTTTATGCAAAACAAGGAGCATAAAGGCCTTCTTAGAAGGCATCCTTCCTTGCTCCTTCTTTTTCCCGCCTTGTATGTGTTAGAGATCGACCGAAGGCGTTTTTTTTTTTGGCCGCAGCCGAAGCCGAAGCCGAACTTCGGCTAAAATCCTAAACTTCGGCCAAAACCGAAGCCGAAGCCGAATGTTTTAAATTTTAAAAATGATACTTGTTTTATATGAATTAAGAAAAAAGTTTGCTTTTTTGAGATCACTGAAATAGCCGTAATATCTATTGGATACATAGCAAGAAAAATAAAACTATTTTGCAATTTCTAGATTGCTTTTTTATATGATCACTCACAAGAACGTCCAAGTAAAAGAAAATAGAAAGCAACAGGGTTGTATTTCAAAGCAACCCTTTCAAAACGTTAAACATAATAGAAACTGTCGGCGAGCAACGACCAAAAATAATGTTATTTTTCAAGCTTGGAATGAAAAATATTCGGCTTCGGCTAATCGGCCGATTTTTGCCATAGGCCGAATGTTGGCCGATTACCAATTTTTGGCCGAAGGCCGAAGCCGAAGCCGATTAATCGGTCGAACTCTAGTATGTGTGCAAACTTACTCATCCATCGAACGACCAACAGACCAATAACAATCAAAATGATTAAATACGTGTTATTTTATATGGACATAAATTGAAATGTTAGTTTTATTGAAATGAAAACAATAAGAAAACCAAAAATTTTGTTAGAAAATATGTGCATATTATTTTGCATTTAAAAGATTTATACTCGTATTTAAAGTGAATATCTTAATTAATGCTTCATAAAATAAATTTTCAAAAATATACATATTTTGAATGAATAGATCTGCGGAAATACATACAAATAAAAGAGTCAACAACTTGACTTGCTGTAGCAGCACACAGCAATAATTTTTTTATAAACTGAGAAAGCCTTTTCCATCCTCTTATGTCCTGCGGAAGTTATCGGGTGATACTTTTAATTTTATTTTATACGCTGCCAATTATTTTAATGAATAATAATTGTTATTTATCACAAAACCAAAGATTGCTATTTAACATTTATGATAACATCAAGATAGAATGATAACTTGTTTTTAGAGTCAGTTGTTAATGGACATATTTTTTGAATACCTCAACAACTAGACTTGAGTTTCCTATTACAACTTATATATATATAAAAGGAGCTGAAAGGATCCATTTACATTTGAAAAACAAAACTTTCTAGAAATCTCAACTTGAAAGCTGTTTCTATTGTAATTAGAGTTGTCATTCTAACATGGATAATTCGAATATTCTGTTTTATTTCTTCCATTTTATGCTGTTTTACTCACGCCAAGTTTACTTGCCCAATTCTTGATTTTGTATGAGAAAGATGAGAAAGAAATATGTATATATTATTTGTATGCCACTCTTAACATTTACATTTTGCATAAAAGTCTTAGACATTTTAAAAATTCTGAAACTTATCATTTCACTAAAGACAGACAGGCCAGGACAACGAAGATATCTGGGTGGCTAAAAATTCTTGGAATTTATATCTTTTGTACCAAGGCTCTTTCATAAATTATGAAAAAATATAAAGAGTCTTCCAAAAGAGACTTCTAAGCTTTGACAGTTAAAAGAGGCCATATAGTTGAAGCTACATCTGTCCAATTGTTTGTTCGATATGTTTTCACGAACCACAATGGACGGACATAGCATTAGTTAGTACATGAAAACGATAAAAATGTTTTATCCAAATGGGAGTTTGGTTCGGTACTGAGAGCACTACTGTTTTGAACTGGTTCGTACGTGTGTTTGATCTGATGAAAGTATTGATGCTATCCAAGAGAGTATGCAGGAACATCAGAAGCTGTCGACTTTGCGTCACTCACAAGAGCTCTGCATTATGATTTCGGGCTGTGTACAAACCTTAACTGATCCAGGAGCTAAAGGTAACTGACCACGGACATGCATATGTGTTTGCTGCATCTGTCCGGGAAAAGTTGGAAACTGACCCCGATTTTCTTAAAAAAAAATCATCTTTAGCGATAGAACTAATATCCGGATGAATGACTACTTCAGCAAACATAATTTGTCAAACTTGAAACGATAGCAATCTATGTATATAAGATCCAAGAGCGTCCCAAAATAGTCACTGTTTGCTGTGAAGTTCGGGCGGTGTCATCGGTCCATATTACTTTGAGCTCCACGTTACCAGATCAACATTAATGATATCGATGATTACCAAATTATTTTAGTGATGTGAATAGCAACGACATAGGTTTTCAAGAGCAATGCGGTCTAGACATAAGATATTCTACTTGAAGAGTTTGAGGGCCTGATTATCTCATTCAAAGGTTATATGATCTGGTCCCCGACATGGGCGGGTTTTTAAGTACTGGGTTTTTCTACATTGCAGTTCTACACAGTGGTCCCAAAGCCAAAAAACGCCAGAGCCAGGAAAAACTAGAGATATCAAATTCATGCCACCCATCGTAGCATCGGCAGACATTTACACTTTGTTACATATCACGCATAAATGGCATCAAAAGTACTTTTAAACGATAACAAAATTTTAATGATCTCTCTCAAACAACCTTGTTTAATTTAAATTTAAAAAAAGCAAACACTTAATAAAGAAACCTTTATAATATTCGAGTAACATTAAAAATTTACTCGCTTGCTCGAAAAAGAAAATAATTTTCCACTTTTGTTCAAAAAAAAACTCTAAGCTCGAATAATTCGACAGCATTAATTGCAATTATTGTTACTGTCAAAATAACCAGCAGTATAAAAATCTCACAAAACACACAAAGTAACAAGCACTTTGGCAAACAAAACTAATAATTGTCAAAAAGTCAATCTCAAAATCCAGCATTAAACAAACAAAGAGGGCAAACGGGAATAAATACAAAAAACTAGGATGACTGAAAATTAAAGGTACCTGAAATTCAGACAACAGCTGAGTTGTTGATTATCATGACAAAAAAAATAGAACCAAGAAGGACATTTGCTAACGATTATAATGATGATGAGCTAAGCTCGGATGATGATGAATTCTCCAGAATTTTGATGAACAAAAATAATTTAAACGAAAGCAGAAAAAAAGGCAACCAACAACCACTAAATATAACAAAAAAAAAAGGATAAATGTCATATTTGTTGCAATTTGTATTAAGAAAACATACATACAGTAGAATAAGGACCCTTTAGTTTGGCACTACCACCACCACCATTAACAGCAACAAAAAATGCTAATCAAATGAAATAATCAAATACAATATAAAAAATTTAATTTATAAAAATTGAATCTCTCTCACATAAAACGACAATGTGATGTGTGAATAAAGTCCTGTTTTCATTATTGTGTTTATTGAATGTGAGTGTAGTATGCCTGTCTGTCACTGTATGTGTGAAAGAATCTGTCACTTTTGGTCTGTCAGCAATTAACACGCTATTCATCAGGGGTTTGACTTTGACTCTTTGTATCAGTGAAGCTACAAAGAACAACTGCATTCAATAACTTCCAAACAATATAACGCACATGAAGGATCCTTTATTATAATAAATGTATGAGTGTGTGTGTGTGTGTGCGTGTGTTATTGTACTAGGAATTTTTTTAAAGAAGAATACAAAAAAAAACCTGGACGTGAATAGATTTTAATTGACATTGTTATAAAAACGTTCACACACAAACTGGATTAGTTAAATGTAATCTTTTAACCGATATCTATGATTTTTTATAGTTCTTTTATAAATATATGCATGTACATCGGCTTGTAATCACACTTTATGAGTGTACAGCAAACGCAGGATTAATAAAAACCACAAGTACGCTTTGAAACTCAGAGAAAGGACATAATATATATAATAGGGGTGTCAGACAAACCAAAAACGTTCAAAATCCTGGAAATTATTTCACTTAATTAATCAAGTAGAAGTTGAAAAACATTGTACAACTAAAAATGTACAAAAATATATTCAAATCATAACTTTAGGAGCGTAAAATATATACATATATGTATTTGTGCTTCTTTAATTTGTTGCGTCGGAAGCTACTTACACCACAGCCTTAAGAAATTTTTTTGGAAAAATATGAAATCTGTAGACAATTCGTACGCTTACATATTTTCTCTCAAGCGTCTCTCTCTCATACTTTATAGTCTGAGTATGATCATACTAAGGCAAAGGAGAAAAAAAAATATATGCATGATACTCGGGTTATTATACATCATTCGTCACCATACATTTTTGTATACAAAATGGAATGGAAAATATATTGGGGTGTGTGTCTATTTGAAAACATATTTTATGTGTGTGTGTGTTAATAAAATAGCCTTGTATATACGCATGTGTATCCGGCTAATAGTCAGAGTATTTTTATAATCATGCTATTGAAAGTACGTCATACAGTATATTAATTTTAATTATAGTTGTTTGTAATGCGTTAACTATTTAAGAAATGTATATAAGCATTGGCACATATTCATAGTCAATGCAAAGTATACTCTAAAAATTTAAAATCAGTATTACCATACAAAATACTGGTTTTAAAGTCTTAAAGTATACTTTGCTTTGATTATGAATATGCGCCTAAATTATTGGATGTATAAAGTATTTGGTTTAAAACTAATGGGAGTGTTTTTTATTTTTAGCTGTACTCATTCATATTTGTTTGATGGACAGTATATAAAGAATACTTAAAACGATGTTTTTGTCATTCTCTGGACAATTTTGCACAAAGGTGTGAGTTTGCCTCTCTATAAAGATCAAATTACAAGCAAATTAGACCTCATGAACTTGCCTATTTGGCTGAAATTTCCATGAGTATTGAAGGAGGACGACACTATGCCCAACTATATCTCTATGTCACACTAGGCCCATTTTGATCTGAACGAAGTGAACGAGTAACTCTAATCTACAAGTTCTTCATAATAGAGATTTGCACCCAGCTAGAGTCAGATTAGGGTGTGCAGTTTGATCAAAAAGTATTGTCGGGTCGTACTTTTTTGTAGAAAAAATATCTTACCTTGACGGTCACTCAAGATAGTTATTTAAATAGTTGCAGTTATTTTTATTCTCTTACCTGCTTTCAAAAGATAAGTCCATTCAGTTCCTTGTGTTTTCACAAAAATGACGCATATTCACACTAGCCAGGATTATTATGGTAGAGTTACAATTTCTAAACAAAGTTACATCAAGAAGCTCAACATTTCGGTGGCATCCGGTAACGATAATCTGATTCCGTAATTTCTTTTTTAAGATAGTCTCCAGCTTTATGTTACTCACCATTTGATTTAATATTATGTGGTATCTCTGTATGAAAAAGTAAAAACAAGCGAAAAGCACAAAGAATTATAAAGGAAAACTCTATGCTCAAATGCTGGTGACTTTATTTTCTTTTCCTCCAACCGACGGCGAATATCGTTAAAATATGTCACTGAATAGCAAAATCGATAAATTCTTGTTATATTTATTATTGCGATACAATTATCGTAATAAAAGTTGCTGAGTCCAGGTACTGGTCTCTAGATATAACTGCAGTATACTTTTTTTGTGGGCTTATTGTGAGCAGGAAAATTATAAATCGAAAACATCAAATTTTAATGATTTAAAACAGTCCATTTAAACAATAATGGAAGCGATTGCGACATAAACTCTACAGGCAGTTATGAACCACTTTTTGTGAAGATGCCACACATATGGGACTCTCAATGTGAGTCTCATTCAAAATCAATTATTTCTTAAAACCATAAAAAATCAAACATGGAATAACTTTATTTCTAAGAATCTTTGATTGTTTTGTTGGTTTAACACCGTCTACATTCATTTCATATCATAACGAACTCTTTAGTAGACTTCAGCCCAACAAAAGAAACAAAAATTCTTAATCCCTTAAAGACTGAATGTCAAAAAAGTATACTTCGATTATTCTTATAAAAATCAATAATTTAGATATATTATAAAAACAATTTATTTGAGTTTCTTTAGTAGCAAAATTTTTAAGCCAACTGTATATGCAAAAAGTAGAAAGCTATTTTTATTAAAATATCTGAAATTTTTTAAGATATGTAAATAAATTGTTGTTTCTCGCAAGATTACTTTAAAACTGTGAAATTTGTGATTATATCAGGTGTAGTTTCAATTGAATTGAATAGTATTGAGAACCACAAAAAAAAGCTTGAGCGACATAATTTTTTAAACTTAATTTTTTTACCAAAATCGATTATTATTTTCGTGAAAACACAATGTCCAAAAAATGGCGGTTATGTCTCGATATGTTTAATATTTTAATCTGTTTTACTGTTCTATTGAAAATTCTATTAAATGAAAAATATGTACATTTTTCATATCGCACCATCATTATAAAAATCAATTAAAAAATTATTTTTTCTGCAATGTCATATTTCACATGTTGTTTATTGACTTTATTATTTTGTTACTTTTGTAATCATTTTGTAAAATTATTTTCATGGCGCACGCGTGCCATCTGTCAAATATAAGTATTTTTTAGAATGTGTCATTTTCGACTTGTTTTTCTGCTGTTATTTATTTATTATTTCTTTAATAATAATTTTTCATAGCTACTCCTAAAGATATTAAAAAAATATATTTTTAATAGAAATCAAAATCTCATAAATGTGCCAAGCTAATAAACATTTTTGATTTATTATCTTGTACACTTTAAGATACACAACTCACCCAAGTACGAGTTTAAGAAATATGATGTATGAATGAGAGAATGTACTCGTAGCAGCCAAAGTGTCATTCATAATAATAATTGTAACGCTTGCAGCAACAACAAATATATCACTCTAAATTATAACAGTCTCTATTACAATGAATTTTTGAAAAGTGCAACATCACAATCCTATTTATGTTGCATTTATAGTTTCTCCTACTTTTTTGTTTGCTTTGCTCTGCTTTGCGGCGCATTTAGGAAACTTTTTTATACGTCAAGAGCAGGCGTCATTTTGACAGTCTTTTGATGGCAAAATGTGTTGTGTCATGATACAAGGTGTTGATTTGTAGTTTCTTTTCCATTTGCTCATTGTTTTCCTCATGAAAATATATGTATTTTTTTATATTAAATGCTTTATAATGGATTGGGTGAATGCATGTTGTTTGAAACAAAAAATTAAGAAATTTACGATGTTGTGTGACGGTATGATTTGTAATTTGTATGATTTACTTTGTACTTAAAAGGAGTGGTATAGAAAAATTTATGTGATTTGTTTTTATTTGTTAAAACAAAGAGCCAGAGGTAATTTAAGAACTTATGTTGATTATAATTACGTAAAAGTATAATTTGTCAGTTAAATGGTGAAATTTTGACACTTGCTAATTTATGGATATATGAAACAAGCAGCTAAAGCAACAAATTAATTTGTAAATTCCAGTTGAATAAGTAATATGTAATGATTTAATTGCGTAGACTGGGCTCACAAACAGCAATTTTAATTGAGCAACTATTTAGTTTATGGTCGCGAGAGTAAAAAATGTGATGACAGCTGTCTTCATTATATTGTTAGTTGTTTATCTTTTAAATCTACGACTACTCAGATACTACATATCCTCCCTACCATGTCAAGATATCCAATACGCAAATTTGTACTTTTAAGAAGAGCGCGAATACCTGTCAATTGTGAAAAAAAAAAGTGATAGACTTAAAATATTTCCTATTGAGTTAATGAGATAACGAATTTGATTTTAGTGCTGATTTCACCAACCTTATTTAAATATCAATTCATATTTAAACGTCGTTCCCTTAATATTTTTATGGAAAAATTATATTTAAATATGAATTTATATTTAAATAATTTGGTGAAATTGGGCCTAAAAACGAATTTTGCATATTGGATAGTTTGTCGTAGTAGGGACGATATGCATACAATTTCTTGACTGCCCAATCACAACCTTTTGCTCATACTTCTGCTACTAAAATTCAAAGACTCCTAGTTGAAGTTAACACAATAAACGAATAGATATAAACTATAAAGAGCTTCAGCTACCGTCATATTCGTACAATTTTTTAATATCCAAAATTTAATTTTTGCTTTAAATTCGTTAATGATTCAGATGTTGCAAATAAAATTCCCTTGACTGTGGTTAGAATTAAAAACGCATTTTAATATTGTAAATGGCAAATATTTTCACAGCTAAAAATATGTACTCGTGACCCAAAAAATGTATGTAACTTATTAAGCATCTATTCTTTTTGTACTTCAAAAAGTACTCGTATTTGAATCGCAACACTATTCGACAATTTATATAAGTTGTTACAAAGTTTGACAAATAAAATTAAAATAAAAACGATGAATTTCTAATATGTGAAAGACGAGTCTGATTCTGTATTAAATTATTTTAGTTATTTAGGATTTAATTTCGAAGAAGCAATATTGCAAAATCTAAAAAAGAGTTACTAAAAAAATTAATTGTATTTACTAATACATACATCGACCTTTATTAAAATTTAATTTAGCGCGTACGAAAATAGCGCGTTTTGACTATAAATTGTTGATAATGCTGTAACTTAGCGCGTTCTAGCGGGTTTTGAGAAGGTGTATAGCGCGTTTGTGTTATAAATAGTTGGCATCGCTGCTGACTGCTGCTTTAAGTGAATACGAAGTGAAGGAGCAGAAATATTTATGTGTATGTGTTTGAATGTGTGTTTTGTGTGTGTATGAGCGTTTTTTCAAACAACAACAACATTTCTTCCAGCAAGCGATTAAACACGCAATTGAAACTGCAAAATCAAAAGAATAGAAAAAACTCACAACATCTCTACTACGAAAACTTCCGAATTTATTTAAAGCAGCAGTCAGATAAACAGAAAACTTTTCGAATAAGTCGAGAGCTGAAGCTCTTCGTTTTGTGTAGCTATTCGTTTATTGTGTTAACTTCTACTGCGATTCTTGAATTTTCAGAAGCAGAAGTATGATCAGAAGCAAAAGAAAATACACAAATGGGAAGGCAGTTCTTAAACGCTGACGATATATAATAAAATAAGAACTTTAGCCTATATCATCGAATATCTTACCTGATGTAAATTTTTTTAATTTAACGTACCTGGTAAACTTTTTTTTCGGATTTTGGCGATTTTAAACGTTTTTTTTAAGTTTAGCAATTTTTTCAGTTTTTTTTTATTATGCAGCGCAGCGAAAACAATAAATATGGTCCCTTTTTGCCTTTGTTGTACGGAACCCTAAAAAGAACCAGTGTACAATTTTCAGTAAACAAGAACACTTTATTTACTAAACACTATTCAGAGCTTTAAAAACTACAATGTTAAATAATTCACAACTAAATACCATAATGTTAACTTTGTTGTGCCGCACACAAACCTAGACGGACTGAACTCAAATAACAGCTTATACAACAATACTAACTCATAATGATAAACATAAAGCTTCTGAAGTTATGTAATGCAACATCGAGAAATTTATAGCACATTCTGAAATACTAGCTTTCGGTCACGTCACTGATTTTTGTTACAATTCATTCTGTAGGTTTGTTTGTATGTGCATTGACCATAGAACACCACTGTAGAGTAGGCTTGGTTGGAACTCATTCACTAGTTAATTTTTGACACAAACTTTTGATCAAAACCATGTAATATAAATGGATTTGACCATCGGTATGTGTAAGAAATGAACAAATGAACGAGTTCTACCGAAAATCATTGTAGAGTCAAATATAGTTGTTGTTGTCTGTATCTGGCATCTGTGTGCTTGTATATTTTTAATAAGAAGAAAGTATAGCATTGTACTGGTTGTTTGTGTGTTTCGTCTGTATTGACTTTTGTGTTTGTATAGTTGTATATTTCTTAGAAAGCAGAAGATATAACACAATAGTTGCCCAGTTGGCCACGTCTTTAAGACATCTTTGACGACGGGTACAAGACAATGGTAAGTCGTAGAATACATATTGAAGACAGCCCCATACAAATCGTTGACGAAATTTTCATACAAATGGCGCCGAGGTCACACAAGACGAGATGAGCGACAATGTCGCTCAGATTGTCGTCAACACTGATTTATTGAAAGCAAAACTTATATGACACTGTCGCTCAGATTGTCCTCAAGAAAGTCTTATTGAAGACAAAATGTATGACACTGTCGCTCAGATTTTCAATAAAGCCAACACGGCTTTATTGAAAACAAAACGATGGATATTGTCGCTAAGATTGTCCTCAACAAAGTTTTATTGCAGACAAAACGATGGATATTGTCGCTCAGATAGTCATGAACGACGATTTCCTTTAAATTTTCGATTAGAAAACCTAATGAACAGGCGACATGTACATTAATCGTCGAAGACAATGTCGTCTGTGATGATTTGGCCAACTGGGTGTTGTTATATCATTTAGTTGTGATGAACATCGTCTATGTTACATGTTGGTGTGCTTGTGTATTATAGTCGTTATATTATATAAATGTCTGTGGAAAATATTTGTATTAGGCTTGTTCACGTACATTTTCATAGAACTAATTTCCTCTCTCTTCATGAGTTCGAACGCCATTACGAGGACTAAACAGTTCCTGTAAAAGTTCTCGGAAAAGAGAAACTGATTAATTGATTTTCAGTGTAGAAAGCTTAAGCAATCCGTTAAATAAATATGGAGCATAATAAAGCCTACTGGTATTCGATATGAAAAACATCAAAAAAGGTTTTAATATTATAACTAACATCCTTAAACCGATTTTTATTTATTTATTATATTAATGCCATTTTTATGTTCTATAATAACTTTTGTATCTATTGCGTCATATATATTTTAGTAGGCAAAAATATTTACAATCATGTCAAAAATTTATATGAATATGAATTGTGTATTTAATATTTAAAATTTCATTCGAATGTCAACACTGCTGACACAAACATGACAAGAACTTGCGCTTTTGAATTAAAAGTGGATGAATGTTGTCGCTACAATGAGTTGGAGTATTTCAAGTGTACGAAAAAATAAATGAGAAACTGTTCATATTTTTTGTTTTTGTAGTATTTTGTTCAAAAAAAAGCTGCGAATAAAAGGAAGTAGAGGAAAAAGCAAAAAAAAGCAAAGTAGAGGAAAGCAAACAACAAATAACTTCCTTGTAAATTGAAAAATGGCGTGAAATTGTTTTTCATCTCACAATCAGTTTTTTTTTTTAATTTAATTTAAATGGTATTTTATATACACGTACAGGAGAAGCCAAAGACAAGTGACATTTTATTGTTGCTGTTGGTTTAATATGGTATTTTTTGTTTGTTTATCAACAGCCAGCCATGTTGTTTCATTTACATTTCGTTTTCTTGTAGCAGATCAAATGTCAAGAAATCATGTCAACACATACATTCTGACATACATATCAGCCAAACCGAGTTGTCTGTCGTGTTTTGTTTTCCTTTTATGTTTTTAATATAATAAATTATTAAATTAAATTTTTTGTTTGTATTTTGATTGTTTGTATGTGTGTGTGCGTGTGTGTATTAAATGGTTAAATAAAATATATTTAAGAAAATTAATTTCATCTCTTTGTGTCTCATCGAAAATTGTTTTCTGATATTTTTAGATAAATGGAAATTATATAAAATTTGATAAGGAAATTGTGTGTGTCTAGTTTTCCTATTGCTTAGGGACTATCTCTTAATACCTTTAAAAAAAACTATGTTTTCCCGAAATTTATTTATAGGTTTTCTTTTGTATTTTGTATTTGGCTAAAGTTTGTACAAAAAGACAGCTATAAGCAAATATAGATCTGAGTGATTTAAAATATTACAGTTTATGTTTGCCCATCTTAACAAATTAGAGTATAAAGGTACGGTCACACTTGACAAACATTTGCCCAAAAAAGCGCAACCCGTAAATACTAATGAGAAATCTTTTGATTCAGACAAGAGTTTATTAAGTTCAATAGTTTCCAATAATATTGTATTCTATAACTTTGCCTATTTGTTAAATATAAAACTAATTAACTTAATAAACACGTGTCTGAAGCAAAAGAATTTTGATTAGTATTTACTGGTTACGCTTTTTTGGGCAAATGTTTGTCAAGTGTGACCGCAGCTTAATAAATATATTTCAGCTTCAATAATCTTAATTTTAAATATTATCATCGTTAGCCAAAAATATCTAAGATACTAATTTGTTTGGAAAATTATGAAATTTTCGAGTTTTTTTCCAATATTTTATTTTTATTTAATGCGTAACAAAATGAATACGAAGCGAACAGCAAATAAATTTTTTAAATTCTTGAGGTTTCAATTTTAAAAAATGCCCATGAAGTTTATTTATCAGGTTGCAATGTTAAATTTCAGGCAGAGGATTTTTTTAATGTACATTTAATGCACAATGCAGGAGCATATCAGCATGTATAGATCAGAAAATAAATTGTCTAAGATAGTGATAAGTCATACATAACATTAGTCATTGGATCGAAACAAATTATTGGTTGTTGGTTGCTGGTTGTTTTGCAAAGCTGTTTATTATTTAGCAGTAATCAAGTGAAATCACAAGATTACGTTTTAATAGATAACCTTGTACTTGTCCGAGTCCTAACCTATGATGTATGCATGCCAATGCTACATGCAGTGATCAGTAATACCAGATCCACACGCTGCTTTGAGGTACTCCGATATGGCATCTTGTATGTGTTTTCCTATAAATTTGTATCGCGTATTGTGCAGTGCTGGTCAATCGCAGAGCAGGTAAGAAAATGTATCTTATTTGTCATGTTCTTGACAGCTGCGACAGAATGTCTTATAGGGAAGGCCTCTCCTAATAGTATGTTTGCCGGTCACGATCGTCCGCCCGCTCATTGCCTATGCTCAGGAACCCACATATGAGTGAGATGTTAGGTTGACGACAAGGTCTGGATAGCACATCTTTACATTTGCTAACTAAAATTGTGGTGATTTCACGTGATTTTAGCGCAAGAAGTACTTCCTTCATAGGAATGGGTATTAAAATACTCTGACTATTAATCGGCTACACTTGCGTATATACAAAATTTTGTATTTACTTCTACACTTAAAGCATGTTTTCAGACATCCAAAACACATTTTTTCTCCATTTTATAAACACTAATACATATATACATATACGATGACGAATGATGAATAAATGTCCCGAGTATCATGCCTATATTTTTTTTGTCCGAATAAATATCCATAGTTTGAATGTAAGCATACTCCGATTGTAAGTATTTTTTTTTCGATAGAATGTTGTAAGTATGACAGCAAATCCAATACAATCCATGTGCTTTTTTATTTTTAGTTGTAGCGTATTTTATAAAGTCGGCTGTAATATCATTATTATGACAAACAGAACAGAGAAACAGGCTGTTTTCGAAATCCGCCACATATTCATAATCAGGGTTATTTTGTTTGGTCCACTGTATGTGGACAATTAGTATAAGCTTCAGCTTCCTTAAAAATTAAGTAAGAAATATCTCTCTTGCTTGTGTGCATACTGGGAAGTGCTTCAAAATAAAGACTATGGAAAGCATGAAAGCATATATTAGGCTTTTTGAAACCTAATATATATTTTAAAAATCCAAAATGTTATTGTATCCATGGAAACGTGTTCCTCTAAACAACGTACGATTGCAAACCAAAGATGTTTTATTTTTAACACTTTTTTTAAGTTTTTTTATTTAAATGCAGCTTACGACTCTAATTTGTGTGGTCTTACTACATTTGCTCTAGAAAACTTTTTTTATTTTTTTTTAATTTTATTTGTATTAAAAGCAAAATAGAACTAACACTGAGCAGAACATTGGTTAAAAGTCTTCGATGTTGTAATAAATCTTATTTCAACATTCCTTAGACTTCATAGACAGCATCGTTTATCTTGTGTGAAATATCTTTATTTTGCTTAGAGTGTTTTGTGTTTCACTTGTTGCTGCTTTGCTTTAAATTGATTTAGATAAACGTATGTACATACATTTATATACATATTTTGTTCATTAATGCAAATTTTATTGTTCATTTGAAATAAATATTTATATTAAATATTTATACTGATTCGATGTTTAAATTCAAAACATCAGCTTTTGCTGTGACATCCACTAAGTGGGGCAAAAGTTCATGGATTTTTATACTATGATATATTTTAATAGAATAAATTCAGTATCCTTAAAAATCTATAACTTAGACATGAACTTAATTTGAATGGTTTGTGAACTACTCGTATTTAAAAATATTTTTAGTTTTTGTTATTAAAAGGGAAAGAATTCTAAAAACTGCAGGATTTTGTCCAGCTATCGAAAATAATTAAAATGGAGCAAACTTAAAGAACTAGTTGTTTATGTTTAAAATTGCACAGTGGGTGAGTTTGGGTTTAAAAGGGAAACAATCAATATTGGCCCAATCCATTTTGAATACAGGTATGTTTTTTTAGCATTTTCTAAGCTGTTGAAGTTAAAAAATTTAAAATATGTCTGCAGCAGGAATTTATATTAACAGAAGTTCTCAATTTTAAGTATAATATCTGTTTAAAATAGAGTGTATGAGAATCTAAAATGTTTTGGAGAAGCCTCTTCTTAAGCCAAAGCCAATTTTTTACATTTTTTTTTTATTAGATTTAAAAGAGCTTAACGCACGTGAATTGTCCTAATCAATATTTACAAAATTAGTTAGGTGTTTGGCTTGTATCTCTAAATGTGTTTTTTTTTAAGCGTGATAGAACTTACAATTTTAAAAAATAACATAAAAAAATCAAATTTTATCCCTTAAAAGGTTTTTTTTGCAAGATTCACGTTTGAAAATGATTACGAGCATAAGTACACCATTGCTTTTATTGCATTCTGGACGTCCAACTCTAAGCCACCTTTTCGATCATTGATGGCCGTATGTCACGGAGAACACGAACACTTTTGGACTTCAAGGCGTGAGTTGTCCATATTTTATCAGCAAATGCCAGTGCGCTTACGTTGCCTCATAAGAAATAGGTTAGAAATCACACGATCTGGGAAATCAACTTGCAGGTCCGTTCGTGGAAATCCACTTATCGCCAAATTTGGTTGCGGTCTCCGTATGGTACGTAGTTCCATCCTATTTAGGAACTAAGAACCATTCATCAAAACCGATAACAATATCCATTGACCGCAAAGCGAACTTACAACAAGCCCGGATGTCTTGCCCATATTATGATTAAATTTAAATCACGAAGTCGTCTATGACTTGCGTGAATTGAGGACTGACTTTTAATGTTAATCTGTATCTTTCGGCAGCGTTCTTCAAGCGTCAGTCTAAAGGGTATTTTTTATAGAGTGACTTAAGTTTAAATAATAATGAAACAATGAATTGTATTTTTAATATCAATGAAACGGGCTTTATTGGAAAGATACTTTTATGAAATTTATGTTTAAATATGATTTCTCCCATGTGGTAGTCACGGCTGGCGCGTTACGTGAAATGAATTTTTCATCAAAAGTTTCTTTGAGTAAATCAATTGTAGCGACCGCTGTGTGGCTTCTGGCTCCTTCCTGTTGGAACCACATATCAGCAAGATTAATGTCACGTAATTGAGGTACGAAAAAATTTCGAATATTGTTACTATACCGTTCACCATTGTCAGTAACATTCTGACCATCATCGTTTTTGAAGACATATGGGCCAAGGACTCCGCCAGCCCATAAAGCGCACCAAACAGTATGTGGATATAATGGTGATTCGATATTATGCATTCTCCTCACTTCAAATGCGACAATTCTGCTTATTTATGTACCCATTCAACCAGAAATGGGCTTCATCGGAAAATGAAATTTTTAAATTTTTTCAAATTTTCAAATGCTCTGGAATATCTCGATTCATAATGAAATTTCAAACCAACTAAGCAAAACGCAACTATCAGCTGTTAAATGGATGCTCAAATAAAGCAGTGATGCTTTTTTCGAGTGTTAAAGTTGTGACACTCGAAAACAACACCCTGTATTAGTGATAATAAAAGTCAGAACTTGAGCGCAGTCTAACGATTCGTTTGACAGTTCTTTAATTTATACAAATTTGGGACTATCCTGCTTTTAAAATTTTTTTAATCATTTACAATACATTAAGTATATGCATACATAGATTTTAGTAAACAATTTTGTTTGTTTTTTTTACAAATTAAACATTTTTGCCTTATACATATTTCAGCACTTTTTTTTCTAATTCCCAAAAGAGACGACAAGACAGCAACAGAACACTATACACAGTGTGACCTTTCGCTAATCAAATTTATTACAGTTTCTTAGCAAATAAATAAATACACTCGTATTAAAAATCATTTCTTTGATGTTGTCTTCTTATTGAGTGACTTTTTAATTTGAGGTTCATTTAAATTTTTAATTGGCTGATCTTCAACTTTATAAATTTCAAAATACAATCAATATATAAATCTGTATACAATCATTTATTTTAAGTTAAGCCATAAATTTTTGGCTAAGATGTAGATTTTTGTTTCCCTTATTTTATTTTTATTTAATTTTTCTTTGTCGCATTTAGTCTAGTCTATGTTAATAAGTCGACAAGATTAAAAATGATTAATTAGATAATTAAGCAAATGGTCTATTATGAAATGTTGTAGTTTGATATGAGACATATTATATTTTGGCTTTTTGGTGCAAATCATTTCTTATAAATACCATTTATAGTAGAAATAGTTTTGTTAAGAGATGCTTATACAAATTGGTTTCATATTTAAGTACAAAGTTAATTTAATATCGATAATGAACTTATGTAACTTAAATATTTTTTTTTTTAAGAAGTAATAGTCAGGCAATGAATGCCTACTAGCATTACTAGGTGTTACCTTCTTTAAGAAAGGGATAGTGATAGAAAAGAGTGGTGGTGAAGAAGGGGGGAGAGAGAGGAGCTTTATTCTTTTACAACTCTGATGCTTTTTTCACATTTTTAATAATGTAGTGTTGCAGCGCCTCTGGTGTTAATAAGGCGTATTAAGTTTTCTAAACTGTGTTTAGTAGCCATTTTATTGGTTATTTTACTTCGCCCGTGATTCTGCTACACAAAACCGACGAAGGTACTCTGATGTTACATAAGGATTAGTATCCGCTGAAGTCGCTGTAGTTCAGTGACCAGTGTCTATGCCTTCATATCTTGAACTTTCCTACAACAAATGAGGGGACTAATGCACAACAAAAAAATTTGTGATGTTGTTGTTTAATGACTGTCGGTGACTGGGCTCGAACCCAGGATCTTCCGTTTTGTAGTCAACGTGCTAATGACTTCAGCCAACACCACAGAAAAAACTTTGATTAGTTGTATCCCAATTACTACCGTATTTTGATTTAATGTTCGAATTGCATTAAGACAATAATTGTATCAATCATATTCTTAATTATAAGATAAATATAAATTTGTTTTTTAATCCACATTTGGATTGAGTGTTTAACCAAACAAGCATACATATAGAAAGGCCCTTACTCATATATTTTTAAGTCGAGATTGTCGGATTTTTCGCTAGATTAGATGTTCTATCGAATTATACAAAAAAAAATCGATTAAAAAAAATAACGAGTTAGGACCTTTCTATATTAAGGTAACGATATGTACAAGTACTGTTTTAATTTGTAGCAATAAAAAGTAAAATTTGTATTAATCTTGTAACCATTCAATTAATTTTTAGTACTAGTTTCAATCAGAACTATTAAGTTGTTTGATTCCATCATTAGATTAGCCTAATTTGAAATAAGTCAGGTTTAAACTATTTTAGTCGAACTAACTTGTTTCTCTGTTTGTGACTCGACTAGGCTAAATTTTGTTTCACTCCATAAACCAACGTAAATGTAACAATAATATTTAAGTAATAAATTGTTCTAAGGACAATTGTAAATTATTATGATATACACTAGCAGAACGGAACAACATGCTGTTTTCGAAAGCCGCAGCACCTTCATCAGCAGCATTCTTGTATTTGGTCCACTGTGTTTGGTGTCAGTTAGCGTAAAATTCATCTTTATATGAATTTTTTTTCTATGGAAATAGAATATGTAAATTATTTTTATTACTCGTGCACCAATTATTTGGAAGTTTCTTATGTAATGAGATGAAGAATGCAGACAATTCAAATATTCCATTTGCATTGAAAAATATGTATACAGAGCTGAAACTTACACCAATTGACATTGTACACAGTGTACCGAACACAATAATGCTAATGATGAAGGTATTGCGGCCTTAGAAAACTACATGTGGTTCCCTGTGCTTTGCTTTAGCTGTCATAAGTTTTGAAATATGCAAGTTAATACCCTTATTATTTCCGCTAATATTCTTAATAAAAGTTAATACCCTTATTATTTGTGCTAACATTCTTAATAAATAAGTATGACCTAGAAATGAGTATATTGAACCTTATTGTGAAATCATATTGCAACAAACAAAATAAATGTCTGCGCGTGTTGTAATATGATCCGTATTTAAAATGCTTAATAAAATCAAACCATGTAAAATAGAAGTGTAAGCATTTTCCCACAGTAATTTTAAGGAATTATAATTAATCAAAATGAATAAAATAAAATTCAATTCGAATTGGGATTTCGAAGCTTAAACAACATAAATCGGTTTTTGATTTTATTTAATACAGGGAGAGAGAGGAGCTTTATTCTTTTACAACTCTGATGTGGCCTGACAGTAATTTTTTTAAATCAAGGTTTCGTCCTTGATTAACTGGCGCCCGAGCAGGGACCGGCCAGTCGCGAAAAAGGATATGCGCCGGATCCTTATATAAAAAAAAAGAATTGGCTCAGTGAAAAGTGGGATGAAAAATCCAAAACAAAATAAAAGTGATTAAAAAAAAAATTAAATGCTTTGATAAAGTGAAAAAAGAAAAAAAAGGTAAAATGCTCTATTGAAGATAAAGAAAAAATTATTTAAAAAATAAAAGTGCAAAAAATAAATGCTTTGGTGAATGTAAGAAAGAAATTCCAGAGCAGGAATAAAGTTATAAAATAGTTATGTGAGAAGGTTAAAATACCTTAAAAATGAAAAAGGTAATACAAATTATTAAATCTTTTTACTGAAACAAAGGACTCTGAAAAAAGGTAAAACTTTAAGTTATAACATTTAAACTAACTATAAATATAATAAAAATTATATTTTTTAACACGAATTAATATTTAGTCATATGACAGTTTATTAATTATTTTCCCATTTCCTAGAAACATGTCGGAAATAAAATTATTTCCGAACAAAACTAAAAGGAAATGGAAGTTAATTTTATACTAATACTAGTTGCACCAAATGAAAAAATATATTCTCAAAAAGGAAAAATATAAATCCTTCCGTAGAGAAGGAGCAATGTGCTATAACTAAATAAAGTGACCAATATGAAACCAATGGTTTCAGCGTGCTGCGATCTCGAACTCCGAGCACTCCAGTGCGTAAAAAATTAGAATTGTCACAAAATAAACAATAATCACTAATCCTGTTGAGAAAATGTGCAATCCACCTTCGCAACATCCTTTTCATTAAATTGAGATTACAGAAGGCTAAAGTGGGCTTCCTCTGCAAGTCGCAGTAAACATAAGAACCTGTGCTACTTAGCGGAAATCCTGTAAGTTGTAGTCAACATTTGAACCTACACCACTTAATGGGAACTAATCCTCACTTTTTGCCTGGTAATAAAGGATTAAGGTTGGTGCATTCACAGGGTGAGACAAATCGTGCCTTAGTACGTCGGCCGAAGCCGCTCGAAAAAGGACCACACGATCCTCCACTCAAGGATTATAAAATTAAAATAAAATATAATGAGATATAAAAATTTTACAGCACATTGCAAATAAGATTTAAATAAAATTCATAGAGAATGAAAATAAAAAAAAAAAGAAATAAATTGCAAATGAAAATAACCTTCTCACTAAACAAAAATTAATAAAAGAGTATATGAAAATTCTTTTTGTTTTTGGTTTTATTCCCAACTTAAATCACGAGCCAAATTCGAGTAAAAAAAGGAAATTAATTATTAAATAAATTTTCTTATTAAATCCATTTTCTTCATTTCATTTTAGAAAAAATTTCCTAGATATTTTTCACAAATTCCCAGCATCACCGATGTTCAGGTAGATACCCTTAAGGAAAAAATTATAGATTCCTTTAAATATCTTTTAAGTGCTCTAATTGTGCTGGAAGTCTTGTGCTCGTGTAAAATTCTCTAAATATCTTTATGATTTTAAATTGAATCTGACTTAAATATTTCAACAAATACTGTTCTGTTCTTTGCTTTTATAATTTTCAATATTTTCTGAGTTTACGATTTACGGAAGTTTCCAAAAAAGGTATCCTTAAAAGAATTTTTAGAATGGAAGCGTTACAAAAGCAAGTCCTTGAAATGACCGGGGCTCTCAATGCAACTCTTGCCCAGGTGAAAGTCCTGGAAGCTAAGATCAAGGATATGGAGAAGGGTCTTACTCCACCGGAGGCTGGCCCTCAACCACCTCCAGCTCCTCGAACTGAATATGAGCTAAGAGAAATATCTCAACTACCTGACCGAGTGAAAGAGTTACAGCCTTTTGATGGCAACCCAACTCATTATGTGTCATGGATCCACAGCGTGGAATCTATTTTGCGTGACTATGAGATAGTCCGAAACAAGCCCATATACAGGGCAATATTACAGAGCATTCGACAGAAGATAAGGGGAGGTGCTGACACAGCACTGGTATCCTATAACGTATTTGAGCCGGATTGGCTTAAAATGAAGGAATGCCTATCACTTCATTACGCCGATAAAAGGGATATAAGTACCCTTGAACACCAACTGAACCAACTGACACAGAAAAACTCTAAGATTGACGAATTTTATGCAACGGTAAATCGCCAATTCTCCTTAATCATAAATAAGATAAGAACTGAAACTTATTCTAAGGAAACCGTAGATGCGCTTATAGAAACGTATCGTAATAGGGCATTGGACGTTTTTGTTCGTGGCTTAAACGGAGAGCTTTCAAGATTATTAATTGTGCAAAGACCCAAGACACTACCGGAGGCATATGCCATGTGCCTAGAAATGCAAAACCTGAGTTTAAGAAGCACCAATTTGCATCCAGTTAGTCGGAATCAGATAACTGTTCCTATGAACGCAATGCCGCGTTTTGAATATAGACCACAATTGCCAGCGAGACCATATAATAAATTTCAAGGAGGAAAATTTAGACCATGGAACAATTCTTCAGTACCGCAAACATTGCCGCCAAGGCCTCTAGGGCCAAAACCAGCGGAAAAAATGGAGGTAGATAATTCTATGCAATCCAGGGCAGTTAATTATATGAATAGGCCTTCAGGATTTAAAATGGGTTCCAGATCAGATAATTTTAGGAATCCGTTCAAACGGCAAAAGCTTTTTAATACCTTTATGCAACACCGCCTTCCTACTTCTGACACTTTGGCAAATGACCAATACGCAGAATATGATGGCGAAGAAACACAAGAGAGTGAGGCAACCCTTCCTGATATAAATTTTATGACAGGGGCCTCCCTTCCAGTGTTCCATACATAAAAGTAATAACAAAAACTAGGGTGCCCTTAAAATTTCTCATAGACACTGGCGCGAATAAGAATTTTGTAGCTTCCCATTTATGCGCTATGGGCACTCAACTAAGAGAACCGGTTCCCATAAAAACAGCTGGGGGAACATTAGAAATAAATGAGAAAATACAGGGAAGATTTTTCGAATCCATAGGAATTAAGGATAACATAACATTTTACATACTTCCTGGGTTAAAAACGTTTGATGGCATTATAGGCGACGACACTCTAAAGGCCTTAGGTGCCATTATCAACAGGGAAAATAATACCCTGACGCTTAGTACGGGTGTAGTTCTGCCTCTAAATGAGAAATTTTCTCGGGAGATAAATTTTATATCGCAAAACCTTCCAGAAGAGGTGGCTCATAAATTAAAAAACTTAATTGATAGATACGATGCACTATTTGGTCCACTCGAGGCAGGTGAAATGGTCACTACCTCTATACGAGCTGAGATCAAAACAAGCACCGATGAGCCGATCTACACCAAAAGTTATCCTTACCCAGCGAATATGCGACCCATTGTGGAGGAGCAGATTTCGGAATTACTAGCTCAAAATATAATAAGACCCTCAAGAAGCCCTTATAATTCTCCAATATGGGTTGTACCAAAGAAGCCCAAACCGAATGGAGAAAAACAATACAGAATGGTGATTGACTTTAAAAGATTAAATGCGGTAACCATCTCTGACACCTACCCAATACCGGACATCAATTCAACTTTGGCAAGCTTAGGCAAGGCCAAATATTTTACAACGTTGGACTTAACTTCGGGATTCCATCAAATTCCAATGAAAGATTCTGACATACATAAAACTGCATTTTCGACCTTAAATGGGAAATTTGAATCTTTGCGTTTACCCTTTGGTTTGAAAAATGCGCCGTCTATTTTCCAGAGAATGATTGACGACGTATTAAAAGAGCACATTGGGAAGATATGCTATGTGTATATAGACGACATCATTGTCTATGGTCGTGATGTTGATGATCATTTAAGGAATGTAGAAACCATATTTGAGAAACTATTAGAATCTTGCCTCAAGGTAAATCTGGAGAAAACCCATTTCCTCCAAGCTGAGGTATCATTTTTGGGGTATATTGTCTCAGAAGATGGAATACGAGCAGACCCCCAGAAGGTTCAAGCTATACAAAATCTGGCTCCGAGGCGAAAACGCACAGGTTAAGGCTAACAGATCTAGGAAAGTACCGGTCACACTGACGGAGGAGGCACTGAAGGCTTTCAATGAATTGAAAATCTTATTAGTGTCATCCGAAGTGTTGGCATTTCCTGATTTCGACCGTCCTTTTAATTTGACTACCGATGCTTCCAATTTTGCTATTGGAGCGGTTTTGTCTCAAGACTTTGCAGGGGCTGATAAACCCATTGCATTCATTTCCCGTTCGCTAAAAGCAGCTGAAGAAAATTACGCGACCAACGAGAAGGAAATGTTGGCCATTGTTTGGGCTTTAGACAATTTACGCTCATACCTTTACGGTGCCAAAAAAATAAAAATCTTTACTGATCATCAACCGCTTACCTATGCTCTGAGGAACCAGAATCATAACGCCAAATTGAAGAGGTGGAAAGCTAGAATTGAGGAATATAATTATGAACTAGTGTATAAACCTGGCAAGTCGAATGTTGTGGCTGACGCATTATCTAGATTAGAATCAAACATAAATCAAGTCTATATGCTCAATGATGAGGAAACAATTACAGCCTTAGAAGGTGATTCCGAAACTATAACAGCTGATGAGTCTCAAGGAGATGATAACGGTACAGCCCACAGTGCCCAACAAGATTCTAGTGACCTGATTCCTCATGTGGAAGCTCCTCTAAACGTTTTTAAAAACCAAATTATAATACGACAGGGCAAAGAGTTACACAGTAGTATACAACCACATCCAGGGTTTACTAGGCATCATGCTACTTTAGACCAAATCTCTTCCCAAACTTTGACACAAACACTAAACGGATGCTTAAATCCAAGCTGTGTGAACGGCATAAAAATTCCTGAATGTTTTATCCCATTGCTAAATAGAGTTTATTTAAATCATTTTGTTTCCTATAAGCTTAGAATCACTCAACGTGTAGTGGAGGATGTCAATAATCCAGAAAGGGTCTGTGAAATAATAGAAAATGAACATAAGAGAGCTCATCGCAACCCCAAAGAAAACGGCTTGCAAATATTGGAAAATTATTATTTTCCCCGCATGGCGCGCCTTATTCACAATTACACAAAGAATTGCGAAATATGCAGGTTGAATAAGTACGAAAGACACCCCATTAAGCCTAAAATACATCCAACGCCTATCCCTACGTATCCTTGTAAAATCTTGCATGTGGATATTTTCGAGCTCCAAGGGTTTAAATTCATAAGTTGCATAGATAAATTTTCAAAGTTCGCCAAACTCTTTCACATTAAAAATCGTTCGGCTATTCACTTAAGAGCTAAATTAACCAAACTCCTTCACTACTTTACAGCACCACGCATAATCGTTTCGGATAATGAAAGGGGCTTCCTTACCCCTACAACATTAAACTTTATTAGATCTCTAAATATTGAAATTTATCTTACACCTACGCAGAAAAGTGAGGTTAATGGGCAGGTGGAGAGGTTCCACTCAACGCTAATAGAAATTTATCGTTGCATATCTAAAGAAATAAAGAACCTCAATCCTAAGGATATGATATACCTTGCCGTAGACCGTTATAATAACACAATACATTCAGTTATAAAAAAGAAGCCTTCCGACATATTTTTTAACAGATCTGAAAGATTTAATTACCAACAATTGGTTAATTTCCGTGATCAGGTAAACCAGGACATTCGTGGTCTTATTGAGAGTAATCAAAAAACCACTAATGACCGATTGAATAAGAATAGATCAGTCCCAATAGCTTTAGAAGAGAACCAAAATGTCCTTGTCAGGGACAAACAAATTAAACCAAAGCATAAACCACTTTATAAACAGCACAAGGTTTCCAGGGACAATCGGGTAACGTTTTATACACAAAAAGGAAGAAAATACCATAAATCCCATGTAAAAAAGCCTATACCCGAGCACACTCAGTTAAGGAAAAATTAAGATAAGAAAAAAAGTTATGAGTAAATGATAATTGTTTTTTAAAGAAATCACATAATAAGGCTTAACAAAAAAGAAAATCAAAGCCAATGTTGTAAAACATATGAAATTTTACAAACAAATACTTAATAACTAAAGATTGTAATCGACTAAGGGCCATAAGGCTAAATTTAAAATTGGAAACTAATTTGAACAAAGAATTTATCTAACAGGTCATATAAAAATTCAAATCCAATTTGTTAATAAAATTTTTTTTTTTTGTAATAAACCATAAGCCCAATTTTTACTAATTATATTTAAAAATTAAAAAAAAAAAAAAAAAAAAAAGAGAAAAAATTGTAACAAAAAAATAAGAAAACTATGAACTTACTAAATTTTTTATATAAATAAATTATAAATTATATAAATTTTACATATAAAAGTGGGAAAATCTATTAAATTCATTTATAAATTTGATTATATTTTAATCTGAAATTTTATCACTTAAGCATACTCCTATTACTCCCCATCGTTGGTGCCTATCAGGTATTCGAATACCAATCACCTATTGTGACTGTAAAAAATGGAGAAGGTTGGATAATAAGCGGCTATCTCAATATTGTGCATGTTATAAACCTCGAAAAACTAGAAAGAATGCTGAATACTACTGCTGAAGTCTTTTTTTCCACTGAAAACAATGAACTTAACAAAGAAGCGTTTCAATACTACCTTCAAAAGTCCTACGATCGAATAAATTCAATCAAGAATATCAAAAGAAATAAAAGATCTATAGATTGGATTGGTTCAGCGTGGAAATGGATTGCAGGGAATCCCGATGCAGCGGACTGGAACCAGGTATTACAAAGTCAAGAGAAGCTAATAGATAACAACGAACACCAATATGCTATAAATAACAAGTTATTCGATACAACTAGCGAGATTGTGGAGAGAATGAATGATTTAATTAAAACTTTCAATAACAAAATATCTAAGTCTGAAGCGGAAGAATTTACCAAGGAGTCGTTAAACCAGCTGTTTATTGTAAAAGAGGATATTGAAGAGGTTGTACGAGCCTGTCAGCTGGCGAAAAGTGGCATAATTAATACCAATCTTTTAGATATGGAAGAAATTCATCGAATAGTCTCCGAAGTAGATTCACTACCATACAGCAACGAGGTAGAGGCTATTGAATACGGTAGGCCGAGTATATTTTCGAACGGAACTTCCCTACTGTATGTTCTGTCAATACCAAAAGTTAATTCAAAGAAATACGAAAGAATTACGATTAAGGCATCCATAATTGAAAACAGGCAACTTGATTTGAAATATGGCTCAGTCCTGCTGAACCATGACAACGTTTATGGCATTGGTGGGGGCTGCATGATGATAAGTAATACAACAATTTGCAACACACAGCAATTAAAGAAGATTAATAATGATGACTGCTTGCCAAGAATCTTGAGAGGTATCAACGCAAATTGTACCTTCGTGTCAAACAAAGAGGTTGTGATTGAACAACTAGAAGACGACATTATATTTGTCACAAATTTTAAAGGTATCATTCACTCGCAGAACGGCAACAGAAGCCTAGAGGGTACGTACTTAGTAAAAATTTTTAACGAAACAATTGAAATTGGGTACAAGAAATTTAAAAATGAAAAGATAACCAGTGTACAAGCTCTACCTCCTTTGCTCGCTAATGTTTATGAAAAGGAACGTAAGGTCGACGTGAATCTTTTGCATGAACTTCACGAAAAGAATAATAAACATATTGGGCATCTAAAATACCATTTGCATCTCTCATTCTGGTCACACTTGACTGGCTATTTTTTACTAGCCGTCATTGCAATCACTATAGTAGTCCTTTGGGAAAGAATATTCGCAACGCTAAAAATCCCGGCAATACAGTCACCCGAACCTACCGTCAAAGAATCGGTCTAATCAGCGGGACGCTGATACTTAAACGGGGGGGAGTTAATACCCTTATTATTTCCGCTAATATTCTTAATAAAAGTTAATACCCTTATTATTTGTGCTAACATTCTTAATAAATAAGTATGACCTAGAAATGAGTATATTGAACCTTATTGTGAAATCATATTGCAACAAACAAAATAAATGTCTGCGCGTGTTGTAATATGATCCGTATTTAAAATGCTTAATAAAATCAAACCATGTAAAATAGAAGTGTAAGCATTTTCCCACAGTAATTTTAAGGAATTATAATTAATCAAAATGAATAAAATAAAATTCAATTCGAATTGGGATTTCGAAGCTTAAACAACATAAATCGGTTTTTGATTTTATTTAATACAGTTGTGTGAGTACACAGGCTGTCAGGCCACTTATGTGGTCTGACAGTAATTTTTTTAAATCAAGGTTTCGTCCTTGATTAACTTGCATGAAAACAAATTTGTTTTGATTATTTTAAAATTTCAAGTTTGTGTTGATACAATTAAAGTTGGTGAAAGAGTTTATATGATTTTATCTTAAACTTAAACAAACATAAAATGGCACAATAAAAGAGCTAAAAAATTTTTAAGAAACGATAGTTTCTCATACAGAACAACACTTCTTCCTGATCACAAAATTAACAGGTTCTATTTATTTCAACTCGACCATATTCTCGCCAAATTACTTTATGGAAGACGAACACTTTAGTGATTAATTCTTTAGTTAAATGGATCGTGGTCTCTTGAAAGAAAACATAAAATTTTAAATTTGGCTCTTTAAATTCAATAAAAACAGGCAGGAGGCTGTACATTTAACACCAAACTGGGTACTTGGCTTAATTCTGATCAGTCATGTCATTTTTCCAACGTGTATGATGCAAATAATTCATATCGTCGATTTAGAGTAGAAAATTTCTAGTTTTATGAAAATCACTCAAAAATATGAGTGCTTTCCCTATAAATTTTATACTCTGGGTTGTAAAAACAGGGGTTTAGTTTTATCGAAATGTAGAGTTGCAAATCAAAATAATATTATTTTATCCAGTCGTTGCGACATCTCTTACTCCTTCAAACGTCAATAAAATGTCATATAGTCGGCTTAGAGTGTAAAACTGCTAACTCACTTCAAATAAATTTTACAGGAGAGACATTATTTTAACATTTTGTAAACATAACTTAGGAAACTAGCCTAATGCATAACGTTTTTCCGATATGTAGTGTATCACATTAAAGTAAATTTTTAAGCCAGTTCATGAGGCGTCTTTTCTTTTTCGAATGGCATTAAAATGTCAAATGTTATAAGAAGTGGATTTAGCACTGTAAGCCGGAGATATGCTTCTGCTTACAGATTGTATAAACTTCAAGACAAGAAAAAAAAATTTAAATGCCTGTAATTATGCAACATAACTATAGTATAGTATGTATGTGAGTGCATAATTTAGTGTGTGTGTGTGTGTGTGTGTGTGTATGTGCTTGCGTGTGCATGTGTAAATTCATTGTTGTATCATTTTTCTGCTTTTAATCACACAAAATTTCCCAGTTTTATAAATATTTAACACACAATTTTTTGTTGGGCAATTTTCTGTGTTTTTCCAATTTATTTTTCCAAATGCAATCGTATGAATATTTAATAGCCAGTGATTGTGTGTTCGTAGTGTGTGTGTGTGTGTGTGTGTGTGCAGATGCGTGTGTTATATACGTGTAAAAGTATGTATATGTTTACTGATAGTGAATATAATTTTTATTTGCACAATTACCTCGCAATTATTATAATATTTGATTTTTTTGTATACATTTATTTCATTAAAATATTCATTTAATCAGATGAATTGTATATTTTTTTAATGCTAACATCAGCTAAAAATTAGAAAAGAATGTTTTTCATTATTTGATCATTTTTCATTCGAATGATATTTAAATGTTAATTAAACGGGTTCTTCTGAAATTAATATTACTAATATCAAATTGATTGTATTAGATGGGAATTGATATTGCCACAAAGACATACAAATACACATAATTTGTGTATGCAATAGACTTCATCTCTTGACACCTTTTGAATTATTTATTTTAAATCGTTTGTAAAATGACAAACTGGAAATCCAGCTTGAAATGTTTTTTCAAAGTATGGGAATATTATTCAAATAAAGACTTTTTTTGTTAGTGAAGATGTGAATGAAGGTATGAGATATTTTTGGGATCGAAATCATTAACAAAATATTAAATTATAGAAATCTAATTCATATTGTTGGAAGAAAACCTATATTAATAATTTAGTATTAAAGCCAACTTTCAAAAATATTTCAAAATATTTTTTTTATTCAAATGAAGTGATAGCGACAGATTTTCGAAAGAAAAAAGTTGTTCATAGCAAAAGTAATTTGTACGGTCTTTTAATAAGAGTTTCATTTTTGTATGTAAAAAAATTGTAGAAAATAATATTGGGCTACTCTCGCAGAACCATATTCTTTTCAAGAAATTTTCTATCACCAATTCGCGCGTGTCCTCGACAAATTCACAAATTTTATCTTTGAGGTCTTTAATTGATTGTGACATTAGCTTACTTAGCCTTAAAGAAAAAAAGTATAATCTCTAATGGACTCTCTGAGAAATCACAAGGTACGGAAACTTTTACGCAAAAGCGTTGTTATAGTTACATGTATAGCAGTCTTATTGAAAATAAATAGTGTTCAGATCAATCTCATTAATAAGAGAAAATAACATCAGTAAAGTGACCATTACAGACAGCGACAGATTTTGGAAAGAAAAATAAAAAATAATTTTTACGGTCTTTTAATAATAGTTTCATTTTGATATGTAAAAAAATAGTAGAACACAATATTAGCAAAGTGGCCGTCACGGCTACGTACGCAGGATCATATTTTCTTAATGAAATTTTCCATGGAAAGTTTTAATAAGCTTGTTCGTAAATTGGCGTAGATCATTATTATTATTATATATTTTCAATTTAGTTTTAGAAGCGGACTTTTGACAACACATGCACTGATGGTACTCTCATTGACTATGTTGTCAGGAATCTGAACAGGAGATGCCCGACCATGGCGGTGGGTTTGGACTTTGCCAAGGCTTTTGCTGTTTAGCATGATGGGCTTATATGTAAGATGATAGACTTAGGATTTGGTACGGGCATCTGCCATATGATTTGTAGCTTTTTAAGGAACCGTTCGTATAGAGTTTGTGTTGGGTGCGCTGTTTTTCAGGAAGGATTGATTTTCGCGGAAGTGCCCAAGGGCTCATTGCTTGGACCTGTTTTATACAATATCTTCATATCAGATATACTACAACCTCCTCAGGGGATCTCTAGTTGCTGTACGCTGACGATACTCTTATTGCATGTACAGGAGCCAGATCAAGGACTATAAACCAACGAATTAATCAATACTTAACTAATTGACAGACTACTTTTCAAATTGGGGCCCTAAATTGAACATATGAAAATGTGTAGCCATGATGGTTGAGGAAAGACGTAAATACATCTACCCGAATTGTATGTCCTACATATTACAATAGCTATACATACGGAACAAGGTTTCCATTTATTGGATATCTGTTCACAGCCGTCATCCATGGAGTGAGGAAGCAGATGAACTGGCCAGGAGAGCCTGTGGTTCTGTGCCCAGAACCGTTTTGTGACGTAAGTCGGTTGACTGTAACATCTCTCATCAAAGAAGATGACACTTCGACTGCTAAGGAAATGTGGCTGTCTTCTTCTGGTTTAAGGCAGGCCAAAGCTTTGACGCAGCCATTTATATAAGGACATCACGAACCTCAACAGGAATAATTTACGACTTGTTACTGGTTTTCTTTCTGGTCATTATATACTGAACTATCCTCTGTGGAAAAGTAACCAAGTTCGTTGACCCTTGTGTTGTTTATGCTTGGAAGATGACGAGACAGCGGCACACATTCTTTGTGAGTGTATTGTATTATGTGGCAGTAGAAGACGTGTTTTTCACTGTGGGTTTCTGTGTTCAGATGATATTAGGCGGGATTCTCCAATATCTGTACTGACTTTCATAAGGAGAGTCATACAGAGATTGATTTAATTTAATTCACAGATCTATGGTACAAAAGATCCATCAGCTGTCGCAGTGCTGATCTTTGGACCAAATCTTCCCCTCTATTCTATTCTATTCTATTCTATTCTATTCTATTCTATTCTATTCTATTCTATTCTATTCTATTCTATTCTATGTCCTACGTATCATGTTTAAGGATCGGACCAGGCGTGATTGGGATATCGGACAGAATGAAATACCTTGGCGTCACCTTCCATGAAAACTTTGAATTTTATCGCCATATTGATGATATTCTTTAAAGGGCCAAGAGAATATGCTTGTAATATCACAGTGTTTTAAAGCGAAGAAGTGGTATTGATAAAAAAAAAAATCCGCCTTTTAGTATATCGCCAGATTGTTCATCCAATCATCTCTTATGGCTTTACAACTTTTTTGGAATTTCTTCATCTGAGATGTAGAGGATTCTGGTAGCTTGTCTGGTGCTAAAACCATACATCGGACAGAATGGTCAGTTTTGTAGGCCATCGTGTATGTTATTTACGGATCGGTTGATTTCAGGTGAGTGGATGTCTTTTTGGTCGAAAGAAGATGTTTTGATGACCCTAGAAATTTGCTGACCGTTAGATGTCTAGATAGTTTACTTCTATGGACTTGTTGACCCTTCGGAGTGCTGTTGCTTTGTATTAGGGTGAAGATCTCTTATTCTACCATAGCAGGATAAGGTCGTTAAGTATAAATGACACGGTGACACTAGTCAATGAAATTTTTATTTTCTTGTTTATTTGTTTTACTTTACTTTTCCATTTTTTGTTATTGCATGTAATTAGTTAGAAGTTTATTAATTTAAGTATTGATTTAAGTGTCTCCCTTATTTCCTTTTTTTGGGGAAATATATAATTCCTAAAACAGTGGCTGTATATATATAATGTAAATTTTTTTGCCTAATTTAATAGTGTTTGGTAAATGTTTTAGCATGCAAAGAAATTTTTGTATAGAAGATTTTTAAATTTAATTTTATGTAATCAAATAATTTTTTGTTATAAGTTGGAAGATAATAAATACAAAAACAAATGCCAATCTTATAAATTGAAAACTAAAACAAAATTATTAACAAAAAACAATTTTTTTTTTCTTTATAAAATTTTTGTTTTCAAAGCAAATATGCATATGTATCATCAATTAATAAATATGCTTTCATTACTATAGAAAATTCATAAGCGTATCAAATTTTGTAACGTTTTTTACGCTGCACATAACCATCTTCGTGTTCTAAATTCAACTTTTAATCCCAAATTAAATAAAAACCCATATTTTATAATTAAACGTTTAGAGCGCATAAAAATGCAACAGCCATCATCTTAATTGTTAAAGACACACACACACACATAAAACATAAGTAATAAATAAATAAATAACAGAGAATTAAAAAATAGTGAACTAAAGTAGCACTTGCCAAGACATGTTTTGATATGTCAATTTTATTGAAATGAAAATGGATTAGATTGACGGAGTAACAGACACACACGTTCTAAAAGAAACCAACGAACGGCTCAGTTTAATAATGATTGACAGACAGACTGATTTAAATAAATAAACTTAATTTTCATTACCATGATAATAATAATGATTGCTGATGGCTGTGGCGATTTCAATGATGAATATCTATGATTATGTTGTATGATGGCACCATCTATATGCACCATGCTTATCCCTAGCAACTAGACTAACTAATAATTTGATCGTCTTTCATGTGGCTCATCTTGAGTGAGTGATTTAACTCACATCCATTACAATATGAAACTTTAAATTAAGGTGTTTATATTTCAATTAAAGCATAATATGAGGGCATTTTAACAGTCAGCAGCCATAACAGCAATCAATTTCACTTGCAACAGCAGCAAACAACATTATTCTTCAATTATAATTAACAGCCATTAGGGAGTAAAAAGAATAATGAATTAAAAAGAACAACAAGAGAATTGAAGCAACCAACCATCATACATACATACATACATCTATACACTCACAAAAAAAAAATTATTGCAGTAACGGGCTGTAAGCGAAACTAATACGCCTATTCATAGTAAAAATAAAGTATACTTTAAAAATTCAATTCCAGTATTAACATGCAAACTACTGGACTTAAACTCTTAAAGTATACCTTGTTTTGACTATGAATATGCTCCTAACACTTTGTTTCCATAAGAAGGGCCAGTAGACTTGTCTTAGATAATTTGTATAAAAATCACTAAAAAAAATTAGTGTTTGTAAATGTGAATTGCTTACACAAGTCGACTGTCTATGTTTTTGGAAATAGAAATGGTAAGTACACATTAATACAGATTTTTAGTTATATTAAATATTTTCCGTTGCTTATAATAATTAATTTTTTTGTAGGCTTAACGTAATTGTAACTTATTGCTAAATATTTTTGTGATTTGAAAAAAAGCAAACCTTTATTATTTGATTAGGCTAAAGTTTATGTCCTTGTGTAAGCATGTTATAATTTTTTTAAGGAACAATTAACACCAAACTTAATTGTAACTATTCAGAAAAACACTAGCAGAACGGAACAACTAGGTGTTTTCGAATGCCGCCACACCTTCATCATCAGCGTTCTTGTTTGTGGTCCAATGCGTATAGTGTTAATTATGCAAATTTCAACTTTATATACTTGGTTTTATCTGCAAATTGAATATGTAAATTGTTTGATTCATCATCTTACAACTTGCTGCAAGTTTTCTTGTAACGAAAGTTCATTCTTACCATCACTAATTTACAACAGTCTTGCCATTGTCGTTTGTTCTTTACTAATTATACATATGTCAGTTGATTTACCGATTTTTTTTACTTGGGACAAACTTTTTTGGTTTGCTGCTTTTAAATATATTTATATAATTTTTGTCACAAGCACATATCTATTATTACTTGTATTATTAGTGCCGGTCCAGACTTGCAATTTTTGTTGCAGCAATTCTTGAATATGTATGAGAGTGTTGAAATAGAAATATGTACTTTTTGTATTCCTCTCTCGTTCTTTTGCACTAAAAAATAAAAAGTTGCTGCAACAAAAATTGCAAGTCTGGACTGGCACTTATTAAAGCAAAAATTGTTTATTTCTAGGGAATTTGGTGCTGATTATTTGACATTAAAAATAGCTCTAACAAAGTACTAAACTTATAATTACGCAAAATAAGTATTTGACTAAATACAGCTTTTAAATCAATATTCTCAGTTATTTGCTACTACAATTTCAGTTACTTTAACATACAAAAATTTTTGAGTGTATGTATGCATGATGTGCATTGATGCACATTTTAACCAAATTAAGTTTTGTCGCTGTTTATTGTCTCTGTAAGTTTGTGGCAGCGTATTCGCATGTATGCATAATATTGCTGGCTGTGTTCTGTTTCCTAATTGATTTATTTACAAAAATTGTCACGAGTACGTGTGAAAATCATAAATAAAAATTGTCAAGTTCTTTTCAGTTATTGGATTGTTCCGCAACAAACATTATTGCAAGTTGAAACAGCAATAACGACCAGAAATGACATATATTGCTTACACTTTGAAAAATGTTGATGTATTATTGCTGGATTTTGTTCCACTCAAGGTTTTCAAACTAAAAGCTTTGAAAACTGAGATCTAAAATCACGAGCGCTTCCTAATGGTGGGGATTGTTAAAATAAAATGAGGCCACTAGAGGCCTAAGTTGTTATAAAGTAAAAGTAAAAGATTCTGTGCTCAGACGAAATTGCTTTCAAATTATTCCAAATATGATCCCTGGTCTGTAGCAGATCAGTGCTTATATCAGAATTTTGAAAAAAAAATTACTAACATAATGTATTTAAGAGAAGTACCACTACTATTATTAGGTTTAACCTTATTTAGGAAAGGGATTGTGATAAAGAAGATAGGTGGTGAAGGAAGAGATAGAGGAAAGCTTAATTCTTTTATATATCTGGTTTTTGCATGTTTTTAATAATGTAATGTTGCAGCGCCTCTGGTGTTAAATGAGGCGTAATAAATTGTTTTTGAAGCTGTGTTTAGTAGCAATTTTAATGGTTATTTTACTTCGATTAGTATCTGCTGATGTCGGTATAGTTCAGTGACCAGTGGCTATGCCTTCATCACATGAACTTTTTTACAACAACTGATACAAAGGAACACTAATGCTTATCAGAAAAATGCGCACTCATGTTATTTAATGACTGCTTGATACCGAGCTCGAACCCAGGACCTTCGGTTTTGTAGTCAACGTGCTAACTACTTCAGCCAACGCTGATGGAAAGATTTTTTACCACACCATCTTTTGTTTGAAATCTTTGGCATTTCACCTACCTGCTTGAAAGCAGTATGCTTTTTCATCAATGATTTTCGGTACTAGCACAGTGGTCCTTAGTTTTTCCCGACTTATGCGTACCTTGTGGTCATATGGCTGTAATTGCTGTAATATTCTTCCGTTTAGTTAAGCTTATGAGGAAGGCTAACAAATAAAAAAAAGTATAATTTTTCGTCGTCACATAACAGAAAACATATTGTCGATGTACATACATATATGTGCTGTGCACTACAGACAGTGGGACTAATCGCACAAATATTAGTATAAATATACATTTGGAATTTTTCTTATTTTTTTGTTAAGCAATTTATATATGCATTTCATTCATCCTAAATGAACTCGACAATAAATATACTTCGGAATTTTTGATATAAATATAAATTAATAATTGAAGTTTTTATGCTGGTGGTTTAGCATGTCTATATACGCATTACAGCAAATAAAGTTCAATTATTCTGACAATATGTCAAATAATAAATTTCTTCATAAATATATATCTTTTGAGATCAGTCTTCTAGTATAATAGATTATTAGAACTAGAAGATATTATTATAAGAATTATTTGAAGATATATTTCCGTGTTAAGAAAGAATATTTTTGTCTTATAAAACAAATTTCAGTGCAAAATTTATTTAACACACTTTTTACAAATACAAAAAATTTTAATATGTTCGAAAATTGTGTTACTGAACTTAAAAGAAAACATTTTAAACAAAACAAGAGGAGAATAAAAATTATGTTAGCTATCAGATGGAGAACAATGCATTGCCACTTTGGGAACGGACGTTCTTGCATCGGTATCGAAATTCTTTAAATCAAAAAACAACTATTCTAAAAATATCAACGCTCTTTTGTTAAATACAGAACGTATAAATCAAAGTGATAGCGATTTTTGCTAAGTTATTAGCGCTACTTTTTCAAAACGAGAGCACTATTTTTTCAAATTAAGACAAAATAGTGTTAAAAGCAGGATCTAAGTGTTCTTAATATCATAAAACCATCCGTTGTCTAATTAAGAACAATCGGGCTTTGTACGTTTTAAATTTAAATGACGTTTAAATGATTTTTTTTTCTAATTTATTTAAGAAAATAACAACCCTTTCAAACAAACAAAATGCTGCAACAAAAATTTCTATCATTTTTATGACTTTACATAAATTTTTTTTAGAAAAACATGAGTATAACCAAAAAAAAACTAAAAGTAAAAATAAATATTACACATTTATTGGAGTATAAAATTTCTAGGTAATCTGCTGAAAGTAAAATTGTCTCAAAGTTGATTGAGTGGATCAAGTTTATTAGAATTTAAAAATTTTGTAGCATACTTTTCTGCACTCGCATGCATGTGAGTATGTGTGTATATACTAAAACGAATACTTTATTTCTAATCAAGTATACGCACTGGTGAGAGATTATAATAGGGGCTGTTCACATATTACATAACTCTCCAAGGGTGGGGGTTAAAGATTTCTGGCAGTTTAGAATATGTATACGGAAAATTGTGTAAAAAGCTTTACTAAGGGGGTATAAAAAACTCCGAAAATAGTGTTACGTAATAATATGTGAATGGCCAGGCCAAGTGGCGCCAGAATCATCTCTCTCTTCTTAGAATAAAAAAGTTTTAATAGGCTTATCACATTATAAGTGTTCATGTTTCTACTACTAAAGCTTTATAATAATACTTAAAATATTAACAGTATGTCAAAGAATAAGTGTTCACATTAAAGCAAAATAAACCTTAACAAATTTTATAAAAAAGATATAATTTTCGAGTTACTTTTACATGACCTTAGCCCAGTAGGGAGTGAATTTATACTTTTTAGATACTTAATGGCATGATAACTAATTAACTAGAAAGAAAATTTTATTCTTTCGTGGTACAGCTGGTGTTTAAGGACAGTCATCTCAAGTCAGCTTATTTTAGGAAGAAAACGCTTTATATTTACATGAATTTTATGAGCACCCATATATGTTTTTAATTCTCAAAATAGAGCTGTAACTTTTATGGGATGGTAATTTAAAAATCCAGCATATTCACTCTTTTCACGCTCTATATTTACATGAATTTTATTTATGAGCACCGACAAATTTTGTTGAATTATTAAAAGAGAACTGTAACTTTTAGGGCATGCTAATTTATAGATCCAACATATTCAATATTTTCTAGTGTCATTTGGGTTGAGTGTGAAAAAAAAATGAGAACCATTTAAATTTAAGTTTAGGTACGAGTATTTTTAAAACAATTCATTTAAATTTTCTTTCAAGGTACCTGCATAATATTCTGAAAATTAGTTGCTTCAAAAATTTATGATCAAGGTAGGTGAATGATGAATTATATTCTAAATTAAAACCATTCAAAATTTTATATTGCCAACATTTTAAATCGAATCCTTAGATTCGAATTAAATTCCTAATAAGCTCTAAAAAAAATTAAAATTTAGGTACTTAAATTTTAACTGGAAATAAAGTAAAATTCAAGCTTTTTTTTCATGTAATCTACAAGTTTGAAAATATTTTGAAATAAAAAATGAACAACATACATATCGTATATGATCAAACCTTGTCCAATACGTAATTTATTTGGTAATAAAACGGAAAGTGTGGTGAAAAATATAAAATTATTTTTGAAGCTTGAAATAAACTTGAAACCAATTGTAATACAAGTCGAAAGGCCTGTTAATTAAAATGCGAACGATAGTTTCGATCGAAAATTTATATTAGAAACAAAAACGAAAAACTTAAATTTGTTTTTTTTTCAATATAAATATTCTATCGAATCTATCTATCGTTCGCCTTTAGATGAACAGACCCTTAACTGAAGTATAATTCAAGGCTTGAATTGAACTGAACTGCAACGGAATTGTTCAAGTGCAATTCAAGCATAATTTAACCCTTGATAATTGAATGTGTGACTTGAATAAGAATTGTTTATAGTTAATTTCAAGCAAAATTGCATATTGAATTAGTACCCATCAAATCAGACATTACACGGCATGATAAGTAATCAAGAAGAAGAAAGACAATTGTTCCAGTGTATATGTTAAGGGAATACAAAAAAATTAAAAAAATAATAAATAAATCGAATTGACAAAAAAAAAATTTTTATATGAATGAAATACATTCCTCTCAAAGTAAGTAACTGGGAAAAGTTCTAGTGATGCAGGCATAAGGCACTGGTCACTAAAAACTATACCGACTTCATCAGATACTAATCCTAATGTAACATCAGAGCGCCTTCCTTCGATGTGTAGCAGAATCATTGGCGAAGTAAAATAACCAATAAAATGTTTACTAAACACAGCTTCAAAATTTAATATGCTTCATTTGATACCAGATGGCGCTGCAACACTGCATTATCCAAAAAGCGTGCAAAAAAGCCGAGTTGTAAAAGAATGAAGCTTTCCTTTAACTCTTCCTTCACCATCTGTCTTCTCTATCACTTTCATTTCCCTATCACCCTCTCTCATTATCTTCTCTTCAATTAACAGGTAGCACAAAGGGATCATTGTATTGGACCCAAGTGAGCTGGACTCTAAATGTTCACCCTTCCTTACCAGCAGCCTGCTAACCTAACCTAACCTAACCTAAGTAACTATATAAAACTCGGTTTATTAGAACGATCGCTTTGATAGAAATTTCCCTAAATCCTACCCCCTCAAGTCAGGCGCCCTTTCAACGACAAGTGTTTATGTCATTGTGCTTAGAGAAATAATTAAACGCTTGTAGTCATTTTAATCATTGTAGTATATATGCATTTATTTTGTTATGACCAGGTTCATTTTGGGCCAAATCCATAACAAGACTTGAAACAATTCTTATTCGAGCAGGACTTTTGCATGTGTCATTCGCATAAATTATGACTGTTTCATGTGGTGACTACATACTATGACTACAAACAACAACAAACATAAACACTTAAAAATGCATTTCTCCAAAAAAATATATACATATATTCAACAACTTGACATTGGCTGGGTGTGCGACTCTCTGTGCACATTTTCGCTGTGTTACTGTTGCTCTTGTTGTTACTTTTGTTTTATTACTGTGTTGAATGTTTCACATGATTTGTGGCATTTAAATTTTTGGAGGTTGTTACCACAACAATTTAGCAATAAAAAAGAAAATCCAATGAGCAAACAATAAATTTTTCCAAACACAACCACAAAGCAACTAACTAAAGTTAGGTCAGTTTCATTCGTAGTAACAGAGAAGAATTTATTAACTGCAACCGAAAAAAATGTACTCTTACGATTAGGTTCGTTAGTAAAAATGTGTGTTAAGTCTTTCAACTAAATACCCATTAGTAAAATTGCATGCAACATTCACACCAAAAACACACACACACGCGTTTTATGCATTTCGGAAAATTGACTGCTTCAACTGCGGTTACCGCTCACTTGATTAGCATAACTATGCTTAAGTTTCTTTATTTTTCTGGAATATTTATCCTGGCAACTGCATGAACACGCATGCAAAAATTTTTTTTTAATTTATTGTAAATTTGCCATAAATTATGTAAATCGTGGCCTGGTTCTCTCTGGCTCTCTCTCTCTCTCTCTCACTCTCTAGCTCTGTTGCCGTAAGTGAGTGTATATTAAGATTCATGGCAACTATGTCGCAATGAATTTGCAATTGTAAAAAGGAAATTTTTACACTTTTTTCAGGCTTCTAGATTTATTGTGCGGGAAATAATTCACGACACTATTTACGATTTTGCTGGGGCATAACGTATGGCTTTCACAAACGAACTCACACGCAGTTTCACCTACTTCGCATTTTGCCACCTCTATGGAGCAAACTGACATATGTATGTATATGAAAATATGTATGTAGTAAACACACATTTGTTTACCATATTATGTCTGTATGTATATACATACATTTATAGCAACAACACTTAGCCTGTTATTGTGAAAATATTACTAAGCCATTTTTTGCTTTGGAATTCTGCTACCAAAAAGTTCATAAATACTTTATTCTGGCAACAAGCGTTAAAATACAATTACGACTACAAAAATCTATTTATTTTTCCTTTTATTTCTCACTTTAAAGCTAAAACAATCAGTATTCAAAAAACTGTTACAAAAACTTGTGTTCTAATACTCAGTTTATTGAGTTGACTGGAAATGGGAAGTAGAAATTATGCAAGTAGTCAATTTGCATTTTACATCGTTTCTGGAATATTTTGATTGCTTATTGAAAAATTCGAATTAATTTCGGTTAGTTGGAACTTCATTTGTTTCCATATTTATTATTTGATTAGACTAAATTTCGTATCGTTTTGTAAGCCAAATTACATAAGATAATTATTAATGAACAAATAACACCACAGTTAATTAAAAATATTTTAACAAACACTTAGTAGAACGGAACAACTAGCTGCTTTCGAAGGCCACTGCACCTCAATCATCAACGTTCTTTGTGTTCGGAAGACTGTGTGTAGTGTCAGCTGATATAGGTTGCAAATGGAATATGTGAATTGTTTTGATTCATTGTATTACAATTTGCTGAAAGCTTTCTTTTTTGCCTCCATTCTATTACACAGAAAATGTGAAAACAATATTCAATTAAAAAAAAACAAAGATTCAATTGAAATATTAATTAGTTTTCAACCACTCCTGGAAACTGTAGTGTTAACTCATCCATTTTAAATTATTTTTTTTTTTTTTTTTCAATTAAAAAAATACTACATTAAATAAAATTTTAATTGATATTTTTTTAGATTCCATAAAAATTTAATTGAAATACTTTTAAAGATTTGATTAAAAAATTAATAGAAATATTTTTACAGTTTCCATTAAAAAATTAATAAAGTATGTTTAAAAATTAAATTAAAATATTAACTGAAATATAGAAAAAAAATCTAAATATAAAAATATAAAAATGATGTTATGTACATATCGTCACCTTAAAGACGAGATAACCTATCTGCAGTTTTCAAAAGTTTACAGGAGAGGGAAAAAACGTTATAAAATTGGAACCATTTGCGATATTGAAACGAAAATTACGTATTTGATTAAAATGAAACCAGAAATATATATCGGTTGCGAAAATTTTGGTTTTCTAAACACAGCCTATCTTATGTAAAAATCTGAAACAAAATACCCTATCAGCAAAAACTAATTACTATGAATAAATAACAATTTCTTTATACATATGAATATTATATACATTAAATAATAACAGTTATAGTTTCTTTTACTGGTTTAAACAAAAAAAAGTACTTAATTAAAAAAGTACAAAATTAAACTTTTATCATGATTTTTTATGATTTTGTACCTCTGGCATTTCTTGTGTGTCATTTTCCCAGAAAAGCGTAACCAACTAATTACTTATGAAAAACTGTTTGATTCAGACATGTATTTATTGATTTAAACAGTTTCCAATCATGTTGGATTCTATAAAATTGTCTATTAGTTGTGTATGGAACTATTTAACTTAATAAATACATGTCTTAATCAAACAGTTTTTCATTAGTAATTAGTGGTTACGCTTTTTTTACGCTTGTGTGGCATTTGGCACACCGATGTAAGCCCGGACTTAGTCATTTGTAATATTAGATGTTCAAAATTTTTATGATGTAGGGAATACCAATCCATAAGAAACACAATTTCGAAATTTTTGCAGATAGGTTATTATGTATTTAATGTGACGATATATGTACATCTGAGCTGCCCAAAGTTGCACCAGAGTGCCGAACATCAATCTGCTTCTTATAAAAATTAATACACATATGCGAATACATTTATCCCGTCTTTCTTTTGGTGACCAGCTATGATATACATACATATGTATGTATGTAAAAACTTCCCAAAAATGGAAACATTTTTCAATTCTACCAAAACACGAACTGATGTTTCGTATTGCTTTTGAAGTTCGAATGGCACACAAAACTACAATGGCCGTATTCGGAGTTTGATAGTCTTGCTTAAGTGCAAATGCCGAATACAGGGCATTTATTTGTATTGTGTGTGTGTTTTGTGATTGGATTTTAAAGAAAGGCTACCCTGCACATAACGCGACTAGTCCTTACATGCATGTAAGGACTACTCTATAAAAGACCAGGGGGTCTACTCTGTAATTAGAAACGAAAGAAAATGCTTTCGAATTTGTATGCTTATAAAATGTAAATTCTAAAGCATTTTCTTTCTTTAGACCCCCAGGACAAATACAAAACTAGTCCTAATGTATAAATAAAATATGGTCAATTTAGCATTGCGATGTCCTAGGGATGGACCAAATGGTCCAAATTTGCATTACATCCTGCCTAAGAAGAACGATGATAATCGTTTAAACATGAACACATATCGTACAGCATTGAATGCTGTACGAATGATGTAACTAGTCTGTTTCATCTAGATTGGACCACGTACTCCAATATTATTTGCAGGGTACGCTATTTTGCATATATACATATACATATATACTTATGCAAGATCATTTGCATTGAACCCCGTATACCGCCAGTGTAGCCAGTGTACTAACTTAACATCCATATTTGGTTCATATGCTTGCATTTCTTATTTTTATTTGCTTGTTGATAAATAAGGGAAAGAAATTTATTTCAGTTTTTTTTTTTTATTTTAATATTCTACTTTTTTCATTTTTTTGCTTGCATAGAAAATTAAAAGTTTAACTGAGTATTTTAATTGAAAATATATTTCGAAAACAATATGGCATACTACAAAAAAACCTGCTATATTTTCAAACATAAAAACAAAAGTTAAATTAAATAAGTACCACTAATATGCAATAATGCTTTACCATTTCATAGTATTCTGTTAGTTAAGCTATGCTGTTAACACTTTTTTTGATAGAGTGTAGCGTGTTCTAACTATCACTACTATCAAGATTGTATAGTAAACATTTAAAGTCAACTTGACCGCTATATACATAACATCCAATGGCATTGAAATTATTTTTGCACTGGACATTTGACACTCATGCATTCGACAGACTGCAACGTAAATATGTATTTTGTACAAATGTTATTTGACACTCACCAGTCTGATCGAAGGCCGCAGCATAATGCATTTGAATGAATCATAATTAATAACCACATGTGTTTATATAATAAATATAAACAATGCAAAATCCATGTTTTCCAAATTTCTTATGAGACATACGCCGCACGCCTACCGTGGGAAACTAAAAGGAACAGTTTGCTTATTAAGCATATACCTTTCTTTTCCCTCTTATGTTAAGATAGGTTAAGCTTTATTCTCATAACTAGTATATAAGACAATGTATTTTTATTTTAAAATCAATTATTAAACATTATTCCTAGAGCTCCTAGCTGAGCTCAGGAAATTATCTTTTATTTAAAATAAAGTAAATAAATAAATAAAATAAAACAAATAAAATATTTATTTAAATAATACTTTTATTACAAGAGCAGTAAATTCAATTCAAAAAACATATATTCAATTAAAATATTAATCAAAAATATTGTTTTTTTTCTAACCAATCACTTAATTGAACTAAATTCTACAATAATTTGTTTTTATGTGTAAGTGTTTCTTTTCAATATTGTATTTGATATCGTATACTAAGAAAAAATGGACTTAAATCCTGTAAAATGAAGCAATTTAAAAAAATATTATTTCAAATAAAAAAATTTATAGGCTAAGGGTTATTAAGAACAAATTAAAACAATTCATGAGAGCCATTATTTTAACTTAAAGATCGTTAAAAATAGGATTTAGTCGAACGTATAAAAAGTTTTTCATTAGTACAATTTTACTTGAACCTACACTGAGCGAAAAGTTAGAAGCAAGTTTAATATTTATTTTGTGAAAAAACATTTTCATAGATTTTTTACTCCATTACAAGTATCTATCTGCCCAAGTAGATAGACAAAATAAGGTTGCATTTAATTTCAAAAAAGAAAATTAGAAAATGGAATTAATTTAAAATTTTCACAAACTTGTCTAGGTTTAATCTTCTACCCATGTGTTAAAATAAGTAACTGCTTCTAGCGTTGAAAGAGCTTTTGGATGTTTTTAAAAACCACTAAAATTTATTAGTTGTAATTGTTTTCTCTGCATGACAGCTTTGAATAACATTCTCTTACAAAACTCTTTACATATCTTCCACATCCCTTTTTGTCACCTTTTCTTGCATTTCTTACAACGAGCGTGGCTGTTACAAATGCATACTAATCAAAAATTTTACAAGAGCAATAATTTACAACAATGTTTTATTTTGCATTTTAATTTACAATAAATTTCCAATAGTTTTGCAATTGCATGCTTTTGTAATTTCTGTAAACTGGAACACCACCTGGTCTTGTTCTCTTTTTAAAGGGTAGATAAAATTGCAATAAAATAAATATTTCCGTTTTGAAATTGTTCTTAAGTTTATGTAAATAATTGCACACTTGTAATCGTATTAAAACAAATATTATCTCATGAATGTATAATAATAAAATGCATTATTCTAAAATTATGCTTGTAATCAAGCTGTTCCTTTATACTTTGTTACTCACGATGCACATGATCATGATGACGATGTTGTTGGCACATGTTAAAAGAACTGTATCAATATTTTGATCCTGCATCAGGAATTAGCTGCACGCATACATTTCTTTTTTTACCTGTAATTGTAAAAACAAAATATAAATACTTGGGTAATATCTTTTAAACATAAATAAATGAATAAATAAATGATGATGATGGTGGTGATGCGCAGGTCATCATTGATCAAATGGAAACACTTGTTTCATTGCACTCAATGCCAAAGGGAACGAAAATAATTCAACAATAAAACAAAAAGGTGAAATGGTTCAATAAAAATTGTTTTCCCAAATGTCAAACATGACAACGAAGCATAATAAAATGTATTGTTGCACCTTTTTTTGTGCTTATATTTCCATCTCGTTTACATGAGAATATTGATGATGCGAATAAAAATGATGACGATCAAGATACAGCAAAAGATGATGGCCGATGATAATGACGGGGAACACTTCAAAAATGAGAGGAGTACAAAATGAATACATCAATTTATATGATGTGTTAAAAAGGCAATGCATTGTCATCCAGGACTACAAGAAATATTTAATGTTCTGAACGCAAGAAACTCATACAAAAGGTTGCCTCTCAGCAAAAGAATAAAAGGGAGTTTGAATAGTCATTATGATCATTAATATCCATGGACTTAGGCATAGCAGGCGAAAATAAGAGGGACTTGTTCTCTTCAAGCAAGCGCCTATTAAAGATAATTATCGTGGACATCAAAATCATCATTGTGCTCTTATTTTTTTTGCCAAGTCATTTTGGTTTGTGGTTTTCCTCCTAAAGTCCAATATAAGAACAATAATTTTCATTTATTTTTAATGGAAAATTCATTAGATTTTCTTTTAAATGTGTTGTTGGAAGTTCAGCTTGCAATGCGACATTTTCTTCTTGTTTATTTGATGTTTTTAACAATCATGTTAAATTCATTCATAGATCTCATCTGTATTGTTTGAAATTGTTTTAAATGGAAATATAAAACGGTGTAACAATAAATCATCATCTATTTGTGGCGGTTGGTCTGGCAAACCATAAAAGAGAAATATTTATGTCAAACATTGAAAAGGTGTTGTAGAAAGGTGTTATGAATTATAGTGTTCAAATACTTGCCTACAAAGAACATTTGTTTGTAAAAATCAGATAAATTTCCATAAATAAAATATAAATTTTTTTTAATCTTGAATTTTTAACCTTGATTTTAATTATATTACAGAACTGATGTTATTTTGGTCCCCATTATGTTTTTTATATGGAAAGCAATGAAAAATATTTGAAATGACAAATGTTGCCACCAGTATATACTATTGCGATGTCACAAAATGTCATAGTGTGTCTCGGCATAATTTACAAAGATTTGAATTATCTATACGCTACCTACCTTATTTAGTGGGAACAAAACTTTCAAAAAGTACTACAACACAACGATTCCGAAAAATCTCAGAAAGGCGTAGGAAGGCGCAAGAAAAATAGGTAACATTTTGTTTGTTAAACATTCAGCATTATCACTATATACAAAAAAAAAAAATCCTGTGATAAACACGTTTAAATGAAAAAAGAAAAACAAAAATGAAATAATTGATTCAATTAAACTTTTGTTTAAAAATTAAATTTAATTAAAATTTCATTGACTCAATGAAGTTTTTAATTGATTTTTGCTTTTTTTTTCAATTAAACGTGTTCATTACAGAAAAAGTTTTTTCTGTATCCATTAAAGTTCCTTTCCAATTAAAATCCAAGCATATATTTAAAAACCTATAAATATAGCATATATTTGAATGTTCATATCTTTAGATATGTAACCGTTACCCTACGTCTACACGTGATATATTTTTATCATGACAAATATCAAATTCCATGTCGAAAAAAGAGCTAACATAAAAAAAATTATTTTTCAATATAAAATTTGACTTTTGTTATGATAAGAATATATCAGGTATAGACGTAGGGTTAGGAAAAAAAACTTCAACGAATATATCTGTGGTAATAAGGAAAAAGTGCTTAAGTCATATTTTACTGTTTTGCAGGAGAGCACTTTTAAGCGTCCAAGTCGATTTTTAGAAATTTATTTATTTTACAGTAAAATTGGGAAATTTTTTGTTAATCCTTATTTTTTCAAGTAAAGATCGTTCCACACACTGTAAGTCATACATTTAAGTTGAAATATACTAAAGTATAAGCTAAATTAAGCTATTATTCCCAATGAGATTTGAAGTCTAAAAAAGATAAGTCGCAAGTGCTATAACTTCCTGAAAAATCACACAAATTCAGTCAAATTTTGACCAGGAGTAGTTTTGAATGTGCAAAATCAGCTTATGTCGACATAAGTGTTTTTGCTTTTTGCCACAGATATAATGGCACTTACGCACCCTCATCGAGAATAAAAGGCGAACATTTTTTGTTTACGTGAAATATTTCCCGTGAACAAAATTAGAAAAAAATATACAGACACAACAATAACGCAAGCATTGACGATCACGATTTTAGGGAAAAGGATTTTAGGAAAAGGGAACACTTTTCTCGATAAGGGTGACTATAAGTCCCGAAACTGATTTCATTCAGCAAATGAATACCTAATCCATCTTAATAAATCATGGCGAGGTAGGGAGGATGTGGAGATTTGAGGGTTTTGTGGCCAAAACTTGACTCAGGAAGATACAAACTGCTACTGGACATGAATAGGAAGGTGATGCGAATTGTGATAGTCGCGTTGACTGGCCAATGCTCGGTCAGAGCAAGAACCTCAATTTGGGAAACTGGTACTCCAGATTTTTGCAGTATGTGCTTGGATGAAAAGGAACCAGAAACCATTGAACATATTATCTGTCACTGTCTGAAGCTGCAATGGCATAGGCTTAGATGGCTGAGCAAACTTTTCCATGAAAGCATTACTGATATGGGGAAGTGTAAACTAGACGATATCAAAGTCGTCATCATGGGAATTCCAATTGGGTCTCCCTTCCTAACCTGACCTCAATGCAACAATAACAACAGTTTATGCAAACAATTAAAATTCCTTTTTATTTTTGGAGTTCCGTGTTTGTGAGGCTGTAAATAATGCTTATATACTATATATACTAAATATATCTGTGGCAAAAAGGAAAAAGTGCTTAAGTCGAGATAAGCTGATTTTGAGTTAATGCTACCGCCGTAATCTGCATACTTGAAAGTATCCCTGGGCAAAAACTCAGTTAATTTGTGCGATTTTTCAAGAAGTTATAGCAAAATGAATTGTGGCTTATCTGTTTTATACTTCTAATCTCATTGGGAATAATAGCTTAATTAAGGTTATATTTTTTGACATTTTTCAACTTAAATAGATTAATTATAGTGTGTAGAACGATGTTTGCCTAAAAAAATAAAGGTTAACAAAAAATTTCCCAATTTAACTGTAATTTCGGAAAATCCACTTGAACGCTTAAAAGTGCTCTCCTGCAAAACGGTAAAATATGACTTAAGCACTTTTTCCTTATTGCCACAGATATATCGAGATTACAAAAAATCATGAAAAAAAAGTAATGTCCGTAACTTTTGGTTTAGCTCTAATGCGAGAGTTTTTACGTGCGCCATGAGCAGTATAAAACTATTTTGAAAATCGGAATGCGGCATCTGTGTTTGTTGCTTCATTATGTCATAAAAAGATGCCTAAACATTTAAGAGTTGACTCGCTACGTTCTGAATATTACAAAGAATTAAATATTTTGTAATAAATAAGAACATGATATTGGCGCATATTCAGAAATCATTACTAGGTGCTAACTTTTTTAAATACCTATTTAAGTTATTCACAGACGGCTACGAAAGTTTAGACTTAATTATGAGTGAAGCTGTAACTAAATGTTAACTAACTTATACATGTTATAGTTATACTTTACATGTCAAAAATTGTTTTTTGATACTTTGAATAGTTTTTTTATTTAATTGCAATTTATATCGATCATAGTATTATCGACATTTTATTTTCTTATTTCTTTTATCAGCTGGGAGTCGTTACTTCGTTAGTTTAGATTTGTGAATAGAACCTGTAACTATCTGTTAACTATTTTTTAGTATCTGTTTAATTAATTTCGACTTTAGTTACGATTTATGAATATGCGCCATTGTAATTAATATAAATTTGTTAAATATGTGTGTATGTTTTTCTTCGCATGTGCTTTTTATATCATACGAGTATGAAAGTTTTGATTAAATTTCGTTTAGCTTAGCAATAAAAACAAAAACCATTACAATTATAAGAGATATTTTATTGTAATAACTATTAAGTTTATTAAAAATTTAACAAATTAATCTTATGGAATGATTTATGACTTCTTGGTTATGCCCACAAAACCAAAATACTCGTATACTTTATGCGTTTCATCATTAAAACTAACTGGACTAAAAATGTTGTTAGAAGAATTTGTGGCGCCACAACGACTGTGGCATGTGCGTTGAAACAATGTTTGCGTTAAAGTGAATTTGTAACGCTTCAGTTGTAAAACTATTATTGATATAAACAATATATTTCGTTAGTAAATATTTTATTTATTTTAACTACGTTGTATAGTACGAGTATTTGGTATAGTCGCGGCCCGTTCGTTGTTGGTTGAGGTTTATGTTTTTGTGTATTGAGTTGTTGTTGTTCTTGGAATGCGTAGTTAATTAAAAAAGCTGCAGGGTTTCATACCATAGAAATCTACACTCGTCCGTTCGTCCGTTCGTCCATTGACGTACCAGTACCTATAAAATGTTTCGTTATTTCTTTCGATAAATTTTAAATTATTATTATTATTATAATTTGTATTATTATTATTGCTACTACAATTATTTTCTTATGTTTAATTTAAATGTATATGGGCTGCTGTAGCAGCTACCAGTTTCTTGGCAACATTAGCTTTGGTTGCATTTTTGCTCACAATAGATCTCCTTATGGTTGGCTTGCTCTGTTGCCTTGATGCGTAAATATTTATGATTAAATTTGTAGTAAATTTTGAAAGCTACAATTTGTATTATTGGTGCATACTTTTTCTATTTTATTGTTATACGGCCGCTGTGTGGAGACCAAGTGTTGTTGCCATAGCGGTTGGTTGGCTTGTAAATATTATGAACATGATTTATTAGAAAATTTGGTTTGGTTTTTGATTTGGTATTGCCCTGCTTATTTGTTGCGTGAGATCCTTACTGATCATGCTTTTTTAATTATCATTTGTTGTGCGAATATTAGCGCTTGCCTTAACAGTCATTAGTCATTTTAATTTGTGTTATATAAATTCAAAAGTAAACTACTTTTACTTGTTGGTGTAATAAACTAGATAATTTATTGGAATTGTTTAGCTTTCTTTTTCATTAAAAACTTTTTAAAATAAAAAATAGCTGAGCAATAATAATGAAAATAGAAGATACACAGGTTTTTAATTTCTACAAATGATATATTTTTATTTAGTTTTACTGCCTTAAAAAAAAAGTAATATAAAGGGTTTTTTAAAACAAAATTTGTATGGAAAACTGTTTAATAAAGCTCTTATAAATCAGAAATATTTTTTGTCATAAAGGCCTTTAATATTTTATGTATATTTAAAACGCGTCAAAATGAATACGAATTTAAACGATTAATTTGCTGTTGATTAAGCACGCTGAGATGGATTTCGTTGCTTGCTGCTCAAGCAACACATTTCTAAACCTTAACCACAATTCAAAAAAGCTTAAGAAGTAGAATGCTTATAGACAAACTTTCAATATACATATGTATATGTGGCAAAAAGGAAAGAAAATCCTTAAGTCGAGGTAAGCTGATATTGAGTTAATGGTAACTTCGTAATCTGCATATTTTAAAGTACCGCTACACAAAATATCAATTAATTTGCGCAATTTTTCAGGAAGTTATAGCATTATGACTTGCGACTTATTTCTTTAACACTTCTAATCTCATTTGGAATAATTGCTTAATTTGTCTTATACTTTGATATATTTCAACTTAAATGCATTACTTATAGTGTGTAGAACGATGTTTGTTAAAAAATATAAGGGTTAACACAGAATTTCCTAATTTAACTGTAAAGGAAATAAATTTCTGGAAATCGACTTGAAAGCTTAAAAGTGCTTTTCTGCCAAACATTAATATATAACTTAAGCACTTTTTCCTTATTGCTACAGATAACATAACAATATAATAATACAAAAAAAAAAACAAACATATCTATATATAATATTAATGAATACAAATTTTTACTAATTCTTTCATTTAATTAATTTCAAGTCTTTCTTTTTCTTTATTTATGATAAAATATGGAAAATTGCATTTGAAATAAAATAATAAAACAGTTATAAGTATTTCATATGGTTGTCCCTGTGTTCATTGGGATACTTTTAAGCATTCCTATGGAAATAGTTGCTTGTTTGTAAATACATCTGCATGTGTTCACCTTAAATATATGTAGTTATATGCATATAGTATACTTATACATATTAGTACCTCAAATATGATTTTGTCCAAAAAGCATGACGTTTCTGACTTTATCTCATTTAAATATCAGTGGTTTTCACAGCATGTTGCCTACCTTTAATTCGTTATGTTTTTTTTTTTCTTATTTATATATATATTTTTTTCTTCCCAAAACGCATATACGTGTCAGCATACAAAAAAATTCACGTTCTTTTAAAATATATATTTTTGTTCGTTTTGTCTTTTAAGTAAATCCACTATCACATTATAAGTTTTATCCCCAGCATGTGGTTTTGTTACATTTGTGTACATTAATATATATAAATAATTTTTCTTATATCTACTTTGTTCGATAAGACTCGTATTACAGTAGTTTCATGTATTTCCATTTAATGTTCTCATGCAAAAGACACACAAACAATTCTCCTAATGCAACGCAAAAAAAGTAATTTAAATAAATTATTTTAAGTTCAAGTTTCTTCATTTTATAACTCCCGGTTGAGATTTTTGCTGATTAGCTTAACTCCAACCAAAAAAATAAAAGCTTACAGCTTACAAGCTTTCATTTTGCAAAGAATTCCGTAGTTCCTGAAACCTTAACCGAATTCACGTTTGATCTTGCAGATCTTTTACATATTGTAGCTTCGGTAAGTTGTTGTTGCCGTGATTTTAATTTACCAAGATCTACCAAAGCTATGTTAGCAGGCTGCTGGTAAGGAAGGGAGAAATTTAGAGTCCAGCTCACTTGGGTCCAATACAATGATCCCTTTGTGCTACCTGTTAGTTTAAGAGAAGATAGTGAGAGAGGGTGATAGGGGAGAGATAGTGATAGAGAAGATAGATGGTGAAGGAAGACATAAAGGAAAGTTTCATTCTTTTACAACTCAGCTTTTTTGCAGGCTTTTTGGATAATGCAGTGTTGCACCGCCCTCTGGTGTCAAATGAGGCGTATTAAATTTTGAATTTTGTTTTTGTAGCCTTTTTATTGTTTATTTTTACTTTGCCGATGATTCTGTTCCACAAAGAAGTAGAGCGCTCTGATGTTACATTAGGATTATTATCTGATGAAGTCGGTATAGTTTTAGTGCACATCAGAAAAATCTGAGGTGTTGTTATTTTTTTTATGACTGTCGGAGACCGGGGCTTGAACCCAAGACCTTCGGTTTTATAGTCAACATGCTAACTACTTCAGCCAGCGCCACCCTCTAACTATACCTAAGTTTAAGCAAAAACAAAATATACGCTTAGTTACATCTCTGTTTTGAACTATTGGGAATTTTTGAAAAATTCATAAGGTTTCTGTCGAAACCGGTGAAGTTTGGAGCTACCTATTTTCTAATTAACCAATTCTCTGAACATTCTGATTTAGTATTATTTTCTAACCGATTAAATGAATAGTAGTGTAGTACAACTCAGTGTAGTGGAGCAAAGTTTAGTGCAGAGTTGTATAGTGGATTTTTTTGCAATGCAGTGTAGAGTAAATAACTGTAGGGTAATGTAGTGTACCGTAGTGCAGTTTAAAAAAAGTTTAGAGTAGTTTAAAATTGTTTAGTACAGTAAAGTGTAGTGGATTGTATTGTATTGAGGGTGATCGACTCGGTTTTTGAACCGGTTTTAAGACCCGGTTTTTCTCCAATACGGTTGTCGGTTTTTTCAAAGTGTTGATTTTTCGAATGTCGAAATACAATATAAAAACCGGCTGAGTCGAATACTTTTCGATTTGTATATTTTGCAATAAAATTAGGTTTTACTATGTTAAAACTTAGACCATCGTGTTCCGTTGGTTTTCCTAAGAATTTTTTTTTCAATGTAAAAGTTCTAAGCATTTTTTGAGCATGGCAACACTTACTGAAACATGAAGTAAAGCTAAATTATTTTATGAGGTGGTATCAGAGGCGAATTAATTATGGTGCGCAATGGATGTCAAAGTCCATTTGCAAAAAGTATTTTTTAGTTTTGTTAAGATTTTGCTACATATTGTACAGTGGCGGACTTATATTTAATGTCACCCTAGGCTCAGTGAGTTATGCCGCCTTTTTTTATCTATGAAGAAAAGCTTTTTAAAATTAAATATGCAATTTATAAATATTTAAATTACACTGTTCAACAGCAACAAATTCATACGGTCCTGACAGTATACATACATAGGTTCAATTAATTTTTATAAACCTCCAAAGATTTCGAAAATCAGTGCACCCAAAAAATAGTTTATTATGATATTTAGGCCAGCAGCTTATTCAGACTTAGTAATAGCAGTTTACTATATATGACAATAATGCAGCTAACAGTCCACTAAATAAAACTCATTAATATTATACGCCGAAAAAATTATTTCTTCATTTCCTTTTTTTGCAAAAGTAAAGTTAACTTTATTTTTAATTTCTTTTAGAATAACTAAAAGTGACTTCAAATTTTTTTCTAACAATATTTGAAAATATAAGTCACACAGGCCACTTTTTAACTCAAAAATTGCTGTTTTTCACAATTTTTCAACGCTAAAAAATTTTTTTTTCTTCGAAAAATATATAATTAATTCACACAAAAGTATAGTCTAGTAAAACACGAAAATTTAACATTCCAATATATTTAAAAGAGCCACTTCTGAAATTCTCCGTTGTGTATAACTTTTCGTCTCCTGCGTTGGTTTTAACTGTGACTGTTTAAATATTCAGAAGCAGAAGCGTAAGCAAACGCAAAAGCAGTTACTCAAATCAGAAGTTTTTAAACGCTGTTTCTTAATACCTCTTAACAAGAGCGCACTTTGGTTTCGTTAATAAACATGTAACATACATTACCCGAACTGTCATTAAATTTTAACAATGCACAATGGTCCACTCAAGTGTTTTAGAATACTAGCATATAAATCTAAAACAATTTACATTGCACCGATAAATAAAAAGGTTAAGGTCAGAATTATATTCTAAAGCAAAAGTAGTTCACAAAATTATCAATTTCAAACTATTTAAAATATTCATTCTTAGGGTTCTTAAAATTTTGCCGCTCCTAAAACCACGCCACCCTAGGCCGCCATAAGTCCATCACTGGATATCCACCTTGTCCATAGATTCATATGTATATATATTATATACGTATATTTACTATACATACATACATAAGTATAGGAAGTTAATTTTTATGTTTTATCTTTAATTTTTTAACTGTTTTATAGTATTTACATTTTTAAAATCAAAACTTTTGTATAGATACTAGAATATCGATAAACTCGATATCGATAAACTCGAGCGCCGTGTGACACAATTTTATTTAAAGCAAATAAAACCAAAATGAACGAAAACAAGAATCCTAACAATATAGAACAGGATCAAAAGCAAACCGAAAGTAAAAAATGCAGAAACGGTTTCAAAGGCCGACAACATCAAACAACTGACAAAACGATTGTATTTATAAGAAGATTCAATATGAAAAGATGTCAAATATGAGGATATTAACAAAACATGGTCTTAACTGAAATAAATTTTTACAAGTGTCATCACTCGTACACACTTAAATGCAGTGTAACTCTATAATATTTGCGAAATACATATCGCTGATTTTTTGCAACAAAGTAGCAACTCACAAAATCTGCTTTTGCAGCAAATATCTTTAAACTTTTGAAATTACATATACATATATGTATGTATATCGAGCCATAACCTCCAAAAAAAGCTTAAACAACATATTTTTTGGAATTTCGTTTTTTGAGGAAAATCGAGTACCTACCTACGATCGTAAATAATCGATTTTCGTAAAAAAAATTGGAGCTCGAAAATTATGCCGCTTAAGTTTTTGGCGGTTATATCACTATAATACATATCGTGAAGATGTTAAATATTTCTCTTCTCCCCAAACTCTAGAGCAGCTACGTTCAAACACACATACACTGATATTTGCATTTGAGGTAAAGCAGTTGTTGTGGCTGTTGTACTCTCGTCGGTGTAAAAGCACAAAAGCTCTTTTTTAAAAGTTGGCATATTGTGCATATGGCTTGGACGTTGCTGCTCTAGAGATGGAATTTTTAAGTAAAAATTTTCCTCTTTTAACTCCAAAAACGTATTTTTTGAGTTATAACTATGTTGCAGTGTGGAAGCAATATGTATTTCGAATACAAAAGAGAATAAAGCCACAATCATTGCTGTTGAAAGTTGCTTGACTAACTGCCATATACATATGACAGTGTTACGTAATATTGTTGGAAATGTTGTATATAATAAAAGAAAAGTTTTGCGCTGTTGGTTTTAAAAGTTCTTTAAAATCGATTTGTTTTGCTTTTTCTTTTGGTGCCTCTGTTGTATGATGTCCGAAAATGCCATTGGACCTCGTCTGCCCAAAACACCTTAAAGTATTACGACCGTATTCTAAAAAACTGAATATGCATTTCAAGTTTGCTTTAGTTAAAATTTGTATGGAAATTTTCTTTTAACATACACTGGAAGCACAATTTATTTGTTTTTCTGTAGCCGTTTAGAAATATGAATAAGATGAATCCATAAAATCTTATATCTAGGTGTTTCAACGCGCGTTTTCTACTCAAATGCTTTGCGCATGCTTTACTTGAAAACTGTTATAGTATATTTATTCATCCATACAATTAAGTGCCTTTCGAGTTTGCTTCCGTTCATATTGTATTTCAAAACCAAGTGCCTGTAACAAAATGACCACTTAAAAATAAACCTCGATTATCGAAATTTCCAGCAAACAGACTGCCAATAAGAAGTAAAAGCACTGCACACGAAAGTGCATAAACAAACAAATGTCAAGTGCCCAATATTGAACATTTTTTGGGGCAAGAAACAAATGCAATCGTGGTTTTTGATTTTTCAACTAAAAATTCATAAAAATCATTTATTGAAGCCGAAAAATTAATTTGAAATTCCAACAATCATGGAAAGTCGTCTATAGTCAGTACACACATGTATTTTTTTCCAACGTATTATTGAATTTTTACTGGTTTTTGTTATGTTGCGGTGAATAACAAACATTTACGCATGCGCCGTGACACTTATTTGACATTTTATGTTAAAATGGAAACACAATGGCAACAATAACAAACAACATCAATGTTAACGTCAATGCCAGCCAGCTATTAACATTTTGAAAGAAGCTGCTGGTCATGAAATCTCAACCGTAATAAATCTTTTAAATGTGTATTATTTCTTCATCCATTTCACCTTAAATATTCCATGTTTGTTGTTGGCAAAGAAAGATCTAAAACCAACAAAGTTCACCTGTTTCTCTTAAAATTATTTGTGTTTTCCTGTTGTTTTTATTATACTCGTAATTCCAAAATATTATCCAGCGTACACTTGTTTGAAGTGAAAACAAAAAACAATTCCGGCACAAGTTTGTAATATTACATGACCTTTTGCCGTTGCCATTGTTAGTTGGTTTTAGTTGTACACTACTTACAACGAATTTCAAGTGTACTTGATGCCGCACTATGTGGCCATTAACAAATTGTTGCAGTAAATTATAGTTTCGTAAGATTTATTTTTGGGAAGTCTTTTATGAGTTCTTAAAAACTGACCTTTCAAATGGAATTTTTATGAAACATAACTTTTAAGACCGGAAAAGTCCAAAATACAAGTGTCAAGCATTAAATATTTCGAACAAGACTCTTTTCACCTTATTGGTGTTAACATTATTTTGTTTGAGATAAAAACTACATAAATACATACATACATACATATCTACATGAAACGCGTGTGGGGTCTAACTAAATCTCTTATTGGACTCTTAATTTTATATTATCACAGACATAAAATAATTGCTTAAGATTATAATATTTTCTTAGTAAACGACGAATAAAGAGTTAGTTGTTGCGCAATATTTCAGATAATGTAAGTCTGTTGTATTTAAATTTATTTTACTTTATTTTATTTTATTTTATTTAATGTTATTTTATATTACTTTATACTATTTAATTTTCTTTTGGTTTTATTTTATTTATTTTATTTTTATTATTTTATTTTATTTAATTTTATTTTATTCTATTTAATTTTATTTTATTGGTTTATATAATATTTTTAATTAATTACACTTCATTTTATTTTATTTTATATTATTTAATTATAATTTATTTAATTTTTTTGTATTTTATATTACTTGATTTTTTTATTTTAATTTATTTTATTTTATATTTCCTTGTAGTGTTTCACTACGTTGAGTATCAGGGGGCCGTTTCTCAAAACTACAAATTACAAATCTACAAGTAAAATACATACAAAACAACAACACTTTTACAAATTTTATTGTTGTTTTGTGTGTATTTTACTTGTAGATTTGTAATTTGTAGTTTTGAGAAACGGCCTCCAGGTCTCAATATTAGTAAACTTATAGTTGTTTAATATTCTGTTGAATTTTAAATTTCTTATTTTTTATAATGTTATCTATTTTATTCGATACTAAATATTTTTAAATTTATTTTTTTATATAGATTTTAATATTGTTACAAATTAATTATTAAATAATATTGTTATTTTTTTTATTTTTTTACATACATATTACACTTTAGTGATAATTGATGTAGATCTTTGTAGTAGTATAAGTGAAACCGATTATGGCCATGAGGCTAGGGTTTTCTATTTTGGATGAATAAATGAAATGAAATGAAATGAAATGAAATGAAATGAAATGAAATGAAAATTTTATTTAATTTAATTTTATTTTAATTAACTTAATTTGTTTTGATTTAATTTTATTTTATTATATATTATTTTATTTTATTTTATTTCATTTTATTTTATTTTATTTTATTATATATTATTTTATTTTGCTTTACTTTAATATATTTTATTGTATCTATTATATAATTTTTATTCAGTTTTTTTTAATTTTAATTTATTTTATGATATATTATATTTATTTAATTTATTTTATTTTACTTGATTTTAGTTTAGTTTATTTTTATTAATTTAATTTTATTATATATATTATCTATTGTTTTATTTTATTGTATTTAACTTTTTTTATTTTATTTTATTTAATGTTAGTTTATTTTATTTTATCTTATTTTATTTTATTTCATTTTATTTCATTTTATTTTATTATATATCATTTTATTTTGCTTTACTTTAATATATTTTATTGTATTTATTATATAATTTATATTTAGTTTTTTTTTAATTTTAATTTATTTTATTTTAAATTATATTTATTAACTTTATTATATTTTATTTTAGTTAAGTTTATTTTTATTTATTTAATTTTATTTATTATTTTATTTTATTGCATTTATTTTTCTAATTTTATTTTATTGCATTTATTTTTCTAATTTTATTTTATTTTATTTTATTTTATTTTATACTATTTTATTTTATTTTATTTTATATTATTTTATTTTATTTTATTTTATATTATTTTATTTTATTTTATTTTATTTTATTTTATTTTATTTTATTTTATTTTATATTATTTTATTTTATTTTATTTTATTTTATTTTATTTTATTTTATTTTATTATTTATGATCTTCTGCTGCGATTTTTTTAGACTTACACAGAGAAAAAACTGCCTCATAGAATCAAGAAGATTTTCTCTATGAAACGTTTTTAGGCTAAAGGGTATAGCAGCAGAAAGCAGCGAAGATTTTTTCATAGTGATTCCCTATTGTTTTTATGTGGTAAATCTTATTAATTTTATCAAGAAGAAAACCACATAAAATCAAGAAGAAATCTTATTATTCACAACTTTTTTTTACTCAATTTCCGTTATTTTTGGCACCAAAAAACAATCCATAGAGAAAAACTTCTTGATTCTATTAGGTTTTCTTATAAATTGTAAACTGTATTGATTTCGTATTGATTTTATTAGGTTGCCTTATTGATTTTTTCAATAAGGTTTTCTTCTTGATTTTAGTATATGATTATGTGTAAAGCATCTTATTGATTATTTTAATAAGGAAATATTTTTGATTTTATGAGATGTCTTGTTATTTCGTTTCTATAAAGAGACCTAGAGACAATTTTTTTCATGATGTTTTTAATTTTTGTATAAGAATGTATGCACAATAATTTCAATGGTTATAGGTAGAAGTTTGCTGGTTCAATACTGGGTGAGTAAGTTAGTTAAGAAAATAACATAATGTATATGTATGTATGTATAAATAAATAAAATCTGCAATATACTACATACATATGTATATGGTATAAAATTTATATGAAAATACATAAGTACAGAGAATAAAGACGAAATTTACTAGGCACTGTTTTCTCTGTGTATATAATACTAAACTTATTCCAAATTTTTTAAGATTATATACGCATGAGTACATACACATATACACACATACATATTAACTTAAATATATATGTAGATATTTATCATCACCAGGAAAATATGATTGAATGCAAGTCTTTTGAAATGACAGGTTTGCAAATGCATGCAAAACAACTGATTACCATTAGAACTTTGTTATATTTGAGACTTGCCAACAAACACTCACGCTTCGTTAGTTAAACTCCTCAAATCGTAATTTGTTAAATGTATGTACGTTTTAGCTTTTACCTGTATTTCTGATTTTAATTAATTTTCATAACCATTAACCAGTCTTTAACCTCAGTTGGTGGTAGCTTAAATATTATAAATATTGGGAAGGAAAAAAACACAAAAAACAAGAAGGCACACAGCCATCTCATCACATAAAATACGCCATTTTATAGCGCCATCACTCAATTTTGCCTTTAGCTGTATAGACTTTTTCTTTCCATTTAGTCGTGCTGCTGTTGCTGTTGCTGTTGTTGTTGTTGTTGTTGTTGTTTTTTGTTCATTTCGTTCAGCTGGAAAGCATGTCCAAACGACTTCTCATATCATGGGCAAACATCAACTAATCTTTCATTACAACTGTGCAGCCTTAAATTCACACTTGCATCAATCTTTGCAATTTAGAAATTTTTGTTGTTTGCTTTTTCTCCCTGCAAACAAAATCATACAAATAGCTTGTGCATGTGCACTGTGTGATATGTCTGTCTGACAGTTAGGCATGCGCAATTTGCTGACGAGATTTTTTGCTTCTGCAAATTAAAAACTCTATTACTTTGCGTGTTGTTCATTGTATTTATGAGTTATTATAAACTTTACAAATTTGTTAGTTTTTAACTTCAACATATTTTTGTTTATTGTTGGTTGAGCACGTCTATATGCATGTCGTTCCTTCTTAAGAAACGCATCAGTAGACTGCAGAGCGATATATATGTATTAAAGAAACTTATTTTAAAGGATCCTACAGGAGATATTTCGTCTTATGCTGAACACGGCATCATATGTTCTTTAATCTAGAACGAAACTGTCGAAGTTGAAGTCAAAATAACCACAATAAGGCCCATTAAATCAACATGAAGTCATACCCTTCTATATATAATAATCATATTTGGAGTCTAAAAAGGTTTAGTAAAATAATTTGTATAGCAGACCGAGAGAAGTACTGTGAAGTGATTTATGGCAAAAAGTAGACTTTACAATTTTTTAGTTTGTCCCATTTTATTATGTTAAGCTTATTTGGTTTAAGAAAATATCGAGCTATTATGCGTTTAGCTAAGCGCCTGGTGCAAACTGAGTCTATGACAGATGTCGCAAGAAGTGGCCAGCCTCGTTTGACAGAAAAAATTGCTGCTAGTGAAAAAGTGGTTGGCTAGAAATATGTGCTAGAAATGAGTTTTTTCTGGTGCAGGTTGCTAGACTGGGTCTCAATCATTGTTGCTTTTAGCAGAAGGGAGCAACCGCTCACGCAGCTTGAGTAAGGAGGAAAACACCAATTTCTAGATTGATTCATCTACTGTTTTGGAGATTTGTAACAGTGGTGGTGGTGTTTTAAAATCTCGGGCTTACAACAACAAACCACAAGCTTTGCAAGTCTTGAAAGCGAATACTGAGGAAGAAATTCCTATTTGCAGGCAGATTTTTTTTGCAAACAACAATTCGAAAAGCCATAAAACGAATGCAATTATGTTTTATCTCTGGAGGTGAAGTTATGTATTTATGAGCGAAATAATTTTTGCAGTGGGTTAGGTTAGGTTAGGAAGTGTGGTGCTATACCGCACATCCACTCGGAGACCCAATTGGGTTAATTGTGATTTCCTTCTGCTGTCCCCATTTGTAGCCAGAAGTGACCCTATTATCCTTCATCAAGCCACCAAATTCCCATGATGAAGCTCGTGATGTCCTCTAGGTTACACTTCCCGATATCAGTAATGCTTTCATGGAAACGTCTGCTCTGCCATCTAAGCATATGACGTAGATAATATCTTCAATGGTTTCTGGTTACTCTTCATCCCCGCACATTCTACAAAAATCTGGAGTGCCAGTTTCCCAAATACTAGTTCTTGCTCTGACCGAGCAGCGACTTGTCAACGCGCAGTTTGGATCTTCCTGAGTCAAGTTTTGGCCACATACTCCTCGAGACTCCACAATCCTCCCTACTTCGCCATGAACTGTTAATCCTGCTTTCTACCCAATTACTGAGTTAATTGTAGTGATGACCTATCGGTAATTTCATCGATCTGTCTGACAATCCCTCATCTAATGCCGACCCTATTATTGCCAGCTCATCGGCAGTTTCATTTCCCTCAACACTACTGTGGCCAGGAACCCAACATACTCGTAGTCTGACACTATATTGATCCAACAGCAAGTTGAGGGCTTTCCTACAGTCACTAACACGTTTCGATTTGATATTGTGACCCTTCAAAGCTTTTAGCGCTGCCTGGCTGTCGACCTACTTCATTTTTGCAGTAAGTGTCATCAACGTTTTTTTTTTAACCGAGTTCTTGTTTTTAGTTATAACAAAATGTCCAATTATGACATTACTTTTGAACCACCTTGTGTAAGTATTTAAGCAAAGTTCACCGTTTTTTTTTCTATAAATCTTACATTGCTGATTAGATATTAAAATCTTTAAGAAACAAACCCCATGTCATATGCTCTGATATTTGCGGCTTTTTCTTTTTAACTGTGAAAACAGCGAAATATTTGTTGCACTCAAACATTGTGTTTGGGGCCACAAAAAATAAAGTGAAACAATTGCGTGTGAAACAAAGACGTCAAACTAGAGTCAGAAATAATCTATTGTATAGACTGGACGAACATGTAAATGTCTAAACAGCTGAAAATACAACAAAGAAAGAAACTGCAACAACAACAACAACTACAACCAAAAGGTTGCCGACAATCAGTCCAAGTAGTACCCCAGCACCATGAAGTGATCATCAGCAACCGCGTCTAGCTTATGGAGATAGTTAACAGGCATTTTAACAGTACACACTGCCACGTCGCGTTCTCACATGCATACTTACACACATCGCTCATTTACTTCAATAGTGTCATAACTCCAAAAATGCATTATTGAGTTAATAATGCAAAATAATTAAGCATTTTATATATTAGCTTGTGTAAAAATTTCATATAAATAGCTTTTACTACTACCTCGTGAAAGAATAATATTTTTTCATGTCTGCATTGAGTTGCATGTAAATTGAAAACTTTAAACGCATTTTCTGTGAAACTAGTTTTTTTGAGTTATGACATTATTGAAGTAAATGAGCGATATTTGTATGTGTATATGTGTGGTTTATTTGTAGATATGTAGCTGCCTCAATATTGAAAGGATGTCTGTCTGCATGTTGCATAAAAATCGACAGTGATTACGACGTGTATGTAGATGAAAAAGAACATTGATTTATCACAAATAATTTATCACTCATTAGGGAATGCATTTTAGATGCAAAGCAACACAACAGCAACAAGAACAACAAAGCACAACCATCAGCCGTGCGTTCTTTAGAGATTTACATTGATTTAATTTTATTTTTTTTTTTCTTCGTACTCGTATTACTGTTGTCGTTTTCTCAGCATTTTTAATTTACTAAAACATTTAAAGGCGTTGAAAGGTGTAGTAAAAGAAATATTATATTTTTCAAATGCAAAATATTCAACACGTGTATATGTAAGTTCGTATCCCAGACATGGTACGAGTATATCATCTTGCGACTGCGACTGTGACTGTGACTGTGACTGGAAACTTTTTGTTTTTATGCGAGCTCCGCTCTCCAATGTATGTAAATTTATGCTATAAAACCTGTTACATTGACATTTATAACCAAGCATTGGTATCTATCAGTTGTATGGTCAGTTAGTTTGGCTCTTTAGGAAAACAGAATAAATGAAATGAGTATAGATGGGGTCAGAAAAAAAATTAATTCAAAGATTATGGTGATTTTTATTCAAGCATGACATGATGTTAAAGGAAAAACATAAGAAGAAAAAAAGTTGTAAGATGTTGATAGATATTCGACCGAAAAAGGTTACCAAAAGGTGTTTGATTAATAGAAGGTGATTAAAAAAAGCCAAGCTTTTTTTAGAAAATTATACAAGATTATTGGGAAATTGTTATTAGTATGTCGGTTTAAATTTCTAACAACTGCATGCACCTGGGCGCATCTTACAAGTTTTTAATTTTCTTCGTGAAACGCCACGCAATTGCCTAAAAATCTGCTTATGGTGTTGGATTTTGTTAAAGAGAAATTAATTTGGTTTAATGGTAGGAGGTAAAATTTTTTTTAAAAAATTAATTGCATCTTTTCAGATAAAAATTATTATAATTTCAATAACTATTTATTCGTTAATATTTTGTTTCTTAGAAGGTCTGAAATTAATTTTAGACTCTACTCCTGTTTTAATATATTATATGAATTTAGGTTGACTTCCAACACGTAAATTGTATTCGCAATAATTTATTATTACATATCGTCATCACAAATACCTAATAACCTATCTGCAAAAATTTCAAAATTGAGTTTTTTACGGATTGTTACTCCCTATATCATAACGCATATGTGTGCAAAAATTTCTACATCTAATATTACAAATGACCAAGCTATTACCAGTTTTTGTACCTAATTTTCGTTTCAATATTGCAAATAGTTGCAATTTTATAACGTTTAGTCCCTCTTCTGTAAACTTTTGAAAACTGCAGATAGGTTATTAGGTATTTTTGATGACGATATATACATATATTATGTACTTGTATTATATTATTGTTATATATTGTTATAACAAAAGTTGTTCCATAGATTATTGATGGCTTTTGACATGAAAATAAGGGTGGCGTTGGCTGAAGTAGTTAGCACGTTGACTACAAAATCGAAGGTACTGGGTTCAAGCCAAGTATCCGACAGTCATTAAAAATAACAACACAACGCATATTTCTGATGTGCATTAGTATCCTTTGTATCAGTTACTATGGGATAAATTCTAGTGATGCGGGCAATAAGACACTGGTCACTAAAAACTATATCGACTTCCTGAGATACTAATACTAATGTAACATCTGAGCGCCCTCCTTCGTTGCGTTGCAGAACCATCCGCGAAGTAAAATAATCAATAAAATGGCTACTAAACACAGTTTTGAAAATTTAATACGCCTCATTTGACGCCAGAAGGAGCTGCAACACTTCATTATCAAAAAGCGTGCAAAAAAGCAGAGTTGTAAAATAATGAAGCTTTCCTCTATGTCTTCCTTCTTCCCTATCACCCTCTCTCACTATCTTCTCTTCAACTAACAGATAGCACAAAAGGATCATTGTATTGGACTCAAGTGAGCTGGACTCTAAAATTTAACCCTTCCTTACCAGCAGCCAGCTAACCTAACCTAAAATGACATGAAGTTGCTAGAACTGTTTCGTAGGGTTTTTTATTTTTATATATTTAAATTTATCGCGCATTAACTTCATTGATATTCGCCATTTCATACACCGGCTATCATAAGTTTAAACGTGCACGGTGCACCCATAACCATATAAAACAGCCGTTCGAGCCAAACTAATTGCCGACACTGTATTTGATTATAGGTGACTCGCCGTAACGCCATAGCCATTAACATAGAAACCAATTGAATTTTGGTTAGGTTATGGCTATGGCACGTCTAATTGCACCTTAAAATATCTTTAGGATTGTTTTTTCATAGTGTGATTTAAACTCTCATTAAATTGGTTTTGTTTTTGTTTTTATTTTTAGATTGCACTTTTTCCCCTACCCAATAAATACTTATTGTTCACTTGTTTCAGTTAAGGCTTATTTCTTTGAACTTAAGATTTTACAAAACCTGTACAACTAATAATCATTAACAATTAAGATAATTTGTTGGCTTTAATAATGCTTGGATTGCCAATTCGTTCGTTCCTAAAATTGCTTTTTTTTTTAAAAGAAGCATGTAATACAACTTTTGATTGGAAATTACTACTTGAGTTCCTAATCTTATTGATTGGTTGGTTTGTTAGCCGTTTTCTCAATATTTTTGCTTTTCATATGACAAAACTACTTGTGGTATTTTATAATTATGCCAAGTTAAGTTTGTGTTATTTTAAAGCTATAAAAAATTCATTTTAATGATACTTTTAGCATTTTTTTTTGTTGTTGTCCCATTTCCTTGTATGCAGCCAAAGAGAGTGTAGTTAGTGTGGTAAAGTGTCTGACTAAATGTATTTAATATGTATATAATCTGGCGACTTTTGCAACATCTATAAAAGGTTATGAAGGGGATAGGAAACTACTTATTAGTCTTGGTAGTAGTTATCGTACGTATCGTAGAAAATACTTATTTCTTTGATACGACTAAGTATGAACATAATGGACAAGTGGTATTGTTAATGTGACACATTGATTGACAGTTAGCTATTTCTGTTTGAATACGAGTAAAATTTTCTTGTATTTTAAAATAAAGAAAAAACATTTTAATTGCACCCACTTTAAATTTAATTTATTAGATTTCTTTACACATGATCTTGTAAGTGAATTTATTTACATACTCATGAATAATTCGTTTAAGAATTCGGCTCTAAACAGAAAGAAATATGTATGTATGTCTTTAACCCCAATTGTTGGTGTATTAAAAATATTCATATTCGTGTTTGAAAGGCTAAAACAAAATATCTTGCGTTCAAAATGCTTATGGCAACAATAAATGTCGATGGTGTAGAAATCAATCTGTATGCAAATTGTTTTAAATTTTTCAATATAAAATAAAACAAGATATTGATCTATGCCGACACAAAATGTTAGACAAAACCAAAAATTTATTTCTTAACCATTATTATTATTATTGTTATTATTATTATTATTACTTTATTTTTAAGCCAAACGCCCAGATTTCACCCCACTTGACAAAAGTTACAAACGTTCAGCCTTTTTTTGATATAAAATATTTCTATTAAAAGCCTCGACATAGAAAAAAAACACACAAAAAAGCGGCACTTAAGGCTAAAAAGTAATAATTTTTAAGTAATTTTTTGTAAAAAACAAATGTTATAGAAATAATAATAATAATATGAAAACAAAAAAATACATCAAAATGCGTTTGACACAACAGCGCCATAGAAAAGCGTACACTCGTATTTTGTACTTTGAACGTGTGAGCATTTATAGTTAATTGAATATTGTTTGAATGCACAACTGTTATTACCAGGGAAACCACAAATATGCTCTAAAAAAAGTATTTTATGCGCATTCAATATGCACTAAAAACTTGTAAATATGCGCTTAAAAGTAAAAATATGCTCTTAAAAATAGAATAAATTGGTTTATTTGTAAATGAAAATATATTTTTTAATCAAAAATTCAACAACATTTGCATATAAAATAAGAAAAAAATAAATAACCAAAAAACGGAAACATAATTAACAAAGAATAACTGGGTTTGAAGTGCAGGTTAAAACAAAATTACTATAAAAATTTTTACTAAACCAAATTCATTTTTATTGGATGCATAAGCATTTAACTTTAATTTCAAAAGATCACGATATCAGAATTAAGGCTTTGGAACTGTATTTTGGATAAATAAGACAAGATTTTAATTTATAATTTTTATTGCAATAAATAACAAAATATTGACCTAGAATTTCAAATAAAAATCTTTTCTGTCCCGTCTTAATGAACTTTCATACATTTACAATGTTCCTTCAAGGTCTTTTCGGGGCAGAGTAAATCACACACAGCTAAATCACACATAGCTAAATTTGTTTTGCAACTAACGTCCGTAAAACTGGGTTATATATAAAAAAAATTATACACTACATGGAACATTGGAACAGAGATTTAGATGGCGAAAATTAAAAATAATTTGTAAGAAAAAAATTTTCTTTAAAACTTAAATTTTTATTTCGAAAATGAAATTTTAATGCGTTGCTAAAAAAAAATTTCATAAATTTTTTTTTCGGAATGGAGAGTTTTTTTAAAGGATGGTGGTGCCAAGCGGGTTGAAATAAAATAAATTCTATAAAGTATGAAAATATGCCCTAAAAGCGTAAATTATGCTCTAAAAATTCGAAAATATGCTAAAAATATGCGTGTAAAACTGATATATGCATAAACATGCTTTAAAGGGTAAAATATGCAAAAATATGCACTAACAAATCGATGCCAAAATTCATTAAAAGTTCTGAAACGGATAAATATATTGTCCCCGCATTAATACGTGATACAAGAAAAAACATGCAATTGCATATTTGCGGTTTCCCTGGTTATTACAAACATAATAATATAAAGCTAAATCATATCATAGATCAAAAATCAATAACAACAAAAGCAATAAAGGTAACATTGAAAATATGTATGTATGTCTGTACATCAAAGAAATTTTACACGATGATCTTATACAAATCTAGCATAACAGAAATGTGTCTTGTCATGCTAAAAAGTAACATAAAAGCAACACAGTCACAGTCACAGTCACAGACAGACAGAAAGACAGACAGACGGTATCTTAATGGAGGGGGACAGACCTACAAACAATTCTTATTCTTTCACAAGTATCAAAGTACCAGATAACAGACATTTAGGCGTTTTCTTATGAATATTTGTTCATTTATAATCTCGAGAATGAAAAAAAGAGTTAAGTGCAAAATTCTACTTTAAGCCAAAATATTCAAACAAAAAGCCAGTGAAATATGTATATAAAAAAAGATCTTAAAGTGTTAAGAATTCAATTAAAACCACAATTTTTGTTGTTGTTGTTGTTGTTGTGTATTTCAGAAGAAAAAAACAACGCCGCTCGTATTGTTGGAGAAAATATGGTGACGATGTTATTTACGATGATAAAGATGACGGTAAAATCGTTTTAAAATGCTCTCAAGCCTTTTCGATATGAAAAGTGTTTACTGAGAAATTTAAAAAGAAAAATTTAGAAAATGTCTTAAAGTTATAGACCATTATTACAATAATTCTGCCATTAAGTGCTTATGTATAAGATTTAGGGGTTTTGTATTAATTCCCTGTCATATTTGTGAGACGTACTATTAAGAAATTAATTTATGCTGCTTTTATCCAGAAAGTTTATAGTGTCAACTGTAATGGCAATCGAACTTTTCAAACTTTTTCGATAAAATTTTAACTACATTGGTTGTAAATTATATTCTAAGAAAATTAATATACAGCTGCAGTCGAAATATTAGCTGGATGATAAATCTTTAAAGATCCAGAAGTGATTTTATTAAAATAGCAATAAAAGTTCTTGTAATTACTTCGTTAGTTATAATTACCAAAACAAATATTTCTTTTAATGCCTTATATTATCTTTCCACCGACTTTAAATCAAGTAGCTTTAAGTAAATCACTTCAAAGTGTTTCCACCGAACTTGTGAGTGATTTGTTGTTCGAATTTTCGTACTCAATTTATGCATGTGCTTCATAAGTTGGTCGCAGCAGCTGTAATGTGAATTTTATTCACATGTGGTTGACATTTAAAATTGATTAAATATTCCTTAATGTAATTTTTTCGAAATTGTCAATCACTATTGATGGATGACCCAGAGATGGAGTTTGTAATTTTAAAAGCAACGCATTGTTGCATACATAAATCGAGTTCGAAAAATAGCATTTTCGACATTATTTAAAATAAATCAACCACTTTGAGGTGATTTATTCATATGCAAATGGTAAATCATATATAAATTAACATGCTTTGCACAAATCATCATGATTTGTATAAATCATGCCGGTGCAACAAAAGTTGAAACCTGTGAACCGGGACTTCACAAAGAATACCTGCCGTATTAAAAACAATAATTTGGATTTGGAGTGCACGTTAAAACAAAATTGCCATACAAATTTCGACTAAAGCAATTTATACAAATTATTTTTTTTTTTTTTTGATACTCGGAAAAATTTAACTTCAATTTCAAAAGAGATCGCGATATCAGAATTAAAATTTTGGAACTTTATTTTGGATTAATTAGACAAGATTATTATTTATAATTTTATTGCAATAAAAAACTAAATATTGACCTAGATTCTTAAAAAAAATCGTGTTCTGTCACATCTAAGTAAACTTTTATACATTGACTATGTTCTTTCAACGTCTACTCCGGGCACAGTCCGGCAAACCGAATTTTTATTTAAATTAACTGCCATAACAACTATGCGTCATCGTTTTTGCTGTGAACTCTGATTTATACTCACTTCTGACAAAAGATTAAGTTTTTGGACTATATACATACATATGTACATACATATTAAGAAAGTCTTATTTGTAAGCTGATTAATTTGTAGGAGAGAGACGAGGGGAAAAGAAGCGACTACTCAGCTTCATTTACTGTCAATACGATTTGCTTTCTCATTCGTAAGTCCTAATTTACACTATGCAAGTCTTATTGCTAAGCTGATTAGTTTTTCAGGAGAGAGAGACGAGGGGAACAGAAACGTTTCTCTCTCGCCTGTCTCTGCTAAAAAACTAATCAGCTTAGCAATAAGACTTGCATAGTGTAAATTGGGACTAATGTGAAAAAAGCACACATGCATACACAAAAGTATGCATAAAAATATGAGCTAAAAAATAAGACTTGCATTGTGTGAACACCGATGAAAGTTCAAACAAGAAAAAGTGATAAGTTTAGCAATAAGACTTGAATAGTGTGAACTGGAACTTATGAACATATTTATGTATGTCTTCTTACTTAAATGTAAGAAGACATTGTCTGTCACCTGAATAATAAAAAAAAGAATCAAACCCTGCCACTAAACCAATCTTCAATCATCTTCACGGCCCAAAGCCTAAAACTCTAAAAAAGACACGGATATTTTTTTATCTACAAAAAAGCATCTCAACCATTATTAAGAAGACATAAGTTAGTTTGTCTGTCCCACTGTTCATTTCTGTGTTGACAATGAATGTCCCTTTCCAAAAATAAAAAAGAAATTAAATACCAAAATAGAGAAAAGAGATTTTTATTTCTAAAAGGTTTTCTTCTAAATCAATTTAATTTGTATTTTTTGTTTTTTATTTTATACCATAAACATAGAAATCATTTTTGACGTTATTGTTGTAATCTGAATGTAACTATTAGATGATTTTTGAACAGATATCAAAAACAACAATCAACATAATGCGGGATTCTTTCTTAACGTTATCTGTAAAGCAGGTACATTAATTGTTTCATAGTGAGGAGAAAAAAAAACTAAAATTAAATAAAATTTTAATGATAATGATAAGTTACATTTAGTAGGAGGTAACGGATTTATTTTTTCTTTTCACATTTGAAATATTTTTTAATGTGCTAGACGCAAGTGCGACCTCGTCGTCTGTTGCTTTGATCGTTTGTTCAAAGAACTGGCAAATGTTTTGAAATTCTACAAATTTAAATGAAGTTATCGCCCGCAATTAGAGACTGTTTCACATTTCGTCTGTACCCTTCATTATTGTTTAAATTATTCAAGGGTCAATGATTGACTTTTAGACATCAAAAACTATCAATACTTCTTAGCGAGAGTAGAGTAGATTTTTTTTTAATATTGTGGTAAAGTGTGTATTCACAAATGTGAAAGTGCTGGAGTTGTAAAGATACAGGTCTTTAATTAGTTTGGCCACCAACCACCATCATAATTTTGACATAAAATTTTTATTTCAATTTCGGTACGTTGTTTTGTTTCTCGCAATGATTTTCTATGTGCACTGAATCTTAACCACCCTTATGATTTTGTTGTCGCAACAGTTTGCTCTTTTATGTTGGACACATATTTCAAAGATCGTTATAATTTAATTGTGTGTTTTAGTTTCAAAACTGTCAACTTGTGATGACTCTTTGATTGATTTTTGTGGAAATTGCTCGGCGGGAGACAGTCTAATCTTTTGGTTTAGTCTCTGTGGGAAAATTTACCCATTTGCAAGTTCTTTTACTTCAAAATTTCTATTGCTTTCTGAGAAACCATGCAGAGCAATTTTAGTACTTTAAAAAAATTCTTGAAATGTAGAGAATTCAAGGAAAGTTCGTTTTTGTTTTTGAGGTCGCTGCGCCTTTTGTACTTGTTGTTGGTTTTTTGTCAATCCATTCATCACTGAACTTTTTACAAACACGACGGTCTTCGAGAGCCCGATTTCAATCCAACGTTCATCTAGTACTCTCATATTTGAAAAATCAGTTGTTACAACGGCAAATTCTTAACAGGTAAGGTTCAAAACACAGCTGATCTATTTTTTTACCTAATTCAAAACGAATTCATAAAACTGTTGGCTCGTATGTCAAAAGGGAGATTTTTTCGACGGCGGCGGCTCCAGAGAAAACCATCGGCGGAAGCTGAGAACAAATAAGATGAAAATCAAATTTAAGATAAAAAATATTTAAAAATAAATAAATTAGTTTACATTCTACATAGAGAATCGGTAGTTGTTTTTTAGGCGTCATAAGCCAAACATTTTTCGGCCGCGGCGTAGCTGACTAAAACTATCGACGGCTCGACTCAGCCGGCGTAGGTCTCTGCTTTAGTGTTTTCAATCAGCTGCTTTTAATATAGGAGCCTCCCAATACAACAACAAAACATCATATTAATAATTTTGATTACGCCAAAGTTAGTATCGCATTGTAGAGATGGTAAAATTGAGCTTTCATTACAAAAATGCTTTCAGCAAATCGTAATACAATGAATCAAAACAATTCACATATTCCATTTGCACAGAAAACCAAATACAAAGACCGCTGATGATGAAGGTGTAGTGGCCTTCGAAAACAGCTAGTTGTTCCGTTCTACTACGTTTTTGTCAGAATACTTACAACTAACTTTGATGTTATTTGTTCATTAATAATTATCACATGTAATTTGGCTTACAAAGCGATACGAACCTTAGCCTAATAAAAATCATAAATATAGAAAAATACCATATTGTTTTTATTGTTTGTAATTTGTTCTAGTATTTGCCTTGATTGTTACAATAAACTTCTTAAACTTTAAACTTACTCACTTTGCAGCAAAGGTTATTACATATACATATCATCTATTTGCAGAAATAATAACCATATTTTCATATTGTGTAAAAATTTCATTCAAATGTCTTGTTTACTCAACTCTTGAAATCATAATAAAATTTTTCTATTCGCTTAAGTTGTGTGTAAATTAAAAACCTTAAACTCCCTTTCCTGCAAACTAGTTTTTTGAGTTATGACGTTCTTTGAGTAAATGAGCAATATGCTTACTAAAATTGCAAATATGCAACGAAAAATAATTTCCGCTCATGTTTTATTTAGACTTGTATCGAACTCTTTCAGTAGCTCGTTTTTGACACAAACCAATGATCAAACCCATTTAAATTACATGGGTTTGATCATTGGTTTGTGTCAAAAACGAGCTACTGAATGAGTTCGATACAAGTCTAGTTTTATTATTTTCACTAGACTTGTATCGAACTCATTCAGTAGCTCGTTTTTGACACAAACCAATGATCAAACCCATGTAATTTAAATGGGTTTGATCATTGGTTTGTGTCAAAAACGAGCTACTGAAAGAGTTCGATACAAGTCTAATTTTCACTTATACGAAGTGTTGTTAACTGCACGAACTTTTGCCATTATTTTTTTTCGTTTTTCAGTGCAACGTGCTTATGGCTTTTATTCAAATATATGTACGTAAAATACTTGTATGACATATTTCGAGTAAAACGTGCTTTTTGTTTCTCTAAAACAAAAATTAAACAATTTCAAAACATAAGCGATTATTCATGGCAACCACAGCCAAAGAGCACTTAAATATATTATATTAAATATTCTTTGCTTATCATATGATATATTCAAAACATTTAAAAGTCCCATTAAAATAATCACATACAAGGTCTTAAATTTTCTTTACAAAAACTTGATATCAAACAAAGAAAAAGAAAATCCCCATCAATAATTTGAAACAAAGAAAAAAGATCAAACACGTTCAAACTCACAACAACAACAGAAATGATTTCATTGAACTGAAATCATACAAAATATTCATATCAAACGATAGCCCTCTTCTCACATATTTTAAAAAACTTTGAAAAAAAAACCAAAAAACAAAATTATCAACAAAATGCATATGAATATGTATTTCTTGGGTTTGGGGTCGGCATTTCATATCATATTTATTTTCGAGTGGCTCATTTCAATCATAACAAAATTACATATTTCAACAATAACGTAAATTATTATTCAAATGATAACTACAAACTAAAAACTGACTTTTTTCATTTGGTTTTTTAAATTCAAAACATTTTCGTAGAGAGATAGTGAGTGTTTGGCTTTCTATTTTTTTTTTTTAATTTAATTTTTTTGTGTTACTTTTAATTTATTAAAATGCTACATTTATTTCATTTAATACAAATTACTTCAATTTTGTTTACAAAATTTTTGCTTTGTTGGTGTTGATTTTAACAGATTTTTTTTTTTAGTTTTTTCCATTTTTGGCCTTTTAATGTATGAAAATTAGTGATGGTATTTTTATGATCGTAATAATCGTTATGATTATTAGTTTTATGAGCAGCATTATCATATTGAGTAGTGGCAAGAGTTTAATGGTAGCGGCTTAAGTACTTCAGTTTTCAATACTACTCGTATAATTTTGATTATGGAATCTCGATGTGGCTTAATAATAAATATGTAAATATATATATAAATATGTATTAAATATAATTATATTGACACTTTTTATTAAATATTTCTATGTTTTATTAAAAAACTTTAAATTCTATTAACACTGGGGAATTCATTAGACTTGTATCGAACTCTTTCAGTAGCTCGTTTTTGACACAAACCAATGATCAAACCCATGTAATTTAAATGGGTTTGATCATTGGTTTGTGTCAAAAACGAGCTACTGAAAAAGTTCGATACAAGTCTAGAATTCATTAGAAAAATTTGTAGCGGTTGTATCTGCGCATAAAGAAAGAAAATGTTACAGCCCCCGCTTTTGAATTTGCATTTTGGGCATATTTAATTGAGCTGTTACCTGATTTAAAAAAATTTCCATTAACTTTTTCCCAACTACCAAAAGGTTAATCTGATAACAGAAATTAGGGATTATCCAAGTTGGCCGTAGTACATCTACTAATTGGAATTTTTCATGTTCTGTATGGCATGTAACGCTGACTTGTTAAAAATTCATGGCATCCACATAAAGCTGGTTTCACACGAAATGTATTTTACATTAGAACCCTGCATAATACCATTTAAAAGAACTTTTAAGACATCAAGGATTTTTGAAATACTTCGCTGTAGCGAAGTCTTTAAAAACAAACACTGAACAATAGAGCTGGCTCCAACTCGTTCATTCGTTCATTTTTGCCACAAACCTATGATCAAACCTATGTAATTTAAATGGGTTTGATCATAGGTTTGTGGCAAAAATGAACGATTGAACGAGTTGGACCCAGCTCTACTGAACAACACCGTTTGCAAGAAATTTATTTTAGTTGTTGTAGGTATATAAGTAAAAATGCAAACACTTTGTGGTGTTTGATTTTTCCTACATATACAAGATAACCCAGCTAGCATTTGGGTGATTATTTGTTGCAGAAATATCTTATATGATTCTCCTGAGATCACTTTTGATGCTTAAAAACTGATTTATTACTTGGGTGGTTGAAAAGTATTCAGTTAAAATTCATGTACATGATCGAAATGCAAAGAAACCGTAAAAAGGCTATTTAATGTTTTAATACTACCAGAAAATTACTCAAGAATAAATCAGGAAATTGTATCATAAATGATTCCTTGGTATAATTCATCTGTAAGGTACAATTTCCTCACAACGGGAGTATCATTTATGATCGAAAAATTAGCTCATATTCGGTTATTTTTACCGTCGAGATGATTCGGAAAAGATTCGATTGTGATACAAAATGCTAGCTGGGAAGTTGTGTGTATACTATTTTATTTTTCTGCATACATACAAACGTACGCATGCATTTAAATCCCAGCTAGCATTTTGTATCATAATCGAATCTTTTCCGAATCAGCTTGACGGGAAAAATAACCGCATATGAGCTCATTTTTCGACCATAACTGATACTTCCGTTGTGAGAAAATGGTACCTTACAGATGAATCATACCAAGGAATCATTTATGATACGATTTGCTGATTAATTTTTGAGGAATTTTCTGGTAGTATTAAATCATTAAATCACCTTTCTGCGGTTTCTTTGCATTTGGTTTCTCTATTTTCAAGAAATCAAAATTTGATCACATAGATGAATCATAAGTAAATCTTTTTTCAATCACCCAAGTGATAAATCAGTCTCTAATCATCGAAAGTGATCTGAGGAGAATCATTTCTGCAAAAAATGATAACCCAAATGCTAGCTGGGATTAGTCGTGTGCGATTGCTTTAAGCACCAACATAAAAGCAATAGCAACACTCAAAGGTACAATTAGTGGGCTTATCTCTTATAAAATATATAGTGTTTGTATCCTTGCAGACTCAAATCTATCCATGTTTTGAATTTTCTCAAAATTGGTGTGATAGCTTCTGAGAGGCAGAAATATCCCCCTACCACCCCTCGTGCTCCTAGTTTTAAATAAAATTTAACTTATGTATCTTTGTTGACTTAGATCTATCTATGTTCTGAATTTTATCAAAATCGGTTCCTTGGCTTAGTCTTTCAAGCGCAACAAACAAACAATAAATTTACTATCGCATGCATATAAGTTAGTAGAGACACCTTCAGCTACCACAGTCACGAACCACGTATCTAAATCATGAACCTTTCAGCAAAGACACAAACCATATTGGAGATTCCAGAAATAAGCTTAAAATTACGGCAACACTGAAAATCTAAAAAAATCGCACTGTAGTTGTTACAGTATTTATACTCAGGTGAAGACACTACTTTTTCTTGTGGTATTTGGAGTGTTTGTTACGAACAAGAAGTGTTCGCGACATTACTTGTAAGCACTCGTATACACGAACATCACTACATCAATCGTGCTTTGCTTATTATACAACAGTATTTATTTTTGGTTTAGTATTATACATGCCACGATCATAGATTTAAAAAGCAAGACGTACTTACATTTCAAGAATGTTTACGCAGGTCTCTAGTTTTCGTTTGCCGTGTCAGCTATGCAACTCATGTGTAGCTTCGCATGTCTGTCAAAATCTCCAATTTATAGATAACCTATAACATTTGCTTTCAAACGTACTTGCTTAGATGCATCTGTCATAAGCTCTGTCTTTATATTTTTGTTATTATACTTAAACAGCTGATGCTTTGTCTGATGCTTTGTTAGATGAAAAATAAAATGCGATTAAATTGAAATTTTTGCAACTGTCATTTTATCTTGAATTTTATAGTAGAAATGTCATAAAGTTTCTACACGGAATGTGTGTATGTATTTTGCAGTGGGAAATTTTACATGTCAGATGTAAAAAACATGGCGTGTAAAACCAGCTTAAGTATTACACAATAAAAGTATGAGCAAACCGCTTAGCACGATGGAATCATTAGAAGCTCGTCAAATGTATCTCAAAGTCATGAAATGTTTCCTTATAATTTATCTAAGCAATTTATTATTAGGCAGTCAGTAGGATTAGTCCCAGTCCAGACTTGTAATTTTTGTTGCAGCAATTCTTGAATATGTGCGAGAGTGTTGAAATAGAAATATATACATTTGGTATTCATCTCTCGCTCTTTCTCACTAAAAAATAAAAAGTTGCTGCAACAAAAATTGCAAGTCTGGACCGGCACTTAACAACTTAAATGAGAGTATTCATTGTTGAGGAAAATGATTGATCATTGTTCCGACCATACTAATTCTCAATTTTTCTACGTACGAAGGACTGTTTTTTTGCATATACCCGTAGCACGCAAAACACCATCCATGCCAGATCTCTCCTGAAATTAAACACTGCTTTATCGAGTTAAGAATCTTTTACGGAAATAAAGCCTTCAGTACACGGCCTATAAAAACGCAAATTGCGCATGTGGCTCTCATGTACGAGTAGTTTTGAAGTCGTCATGAAGCTAAATTGGCTACAGGCTGTGTGGCAGTAGTTGTTTGATTGTGGTTATAAGACCGAGTTTACATCTGGCACACATATGTCCCAAAAAGCGTAACCACTAATTACTAATGAATAACTGTTTGATTCAGTCATGTATTTATTGATTTAAACAGTTCCCAATCATGTTGGATTCTACCAAATTGTCTATTAGTTATATATGAAACTGTTTAACTTAGTAAATACGTGTCTGAATGAAACAGTTTTTCATTAGCAATTAGTGGTTACGCTTTTGTCAGTTTAAATTTGGTCCAAGCTTCATTGGGGAGTTGGGGAGGCAATAGAATTGCAATGAAGAGCAAAGAATTAAAGATTTTGCTTATATTTAGAATAAAATTGTTCGTTGTATTGACAAAAAGTTCCATTAATTTAATGAAGAACCTTAAAGGAAACCGCTTCATTGGCTTTTTCTTTTTTTTTCAATAAAATTTGTTTATCACCGAATCCAACGTACTATTAAGCTCTTCATAAACTAAAAGCATAAAATACTTAACATCAATTCAGCAATAGTTTTCTTTTAAGCAGCATGTGTTTATACGAATTTGACTGTATATGTAAATTGTTTTTTATATCATTTATCGATTTGTATGAATCTCATTGTCGACATCTCTAACGACATGTGTAATTTATTTGAATTTATAAATAAAACGTCTCACTCTTAACGTATTTAAATATGTGTGTATATTCCGCATTATCTGATTTATTTTAAGTTCTGGTTTTTTTTAAATATTTATGTACATAAAATATAAAAATTTAAAAAAAAGACATTTATAAAACAAAAATTTTGTTTTATTAATAAGCATGATAAGATCTAAAGTTATTTTTATATACTACATATGTACATATTACAATTTATGCACAAAAGCCAAACAACAAGTTTATATAATTATAATATTGATTTGTTATTGTTGGTAACACTTTATAAATTAAAAATATTTCATTTATGACTCAGACAAATTATAATATGATATATGTATATAAAGTTTTTTTTTTCTATTATCTTCTTAAAACCTCCATCTCAAGTCATTAAAACCATCCAATATTTTGTCACTTTTAATTGAATATTTTTGTTTAGTTTTAAATATAAAGTTTCTTCATTTTTTTATGGTTTTTTATTTTGTATTAGAAATTTTATTTTTTTTTCATCCTGGCAATGGAGATCAGTTATTTTATTGGTCAGTTTTATGACTTTTTAAACTAATAAAAAAGCTATAATTTTTCTAATACGAAATTGTGGTAGTTTTCTATTGAGAGTGTTGTTAGTGCGTGCTTACGAACAGTAGCTTGATTGGCGATATAATTTGACAGTTTCATGTATATGTATGATAAGTTGTAAATGAAACTATAGGAATTCAATAAAAAAAATTTGTTTACAAAGAATTTATTACCTGCACAGTCGGGTGATAAAAAAAAACAACTAACAAAAGCCTCTACAGAAGTGATTTTATGGGATCATTATTACAAAAACATGTCTGATTTAAAAGGTATTAAAAACAAGCCCATTTTAATATGTTTATGAATACTTTTTTTTTAATAAAATTTTTGAAGCGCGTGCGTATATAATTTTAGGTCTAGGCAATCAAACATTTCTTAAACTGTACTGGATGACTTCTTTGTGAATTTTAATTTAGTAACTGAGCGCACTTTCTTTAAATTATTCTAATTTTAATTTTAATATTTACATTATGTATAACTAACCTGACCAGACATCCCGCTTTTTAGAGTTTTGAAATTTTCAATATCTTATTCGATTTTCTTTTAAATATAACTGACAAAAATTCGTTCAAAATATTTTGTAAGTGTGTGGTTCGCTGCACGCCATATAGGTACGTTTTGAGATAAAAAGAAGTGCCACGCTTGCGGTTCAACCTTCACTATTTTGCAGATGCAATTCTCGTTATTAACACAAATAGTCGTGAAGAGTTTAAAAATTCTCGCTGCATTAGTTTCAAAGATATTTTTTTAAGTAAACATTTTCGCTTAGTTGTCCAATCCAGATTATTTTCTATCATCGGTATATAAATATTTTTGTTTATATCAAAGCATTTCTTTTGAGTTGATAACTGTATTTTCTAAGTACGTCCGAACCTTTGTGTGTGCACATTACGCATCCTGCTTTCTAAAATATATTTATTTTTAAATCCCGCTTTTTGACAACATTTTCTTTAAAATCTCGCTTTTTGATCGATCATGTCCCGCTTTTTGCAAAAACCATCTGGTCACGTTATGAAATACTTTTAAACGCAAAGCAATTTTCCTTCTTTTTCATTTGAACTAATTGTTTAGATAAATTAATAATTCTGATACTAGAGTAAACAAATATTCAGTAACACAAAAGCTTCCAAGGAAGTCAATATGATCTGGAAGTCGTGATAATTCGGATATAGGTCTGTCATTGCAAGAAATTCTGGTTTTTTATCCGTATTCAGTGAATCCGAATTCCTGATGTTGAGTAAATCTGACTTTTCGTCATGATGTTGAGTAAATCTAATTTTTCGTATGAATTTTCTTTATTTATTTTCCTTAATTTCTTTTAAATATATATATTTATATATATATATATTTTTTTATAAATAAATATATAATACTTCATGACATTGAAGTATTTGCGTAAGTATTCGCGAAAACTACAAATGATCTCCAATTTTACATAAGTGAAAGAGCTTCTTAATTAATTATCTGGATGTTGTTAATAATCGAAAGTAAAAAAGGCACACATATTGATATTTTGGAAGCAGAAAAAAATTAATAATTACTTCTGCTGTGCCGATTTTTATATACCCTTCACTGACACACATAGGAGTACATATATTTATTTTTTGGTCTATTGCAAGTTATAGTGCCGTTCGGGTATTTTTTGATCCAAGGATCTTATTTTCATTCACCTTTAATTCGATTATATGGGAAGACTTGCGTAAAGATCTTTCTAAAATAAAAAATATGTTTAAGAAATAAAAACAATACTTACGCCAGCTAACCCTTAAAAATCAATTTCAATGTATTTTTAATAAAAAATATTGTACCAAACAAGTAAAATAATAACTTGGGTTTATTAGTGCGTTAAATATGAAAAAAAATTTACTTGTATATACAAAAAATATATCAAATTTTCCAGTCCTGGATTTTCCCATTTTTAATACCAATCTCTTAATTTAAGAAAATATATATTTAACTATTAAAAAATAAATGTTTTTGTTAGTTATTTTGATATACCAAGAAGTAAAAATTTTCCAACCCGGGAATCGTGTTTTCGATTTTTTTATTATCAATAACAACGTTCTTCTTTAAAAAATATAAATTAGGTTGAATTTAAACAAGTAAGAGTGCTATATTCGTCTGTGCCGAATCTTATATACCCTTTACCAACGTACGTACATATATATAGTATATATATAATGTATAATTTTTTTAAAGTTTCCATCTTTGGAGCTATAATTTTCATTTTTCAAATTTCATACGCCAAACTTTTCTTTCAGAAGCATAAAATATATTCAATTTATAAAGAAAAAGAAAAAAAATTTTAGACCTATTTAATTTTACATAACACAAAAGTGTGAGTTTTCCAACCCTGGAGTCATAATTTTGGATTTTTCTGATTATTGATACCAATCTAGTTCTTTAAAAGATACATAAAATATGGTAAGTGAACAAAGCAAAAACGAAATAAGGAAAAACTTAGTTTCATTTAATTCCTTTAATATTAAAAAATTCAGTAAAGTGCGACTTTGAATCGCGCACGAAAGATAGGCTCTTTTGCTTTTTTGAAGTTTTTTTTCAGTTTAAACGATTTTTTCAGTTTTGTCGCTTTTTTCTCGTTTTGGCGTTTTTTTCTGTTTTTGAAGGTTTTTTCATTTTGGCGACTTTTTTCTGTTGTTGGGCTTTTCTTCAATTTGGCGATTTTTCTCATTTTAACGATTTTTTTTTTCATTTTGGCGATTTTTTTCTTTTTTTGGGTTTTTTTTATTTAGGCAATTTTTTTTCTTTTTTTTTTTGTTTTTTTTTCATTTTGGTGATTTTTTTTCTATTTTCTTGGGTTTTTTTTCGTTTTGGCGATTTTTTTTCATTTTAGCGATTTTCTTTCATTTTTAGCGATTTTTTTTCATTTAAGCAATTTTTCCGTTTTATGCGATTTATTTTAGTCTTAGAAATTTTTTTTAATTTGGTGCTTTTTTTCGTTTTGGCGATTTTTTTTTTGTTTTTGGCGATTTTTTTCGGTTTGGCGATTTTATAATTTTTTGTTTTTTTAGTTTTACCGTTTTTGAAAATTTCAAGAGTTTTGCTCTCACGGTTTCCAAGATACAGCAAGTTGTCAAAATTGCATAGTCAAAATTGCATTAACTGATGGAACACCCTTTAATTTAAATTTTTGGAAATTTTAGTGTTAATTTTTGTAGTCTGTATAAAAATACACTAACCTTACAAATTTCAAGTGTATATATACATACATATAATTGTATGTATATTACATGGAATTTTAAAATTTTTCGTTGCTCGTTTTGGAACACCCTTTAATTTCCAATTGTCATGTATTTGTTGTTGTAGCGACCAAAGGTCTACACAGTATGTCCAAATTTCAGGTCTGTAGCTCTTACGGTTCTCCAGAAAATAGCCTGTGACAGACATAGTTTTAGACACATGTAGTTAATTTTACATAACACAAAAAGTTAAAGTTTTCCAACCCTGGAAACGTCTTTTTAATTTTTTTAATTTAAAATACCAATTTTAGTCGTACTGAAGTGTAAAATAAGTTTATTTATTAAAAAAAAATAAAAATTTGTTTTCGGTAGTTACTTTTATATGGCAAAATAAAGTTTAAGTTTTCCAGCTCTGCAATCGTCTGCTCGATTTTGCTGAATTTCAATACCAATCTATTTTGGACACACCAGTCCAAGAACGAAGTCTCTAGCTTTTCTGGGAGCTTCGGAAAACCGATTTCACGTACAGACAGACGGACAGACGGACATCGCTTATTCGTCTTCCCTATGCATAAGGATCCAGAATATATATATTTTATGGGTCGCTTATAGAAATTACAAACGGAATGACATTTACCATTTTTGTTGGTAAAGGGTATATAAAATTTGTTTTGCTTTTATAAACCAACAAATAACTTTCCAGCCCTGGAACGGTCCTTTTGATTTTACTGATTTTCAGTAACAATCCATTTAAAAGGCCATTTCTGAAGGCCTCAAATAATTAATTTCACCTACAGACAGATGGAAAGAAGGTCAATTCTTATTCGATTTTATATATATATATATATTATTATATACCTTATGGGGTCACATATGAATGTTATGGAAAGTTTATTTAGAATGCCATAACTACCTACATACCTATGTATATACTCTTACCATTTTTGATCAAGGGTATACAAATTAGAAAATTACTCTGCCAACATAATGTAGGAGAAAAATCCCAAAATGTCCTTTTCTGGTATTTTAAAAACTATTTTACGAATTTTTGTAATTTTCTGCGTGATTCAATGAAATATTAATAATAATTAAATATTAAATATTAATAATAATAATTAATAAATAGAAAGTTTAACATAATATCTCTAGTTGTTTTGCGGTAAAGGTTCCCCAATAATCTGCATTAGCAACATTCATATGCCCATAGGATCCAGCTCGTCCTTTAAGATAGAAGTACATACCACAAGTTACGCGGCAACGCTTTTCTTACTTGTTAAGCGTTTAACGCTATATAAAAGGAAAGTTACACACCATGCTTTTAAAGCTTTTTAGTTTGTAAAATGTCAAGCCTTTGCCGGTTATTTTTTTTTTTTTGTCTTCCATTTACGTTTTATTTTTCATTAAATATTTAATGTATTTCTGTATCCATTGTTTAATAAAACAAATGAATTTCTAATAAAACTTGTGTATATTAACATATATATCTGGCAACACTAGCTGTCATTTTGTATACAGCGCGCAGAAGTTGAAGAATGTTCAACTTTTTGCGAGTTACGTGCGTCGCAAACTTCTCTATATATGTATGTAACTTGCCTTATGAAAATACACTTTCAACTTTTTTGACAGAAGTTTGTATCGTACGAGCGCATTGAACGCGTGTTGTGTACTTCCATCTTTAATAATTATAATCAATTTTAATGTATTTTTAATAAAAAAAATATTTTAATGATTTGAGATTATTAGTGCGTTAATAAATGTTAAACTTAAAAATTAACAATTTATAAAGATTACAAAAATTTGCTCAATCTATCCCATATAATATTTAATCGAATTAATCGTGAAAACGATTCGAAAAATCGTAGAATCATCGATAAGCTAATGTTATAGCTATGCTATTTATTTCACGACACTGGAGCTAGGACGTGATTTTCGTAACAAAAATAATCGACATTATTACAGTTATAAATTTATTTTTGTTTTGATTTCTTTGTGCTTAAAACCAGAGTCCAAAAATAAACGAAACAAATTGTTTGATTTTGTTTTGTTTCGTTCTTTGAAATAATTGAAATAAACACAATGAGAAGGATTGCTCAGTTTGTTTTTGCACATGAGCACAAGCCAGATAATACAGCCGATCTGTAAGCCGACTAACAGCCTCCACCGGCCACAAACAATACATTAATTTAATCGTATGCCGTTAAAAAAGAAAATAGTGGGAAATCAATGGCAACGTTTTGAAATGTTTGCGGCGAGTTTGACATCATCATATAATATAATTTTATTATATTGTTATATAACACATTAAATATGTTTTATATAGCTAAGCAGCATAGCTATAACCGGGAGTCCTAGGACACCTCTCTTTTTTTATTTTTTTTTTAATTTCTAACTATGTTAGCAAATCAATTTTGAACGGCGATGACGAAAATTTATAATTGAAATTTTTAATTGATTGGATTTATAGACTGGGTTCACACACGGAAATTTTGAGTTTACAGAAGATACAGTAAAAAATAATTAAGAGGTCCTTGTTTTCCTCTCTCTCTCTCCCCTTGAACTAAAAAGTATCTCAACTAAAATTGCCATATGTATGACTGGGTGTCATACCGAAAATTTAAGTAAATGTGGGCCTAATTGTTTACGTTTGCCTCACCAAGTGATATATTATATCGAAAGGAAAAAAATTTCACAATTTGTTTTTGTTTTTCATACAAACTCTTCACTAAGGAAAAGCACAGCAAATCCAGGCGTTTCTTTGCCTTTGGAAATTTGTTTGAAAAACAAAATAAGTTGTATAATGTTCTGAAAATGTTGTTTTTGTTTTCCAAATTTAAATATTTAGAAAAAGGGAAAACAAAGACTTTTAAGTTTCTAAATATCATTTAATTTTAACACTAAAATCAACCGTGTAGAACATAAGGTCTCATTTGTATTCTAGCAATTTAAGAATTCAATAACAATCAGATATATTTAATATGACACCCCAAATCCAATCAATGTTTATAAATATAAACATTTTCAATGGACGGAAATTTTAGTCTGTTAATCTTAGCAAAAACAGAATCCATAACAATACCACACAAAAACTATAATTAATTGGCAACACTTAAATTTCGATTATTCCTTTAATTACCAACCGAGTGTCCCCAGCTGTTTTGCATAAACAATAAGCATTAAATACAAAAACAGCAAAAAAAACTGATTTAACATTTGATTTTTTTTATTGAAACGAATCCAATCAAACAGGACTGGCAATAAATTCTAAAAACAGTGGGACTAAAAAAAGCACACGCACACGAACATACTTAAATCAAAATGAAATTTAATGAAAAAATAAAAAAGACCAAGATCAATAAGGAAAGGAAATAGTGCTAAATACAAAATATTACGCGATATTCACGCTCAACAGTGCCAAACAAAAGTCAGGAGAAATATTCGTACAAAACCAAAAAAAAAGAAACAAATAGGATTTTAAACAAAATCGAAAACATGGAATCGTCACTTAAAACACCAACGTAATACATTTAAATTAAGGCTCTCGGTATATAAATAATAATTTTTGAATTGATTTTATTAACACAAAAAAACGACCAACAACAACAACAACAACAATAACAGCAACAAGGGTACAAACGCAACCATTCACTGAACCAAATACAATTCGATTTGAATATTGTATTCAAAATTTCCAAAAAAAAAAGAAGCAAAATTAATCGAGGAACAACAACAAACTAAGAAAAAAAGTATTGGTATGATGAGATTTGAGGAGAGAATAAGAACGCAACTTTAACTCAGCAGGATGTAAAATTTCAAAATCTGACCGCGTTTTTTTTTATTTTGTTTTGTTTTGTTTGTGTGAGTTGCGTGAGGCAGCGTGATCGTCATGCGCCTGCTGTTAATCTCACTAGCTTGTGTTTTGTTTTTCGTTTTCCATCTTTCCTTTGGAGAAAAAAAATATCTCTTTGGCTAGAACAACAAGAAATGCAATATTTAGATATAATTTTTTCTAGCTCACAATGGTTGTTCATTCTTATTCTTATTTAGTATTTTTTCTTTTTCTTCATTTGCCCATGTCTGTCCGTCCATCTTAGCTGGATGACTGAGTTCTTGTGGTGTATGAAAGAGATTGTATCCTTTGATGTTTGATGTCATGTGGTGGTATCACTTGCAAATGTTACGAGATTTGTTTTTCTCGTTTTTTTTTTTGTTATTTGTTGCTTTTGCTTAAAATATTCTCAAGATTCATGCATTTATGCACTCGTACATTTAAATTTTATATTGCGATTTGATACGTTTCTTAAAAAATATTGAAGCGATAATGGATTTGTTGCAAATGAGCTTTTCAGTTTAGTGTGCTAAACATAAATAATCATTTTACATATATTATAAATATAAATTAAATATAACAAATTTATGTACATGAGTATGTAAGTATGTATTTAAAGCAAGTTGGAACAGGTTTCATTCACTTTGAGATAAATTTAAGTATTAATGTATATTTCTTTTTCAAATAAAATTATTTATTTTGTAATCCCAAATTTTAAATATTATTCAAATCTACGAACTATAATAATAATCGAAATAAAATCTTACATAGATATCTTATTTCTATCTCGCACCGATTTAAATTCAAGCAGCTCAAAGCGATAATAAAAAAGTTAATTTATCGAAGGGTCAAAAATAATTTGCACTTCAAGAAATACTTTTTGAAATCGATATTAGAGATTAAATTAATTTAAATCTTAGTTTGTAGTTTTTCAGATGTGTTTTCAGCAAGTTTAAGCAACCAACTGCGGTGATATAATCTTACATTACATTACAAACTTCACAAAAAGATAAAAAAAAATGAACAAGATCTGTATGCTATAAAAAACTTTGTTTCGATATTGAAAGTTATTGTCTTGAGTTCACATGCGGCAATTTTAGTTGAGCAACTTTTGAGAGAGAGAGAAGAAAATAATAAAGTAAGGAGCCATCATATCTTCCTCTCTATCCAATAAATTTAAAAGTAGCTCAACTAAAACTGCCGTCTGTAAACCGGCACGTACTTTTTACTAAAACCAATATTTCCTTTGACCACTACAATAGTCATCTGGACATTTCCAAGTTCTGCAAACATAATGTTATACCAATCCCTTTGAAGCTTCACTCTCAGCATTAGAACATTTCCTTTTTCCGACTTTACCACACATGCTCAATACCATTTAAGTCCGAACTTTGAGGTGGTATGTAGCGATGTCGAGAGCCATTGTAGAGCAGTCAATCTACGAAAATTCGAGTCATTTGAATAGGAACGCTACCTCAACTATAAATTAATAGTTTAAATGTTTGTCCTAAAAGATATTTGTACTGATAACAATCCATCTTACCCTTAATAAACACTAGCCTTCCTACTCCAAAAGCAGCGAGAGATGTGTTTCAGATTAACGTGAGTACCTGCCTTTACGGCCTTATCTCACGGTAGTCTAAACACCGGGTGCAGGTGAGAGTCCATCATTGTGACTTTGAACATAGTTATTCCTGCAGTACGATCAAGTACCTTGCTGAGGTAATTAGAGCCATCTAAAATCTTGCTGCTAAGACCGTAGTCAAAAGAGCTGCTGTTGTATGGCAACAGCATCTAGAATAGTGTCTGGCTGACCACAATCGTAGTGTTGCAGATTAACGTGACTACCTGCCTTCACGGCCTAATCTCACGGTAGTCTAAACACCGGGTGCAGGTGAGAGTCCAACATTGTGACTTTGAACATAGTTATTCCTGCACTACGATCAAGTACCTTGCTTAGAGCTATCTAAACTCCTGCTGCTAGGACGGTACTCAAAAAAACTTGTGTTGTATGGCAACAGCACCTAGAATAATGTTTAGCTGACTACGTCACGCTAATCAGTAGCATTGATTTAACACTGTGTGGCCAATACTATTATCCCAGCATATTTAGTAGAAGTCTCAGCCGCCACGAAGTTTCTGCTGCAAATGTGGTTGCTCTCACCCACAGCCAGTTTTCCAAGAGAAATCCTCACCAATTACCGGCACATCTCAATTACTCGTATTGGGACCAGATCAATGCCCGAGTTGGATACGATCCAGTACCTACTTCAGCTGATAAACATCATATATTTAATGCCGTGGGGTTGGACGATATCTGCCTTTCAGTAAAAGACCATGTCGACTCATAACACCCATACAACTTCTAGAGCAGCTCAGCTGTCGAGCCACCAGTATCCGTGCTACCAGTTTTAAACCACTGGTTATACCTCGAAGTTCCAAGCAGTTCCAGTTGACGTTATACCTGCAAGGCAACATAGCAAGTTACTTCCTTTTATAATAACATCCGTTGCTCTGTTACCAGAGATTGTGTACCTAGTAAGAAAAAGATTTGAATTGAAATAAATTAATTAAAATACATATTTACAATAAAAGTTAATTTTGAAAAATTTACAACTCACCATTAATTTTGTTATCAAGCGAAAACAAAATATTGATAAATAGTTAATAATATATTTTGATGGTTCTCGTTTTTCATTAGTTCCTTTAAGTTAAGCTATTAGATAAATAAGTTTAAGTAAGCTTAGCATTGAGTTCTTTAATGTTAGGAAATAATAATATTTATTTTAAAAAAATTTTATAGAGACATGAATGATGTTTTCAACACCTTGCGAGACTTGAATTTTAAAATTTCATTTGAATTGGATTGTCTTTTTTTTTTCTTCTCTTTAAACAGGAACCACTATCAAAACCGCCATCAACTTTAAGCAATTTAAATCAAAACTTAATTACCATTAAAACTGCATAAAAATCATTATAATTCTTTACCTTAAGTATGAGGAAATGAATGTGTATTTTTATTTTCTCTCCAGGTATTTTTAGTTTTCAAAAGAAATCAAAAATAAAAAGGAAAAAAGCAACATAAATTAGTTTTATTTCATTTCAAGACAATTGCAGCAGAATATACGAGCAGCAGTGGAATGAATTTTTTTTTTTTTTTGTAGAAAGAAAAAAAGGTTTAACGTTTGACATCAACTGCTGCATACTTAAGAGGATCAGGAATTAATTTAAGACCTTTAATAATTCTGGAATTAAAAGTAAGACAAACAAACAAACAAAAACAATAAAAGAAAATGAAAACTGTTGGTTTTTACACTTTACCTTACGGACTATAAAGTTAATTTATTTAGCACCTACAAATTCGGCTTATAACAAACTTACATACATATGTTCACGCACACACACACACACACACACACACACCCTCAGATCGCGTTATTGAGTGTTGTGTCAATAAATGTTGTTTAGTCATGCGCAGTGTTGTAGGACTTTCTTTTAACTGTCCCGTTAAATCGAATATCTCCACAATTGCGCAAATATATTTTATATAAATATACAATTTATTTATTATTATCTGCACTTATGCATCCGTTTTGTAAAAAAAAATTAACAGAACAACTTTTTCTACAGTTAACATCTTTAATTGAAAAAAGAATATCCAGGCATCAATTAAAAATAAACTATTGCTTAAAAATTAAATTAAATTAAAAGTTTGATTGAGTCCATTGAACTTTTGTTTAAAAATTAAATTAATGAACAGTTTAATTGTAAAGTGTAGTGAGCCAATTAAACTTTTGTTAAAAATTCAATTTATTAAAAAGTTTTACTGACAAAATTTAATTTTTAATTGGTTTCGTTTTTCTATTTCAATTAAAAATGTTAATTGGTGAAATTTTTTGGAGCTATGCTCTTTATGGCGCAATACAGGAGTTGGGACTTGATTTTCGTAACAAAAATAATTGACACTATTACAGTTATAAATTTATTTTGGTTTTGATTTCCCTCTATACGAAAATAAACGAAACAAAATGCTTGATTTTGTTTTGTTTTGTTCTCTGAAGTAAGTGAAACAAAAACAAAAACAATGATAATGATTGCTCAATTTGTTTTTGTATTGTTTTTGCACATGAGCACAAACTATGGAACGAAGCCAATCGGCTGTAAGCCGGCTAACAGGCGTCGTCGGCCACAAACAATACATTAATCGTATGCAGGTAGAAAATAAAATAATGGCAAATAAATGGTAACAGTTTGAAATGTTTGCGGCGATTTTGACATCATCATATAATATAATTTTATTGCCTTGTTATTTCACACATGAAATTTGTTTTATATAGCTAAGCAGCATAGCTCTAACCGGATGTCCTAAGACACCTCTCTTCTTTTTTCTTTCTATATTTAAGTATGTGTATTTCTAACAAAAAACTTACTGTACAAGGAATCTACAAGGAACTAGTGATTCCAAATCATTTTAATGAGGAACTGGTGAACAAAACTAGGTGTGTCCCCAGTAAATGATATTTTTAAGGTCTCACAATCACTTCAAACGCCGATAATCGTATGCTGTTTTGTCCTTCTCGGATCGGTCGTTAAACCTTGATTATTGTTTTGTTGCTACAGTGTAGCTGCCAAAACATAACCTAAGATACAGATGTCTCAGCGTACTGTTCTGTAGAGGTGGACAGTCACCTAGAAGTTGTTCGACCAACAGTTCTTTACCTCTTCGAGACAACTCCTGCTCTACTCATCACAGCGCAAATCTGGATGTTCTGATATACATATGTCATCCATTATGGCTCCAATAAAGAAAATCTAGCTCTTTCCAAAAGATAGAAGCTATTTTATTCCGTTATTGCCTAGCCACATCCCAATAGACCTGAATATTCCTCTAGTGGCAATTGCACAAAATCATAATCGTCTATAGTGCTGATTTCCAAAAGAAGCCCTTTAATTTTTTTGAAAATTTCGATTATGACGTAAAAGTGCTGGTTGCGGGTAATCTAATTGGGACAAAGAGTTCAGGATACTTAGAGAAGCCAATATTACCATCAATCATTTTATAGTCATTCGTAAATTCCGATATAATATTACCTCCAATATTCCCTATTATACCGGAAAGGGTTAATTCCATTTGTACCATATACATTTTTCGCTTTTAGTGCCTGTGAATTAAATGTTTGTTTGCTATTACTGTTGTTGCACAAACTCTTTCTCCCCACTACCTGTTAGTAATATTTCATTATGTGTTAAGCATTTTAAATTAAATACAAAATTATTCAAAAAATTCCTGTAGAAAAAAAGAACACTGCACATTCCACCAACTACAATAAGAAACACCAAAAAAGGTTTTTTTTAATTCTCCTTATACAACAAAAATGCAATTCACACAGTCAACCTTACGAATATACACATGTATTTCTACTTCTGATTGTCTGCTTTGTATCCGATAGAACCTTATAAAATATAAACTAATCAATAATTTAACAAAAAAGAAATAAAAAAAACCCTTAGTCTACTGTGTGTCGCTTTAACTCCGTTGGAGTCAAAGAAATGGTGTTGTGTTGTCATTTGTACTGACTGCACGCATTCAGTCAGTCAAAAATGTCAGTTGTGGGGCTTGGTTTTTTACAAAGTTTTCTTGTTTATTTTTTTCCATATTTATTAAAAATTGAAAGGCGTTTTTGTTTTTTGTTCCATTGGGCCAGAACTACTATACTTATAACCAAAGGCATTTGTCTGCTTTTAAAAAATCATGTGTTTTTGTTGCAAGTGTTTTAAACAATAATTGCATAAAGTTTTATTTCTTTTATATTATTTTATATTTGATTTATCTACTCATATTACGTTTTTGGTTTAATAATTAAAATTAATTTATATCGCAAGGCTCAACGCACAATGCTTGAAATATTTTTGATTTATTCGCTGCATTCTTGAAGCTGTTGCAACATTGTTACATTCATTAAACATTTTAAAATTTCATATTGCATTATTTGATTTAAAAGTGAAAGTATATTTTTTTTTCTCACTAGTAATAAATCAGTAGCATATTTTTTTGTTGCACAAACATTGCCAAATGCTTTTTAAGCACGTTAACAAAAAAAAAAACACAAATCCTTCTTGTTAAACGTCATTTTGGTTACTTTTATTCTTATAACAATTCAATTTTCTTAGATGATATCTAGCTTAGATTGGCCAACATAGCACTTGTAATATCTCATAAATGAAATAGAGATTCCGAATGAAAAATGGGCGTTAACCTCAAAGACATTTTAAGACACGTTGATACCCACCACCTGAAATGCCACACATTCATTTGAAATATACTATATAAATGCTTACACACGCACACGTGAGAAACGCAGGCCCACACCATCCACATCCATCCATCCATAATCACAATCTATACCACCAACCAACTAACTATTCCAGCCATATGGTAAATTGTAAGGATTGCAAAGGATTGTGTATGGAACGAATTGACCAAACTGAACCCAACTGAACTAAACTAAACGCAAACGGCAAAGGCAAGAGCAACAAATAACGAAATCTAAAACGAAAAAATAATGTTGGTTCAGGTAACAACTTCATCATGGCGCATAAATTTGCAATACAAATTTAATTTATGCAATGAACTACGCATAAGTATTAAAACTTTATACTCGTACACATGAAGAAATGATCGGACGACGGACCGCCATATGGGCCCATACACATGTCAGTATATACTTACATACAAACATCCATACATACATACATTTAAGAATCGTACTGCACCTAAGTATGTACATACATGGGCTGATTTCTTTTACATGACCAAGGCAGAGATCTTCAAGTAAACCGAATTAAGAGGCAATCGGTACAACAACAAAAAATAAATAAAAAAAACAAAATCACTACGAAAAATCTTTTCAAAAATGAAGTAAAGCTTTACATGCGTATTAACGCATAAAAATATGTTCCTACAAACAAAAGTGATGTGTCTCCTTCTGCTTACAAACACAAATCCATAAACTCATACTTTCTTATGGATATGCATGTGTGTAAGCAACAGATAGTTGGAGCAACAGACAGACAGACAGACAGACAGACATACAGACAGAGACATCCCAAAAGATTTTAAATTTTAACTTATTTTATCATCATGTTGGGGAAGGTAGACACAATTAAACAATTTCCACTAAATCTGCTTACTTCCTTGGCAATTTGTTATTTGCCAACAAAAATTATGTGACTCCAGATCATAAATTCTTTTTGCAAAAAAGCAGTGAAAAGAAAAAGGCGAATGTAACGATTCAATAAAAACACAACTAAAGGAATATTATTTAGCAAGTAGTTGTAGTAGTTTTTGTTATACTAGTAGAATAAATTTATTTAGACAGGTCTGTGCTAACAGCAGCCCGCAATAGTTCGCCAAATGTCATTTATAAATTAAGTGTTTTTTTTTTTTTTTGCAGAGACAAATAAGTTTTGTACAACAATTTTTGTATTGCAGTCAAATCCCGATAATTCGTAATCGCAAGGGACCGGCCATTTCTTACGAATTATAGGGGTTTTCGATTTAGCGGCAGTTCGATTTAACGGGGTTAAAATAAAATAGGTTCGAATTAACGGGATTTTTCAATTTATTTACTAAATTTGTTGTTGTAACACCGGCAGAGTTTTATGCGTGCGCTTTGACATTTTTCTTTATTATTCATGTAAAAAACTGACCTTAAAAAAATAAACACACACACAAGCAAAAGCACAAACCAACCCAAAAAAATAGCATTAAACAAAAAATCATTCTTTCCATGTTTCTGTTGTTTTTATTACGAATTATAAGTGGTAGTTAGCAAAAAATTACGATTTATAAGAGGTAAAGATTTTATTTGAAAAAAAAAAATTACGAATTATCGAGGGGACCAAAATGTATGGAAATTTTACGAATTAAAGAGATTTTATTACGAATTATCGGGAATTACGATTTATCGGGGTACGAATTATCGGGATTTGACTGTAATTAAAAATTTTATAAATAAGTGGAATTCTTTTCCTCGAGTTTCTCTAGAGCTTCAAGCGTTCGATAAAAATCGCTCATAAATTTTCTTTCTTAAGTTTTTTAAACTTTATACTATTTTAGATTAAACTGGGCCATGGTAAGGTTAACATATGGGCATTTCTCCGAGAACACAAATATATAATGGAGTAAAAAAAGTTTTGTTTTCTTTGAAAAACGAAGCATATTTGCTTGGTGTCGCACGCTACAAAAAGTTGACATTCCTGTGGAAATGCCCATATGTAATGCAACAAAAGTCCTATTAATGAACACAAAGATTGTAATGTACTGTTACAAAATTCCACTGAAGGTTACATATGCCGTGACTAAAACGTACATGCCAACTCAATTAATGTAGGGTGCAACATAATTCTTTTGTTTACATTACTTGTTAACATTAATGTTAGCGAAAAGAATTCTCATTCAGTTATTTAGTGGAAATGTATAAGGATTCAAATTTTGAAACCACTCAGGGACCATGAAATATGTGTGGAACAATACAAATAAATAAATAAATAAAATAAATAAATAATCGATATAAACAGCAGGCTAGGCTAATGAGCAATTGTAAAATGTGCACAAAACCTCTCATTTTTTAAAAGTACAAATAAAATATGAAAAAAAGTAAATAATTTTATGTTTTCTTAATTTAACGCGATTCGTAGGTTACCAAAATAAAATGTTCTGACTTACACAAAATTCTAAATTTCTGGTCCCAAAAAAGATTTCGTGGCAATCCTCAACTTTATTTTACCCGAATTTGATTTACACGTAAATTTTTTGGTCCAACCAGATCACATAAATGGAGTGTTTCCTGAATTCGTCTAAGCAATGAATTCTTAAGAACTAATCAAAAATAAACATGCAAAGTTTATGTCTTTTGGAGGGTAAATTTAAGGCTAGGAAGTAAATTTGCTTTTTTTGACAAATTCCGTTTTATTGAAAGTAGAAATATGGAAATTAGTAATGGAATATGATGTCAAATAAATGCCCACCTCTAGCACGCCGGCAGACTTCCGCTCTGTTCATAAAATTTTTAGCCACATTTTGCACCAAAGATTCGCTTATCTCGTTCAAGCAGCGCCGAATTTCATCTTTCAGAGCGTCAGTTGTTTCTGGTTTGTCCACGTAAGCCTGGTCTTTCAAATTAAAATTAACAAATTTCGCAATTAAAATTCTTTGTTCAAAAGTGCAGCGTCTCATGGCTAAAATTTCCCAACTTTTTACTAAATAAATGTCAAAGGATGACAGCTCAATTTTTGACATTTCATCATTTGATTTCCTTACCTCAAATTTCCCCACCCTTTGATTTAACATAATTTTGCACTGTATTGATGAAAAGTTTCATTAATATAAGGCAGCGAGATCAAATTAATGAAACCGTTTTCATTCAGACAATGATTAAAATTTTTTCGGTGAATAATTTATTATATTTATTAATATTTCGTTGTTTTATTTTATTTCATTATAATAAAATCTCAAAATATTATTTTAAAATACACTTTAGCATTTCAATTGCTTACAAATATTCATCTTGGGTCTGCTCTGTCGGACAACAACAACTTTTAAAACAAATTTATTTACAAGTTGGGTCCAACCAATTGACCACTTGAATGTAAAGTACAGACGAATATATAAAAATGTGTAAATTCTATTTTAGTTAAAGCAGTTAAACAGTAAATTTATGTTGTAGCAAAAGCGGGTGTACACATGCGCATAAAGTGCGATTAAGTGGACAAGCTCAGTGACCTAAAGCTGCCAGCCAAACAGCCACTCAAGACAACCAGTCTTATACCTCCCCTCTCCACCACCGCTGGAGATGCAAAACAAGCAGCAAGCCAAAATAAAAATAAATTCCATCTTAAATCCAGCTGTCACTTAAGTGAACTTAATTTACAAAAGTTTAGCATAAATTTAAAGATTTTCTTCAAAGAAAAAACAAAACAAGAGAAAAATTAATAAAAACAAAAAGACTTAAAGCGAAAACTAAAATGTCTGGAACCCAGAAAACAAAATTACTTTAAATTGAAGTTTAATTTTAAAATGAAATGTTGATAAAAAAAATAACTAAGCGAACTTTGCAGAAACAATTCAATTTTCTTTAACTTCCGGTGGCGGCATTTCGTTGTTGTTGCCTTTTTTCAAGCACTTGGTTTCAATGGCGCTGACGGCCATTGTTTGGAAATGTCATTAAAATGGGTGCATTCACCACTTTTTATTGTAGGATATCTTTTCCTTTATTTTTTGCCTCTTTTTTTTGTAACAGTTATTTTTTATTATTTTATATTCGGATGATTGTAACGCTAAGATTACTGTCTGGCATTTACTATATGTACATGTATGTACTCGGTGCATTAAATGCAAATGCAAATGCAAATTTTACTTCAGTTCCATGTTTTTTTTTCATGGAATAAACAAACAAAAAATACAACAACGAAATAGAAACTTAACTAACGGTGGCTTATTATTATTATTGTTTTACTACTTAACTTGCCGCTACTGGCTCGCAGGAAAAAAACACTGTTTCCAACTCAACGCTAAAGATGTTTATCAGCAATGCAAAATACTACAATTACAAACTAAATTATTACATAATAAAAAAATACTTTTTAGCAGATTTTAATTAAAATCTATATGAAAATCTATACTGTTTTCACCAAGAGTTTTTGGCATTTATCAAGTTTTTTCTTATCCAAAACAAAAGCCATTAACTGAAAGTTTTCCAAAACTACAACCAAACAACTGCAATGTAGCCAATTCAATGAGCACATAGTTTGGAAGAGATATGATTTCATGTTTTTTTTCTGTTTCATTATATATAAGAAAATCTCTTCATAACTTTAATAAAATATAATCATTGAATGAATGAAGCAGTGTCATAAACTGAAAGAAGAAACAATATTTAAACGAAAAATAAACTTAATTTATGCTACACAGAGAAAACAGTGCCTACTAAATATCTCATAAAATAGAACAAAAGTAATAAGAAGTCTCTATGGTAATTTTTCAATAAGGAAATCTTATTACATTCATAGAGAAAACCTTTTTCAAAAAATCAAGAAGAAATCTTGTAGTTTTTATGAGGTTATTTTATTGATTTTTTCAATAAGAACTAAAAAAAATTGCGTCTTTATTCTCTGTACTTATGTAATTTCATTTAAATTCTATACCATATATATATGTATGTAGTACATTTTAGATGTTATTTATTTATACATACATACATACATACATACATACACATTATGTTATTTTCTTAACTAACTTACTCACCAAGTATTGAACCAGCAAACTTCGACCTGAAAGACAAGCACTCTACCCAATATGCTAACAAGCAGCCTGAATAACCATTGACATTATTGTGCAAACATTCTTATACAACAATGAAAAAGATCATGAAAAAAGCTGTCTCTATGTCTATTTATAGAAACGAAATAACAAGAAACCTAGTAAAATCAAGAAGATTTCCTTATTAAAAAAATCATCAAGATGCTTTACACATAATCATATAGGAACCTACTAAAATCAAGAAGAAACCCTTATTGAAAAAATCAATAAGATAGCCTAATAAAATCAAGAAGAAAACCTTTTTAAGAAAATCAATAAGGCAACCTAATATAATCTATAAGAAATTCCTATAGTTTACAATTTATAAGAAACCCTAATAATATCAAGAAGTTTTTCTCTATGGATTGTTTTCTTGGTGCCAAAATTAACGGAAATTGAGTAAAAAAAGTTGTGAATAATAAGATTTCTTCTTGATTTTATGTGGTTTTCTTCTTGATAAAATTAATAAGATATACCACATAAAAACAATAAGGAATCTCTTTGAAAAATTGTTCGCTTCTTTCTGCTGGGATACCCCTTAGCCAAACGTTTCATAGAAAAAATATTCTTGATTCTATGAGCAGTTTTTTCTCTTTGTATGTTAAAAATTTCATAAAATCAATGAAACAATTACATTTAATTCATGGAACAGTTTCATTGAACTAATGAAATAGTTTCATAGTTTCATTCTATTTATGACATAACTGCCATAATTAACTTCATAAATACAATGAATCATTCTTCATTGATCCAATGAAGGGCTTCATAGCCTGACTTTCAATGAAAAATTTCATTGATACAACGAAAATTTTCATTGTCTGAATGAAGTGGTTTCTTTCAGTGCGGTGGCTAATTGACGTCGCCTGAATGTGAAATTACGCGTGTTTTAACCTTTTTGTGGCTCATCGCACCATATTATTCAAACCAAGTATCATTCAAGTTGAATTTAGCTTTAGATTTAGCGGGTTACGGAATAAAGGCGCTGTTTTGTACTTTTAACCTTAACCTTAGGCCGCTAACAAGTCTTTAGTGGATGTGGCTCAGTTGGGCAAAAAACGTTCAATATTTCAATACAAATATTAATTTACTTGCAATGACTTTCATTCATCTTTTTTCTCATTTCCCTCGTAAACGGTGTTGTGCTTTAATTTTTACTCCAAAGTTTCTATTTCAGTTTTATTTCGCTTATTTTGTTTTTGTTGGTTTATTTGATTTATATGCCTCTTAACGACATATTTGGCTAATACTTCAATTGGCTGGTTCAACATGGCCTCCGTAGTTATGTGCTGTTACAATATAATATACCATATTTCTAGTTGTTTCTGTTGTTGCAGTTTGCTTTTTCCAGCAACAATTGCAACTACTTGCAGCTGACCCTGTTTTTTATTTTTTTTTTTACTTACATACATATTTCTTGCAATTGTATCGGGCCTTTAGTTTGCTTTTTTACGTCTTTTACTCTGAGGGTTATTTTTGTTGTGTGTAAAATTGTTTTGTTTCTCCCCAAATGTCTTTGTTTTAGATTTTTGATTGCAGCAAGTTGCTGAATATATTCGCTTAGTCGAAGAGGCCTTTTGTGTTTATTTTTAATGTTATTAATGCTGTTACTAACATGGCTACATGTGTGCGTATGTGTGTATGTGTGTGTGTATTGGTCTCAATAAATGGTAAAATGCTTTAGTAATAACAGTTACTATTATTGTTATTGCGAATTGTTGTTATCGTTGCGAAAATTTTACATCGTCAACCACCGGAAAAATATGTGCCGTTTGTTTCAAAATTTTTTGTTTTATTTTTTCTATTCGTTTTTTGGTAAAGCGTAAGTAACTCATAGGCGCAGAAAACCATTGTGGGGGGTGCATTACCCCCCCAGATTTGCTGTTGCCCTCCCCCCTTAGAATTATTAAAAATTGCATGTAATTAATTTTTTTTATTATTACTTATGCATATCACCAGTCATAATACTCCCCCCCCCTTTAAAAAAAATTTATAGCTACGCCAATGAAGTCATTGCATATGTAGATTTGTATGTTTGTGTATGTATTTGTGTTTTTTTTTTTTTTAATTTTTATGCTTAGAAAATATTTGCTCTGTTGCAATTTGTTTTAGTTGGAACGAAACTTATTTGCAATTTTGGAAAAATTCTAAATTCCGCACTAGAAATAATATAAAAAATTTGTAAAACCATTCAGAATAAAAAAGCCCGAAAACCAAATAAATTACCATTTTCATTTACTACGATGCAATTATACCGGCTGCTTTAATAAATCATTTCGTGTTCGTGTTTTAAGAAACTCTGAATTTCTATTAAAAGGCTTCCACTAAGTCCTAATTTACACTCAGCAAGTCTTATTGCTAAGCTAATTAGTTTTTTAGGAAAGAGAGACGAGGGGAGAGGAAACTTTTATGTTCCCCTCGTCTCTCTCTCTCTCTCTCTCCTACAAACTAATCAGCTTAGCAATAAGACTTGCTTAGTGTAAACTCGGACTTAGGAAAGTTACACAGAAAAAATTGTTCAACAATTACTATTTTCAATTAAGTATTTAATTGATTTATGGCCTGTTTGTCTAAATGCGAACGAACGCTTCGATGAAACATTAGTATTGAAAACAAAAGCAAATTTGAGCTTTTTTTTGCATCAAATTTTATTTCTTTCATATTATTTTATATTTGATTTATCTACTCATATTACGTTTTTGGTTTAGTAATTAAAATTAATTATTATCGCAAGGCTCAACGCACAATGCTTGAAATAGTTTTGATTTATTCGCTGCATTCTTGAAACTGTTGCAACAAAGTTGCATTCATTAAACATTTTAAAATTTAATGTTGCATTATTTGATTTAAAAGTGAAAGTTAATTTTTTTTCTCACTAGTAATAAATCAGTAGCATGTTGCACAAACATTGCCAAATGCTTTTTAAGCACGTTAACAAAAAAAAAACAAATACTTCTTGTTAAACGTCAGTTTGGTTACTTTTATTCTTATAACAATTCAATTTTCTTAGATGATATCTAGCTTAGATTGGCCAACATAGCACTTGTAATATCTCATAAATAGTCGAAGAGGTCTTTTGTGTTTATTTTTAATGTTATTAATGCTGTTGCTAACATGATTACATGTGTGCGTATGTGTGTGTATGTATTGGTATGAGTCTCAATCCCTGTCAGGGTTTGAGCTAACTTAAAAGTAATTAATGGTTAATCAGAGTGACAAGTGACTCAAAAGCTAACTCACTTTACATGTTAAACACTATTCAGTTTTTCAACGTAATGTCCTCAGAACGAGTCAGTACGTGAGTGAGTACTGCATAAGTTTCAAATAACCACAAGTTAGCTAATTTCGAGTGAGTTTTTGACTGATAAAATGCAAGTGCACTATTAGTTAGCTGCAAATTGACTAACTAATGGTTGGGTCATTATTACTTACTTTGTGGCGCATCAAAAAATAAGAAAAAAAGGTCTTTCTTTAGCTAACCATTATTTTTAACTTAACATTTTTAACATTTTTAGTCAACTTTAATTTGAAACAATTGAAAAATTTTTTTAGAGACGAGTATCTAGTCTAATGTATGTAGATAGTTTTTTTGAGTAGTATGATTTGACCGACTATGGCCCATAGGCTAGGTATACATAATTAATAAATAAATGAAATGAAAAACAACTATTAACTATTTAAGACAATAATGTATCAAACTAAAATAAATTTAAAAATTAATTTATTGTTCTTATGATGAAAGTGGAATATTTTGATATGTTCTAAGGGCTTTCAGTATCAGAGAAACAGTTCAATAATGCTCACTAAATACAAACTTTAAACAAATTTGACGCCACTTTTTTTATCATCAATGGAGCGCGATACTCCATGTGTTCACAAAAGCCATTTCTTTACATCCCTATTAGTTGCACGGGAATCCAATCATCGTTTGCGATGGTTCAATGAACAGTTCGGCAGACAATTACCACAAAAATATGCCTTACATGAGTACGTAAATTTTCTATATATATATATATATAATATGTCTGGAATTTATAAGATGGAAAAATAGCTTATAGTCATGTTTTAATTAGCCTTCCTACATTGTTAGTATCACAATGATCATTGGTGTCCACTCAAATCAAGAAATCAAAATAATATATTCGTAAGATTACTCAAAATAATCCAAAGGCTTCTTTCAAAAGTTAAGGAATTACTGGAAATGAGGTCATTGCTTAAGAGAGGAGCACTGTAGCTTTGTTTACCCATGAATTGAAAGTTACTGATATGTTAGCCTTGTTGTTAGGAAGCTACTCGAGGTTGCGAAGATATTTGGTAAGTAAAGTCTTTCAATCTATAAAGTCACTTAACCCAAGTTCGTAGCTAAGGGTTAAACAGTTCTAAAAAAAATCCATGGTTTGTTACAGTCATTTTAAAAGATTCCTGTTAATGACAAGAAGACTGTATAAATATTTAAGACGATCTCGTTTCTTATATAGAGATAAAATCTAAAAAATTTTACTGCACACTACTTGAATAGAGGCGCAGCTACAGCCATAGCTTTAGGACCTAATGCTTTAGCCGAATCGTCAAAAACCAACTAATTCCCGATACCTCTAGAAATAAGAGGCTTTATGGTCCTTATAGGAACTCAATGAACCAATTATGAATGGTGAAACATTTTTACAAAGATGCCTTTAATCTTTTATGAATCTTTGTCTTGTTCATATTTTCTTCCTTATCGTGTTTGGCGTACTAAGCGCTGCAGTATATATTGACTTATTCTAGGACCAAACTGTCTTAATCGAAGTCGAGATACGCCAACCACTATATGGCCTAATATTTCTTCATATAAAGTAAATTAAAAAATCATTAGAAAGCTTGTCTCTTTCTTTTTTTATATTTTAAATAAATAAAAACTCCTTACGGATTTTAACTGGAGTTTGTGGATTAAAGAACATGATTTTTTTTAATTGTTTTCAAAAGCAGTTTAACTCATTTTACTCGTATATTATTCCAATAACAAAACTTGCAATCGCCTTTCTAAAAATCTTACACAATCTGAACTTTCAATTCTAAAGTCATACGAGTATGATAAGAGTTTACTTTTAAGCTGACTTCTATAAACCGCTTAAGTTTAACATTCCCATTTCTTGTTAACGTTTTATGCATTTTGACCACGAGAGTGTATCGTTACTGCAACAATTAATATGCAACGCAGCTTTTCACTTGGCTGCATGTTTATGTGACATTTTTTATTTGTTTAAAAATGTACTTTTCACACGTAAAAATGTTATTAAACCGTAACCATAAATAGTTAATAATAATAATTATTGTTATTCTTACGAGTAAGATTATGGGTACGTGTGGTTTTTATTTAAATTTTATAGAATGCAAGTAGAACATTCTGGGGAAATTTATAGTTCAACTAAACGTAAGTTTAATGTTGCAGGTTTTTTTTTATTATTATGTATTATAATTAGTATTAGTATTATTATTATTGGAAAAAGGAAAAATATGATAGCAATTATCTGTTTGAGTTTAACATCAAACTGGTTTTATTACATTGGATTAAATGTGGTACAGAATTAATTAATAATTTGCTTTTGCTGTAGTACGAGTAAGAGATCCCGGTAGTTCTTAATGGGCAAATGTAATGGCTCCGACATTTTTCATTCACTTTGACTTGACAATGCAACATGAATGGCAGGTGTCACTTGATAAGTGTGAATCACACATAAGTACAATAATGTGGACTTGTCTCCTTCCATCATGTTGGAAAGCGACAGGATTACATGAGAAGAATTTTAAATATTTTGTAATTTAACAGCCCTGAATTATATGAACGTGATCAGGATTAAATTGACCACCTGCCAAGATCATTAGGTGAACTCAGTCTTCTATCCCAAATTTACATACAGTTTGCAATTGTAGTACAAAGCTAAGTGGACTATGTAACATCTTTCATGCAAGATTTGATCCAGAGAGGAGCTTCAGCATTCACCAAGTTCAGTATAAGGTTCTGCACGATTACAGTTCCATTTATTATCAAGCTTCTCTAGTATGGAGCCCCACGATGCCATAAGTCCAAGGTATTGGTTAAAACACCAACATAATTGATATGCTCTCACCGTCTTCTTATTTATGGTGTGTAACAAATTTTAAAATTGTCTGGGGGAAGTTCTATATATGTTTGTATATTATGCAGGAAATCTTTTTTATAAATAAAGGGTGTGTTTTTAAGTCCGTTGGAATTTTAAATTGTAAAAATTTACACAAAAATAAATTTTAATTTTAATTTTTATTCGAAATATTATAAGCATTTAAAAACTAGTTCGGGCATATGGCCATCGCCCATTCTGGATGTATCATTTGGGACACTTGTTCTAGCATTGCTGGCCTTATGTCATGGAGAACACGAACACGCCCCTGTTGCTGAGAGGTAGCGATGCTAGCCTCTCATTCCAGAGGTCGAGGGTTCGATTCCCGCCATAGACCCTGGGTGTTTTCCGCAGACAAGCTAGACTCTTCGCTAATTGTGTTGTGTTTGTTTAAGAAAAGTTTGGTCTCCAAAGCGTCAATTAAAAATTCATTATTTATCTGCATAAACCAGTGCTTTCACGTGGCACCACAGAAAATAATGATTAGTTGTCAATTCTCACGATCTTTGAGGCTCGAAATCAACTTATCTCCAAATTTTGATTTCAATAATTTGATGGTTGTGCGGTCGCCGTATGGCACGAAGCCCCAACCTGTTGAAACTACATCTCACCCGACCCACACAGAGAAAAAACAGCCTCATAGAATCAAGAAGATTTTCTCTATGAACCGTTTTTAGGCTAAGGGGTGTCCCAGCGGAAAGAAGCGAAGATTTTTTCATAGAGATTCCTTATTGTTTTTATGTGGTAAATCTTATTAATTTTATCAAGAAGAAAACCACATAAAATCAAGAAGAAATCTTATTATTCACAACTTTTTTTACTCAATTTCCGTTATTTTCGGCACCAAAAAAACAATCCATAGAGAAAAACTTCTTGATTCAATTAGGCTTTCTTATAAATTGTAAACTATAGGGATTTCTTATTGATTTTATTAGGTTGCCTTCTTGATGTTTTTAAAAAGGTTTTCTTCTTGATTTTATTAGGCTATCTTATTGATTTTTTTCAATAGGGTTTTCTTCTAGATTTTAGTAGGTTCCTATATGAAATAATTTGATTTCAATAATTTTATGGTTGCGCGGTCGCCGTATGGCACGTAGCGCCAACCTGTTGAAACTACATGTCGCCCGACCCAATGTCTTGCATGTTTTCAAAAAAATGTTTAAATGATAGATTATGATGCTCAAAACGAGCTGTGGTTTAATTTTTAAAGCAATAAAGTCCAATCATCCCACCTGTAAGCGGCGCCTAAAGTTGTATTTTTCTGTAATGGAATCTGTAGGATGGGCAATTTTGTTTATTAATAAGTCCTCATGACATGCTCTGTTTTGGCATAATTTTTTGTGGCATAAAAATCAGGATATCTCCTATAAATTGCTCGAATTGAAAAATTCGAGTAAATCCAAGTATATCTGCATAATTTGTTAGCGTTGTTCAAGTGCAAATCTATTCATGATAATTTGCCAGATTACAGTGATCATAAATATCAAAAAGTGTACGCAGTATGACAGTTGGTTTGACAGTTAATGTCCAATCAGACGTGGCACACCATTGCCATAATTATAAATATAATTTCTTCAGCTATTAGAGCTGCCATAACCATAAGCAGCTGTTTATGTTCTCATTTGTTTATTCATTTCAAAAGTGGAACAACAATATTTGTCTATCCAGCAAACAGCTGCTCATAGTTACGTCGAAAAACCAAAATTAAATTGTTTTCTATAGTTATGGTTATGGCTATGGCGTTATGGCGACTCAACTATAATCAAATACAGTGTTGACCATAAGTTTGGATCGAACAGCTGTTTTGTATGGCTATGGTTATAGCACCTTTAATTGAACCTTTAACCGCTTCGTAAAGTCTATCGGGCCTACGAAAATACCCTGTAAGATCGGTTTTTTGTATAATTAAAAAAAAAACTAATGCTTCTGAATTTTTGTGAACTGTAAAATTAATTATGTAAATATTTTTTATATAGTGATTTTAATTTAAACAAATAGCTACAACATTTCACCGGCACAGCTGCATCATACTAACTTGAAATATGTTTAAAAAAATTACTTTTTTTTCAAATATTAATATGTTTTGCAATTAAACAATGCCTTATTTGAATGAAGCAAAGTCAACTAAAAATAAATAAAAATCTTCTCTCTATGCTCTTGCAACAGTATTCCGCTGACAATAATCCGCTTAATTAGTGAAAATTGAACTTTGACAATAAAAATATCGAAAAATTATTTAAATGCAACATATTGTAGATTTCTTTTCATTTAATCGAAAAATAAAAAGCAACAACTGAAAAACAGCCTCAGCATTATAAACATGAATCGTTTGAACAGCTGCCTCTGAAATGGAACCTCACAATGTTTTTTTTTTGTTCGCTTTTTGTTAATTTCTTTTTTTTTATAATATTTTGAAAATTAAATAACATATCCCACAGCGCTGGCTGTCATTTTAGTTAAATGTTTTTTTTAATAAAAATTTAAAAATAAATACAAAAGTTGAAAAAATATATGTATATGTACATATATTGTGTGAAACATGCAATCAGCTAAAATTAAAACAGCAGCAGAGCACACGCAATTTTAAGGAAATATTGTTGTTGGATTTGGGTTTGGTAATTTATTCCAAACCAAGACTAAATGTACTATTTTAGGTTTTTTTATGTTTATAAAAAACTGAAAAATTTTTTAAAACAATAGAATCATTTGTGTTTAAATTACAGTTATCAATGAAAACAAGTGATTTGATTCGCCTCGATTTGATATCTTAATGGCATATCAATCATTATTATAAAAAAAAATCGTTTATACGCTTTTTAAAAGAATGAAAAGGTTGCTTAACATGATCGTAGTCATGTGCAAAATGAACTTTAATATGATATATTAACTTAATGTGTTGATTGCATGTCATTATACATATATGTATTTAAGTTTTATTCTGTTTTTTAGATTGCAGTTCTATTGAAAAGATCTGAGAAATATTAACACTGACTAGGTTGCTTAGTGCGATTAGAAGGATAGTTTTTTTTTCTAATTTCTTAAAAAATATTTTGCATTTCATTAGCTTTTAATTTTTATTCGAAATGTGTGTATCGCACAACACTTTTTCTCGTATAATAAATTGTGCCATAATAATTTATAGGAGTAATAATTTAAAGGAGTCTATTGTATAGAACTAAATAAAATATGATGGTAAATTTCGTTGGAAGTGGTTCACAAGTCCGTGTCATTAAAATAGCTTAATGCGTTTGCAAAGCTTCATAAAAATCGGTTAAATGACGCTGATGTAAAATACAGGGTGTGTCAAAAGAATGTTTATATTTAGCGGAATTTTATTTCATTAAAAAAATAATATCGTCTAAAAGTAAATTGCGGTGTTAAGATCACTAATTTAATGCAGTAGTAAAATTTCCTATGCTATTTTCCTACGACATTTTCTTTTGAAATTGCCAAGGTAATCACCAGGAAAAATGCAATAGGGATGAAATCAGTACTGTGTGGAGGCCAATTTATGTTATCTCTTCTGGAGATGAATTTTTAAGGACATTCTAGCCTCTGAAAAACGTTCAGGGACCTTAACACTTGCACCAATTGAAATTTCCTGTGGAGTTGTGCTTTTACAGTCTCTACCGTTGATGATTTTTGTAGATCTCTTCAAACTGTTACATCTTTTTTTTGGATGAGAAGTACGATTGCAGCATTTTTTAAATGGTGCAAACCGCTAATATTGCAGAAATATATGCAGTCAACATTCTCCGAGTTACCGTTTTAGTCAAGCTCTCCTACCTCACTCCCAGACACGCTCTACAGAGCCTGAATTTCCAAGAACTATTCTATTAATTGGCATTTGATGCTCGATCCGATGATGTCACGCAGTGAACTAAGCAAATGCCAACACTTTTTTAAATGCAAGAAATCAGTTGGTTATAAGTACAAAAATATGAAATCAAACTTGAAAGGTAGTTTCCCGCTCACTTTCGTAAAGCTTATGAGAACTTTTGAAGGGAAACTTTAAAAAAAAAGATATTTCATTAAGGCATGTGCGAAATTTATTAAGTCTGAATTTAGTGCACACGTAAAATTAAATATTAAGTTTTTGTAGCAGTATCACTGCCAGTTTTTGACATTCCTACCAAACAGAACAAACTTAGGTCCTGGGTTCGAGCCCGGTTCCAGCAGTCATTAAATAACAACACCACGCATTTTTCTGATTTCCATTAGTGTCCCTTTGCATCAGTTGTTGAAGGAAAGTTCAAGTGATGAAGGCATAGACACTGGACACTGAACTACACCGGCTTCAGCGGATACTAATCCTAATGTAACATCAGTGGGCACTACCTCCTTCGTCGGTATTCTGTATCAAAATCAGCGGCGAAGCTACTAAATACAGCTTTGAAAATTTAATAGGACTCATTGACACCAGAGGCGCTGCAACGCTGCAACGCTGCATTATTAAAAACGTGCAAAAAGTAGAGATGTAAGAGAATGAAGCTTTCGCTATATCTTTCTTCACCACCTTGTCTTCTCTCTCACTATCCCTTTCCTAAAGAAGGTAACACCTAGTAATCGTAGTAGACATTCATTGCCTTCGTGTTACTGCTCTAAGAAAAGAAGAAAAAAAGGATTTCTTAAATCTGCTAATAAATGACGGAATTATGAACATAACAATCAAATGGGGAACCTTTTCTTCTTAAGTCGGTTAAGGAAAGTTATGGGTATATCAAAAGAATTTGAGATGCCCGTCTGTTCTATCGAGATGTCAACTAAGATCAAGAATCCAGTTTTGTAGTGAGTTAAAACACTTGAAAAGAAGATGGGAGGCCTCAAGACTACCCGGACAGCTAGATGGTAAGTCCTAACTGAGATGGTTATTTGAACTGATGAAAAGACCTAGTATTTGTCTGAGATGTCCTAGTCCCATTAGTGCAGATATATTCACAGTAGACTTAAAGATACCAACAGCATCCCCATTTACTGTTTTTGATTCGCTCGCAACCCATCGTGTTTTTATGGAGTTTTCGTGAACGTCCTGCGAACTCCAGCTTGCAATGTATCCTGTCAATCGGCAACACTTTTCTACATACAGTACCATGGATCAATGTATTCATTTTTCCCCCACAATGAGCAGAGTTCTCAAAATCAATTTTCTCGCTATATATTTACTTAATTCTCACTAATTTTTAAAAGCGTAGGAAAAATATCTTTGCAGCATGCATAAAATAAAACAGATAAAAGGTTAACTACGTATGTGACAGCGCATAGAGAAAGGGACCTAAGGGTAAAAAAAATCAATTTTCACTTTTTTTTTGATGTGGACAACATCTGAGCATCGAATGAGACCGATCCCATGCCCCAAAAGTGTTCCCTCCCAGAGATATGCGCGTTTTATGAAATTGAAGTCGACAATTCTAAGGTTATTTGAAAAAAATTTCGTACTAACAGGGTGATATTCACGATTTAAAAGAATTATAAATGAGTATTTATTATAATTCACAATTAATAATTTCAGAAAATAAACCTGGGTTCGAAAAAACGCGAGCAAAATTGATATCAAACTCATGGAAACAACACGCTAGGTCGAAAACAGTAAAAACCAACTACACAAACCAAGAGGTAGGGACGACCTACGTGCGTTTTCAAGGTTGACCAACACGTTCCTGACGTCATGAGGTGTGTCGCTTTCAAATGAGACCAATACCAACACGCTCAGTGATGGTACACCAAAGATACACTTATTTAAATCTTTAAAATGGCTCTCCTGAACAAAACCGGTTTCTACCCTTAGGTCCCTTTCTATTTTGCGCGTCACATATATAGACTTTTTTTCAATGAAGCGTTAAGTATTTGTGCTTCTTGGGAACACACGATGATTTACGTTTCATTAACCATTGGTCCGTAGCAGCAAAATTTTCTTTGACGCAGTTCTCTTCTACCTACGAAATATTTTTCATTTTATTTAAATTATTATTTTTCCGAAAACTTATAATGAAATTCTAAAACTTATTTTTAAAAGCTCGAAAGAAAATCATGAGATGGTGTGGTGCGTTTTCCAGCAATCATCCTCTCTTCCCTCCCCCAAATACATACTTACGTGTGTTGTTATTGTAATAAATTTCTTTTTAAATAAATGTTGTATTTTACCTCCTGTCATAAAGATTACACGGTATTTATTTATAATATTTTAAATGAAAAAAAAAATTAAGCAACAAACTTTTTAATTTAATGGCATAAAACAGAAACTATTTAATTCTGTAAACGCCCTTCACAACAGTCATCCTTGTTGAAATTAAAATGCCACACAGATACAATCACTCACTTATACAAACAAATTAACATCAAATAATTATGGTTTTATTGGACTTTTTTTTTGGGAATATCGTATATAAATAAATATGTACATATGTACTCGTACAAGTATCAAAATTGTTGGTTTTTATTTCAAAGATTAACACACTACTACCATTCATTCTCTTGTGTATTAAAAGAAATTTTTAAAAATAAATAAAAAATAATTTGTGGTTAAGGAAATGTGGGTCTGCATGTCTGTCCTGCTATTTGTCTATAGGTTTTATTATTGCTTTTCGTCAGCCAGTCAGTTCGTTCATCAGTTCATTTGTGAATGTATTATACGAGTATTTCGATCCTGGATAGAAAAAAAAATCATATCTATATGTACATGCATTCAAATTGAGCTACTCAAAATGTAAGAGGAGGGTGCTTTCCTGCTCTGCTCGACTTGCCTCAATGCCAGCCTTGCGATTGCATCAAGAAGAAATAAAATATTTACAAAAATATATAGAAGAAGAAGAAGAAGAAGAAGAAAACTCACAGACACACACTTTGTGCGGCGGTGCCTGTCAGTTAAATTGATTGACAGTTTGACTTGAGATCTTCGTAAATGTTTTATTTTGCTTGTGTTACGCTGATTATTATTATTACTACGTGTTACGGCGAATTAACAGGAAAAATACATTATTGCATTTAAAGAAATTACAGCTGTGTCGGTAGATTTAGGGACCTTATGCTTTACTTCTTAAGTTATTTAGAAAATATATACCTAAGGATAGGGAGGAAATCAGTAGTAGACTTGGGACTGCTCCCGCCCTAGGCATCCTTTTGATTAATAGAAGTAAATAGCCAGAACAAATTTTATGTGTAATACTTAAATACTTAAATGATTGTGTATTAATTTATATATTAATAATTATAATTTAATTATTCCAATCTTTTGGCCAATTGAAAGCAGTGTCACATCGACCTTACTGCCTGTTTATAGAAGCCATGTAAAAATTCTCAACTGCCTATTTATATTGAAAATAAAAAAGAAGTACTCAAATTTTTTTTGTTTTCAATATAAAGAAGACAAGGCTTCTTAAACTGGCAGTTAGTTTTCATTTATTTAATAGAAATTTTGTATTTGTTTAAAGCAAAACTTAGCCAAATCAATTTTCGAGTTTTAATTGTACTTATATTCTTTTACCTTTAAATTTTGGCGCCCTTTAAACTAGGACCGGACCTTGGCCTAAATCCGCCCCTGGAGGAAATACATATACATAGTAGTATCTAAGTGTGTCTATAATTTTATCCTCAATTGTATGCAGATATAATTGTTAGCTATTTCAGAGCCTTAAAATAGTTAATTCTTTTACTTTGTATGTACATATGTTATGAATAGAAAAGATAGATAGCATAATAAAATTGTTTATACAAGTACGCAAAGAGAAACACCGAAATGTTAAAGTAATGAAAAGTTTACTTAGTATTTATACATAGACATTTGCAATGCGTTTATGTTATTGTAGACTGTGCTTACTAATGCCACAAGCTGCATGAAGATCTTTATTACTCATTTAATGTTACGAACTGACAAAAGATCTATGGTAGCACAACAGGCTTTAACCATGACTTCACCTTGAACAAGTTACACAATACGACACACACAAAAAATTAAAAAGCTCTTCCTCTTTTCTGGCTGAAACTTTGGTTCAGCGTTGCTTGAAATAAAGAGATTTAAATAACTCGACCGGATTTCTAGTAAAAAATGGTTGCTGCTCCTAAGGATATTGAAAAACTCCAAGGAGCTGATTATTCTTTCATTCATCGCATCCGTGTCACTTTGACCTCAGGAAATGTACGTTCTTCGGAAAATGTGTGCCGCGATCTGATGAAAGGTGAAAAGAATAAAAATTTGGGCGTTTACGGTTCAGTACGCTTGCCGAGCAAATTTTTGCGCATTAAAACACGTGGTGAAGGTTCGAAAACTTAAGATCGATTCCCAATGCGAATTCACAAGTGTATCATCAATTTACATTCTACATCTGAAATCTACAAAAAAAATCACATCCATCAACATTGAACCTGGCGTAGAAGTCGGAGTCACTATTGAAAAATAAATAGTAAGGGTTTTCATGAGAACGTTCAAAAGTTTACACTCTCGTAAACAGAATGACAAATATTGTATGGAAATTTATTTACACAAACCTGTTAAATTTGCCCAATAATTTCGACTCGTAAACTTAAGCTGTGCAATTGCGAATTTTATAAACAACAATTTCTTCGAGTTATCTGAGCAATTTAGTTATTTAAATTTCTTTCGACACTTTTTTAAGACAATGTACAATTTTTTATGTATATAAACTAAAGAATTTCTTCCAAGCTTTCTTATTTTATTTTTATTAAATGAAATTTTTGAAGTTTGTTTCAAATTTACATTAACTGTTTGCCCAAAAGTTCAAAAGGGGCTTCATGAAATAAGTCTCGCAAGTTTGCCCAATTGCACAAATGGCAATTTTAAGAGTTCTCATTTAATTATATATTCATATAATTAAGTTTTTTTAAATTTTAATAAAATCAAAATTTAACCATAAACTAATTCCGGATAGGTTTTTTTGCCCTTTCGTGAATAGGTATGAAATAGGCATCGTTGAAATGTTCTACAAATAATTACATACAAAAATACTTGCAATAAAATTCTAATATAAGTCTGGGAATTCAGCTAAGACTGAGCTCACAGATGCCAATTTTAGTTGCGCAACTTTTGAACTTCAGAACAGAAGATAATTAAGAGGGGAGCCATCATATATTCCTCTCTCACCTTTGAACTAAAAACCCTGCAGAAAATTTGGAGATAATTGAACTAAGCGTACTCGTCGTAGGACTTGAGAAAATGGGAGTGCTAAAAAAAGTAGGGTGAAAAGAATATATATCGTGTAAATAGTTACATGTTCACCATTTTCGTGATGTATCTAATACATATATTGAAAAATTTTAAAAAAAGAAAGAAATAAATAAAATATGAGTTAGGCGGTTTCTATATTAAGTTACGTATGTTGTTTAAATTTTCTTTATGCTGCATTACGTTAATGCTAAGGACAATTTATCAGAAAACGTTCAACCAAATTCTTGAAAAAAAAAATTGGAATTATATATATAAAATATACCATAAAGTAATTGAGAATTACTAAACATCTTAAAGCTGAAAAGCTTTAACATACATCACAACATGCTTCGTTATAACTCGTTCTAGTATTGTAGCTGAGTCCAGGACCTATCAAATAATATTTAATATATGTTTTTTTTCTTTGGACTTTCTCTACATTGGAAGCTGAAAGCTGGACATGACCCATCAAAAACTAATAATAATAATAGTAATATGCACATATATAGTTTCGTATGTACTTAAGATACACAGGGTTCACAGTTTCTAACATTAGAAAATGTTAATATAGGTATGGCAAATTTAAAGTTTTTTGAAGAACTCCTTAAAACTCGAACTTCAAGAAATTCTGAGTATGCACGTTTTTAGCGGACCACTTGGACATTAATCTATGACCAATATTAATTATCCGCCAGCATTGACTCCCAAAAAAAGTGCGTATCCTTTAGGAAATGCCAAGTTAAAAACATATTTTTCTTCATAGGGTAAATGTTACCTGAACACACTTTTGTTCGTTCACTTCTATTCTCCATTAGTTCATCCATAGTTGTTCAATAGGGCACTATTACGAATATTATATATTATATGTACTACGAATATTTTTTTTTGTTTAGTATGTCTATATAAGAAAGACTCCGCAGGGCATGTATTATGTATTACGAATATATTTTTTTTTGGTTTAGTATACATATATGTATATAAGAAAGACTTGGCTGGGAAAGACAATGAATCGATATAAATAGACCGTCAAGTCACTTTGGAACCAGTCCCGTAACTATACTTAGATATTAATCTAAGTTTAACGGGTGTTTATACTTTTGAAATATGAGTGTCTCCGTGGTCGAGTGGGTAGTGTGCAAGCCTTTCATGCACGAGGTTGTCAGTTCGAATCCCAAAAAATATCTGCTTTAAAATTAAATTTTTACCAATAAAAACAAAAATTTTAAGTTGTCATTGTTTCAGTTAAGTGTCGGAATAACATTTTTAAATAATTTATATTATTCTACACCGAATAGGTCCCTGTGGGATAGTTCAGTGACAAGTCAAAAGGCATATACAAAGTATCAATTAACCCCATCCTAGGCCATCTCCATGTAAAAGTGACTGGTCCGCCCAGTTTTAGGCCGATAAAATTCAGATTAAGCCCAATAGTGAATATAAATTTTTAATATACAGAATATTATATTTGAGTTTTGACACTAGAAGTATACAGATACTTTTATAAAACATCTTAAATCTAGATATCCTAGCCTAGGAGTGCATGCTTACTTTTTTGCCCTCTGTCCGAAAGGGACAAGAGATTCGAATATGGAAGATTTAAAGGAATAAAATTAATGAATGAAATTAATAATCTCCCAGCAAGGGGTTAAATAGTAGACGCATCCACATACAAATTTTTTGGAATAACTCACTCATGTTTGATATCGCGAAATAATAGTTTAGCATTGTTATTTCTTCTGGACACAATGTTGTTTTTGTAAGTGTACTCTTAATAAATTGTATATAATTTTTTTATGAAAACTGAATAGGGCTCTTAATTTGTTATACTAGTATTAATATTATGTCAAAATTTCTCATATTGCAATTAATAAAGACTCAAAATTAGATCGTATAAATACACATATTGTTCTCTCGCGGGAGCACATGAATCAACAATATACTATGAATCAATCATTTGTTTGAATGAAAGTTTGACACGATGTCTCTTGTTACTCTAAGAAATTTTTTAGTAAAGCATCCCTAATGATCTGCATTAGCAACAGTGTAATGATAACCCCTCAATAATGAATTTCAACGTATTTTTATTAAGAAACAATTGAGAGTTTACCGAAGAAGTTATAAATTAATTTTGGGAAAGAGTGCGACAAAAATTTTAAAACTCAATCCGAAAATTCCCACCAAAGCTGAAGTTAATTAAATCAATATTATCTGCACTTCAACAGCTGCCACCCAGCAAAGCTCTGTACTCCGCACTTGACGTAATTATCTGCTTAAAAAAGAACTTGTGGTTACTACAAATATATCCAGAGATCAACGGCACAATTAGTAATTCTCCAACAATAATCTAATGCTCTTTATAAACTGAATCTAAGTAATATACGTAAGATGCAAAACGTTAAGAAATAACTTTCAAATTCCTTTTTTTTTTGTGGTATAAAATATGATGATTTTATCAGTTTAACCTTTACCTAGGTTTCACATACATACATACATACATACATACATATGTATTTAATTTAATTTTTTGTTTTCAAGAAATCATTCTTTCAAAATACTGGGGTAGAACTTTGAGCGACTTAAAGGAATGTAAGGTACAAGTTGAAATTGCTTCATAAATAAATAACAGAAAAATGTTTTGTAGTAAAAATTATTTGAGTTAAAGCCAAGTAGAAAATGTAGCTAAGGCTAAGACGACCTGATAAAGCCCTTCACTAATCACAAATAGTCAGAGGATGTGACAAAGAAGAGAAGTCCTTTGATTTACACATACAGACAGTATATTAATTTTTATACATTATAAAAAAAACAAAAACATAAAAACATATCATAATGTTATAAAACTAAAGGAAAGACAATAATTTAAAACATTATGACACTATGACACCACAGAATATCGTTTGAATCTCCCAATTTATTTAGTGTTTTTGTATGCAAATATTCTCAAATGTGTACATACTTACATACATATGTATGTATGTACAATTTAATATAATTTTTATTTTTATATGTATATTTGTATAAACGATATGAGGATTAATTCTGCATTATTAACTCAAAACTCCCATTTTTTAAGTTATGATCTTATTGTCGAAAATGATCGTTGTAATTATATAGATTTTGAAGTATTTCCATAATTTTCCGTATTGCCATTAGTAGTGTATAAACTTACCAATATCACATTTGTGCTAAACATAGGGTACCACCAACAAAATGGCAATGGAAAAATATTACGAATGAAAAATCAAATAAAAGATAGGGGTAAATTACATATTTGTTATTTATTTAATTCGTTTTTTTTTTCGCACAATATTAGAAAAATAAATAAAATTTAATCGGATTTTGCAGATTAACTAAGAAAAAAATTACTTGGATTGTAACAACTGTAGCTTTTCATAAAATAATAGTTAAGATTATTTTAATGTAAGATATAATTATATGGTGTGACGTTAACTTATTTAAAAAAAATAGAACTAAATAAGAAATTAATGCAAAATTGTACGATAGCATATGAGTAAATACATATCTACATATCATACATATCTACTTATATACTTATGTGTACATACATACATATTTTTGAGGAGTATACAACTTACACTCAACTCTTGTTTTACATCATTTTGAAATAACAGGATGTACTTCAAAAATGTGGCTCTCAAGGAAAAAAAATTAAATTTAAAAAAAAAATGTTAGTGACCACTGTTGTATCAATTTTGTACCCGTAATTCAAGATATTGGAGGTGTATGGAAATACACCAGAAAATTTTTAATACACCCTACACTCAAAATATTTCATAGGTAAAATAAACGAAAAATGTGGTTCATTTTACGAAAATATTCGTTGTTTTTACGGTACGAAATGCTTCGTAAATAGCGGAAATAATATTTGTTTATTTTACGAAATACTTTTTGTCAGCAAGTAACAAAATTTTGTATATTTACAGATTTTGTTTCGTAAATTTACGAAACACAATGTTTATATTACAAAATAAATTCGTGAATAATGAAAATCAATTTTGTGTTATATACGAAATTTTGTGTAAAATTAAAATCTTTAGAATATAAAAATCTGCAAAAAAATATATTTTAAATTTGAAAGATAATTTTGTAGAATAATCTGTAATTCTTGGAATTAAAGGTTGCAATAATTATGAAAATAAAAATATAATTTGAGGGGAATTGTTACAGCCTGTGTATTCCTCATACAGCACATAGCCATACATACATATTTTGCACTGAAACTCACGAATCAAACTGGGAACACAACTGGGACGAACAACGAATTTTTCGTTGCGGACTTTCGACATAGAAAATAAAAGACATTTGTTCATAATACGAAGATTATCACAACACCCCTGTCAAACGAAATTCGCACTACTTGACGAACTCTGCGATAGATTTATTTAAATGGATTTTCTCTTTCTTTGCACAAACAATAACCAATTATCACTTATAAGATCTGTTACTTATTCGTTGTTGGTGTTCCGTGGACGAGACTTATCGTTCTTACCAGTTGTGTTCCTATCGTAAGCCAAAAAGTAATTTTTTATTACAACAATTATTATTTTAATTGAAAATTGTTTAAAAAATTTTTATATTTGTATACAATGACAAGAAAACAAATGGGGAAAACATTAAAAAATAAAACAAAACAACAGTTTTTCCAAATTTTTTTTTTCGTAAAATTTACGAAACTTTTGTAAATTTAAGAATAATTTTGTACTACAAACAAAATGATAACAAAACAAAATTTGTTTATTCTACGAAATTCCCAATTTTATAAAAATGTTTTATTTTATACTAAATTCAATAAAATAAACGAAAGATATGGTATTATATACGAAAATAATTGTACGAAATAATTTATGTAACTTAACGAAATTCGTAAAATTGCAAAATCTGTTTTCCTGCACAAGCCACAAATATTTTCGTAAAATGTAAAAAATTTTCGTTTATTGCACAAAAAATAATTTACGAAAAAATATTGCGTATATTTAAGCATGGAATATTTTGAGTGTAGGTATTTTTTTTTTATCAAACAGTGTTATCTATTATTTATTATTTATTATGTATTATTTATTATTTTTAATTTATTATTTGTTATTTATTATCTATAGTTTATTATATTTTTTTATTATTTATTATTTATTTTTTATTATTTTTTATTTATTATCTGTAAATTATTATTTATTTTTTATTTTTTATTAATTATTATTTATTATTTTGTTATTTATTATTTATTTATTGTTTATTTTATATTTATTAAAAGCAATATTCACCAAAAGTTTTTGATTTATACATACTATAAATATATATAATAAACTCATATATATAATAAACTTCTATATAACAAACTCTTTATAAAATAAAATAATTTTTTATGAATCAGGCAGTTATTATTTATGAATTGTTAATTTATTATTATTTTATTTTTTATTTATTATTTACTTATTATTTTTTTATTATTTATTTATTTCTTATTTATTATTAATTTATTATTTATTTATTATTTATTTATTTTTTATTTTCTGTTTATTTATTATTTATTTTTAAATTATTTATTATTTATTTTCTATTTATTTATTTTTATTTATTATTTATTTATTTTTTATTTTTTGTTTATTTATTACTTATATATTATTTATTTATTATTTTTGTACTATTTATTAAACACTATTCTATTTTTAATTTATTTATTATTTATTTGTTATTTATTTGTTATTTATTTTTATTTATTTATTATTTATCTATTTTTTATTCATTATTTATGTATTATTCAGTTATTATTTATTTATTACATATTTGTTTATTATTTATTTATAATCTATATTTTATTTATTTATTATTTATTTATTATTTGTTTATTATTTATTTATTATTTATTTATTATTCATTTATTTTCTATTTATAGCATTATTTATAAAAATTATTAAGGCTGTATAGAGGGTTTATTAAAGACATTTTCATACAAAATTTTTCTTATTAAGCCTTTATAAAGCCTAGATCCCACTATCGATTTTCGTAAGCTCACTGCAATAAAGTCGTAAATAATAAACCAAAATGGATTTATTTCTCAATTAATTCTGAAACAAGTCTATATGGGTTTATTACCAATGCAATTTGGTGAATTATATCTTTTTATTTCTATAGGTTGCGAAATAATGCAAATTTAGCTTAATACTTATGACTTCATTTCAGTGAGCTGACGAAAATCAGTAAACTGTGGCGATAGTGTGATCTAGACGTAAGGTCTTTATTATGAATTTATTATTTATTTATTATTAATTTTTAATCCCCGAGCAAAAAAGGGGGTGTTATAAGTTTGAAGTGTGTGTGTGAATTAGTTTTTTTCAGTTTGAAATGCGACTTCTTCTTAGCTATGTTTGAAGGAAGTCGGTACGGCCGCTTAGAAAAAATATCAAATATTTTCTAGACATACATATCTTTGGTTCTTAAAATTTTAATTTTTTGCTATTTATTTATTTATTTTTTTTTATTATTTATTTTAAAGCCTTATTCATAAGAAATATTTGCTTTATAAAAGATTTATGTGTTTTAATAAAAAAATTTTTAATAAACCCTTAATAAAAAAAATTTATGAATGAAGCAGTTATTATTTATTTATATATTTATTTATAATTTGCATGTTAACCCCTATATTTATAACAAAATAAAATTAATTTGAAAGCCTTTTTTGGAATACGGGGGCTATTATTTATTTCCTGTCTTATTTATAAACCATTATTTTGTTTCATAAATTTTGTATTGATATCTGTTTAATAAATTTTTTATAAATCAAAAATGTTTTTTATGAATTATTTATTTATTATATACTTTTTTATTTATGGTCTTATACATAAAACATATTTTTAATTTATAAAAAATTTATAAAAAAAACGTTATACAATATACATAGATTCTTTATAAGATTCTTTTTATAAATAAGGCAGCTATTGGTTTTTTCTGTTATGAATTTATTTTAAATCAATTGAACCAACAGAATATAAATTTTAATATCAACAATTTTCTGAAAGAACCATAAATTTGCACACATACAAGTACCAACATAATTCTTGACACCTAAATGACCGAAATGACAGCTAAAGTGCCCAAATGACAGACCACCTAAGGGTAAATACAAAAGCAAACCAAAATGTAGCAACAAAAACGCATGAAATGATTTTCCAATGCTTTTGAAAACATCCATAAATTAAAACAAAACGAACACAGAGAAGTAAAATTCATACTACCATCATCATCTTTAAAAATACCGCTTCATTCATAGAACTGTCAAAGCAAGTTAAACTTGTATTAACATGAATAAAGCAAACAACTTTCACACAGTACTATTCAAGGACTTTGATATGATATGACAATGAAAAGGATACTTAAAATATTCTCAGTGAAAAATTTGTGCAGTGCCGCTCAACGGTAAGTAGTTGAACTATGCTACAAAAATAACAAATTATTTCTATGCATTTTCTTTCACTCCCTCACGCACTCTCTTAACAACATGACTCTTTACTGCCATCACTCTTTTTTCCTTCATTAATGATGGACAGCTAAACATCAATTGCACACAAGCAAGGCACCACCATCATCATTTTATGTGCGCATTACTTCCCTCCTTGTTTATTGTTGCTGTAACAATAACAATATAACGTACTCTTTCTGTCTCAATAGTCTCTTACCTTGCTGCTGGTGGTTGTATTTGTTTTTCTTTACTCTGCTCACTGCTTGGGACAAGCTCCACCTTATTTTAAATATGGCCTATTTTCTGATTGGCGATTCGCGACATTGTTAAGGAGGCGTTTCTCGTAATTGTTGTTGGCTTTGTGCTTGTTGCTGTTTAACAACAATTCTTTATATGGGTATTTACTCAACCTATCAAGTTTTTGTTAAACAAACTGGTGCATCGTCCCTTGCCCGTTGCCAACTGTTTACGTATGCGCATCATAGGACAGACATACATACATACTTGCGTGTGCACATTCAAAACTCTATGATTTACAAACTTAACAAATTATTTTCATATTTTTTCATCTGATTGTATGGAATTTTTCATCAAATTCGTCGTGTTCATACATTTATAATCGTCTTGATTTTTTTTTTCGTTGATTTTAGCTGCATTTTCATTTATTGCTGCCAGAGTTGTAAATCTTCATGTTTATTTCATGTTCGTAAAATTCATTAATTATGTACTTACAACACAATCTCAATTAGCAAATTTAAACAAATTACAATTAGTTTCAACTAAATATTAGATAGGTATAATATTTGTTGGGAAAATTAATATGCATTCATGTGCGTATGTACATTTATGTGCGTGCACACACATGATTGAAGCAAATTAATGCCATCCTTGTAACAGTTTTCTAGATAAATTGTGCTTTCATTCTGACTAAAAACACATTTTGTAGAAATTTTTCAAATTCCATAACGAAAGGTTGGTTGTTAAGCGCATTTTTGTACTCACCCGATATAATTAAAGAGGACAAAAGTATGCCAGAGTAAAGGTGCAGTTACCCGACTGTAATGTAAAGTAACTGCAACAGTAAGAAACAGCTGATCGATATTGTTATGTGAAAAGTAATGAAAATGATTATAGAGATGTAGTGTAACGTAACCTACTTTTCATATAAAAATATCGATCAGCTGTTTCCTACGTTGCAGTTACTTTACATTACAGTCGGGTAACTGAGCCTTAATTTTAACTGCGAAAAGTTCTATTTGATTTTGTATAAATACTTTGTATGTTAAAAATGTAGGTACCTATCAGAGAATGACAATGAGTGCTCAAAAAAAGTGTTCACATGTAATTAAATGGTCTTAAGGCTCAGTTACCCGACTGTAATGTAAAGTAACTGCAAGGTATGAAAAGTAGCTTACGTTACATTACATCTCTGTAACCATTTGCATTACTTTTCATATAACAATATCTATCAGCTGTTTCCTACTGTTGCAGTTACTTTACATTACAGTCGAGTAACTGAGCCTTAATGTAAAGTAACTGCAACGTAGGACACAGCTGATCGATACTTTTATATGAAAAGTAGCTTACGTTACATTACATCTATGTAACCAATTGAATTACTTTTCACATAACAATATCGATCAGCTGTTTCCTACTGTTGCAGTTACTTTACATTACAGTCGTGTAACTGAGCCTTTGATCTTAGTACCTGCGTATAATCATAATTGTAGCTTAAACATTTCACATATTTTCTCTCAAGCAATTATTACAATACCCAATTCCAACATATAAGAGCATCGGTATGGTCTGTATTCCACGTGAAATAAAAACGTGCGAAATCGGCAATGCATTGTTGTTATAAATACATATTTCCAACAACAATTATAAGGCAATTCCGCACCTTTTAATTTCACGTGGAATCCAGAGCATACAAGCATCTCTTCTTCGTTTATGCGAATTACTAAAATAAGCTACAACTAAAAATAAAAAGTCATATGCGTATTAAGCGCTTTGACACTCTCATATAATCATAGTCTGAGTATGCTTATACTCAGCATATGGATATTAATTAAATAATTATTATTAAACTGAGCCCCTATGCTCCTTATAAGGCGCCTAAAGGGACCAATATATATGTACAACGAATATTAAATCAAAAAAAAATATACTCATGATTCTCGGGATATTTGTTCGTCATTTGTAACCGTATGCACACATTTTTGTATATAATGTATGTGCGCATTTTTTTTGTGTGTGTTTTTATTTGAGAACTTGCCTTATGTGTGTATGTAAAGGAAATAGCCCTGTATATACGCAGATTTAGGCGATTTACAGCCATAGTATTTTTACACTCGTGCCTATGATTGTAGCTCATAAAGTCTATAAATTTTAGTTGAAGTTGTTTGTGTAAATTACACAAATTTAAGAAATGTGTATGAAAATAGTTGCGGGTTGTTTAAACTTACACGTATTCGATTTAAAAGGAATTGATGTATTTGAGTATGATAGTGTTCTTTATTTTTATCTATACGCATTCATAGTTGTTTGACGTCCAATACTCAAATATTATTTAGATGCATATACTGAAAGGAAACCCTTTATTGGGTCAATGAATTCTGTCATTAATAACGAGGTCACGTAAGAATTCATTCTATTAATGAAGCAAAATTCGTTGGGATTCATCTCGGTTATGAAATTTCATGCATATAATAAAAACTTTCAATAAAAAGCACAATGAAAAATTATTAGTGAAGCTACTTCATTAGACGAACGAATGCTTTTTTCTCTTAGTGTATATAAAATATTATTTACCATAATTACTGTTCTAACAATTTCCAACGCAAAATGAATTGTTTTTTTTTTCTTTTTTTTAACAAACACAACACAATTTGCGAAGCGATTATCTTGTCTGCGGAAAACACGCATTGCTACCACTCAGCAACAGGGGCACCCTACTGTTTAGGAAAATTATGATAATCTCTCTGTCTTTAATTTGTGCTTTCTTTATATATTTGTTCACCATTATATAACAACAAGAAGAAATAACATAAGATTTTTTTTATAAATTTTGTATTCTGAGCACACTACACAGGTCTGAATTTTTCATGAAAAATGAACTTACCAAGTTTCCTAACAAAGCCGAAAAATTTTACTATTACGGAAACACATGATGAAGAAAGGAAAGTTTTTTTCTGGAAAATCCCAGAAGCAGCTTAGATACACAGAAAAAAATTAATTTTCCAGTTCAAACACAAAATTCTCTGAATCAAATATTAATGTATTCAATTTCAATCCTACAAAGAAATTTATAAACTTAAATACAAAAATTTTTAATAATTTATTGAAATAAATATGATTGTTTCAATCAAAAAATTTTTAATGAAATCTAGCCATTCCATATTTGAACTGAAATCTTGTATAAGCAATCTCGTCACAAATGTTACTTTATATTAATTGTATGAATTATAATTTTTCACTATATACAGTTTTTTGCATAAAATAAAATTGGTACAAACAATTTATTCGAACAGTAAAAAATATTTACTAACACTAAAATTTATTTTAAACAAACGAATGTTCGAAAAATTTTTGGGGAATAATTTTTTATCGCTCGTTTACTCAAAGAACGTCGTAACTCAAAAAAAACTAGTTTTCCAGAAAACGAGTTTAAAGTTTTCAATTTCCACACAACTTAGTGAAATAAGAAAATTTTATTTTGCTTTAAAGAGTTGTGTAAGCAAGAATTATTTATGAAACTTTTACACAATATGAAGATATAAGGAATAGTTCTGAATCATTAAATCAAAAATTCAAAAAAATTTTTAACAATTTGCTTTTTTTTTCACTATAAAAGCAGTTTTAAAATAATTGTTTGCCTTTGTTATAGTTTAACGATATCAGTTTTCAATTTCATTCTATTTAAAGATTTAAATATACTTGTTTTTATCTTAAGATAACTACAAAAACATACACAGTACATACAAACATATTTTGTCGACAATACGTCATTTACGAGTAACTAGTTGTATTTTATTTCAGATTACCTCGTTATTTATATTTATATTTTCATTTAATTTATCATGTGAGTTTTAAGCAAACTGACCTTCTGCTGTATTTTAAGTAAAAATCAAGTTTATTGGAGAAAAAATTGTTTTATCGCACTGGGCAACAATAGGATTGCTTCTTAATGCGCTGTAGCTGGGAATTTTTTCATAGAGAAGTATTGACTCCAAGGACTGTGTTTTTTTAAACATTTCATAAAATTATTTCTTCCGTTACTTAATTTAAATTAAATTTAGCGTGTATTTCTTAGAAACAAATAGGAAGGGATGATAGCACTCTTACTTTCGTTGAAGTCATTTTTCCATTTGGGTAAATTTGCATGCAGTTGCTAAAAAGATTGTCATCATTAAGTGGATATCTTGTAAGCCTTTACCCCTTTTAGACCCGGAAAGTTTACTTTGCAAAGTCTTAATTCAGCTGTGTGAAAGACAGAGAGAGAAGTACTATCTTTTGCTGTCTGTCTCCCAGCTGAATTAAGACTTTGTAAAGTAAACTTTCCGTGTCTAAAAGGGGTACAACTAAGGAGTTATACCTTACAGCATATAAAATTTACATTAAAATTAAGAGCAGGATGATATTGGTAAGCACGACGTCAAAAATTCGTTGCAAAATCATATTGAGATTTTCAGTAATTATAGTTAACATAATCTAATACCCCTTTTAGACATGGAAAGTTTACTTTGCAAAGTCTTAATTCAGCAGGGAGAATAAAAGAAAGAGATAATATTCCTCTCTCTCTATCTATCTTTCACACAGCGCAATTAAGAAAGTAAACTTTCGGTGTCTAAAAGGGGTATAAGCAGTTATGTGTGTATGTAGCATCACATTGTGTATATTTTTACTTTTGATAAATTGTTAAGCAAATTTTAAAAGCTGCAAACTATAGCGACTTTTAAATAGATTCAGATCGATCTAAATTTTAATATATTAGCTTATTGCTAAAAATTAAATACATGGGTCTAAGCTTATAGAGATAAGAAATAACAAAATCTACAAATTGTGTATATACTTGAATAAGTATAAAGACTTTATACTTTAAAGTATATACATACATATGTACATAAATATATACGTACGAGTATGTAAATGCAACTATATGCGCATTTAGGATCTGTTGCCGTTAAAATAATTCTATTGATTTCACACTTGCATGTCAATACGTTATTTACAGTTTGTTTGTTGAAATTCCCATATTTTTGCATTAATTATTTTTATCTGTTAAGTATCAATTACCATCGTCCTATGAGAGAACCTGATAACAACTGTAAACTTCGCATGAAACTTTAACACAAAACCGCAATTACAACATTTTGTTGTAAGTTGTTTTTGCGTTTGTTTTTTCTTTTATTCTTTTCAACAACATTTCATTAAATTTTTTTTACTGTTGTTGTAATTGATTGCAAAGGATCTTCCCATAAGGACTTTCGAAATTTTCATTTACACCCCAGTAAAAAAAGACACTCCAAAAAAGTAATGAAAATGTAGAGTTTGCGATCTGGAAGTAGTGCAAATTTCGATCCGATCTAATGATTTTTACACAGGGTTGTCATTGCAAGAAGTTCTCTTTTTCGATGCCTGGTCACCGAATTGGAAGCGATTTTAAGAAAAATTTCCTTTTTTGTGTTCTATGATAATATTTTCATCTAGGAGAAATGGTTAATAGTTACCTATTTCACCAATTCGTTTCTTTTTATACGAATTTAAGCCCGAAACGGTGTTTTTATGTAAATTTAAGTAAATTACTTTTACATTTTAGACTAAAATTAGTTCATACTCGTAAGTTTCTTCAAAAAAATCGATTTTTTAAAAATTCTGGTGAGTAATTTCTAAAACTATAGAGGAATCACAAGGTTTTGTATGACTAAAATAAACTTCTACTTGGCTTTCTGCTAACTATCGGCAAATTAAAAATATCGATTTCTTGGAAGCAATGAAAATGTAGTTCCTTTAGAATGAGTTCCAATTTTTTTCTACTGGGACCTGTCGAATATGCTGTTATTTATTCAGTTAATTTGGCCACATCGCAATTGATGGATATAGCGTTCAACAATATAAGTCTTCTGTTCGGGTAACGTTCCCCACACTTCGCCCATTTTACGGTAGCGAACAGTCGATAATCTTTAACCCAAAATTTAATGATTTGTACACCAACGACATGTGGTTTCAAGAAGAGAGCCCTAAGTGTCACACAGATCATGCCACAGTGGACATTCTGCACAAGCGATTTGTGGGACTGATCACTCGCCTGAATGTGATGAGAACTGGATGCTTCAGATACGCGATACCTAGTGAGGCCCAGGAGGACATCTGCACTAATTTATTCACCATGTGTTTCAAATGATTAACCAATTGCAGTGATATTACACGCACACACACTTAATTACAAAGACTTCCTTTCTTCATGCTCTTCATGAAAGACCCTTTATAAGATAAGGTGTATAATAATGAGCATGTTCTGTTAAAACCATGATGGCTTTTTGTCTGTTTAATGAAAAAGTTGTATGCCTTGTCTTGTCTGACACCATCTATGTTTAGTATTTCTTTTTATTTATTTTCATTTATTCTTGCTGTTTGTAGGCTGAGCCTGGTTATAAACAATTAAATTATTGATATTTTCAGTTTTCTGATAGGTATGTGTGCACATACATACGTACATATGTATGTATGTGTATACATACTCGTACATACTTACATACCACATTATTTTAAGTTAATTGGCCAAAGAGTTGACGGGCCAACTGATGTTTATAATAAGGATATATTAAGTATGTAATTTTAATATTGAACCCACATAATTGTTATGAAAGCTAAAAGTCCTGCTTATTTATTAAAATTTCTTCTTATTTGTTGTTCTATTCTCATTCGCTGAAGTCTATTAATTATAAATTTAAAAAATATATTAACAGCCTACTTATACAATTTTAAATAACAAATCAACTCAAGGCAGATTCATTTCCAGGTAATAAAGGGTGTTTTTTATTGAGGTATAGAACTTTAAGTTGGCATCACTTTTTTAACTGGCGGCCATTTTGTCAGCTGTCATGTGATTAATATTTAGTTTGGTTTGCCATTTCATCATGAACAGGTTGACAAAAGAACAACGCTTGCAAATCGTGCAAATTTATTTCGAAAATAATGGTTCAGTTCGCGAAGTTTACCGCAAGCTCCGTCCATTTTATGGTCGACATAATCGTCCATCAGAGCAATTAATTCGGTTAACCATGGATCGTTTTCGCACTACGTTTACTCTATGTGATAATACGCATCCGCAGAGACGTCGAACAGTGCGCACCGAAGAAACAATTGCCGCTGTAGAGCAAAGTGTTGAAGAGGACCCGAATGAATCGATTCGCCACCGTGCACAGCAATTGGAGCTTTGTCCATCAACTTTATGGAAGATTTTGAAAATTTTGAATGTGGATGAGTTGTGGTTCCAACAAGACGGCGCTACATGCCACACAGCGCACGTCACAATCGATTTATTGAAGGAAACATTCGATGAGCGCATAATTTCGCGGAATGGTCCTGTCAATTGGCCACCAAGATCGTGTGATTTGACACCATTGGATTATTTTCTTTGGGGATATGTGAAGTCGCTCGTCTACGCCAACAAACCAGAAACGTTAGGGGACTTGGAAGCCAACATTCGTGGCGTTATTGCCACGAATTGTAGAATTGGCTTTATTCGAGCCAGCCGCGGCGGCCACATGGCCGAAATCATATTTAAACATTAATGGCATAAAATTATCCTTCCAATAAAGCCAAATTGATGGACATTAAAACGATTTTCTTGTGTTTTATTTCAATTCGAAGTTCTATACCTCTAAAAAAACACCCTTTATAAGGATTACAAAATCAATGAAAAAAATACAACAACGAAAAAAACAACATGGGTTGTAGTTCATCCAAAACTTCAAAAATACAATTTGCTTAACATAATAATAATAAAACCTATTCACATAAATTTTAAAATATTTCTCCACTGCAGCTACCACTAACAAAATTTGCAATGTTTACCACTTTTCACAATTTTTTAATAGTTTTTTCATATTTTTAGATTTGTTTTCACAGAATTTTTTCAATAAAATATTTTTCATATTGAAATTTTTTTACATTTTCTTTTCATTTCTCTTTCGTAAAAAATTTTTGAAGTTTCAGATGAACTTTAATTTGAAAAAAATAGCTCAGCTGCATTTCCGCTACTACCTTGTGAATGTGCATTGAATCAACTTTTAGCCACAAATCTTGTTAAGTTAAAAATATATTAGAAATTTTACTTCTTTTGTTTTTTTTTATTTCAAAGTTTTGACATTATGTTGATGCACTTTTTGTTGTTTTTATTAATAAAATTGTACATGTTATCAATGACGGAGCTTTTTTGGGCAAATATGTGCACAAGTGTGTCCTTAAATCCTGAATGATATCTCAATATAATCAAATGTAGCTTTTTTTATATAAAGAGAAGTAACACTCTGGCAATGAATGAATGACTACTACTATTACTACTTGTTACCTTCTTTAGGAAAGGAATAGTGATAGAGAAGCCAGGTGGTGAAGGAAGAGATAGAGGAAAGCTTCATTATATTACAAAATCTGCTTTCTGCAGGTTTTTTTTAGTAAGACAGTGTTGAAGCGCCTCTGGTATCAATGAGCCGTATTAATTTTTTGAAGCTGTGCTTAGTAGCCATTTTACACAATGCCGACGAAGGAGGGCGCTCTGATGTTACATTAGGATTACTATCTGCTGAAGCCGGTGTAGTTCAGTCACCAGTGTCTATGCCTTCATCACGTGAAATTTTCTTCAGCAATTGATACAAAGGGACAGTAATACGCATCGGAAAAGTGTAAGGTGTTGTTATTTAATAAGTTTTGGAGGCCGGGCTCGAACTCAGGACCTTCGGTTTTGTAGTCAACGTTCTAATTATTTCTGCTTAAAGGCAAATGGGAATAGTTTATAATTAAATACATTTTTTACTCCGATTAGAATCGCATGCAAAACAATGGCAAAAAGCTTGTAGCGGACTTATTGACAAATTTGTAAGGCATTGCTCAATATGGCTTTTATTTTATTATAGGTATGGAATCATCCTAAAGCGAACATTAAAAGAATATTGGCTGCAAAATAAATAAATAAATTCCAGCTACTGGCTATAGTTCATCTAGAAAAATAAGTTTGAGGCTACTAAAGCGTAGCCTGAGCTACGTTCAGACTGACTTGGTGATATCTGTGCACTATATATGGGTGTTTCCACAGTAAATGACCCCTTACAGTAACGACCTTTACTTTTTCAACCATCACAAAACGTACGAGTATTAAAATTTAATTTTTTTTATGAATTCTTTCGGTTACTACCGTTGCTTGAGCTTCCGTAGGTCCAAAATGAAGCAGTCTTCTTCACAAAAAATTTAATTTCAATATTTTTTTAAAAAAGTAACGGTCGTGACTGCAAAAGGGGTCATGGAAACACCCATGTGTCAATAACGTAGTTAAGAGTCTACCGAATAAATCTTATTAACATCTTATGCCAAAAAATAATTTCTTTGCAAAAGTAACAGGAAAAACATTTTTTTCACTGTCTTCAGAACACCTTCCAGGGACTCTTGATATTTTGCTAACAATATTGTCTTAAGTAGAACAAAAAATAAGCAAATTAACAAACATGTGCATAGTTAGTAAAGAACAAACGACAATGGTAAGACTGTTGTAATATATATGAAAGATGGTAAATTGTTGAGCCTTCATTACCAAACATATATATGAGCAAATTGAAAAATGCAATGAATCAAACCAATTCACATATTCCATTTGCAATAAAGTTTCGTATATAAGGCAGACATCTACATCAACTGACACTACACACAGTGGACCAAAACACAGAAGAACGCTGATGAGGAAGGTTTAGTGGCCTTCGAAAACGGCTGGCTGTTCCGTTTAACTATGTGTTGTCGGAATATTTACAACTAACTTTGATGTTATTTGTTCATTAATAATTATCACATGTAATTTGGCTTAAAAGGCATTACGAACATTAGCCTGTTCAATTCATAATAATATAGAAACAAATACAGTTCGAAAAATAATAAATAAACTAATATTGGGCAAAGTTGTAGCTACGGTAAAGTTGAACAAATTTTGTGAACACATCAGTATAATCTGAACGTATCTAGGCACTGCTACCGCTATTGGCTTCAAAAATTTCTCTAAGTGCATAAATACTCGTATATTACTTTAATTAAAGCTTTTTCGCACTTCTACTGAAACAACTTAGTGACAGCAAGCAAACATTTCTTAAAATCGTTTCCATTCCAAGACATTATACATATTGACAAATTGGTATTAAAAACATATTTTCCTTAAATATCGCTTGTCACATATGAACTATTCACACTCACACCAGCTACAAATATTTTGAATCGTGTAATTTCAACACCGCTCTTCTCCATGCATCCATCCATCTACAAAATCGTTAATTAAATTAATTTATTTAGCAAATAGTCAATTGAAGTGAACATAACGATGATGTCGCCATTGAGTCTCTCGTTTAATCATTAAATCTCTATTGAAGTCATGATCAAAATAGCTGAGTTCTAAGGCAAAAATGTGCTTAATAAATTAATAAAACAAGTGACAAAGCTGTCGCAACAATATTCACTTTAAATGACTATTAGAAGTAACAGATACATTTTCACATATTTAGCACACAAGTGTAGTTGGTTTGTTATTTCAATTCAAGTTAAACATAATTCATATATTGATTTGTTGGGTTAGTAATTTTTTTTTTTGCAATTTTTTTTAAAGTGGTTTTGATTTAACTGCAGTGCTTTGCTGTTTCGAATGCTATAAATTGATGTCATGTTGCATTTGTTTTTTCTAAAGACAAGTTACATACTACATTTGATTTAACAGGTGAATACACGGGAGGCACACAGGCGTCTTATAGACGGAGTAAAATTTAGAACTAATTAGAGCACAATTCTCGTTTGCTGTATTTTGAGAATGTTTGATAGACATACATACATACCTGTACAGGTTCGTAACTTATTGACTTTATGTCACACTTACCTGAAGTAACAAAATGGTTTGATGAAATAATTTTCCGTTGATTCCAATAATGGCTTCACCATGTATATATATATCGTTGGTCTCAAGTAGAACGACCATAACTGAAATAATTGTAACTTTACAGGAGAAGGTAAAAACTGAATAGAAACTATACAAATTCTTATACAACTGCTTTCGTAAACTCAATTTCGTAAAAAATACGGCTTCGAGTCTTTCTACTTCAGACTATCGATATTAATCGTAATGGACTGGCTTTACAAGTTCGTAAATGTTCGGCATCGAAAGTCTTTGTAAGGTATTTCAAATTTTAAACGTTTTACTGAGATATACATCTTTAAGAATTATAGTTATCGGGTGTACTAAGGTTAGGAAGCAAGTTTAAAACCAACTATGACGCCAAAAAGAGAAAAAATAGTATTTTGACAAAGTCAAACTTGCACTTTATATAAAATCCGACTCTAGGAAATCTAGCAAAAAATCATTCGACATATGTATATTTAGTGCACGATTAAAAGTGTTTAAACTAAATTTGAAAAATATACAGATTCAAGAACCAGTTTAAAAAAACAAAAACCTAAAAAATGTATTACAACGAATCAAAAGAATTCACGTATTCCATTTGCCTTGAAAAAATTTTATATAATGCTGAATTTTGCATTAACCCTCGAAAACATCATGTAATACGGTTCTGCTGGTATTTGTCAGAATAATTCAAATTATTTTCGTTGTAATTTGTTCCATAAATATTATCACCTGCAATTTGGTTTCCTCAAAATACGAGCTTAAGCCTCATGAAATCCAACATAGAAAGAAAAAAAGGTTTGAACAGAAATTAAAGTCTAACAAAAGTGAGGTTAAGCGCATTTGTTCTCAATTCGACTAGGGATGGATTGAAGATTTAGAAAACATCTGGTTCTTTTTCCAGCAACAATATTTTTTTATTTTGAATACACAATACTCTCAGTGTATCGTTCTTAATTTAATTAACTACAAGGATATATGTGGCCTGAAATATTGGACCTTATCACGAGTGTCATACTTCGACTACGACTACGACGATTTTGTACTAGATTAAAAAAAAATGTTGCAATGCTCTTTAGTCTAATACGAAATCATCGTAGTCGAAGTCGTGCTACGACACTCGTGATAAGGCCCATTAAATAAATATTGAAAAAACTTAAATAAATTTATATTAATCGAGAGTAGAACAACTCCAAAATAAAATGTTGTATAATATAAAAATATTTATTGATTTGTTCAAATTTAATCTACTAAATATCTCGACCAAGGAAACATATGACTTAGACCACTTTCATAATTACGGGCACATACATGTATTATTGATTTGAAAACAGTGTGTTCTTGATTTTATAAAAATCGTTTAAGATTTGAAAACCTCTCATCCATTTTTGTCTTTTCGTTCCCCAATTGACAACGGTTGGCTCTTCATTTCACAAGGTATATAATTTTTTAGTCCTTCGTTTTTGATCTGAAAAGGTTTCGCTCTAGATTTCAAAACAAAAGTGTTAAAAAAGTTAAAATTGGTTGTCAATTTGATTCCAGCCCTTGATAATTTTAGAATACCTGCATATGTATTTTAAAAGCCACCTTATTTAAAGGTGATTTTCGAAAAGGTAGTTTTAAAATTATTTTTTAAAAATAATCTTTTTTAAAAAGATACTTTTCAAGGGTATTTTTAAATTGACTTCTTTGAGAGATAATTTTTTTTTAATTAGAGGAACTTTCTCAATTGTCAAGTACACTTTTTTGAAATTGTATTTTTAAAGAGAAACTTTTTGAAATGTAATTTTTGGAAAGGTACTTTTTTGAAAAGGTACTTTTTGAAAAGCTAATTTTTGAAAATCACTTTTTGAAAAGTACTTTTTGACAAATACTTTTTAAAAAGCTTCTCTTAGAAAAAATACTTTTTAAAAAAAGTATCTTTTGAAAAGGTACTCTTTAAAAAGCTACTTTTTGGAAAGGTACGTTTTGAAAAGCAGTTTTCTCAAAAAATACTTTTTGGAAATGTTCTTCACTTTTTGAAAAAGTACTTTTTGAAAAGCTACTTTTTGAAACAGTACTTTTTGAAAAAGTACTTTTTGGAAAATTAAAATTTTAAAAAATATTCTTAAAAACTAATTTTTAAATGCACTTTTTAAAAAGTACTTTGAAAAAACTTTATTAAGAGGTACTTTTTTAAAAAGTAATTTATTAATGGATACTTTTTGTCAAAAAGACGTATTACCTGTTAAAAAAATACCAAATTTATTTTATTAAAAGTGAGCAAATCTTCTAAAAATTCTAATTCCATCACAAAATCTCAATTCTGATTTTATTATAAAATTTGAATAAAGTGCGTTGTTGGTTTCGCAAAAAACTTGCATTCTTTGAAATCCCTCCGAATAAAATATGTTTAAAATGCTTATGTGTTCCTATATATTTTCCATAACTAAGTAACAAGATAAATAGTTGAAGATGAAGATTTGATACTTTGCATATCGGTGGTAGAAATACATATAAAACAAAAGAAATAAGAATTAAAGTACATATCGCTACCTTAATATAGAAAGGCCCTAACTCATTATATTTTTGCCATCAGGATTTTTGAATTTTTCGATACATTCTATCGAAATATACAAAAAACTCGATTTCAAAAAAATAATGAGGTAGAGCGTTTCTATATTAAGGTAACAATATGTAATTGAATTGCCTTCTAAAACCCAGTTCCGCCTTTCCACTTGAGCTGAAAAATACAAAAAAATTTGCTGAAATATTGTTAAAATAAATGAAGAAATTCAAATTAAATCAACTGTTTACAGTTGCTTTTCGTAAGCCACCACAAAATTCGTCTTAATACGAGTTATGACCTTTCAAATTTATGCTAAACATATTTACCAAAAATCTACAAACAACTGCGAAAGAAAACATTTAAATAAAGTCCAAAAAATGTTTGCTAATAAAGTTACCAAACTAGAAGAGTATTTTGCATACAATTGTTTGTTCAAACATTTCATAATAAAATCTCCGACGTCAGTTTGTGTCAGTCAGTCAGTAGCTTTCGGCAGTTGGCATCAGTTGAATTTTTGAACAGTCACAAACGAAAACAAGCCGAAAATTAACAAGTCTATCTTACCAACTAACTAACTTGCAACTGATTCAAACAAGCAATTGAACTTTTTGGAAACAACAACAAATGCAGCCACAATCATATCGACATCATAAATAACACACACACACATGCATATTTATTTAATAATATTATTTATATATTATATTCTCACGTTTTTTAAATTTGGCAAAAATTTTAATAAATGGAAAAAAATATTAATTTTAAAATTTGCATCCACCAAGACTTTAAGAAAAAAATTTCTGTTTTAGCAAAAAAAAAAAAGAACTCGTATTGACAATGATGCATGAATTGTTTAATACTCATTGGAATTGAATTATTACAATCTGCATGTCCAGCAGTAACAAAAGCAATTCAGTTGGTAACATAAAAAGTATTCAAACATGTTAGAGTAAAATTTAAGTGGTTTGTCGTTGCGTTTTTTGTTGCTAAGAGACCATTACAATTGAATTGAAAGGGAATTACAGAAGTTGATACCAGTCGATTGTTTGAGATAAATGATTTTGAACTTTTGATTAATAAAACTTTAATTGAACGACACAAGAAATAAACAAGCAAACAAACAAACAAACAAACAAACAAATGAATAAACTAAACTAAAATAAACGGAGTAGAGCGAAAAAACGTGATGTTTAAAACAATAAGTCTAAAGTTGTTGTTTAAACAACGAACTAGACAATATATGTACGTATGTTCAAAGGTTAGAAATGGAAATGGTTTTTTGTTGTTTTGTAATATATGATTTTTAATAATTAGTTTACAAATACAAATTATATAGCGTGGGAAAAATAGACACACGATAGAAAAATACCCTACAGTAGTAGTGGTACACTTAAGGCATTGCCGGAAAAATTTAAGTTGTCCTAATATTATTGAATCCTTACGTAGTCCTAGTTTACAGTATGCTGTTGTTATTGCTAAGCTGATTAGTTTGTAAGAGAGTGGCGAGGGGAAAAGAAACGAGTACTCAGCTTCATGTGCTGTCAATACGTTTTGCTTTTTCAATCGCAATGTTAAAAAAAACACACACGTAAAAAACCTATGTATAAAAAATATGAGCGAAAAAAACGACTTGCATTATGTGAATTGGGACTTATAATTTGCTTAAAAAGATAGAAGCGAACAGATCCATCAATTTTTTTGTGAAAAAAAGATTAAAGTCCAATCACTTACGTACCCTGTGCCCATTTCTATTTCCATTATGCAGGTAACCCTCCTATAGCACGGTTTGGCTCACTGGGATTTCATTCTAGCACGAATTGAAAACTGTGGTAGCCCTCCTTTTAACACGATATGGTAGAAAATATTTCTCATTAAATACATCAACAACAAAATCTACGAAATGAGCATAAAGCGGTGTATTTAGCGGCTTGTTTGTATGGAATATGATGATACAAATTTTATTCTTAAAAATTTCAAGAAAGAATAGGTTTAGCAAAAATTGCTTATCAGCATATTATTGCATATTTTACTTCTAAGTTAGCGTGGGAATGCCGCATTAAGCTAAATCAGCTAAGCAGCATGAATAAGGTCACACTCTGCTGGGTTCCTGGCCACGCCGGGGTGTTAGGAAATGAAAATGCGGACAAAAGGGCCAGAAGGGGGCCAAGTACACCCATTGTCGGACCAGAACCGTTTTGTGGAGTCGAATTGGACAAAAATAAAAGAAGATATATCGACGGAGATCAAGAGTAATCGGGAACACCTCTGGCTCAATCTCCTAGGATTGAGCAATGCAAAACTAACGTATAACCAAAATTGTTTCATAGCTTTCATATCACTGAGTAAAAACAATCTAAGAATGCTCACAGGCTTCCTCACAGGCCATTGCAGACTGAGAAAACACCTCAACAGACTTGGAATTGAGAGTAACAGCCTGTGCAGATTCTGTGATTATGAAGATGAAACTCCAGAGCATATTCTGAAGGACTGTGAAGCGTTATGCCACAAAGATATAGCCAATTGGGCAAGCACCTATGGAGGATTGGGAACTGCCAACTCTGGACCCACTGACAATCTTGAGATTCATCAGGAGAGTAGGTCTAGATGAGGTGCTCTAGCACTTGGCAGGGGTTACAATAGATATATTATGGTCGCAGTGTCTTGTGCTTCCCGTCTGACTTAATTCATTCATTCAATTGCATATTTTGCTGAAAATGCATATTTTTGCATAATTTGGTCATAAATTCATACTTTTGTCTCACATTTTGGTATAAGTGCATGATTCTGTGACATATTTTGTCAAAAATTCAAATTTCAAAAATATTATTGTTGAAAAACTATCAATACAAAACTGTGTATTGGCAAATTTACTCGCTTTTATTGTTGTAGAATTGTAAAACACACATATTTTGTGCCAATGTTAATGGAATTCGTCATTTTGATTTTAAGAGAAAATTTTCTGCTACGAATATTAAGGCCGGAAGTAGTGAAATAATTCTGCGGAAACTTGATATTGTTTATTAAAATGATAACGGACTTAAAAAATAAATTTAATAGTTAGTATTCAATTTGAAATTTATTTGCTGGTGGTTCAGTGATGTCCATATGCATTTCATTGTTGCTGTAACAAATCGTCAGTAGACTTCAACCACACACTTTGAACAGTAACAAACCTCTTATCTTATGTACAGACTTTCAAAAACTATCTGAAAATTCACATATAATAATATATTTGAAAATCACAAAAGAAAAAATAGGAATTCTCAGATAGTTTCTGAAAGTATGTACATAAGATAAGAGGTTGAGTAAAATAAATATACAATATTATATAAAATTAATAAATTTCAGCCGATTACATCCACAGACGTTCCAAGGCCTTTTTCAATGCGCAAGAGCTTTCCAAGTACAGATTGATTGAACTTCACATTCGAAAATATAAAATGAAAGTAAGGCCCCTTTCAGATTAGGCAACTTTAATTGCGCAAGTATAATTGTAATTTTTATTTATTTTCTTTTGAACTTGCTTTTATGTTCACATTCAGCAACTTTGTTGAGCAAGTTTAATTTTCTTATGCTCGAATTTTCTTAATTTGTTGACGTTTTGTTTCATTTCTGTATTCATTGTAATTGTGAAAGTGATTTGAAATTTGGTCTATACAATGGAAGTTGAAGAAAAAGATAATTTAGTTAAAGATATACTTGAATATACATAATTGCCAAGTACAAGTACAGAATTGCCAAGTACAAGCAAGTCTGTACTCAAGTCTCGGCAATTCTTTCCCCTTCAACCCGACCTTTCCTCTCACACCCACAAATACAAGACTTGCTCAAGTAAAGTTGCCTAATCTGAAAGGGGCCTAAATGAACAACACTTTTCTTTTTCTATTTACTGCGTGTTTGCAGTAAAAATCATTATATCATATTTAATCTTGTGTGAAAATTCAATATAAAAGGATTGTAAACGCACCTCTTAAGAAAAGAAAATATTTTTATATCTTTATTTATTTGTATGTATGTAAATTCAAAAATTTCTTTTGAATAAAAATTCTTTAAAATATGTGCATATTCTATTGCTTTTAGTGCATATTTTGAGTTTTTGACGTCATATCTTAAGCGCCTAATATATCTTTTTTAAATTCATGAAGTCCTTGTCCCTGCTTATCAGCATGAAAAATAAAGGTACAAATGTGTACTGATTTTAAGATGGAAATGTGGCGAAACCCGAAAACCAGATGTTCTGTTGTATTGTGTATGTTCATATGTAACGGAATTGATGTTGATTTTCCTTCATTGTTCCTTTAAGACGGACATTTTTTTATTATATCTACCGCGTTATAGGAGACTTACCTGTATATTTAATTTACTCGTATATAAAACTTCTGTCTGAATTTAAGGCCACAAAATCTTTTCCTTCGCTTTTGTATTTTTATAGATTTGAAAATTCAATACAAATCGTTAACAAATTTTATGACACACCATTCTATTCATAAAAAATTTTAAAATTTTTAACATTTATAAATTCACAAGCAAGCATTATTGCAGTTGCAGTTGTTGTTGTTGTAAAGCAACATTAATAACACAAATTCATATGCAAATTTTATAAAACAATTTTTTTTTTTGCTTTCGGAGAAAAGTTCTGCGCTTGGCCAAAGTCTTTTTAAGCTTGATTGCATACGTACGTAAAACAACAACAAAAAACGAAGCAAAGTGGGTGGATTAGCGTGAATTACAATTGCTGCAACATTAAAAGCTCAAAACATGCCGCACTCAGCAGGCTTGTAGTAACAACTGCAACAAACAATGAATGTACTTGTACAGTGTCTGATTACTGCAATCGAAAACTCCTTTATTTCTTGACTTTGCCAGTTGACTTGGCCAAGTTGAAAGATTTCGCCATAAGACGTTTCCTAAAAACCACCACAAAACATGCAAAACACTACGTTAACAACAACAACAACAACAACTAGCTGGAAAATACTCTCGACTTTGTCCACTAATTTTGCGCATGCGCAACATTTGCATGTTTTATTTTCCATTCTATGTTTATTTATTTTTTCCATCTCCAAAAGGAAACCCTTGCACTGAGCTCTACAAATTGAGGACTGACTAAGTCCGAGCATTCTTAAGGAAGCGAATGTATTACAAATTCATTGGTTTCTACGTTAGACATTTTTTTTTGTTTACAAAATCATGTCCTCCTTCGTTCCCCAGCAATTTGTTTAGCGTCATCGCTGCCAACGAATGCACTACATTTTCCATTCGAAGGAGGTTTTATTTTTCTTTCTTGCAATTCCCCTGCAATACAACGAGTTGTTGCATTGAGTGTTTGCTGTTGTTTATTATAATTTATGTATGTCTCCTGTCATAATTGCGTTACCACTTGCCAAATGAGTGCCTAATGTGTGTCCTAGTAGATGTTTCATTTGCTTGTCTTGTTTTATGGAGGTTTTAGTTTTTGTATTTTTTTTTATTTTTTTATTTTCAAAAAGAAATAATTCATATTTTTTTGCAGTGTTTGCTCTTTATTCACTTTATTTAGGTGGGTTCTTGTAATTGACTACATTTTTATTTGAATAAAAATATAGAAAAATTGAAATTAGTTTATAGTGAGTGGTGTCTGTAAGAAATAAAATTTATGATCTATTTGTAGAAAACATGCTATTGTGTTATTCAACTAATAATATTTAAATTTTAAAAAATATTTCAAATCACTTAGGATATATAAATTGTGGCTATTTTGAGAATTGAATTTAATTAAAATTTTTGGCTAAGTTTATTAGTTTACTTACTGATTACATAATTGACAAAATGCTTTTAGTTCATTCTACAATATGGCAAAAATCTCCGTGGATGGAAAATTGAATAATTATTTAGCTCAATCACGATTTTTCTTAATAAATACGAATTTTATTTTAATCTGTATATACACTTCGCTATTATGTTAAAATTTCATTTAAACAAATGAGAAGTCTAACTAATATCCATAGTTGAAAAAAGAACTCAATAATCAATCATGTGTTTTCATAGCCTTCACCAAAAATGGTAAGAGGTTTGTCATTTTATGTGTAATTTGTATAATATTCATATGCAAACCCACAAAATGTATATTGTGGGTCCGTATAAATAGTGTAGTCGAATAAGCGATGTCCATCTGTCTGTGGGTAAAATGGATTTTTGGATGCCACAGAAAAGCTAGCGATCTTAAGCTGGTGTGTCAGAGTTTGTCCTTAATTGATTGGCATTGAAAAGCAGGACTGGAAAACTTAAACCTGTTTTTTGGTGCATAAAAGTAAATAACTTAAACTAACTTTCTTTTCTTTATAAATTAAACATATTTTCAATTTTGTAAGAAAAAATATTGCTATTGGCAATCAGCAAAAACAAAAAAATGGCTCCAGAGCTGGAGAATTGATACATAGTTGTGTTGCTCTTATCACAATTAAAAATTCAAATCAGTACCACATCGGTCCTATATAGGGTTTGGGATTTCCCGGACTTTTGCACTTCCCGGGAAACGGGAATTACAAAAGCTAATTTTGTAAATTAAATACATTTATTAAATGAAAGTTGGTGAAATTTCGATTGTTTTATTAATGTAAGCATTCTTTTGAAATAAAAGTTAATAAAAAAGCAGTTCTAAGACAAATTTTTAATAATTTTTAATTCAATTTAAGCAAATGGAATAAAGTTATTACACAGCAAAAGATCATATGAAAACCAATTGACGACTGTTACCACAATTAGTAGACAACTTTCTAATAAGACCTACCTTCATTTTAATAAGAATTTGCCTTGTTTGTTTCTCATTCTTTTTGAAAAAGTTCCAGGCGGTTTCTTATCGTTAAGTACAAGCAGGTTACAGTACCATACTGCGCAGCGCCGAATTTTGAATACCCTGAGCCACAGTATGTCTAAGTGTCTTTCATTTTATTTATCCTAAAATATTTTCTGCAGGGTTTTCATAATAGCGTCTACTTGTAATCAATTTAAGTTTCGTCAACTCAGAGTTCTTACAGCTTAAAATTTTCACTACACTTTTCAAAATTTGTTCACTAATTCGGCGAAAAATCACTTCAAGTTCGCTTAGCATCGAATTATTTACTTTAGGAAACGATTATATCATTGCAATCATTGATACTTATACAATTTATTCCACTTTTTTTAGGAGATATGGTATGACCTCAATTTAATGGAATTTTTATTTACATTTAAAACAAAAACTCAATTTAAATTTTAAGATTAAAAAATTTCCTTCGAACAAGGTATATGTAAGTGTTTAAACAGACAATGAAAAACGTGTCAACGTTCGTGTAAATTTAGTCATACAATCATTCAAACGGAATTTTGTAATATATAAAAAAATAATAAGTTTTTATATTAAAGTAAAATTGGATTATAAATTCTATATATTTATAAAATAACATGCACTTTTAATTTCCCGTTTTCCCGGGAAAATCTCAAAAATTTCCCAGGAACATTAGACACACATTTCCCGGGATCTCCCGCCCGGGAATTCCCGTTTCCCAAACCCTAGTCCTATATTTAAAATCGATTGGCATACGTTGACAACGTGACAGTGAGTTCTTGTTTCTTTTTTGTTAATGTATTGGCATGTTTGAATTGAGACAAACTTTATTAAACACCGGAAAATATGAATTAAGTTATCTTATTTGGTACTCGTATGCAGGTATAGTACTGAAATTATTTTAAAAGTATCAAAAAGTAAGAAGGTTTTTGAAAATTTTGTGTTATCAACAAAATAACGGTCGTATCAAGGGTTCCACCCCTGCCATAGTTTGTGTAGGTTTTTGTAAAAAGTATCCCTTTTAGACACGGAAAGTTTACTTTGCAAAGTCTAAGGCAGAGGAAGAAATACTATCTCTTTCTGAATTATAACTTTGTAAAGTAAGCTTTTCGTGAATTATAGTTAAATTTTGTCAGATTTTACATGCATAGAAAGAAGAATATAACTAGGTACACAAAAGGTATATACTACTTTCTCTCTCTCTCTCTCTTACACAAAATCATAACCAAAAGAGAAGTATTTAAAACAGCGCACTATGAGCCGTTTTCGAAAATTATGCAGTGTTTTATCTGAAGTAATCTTTAAATACATGACACGTGACATACATATGAGTAAGTGAAATTATTTTAGGTTGCTTCAAAATATTCAACAATTACTTAATAATTAATTTATTTTCATTTATTTATAAAAATATAAAATATTAAACCTAATATTCATAAAATTTCAAATAATGTATATGTATTTTATGTAAAAATTTTCTTATAATTAAAGTGTTTACATTCGTCACTATATTTTATCAAAATCTACCCAAAATCTAGTTGAACTAACGTGTAGTTTCTACAACGCAATCAAGCGACTTGTCTAGAAAAAATATATGAAAAACACTCAAATTTTTGAGTGATTGCTATGCAAATTTTCTAGACAAGTCTTGCTTGCTTGCAGTGTGGAAACTACACATTAATTTTGCAAAAAAAAATGTGCTACGTCCTAGTTTACACTATGCAAGTCCCATTGCTGAGCTGATTAGTTTGTTGGAGAGAGAGGCGAGCGGAAAAGAAACAAGTACTCAGCTTCATGTACTATCAATACGTTTTGCTTTCTCATTCGTAATGTTAAAAAAACACACATAAAAGCATTAAAAATATGAGCTAAAAAATAAGACTTGCATTGTGTGAATGCCGATGAAAGTTCAAAGAGGAAAAGTGATGGCCTTAGCAATAAGACTTGACAAGTGTGAACTGGGACGAAAATAAAGATTTTACGCTCGAAATCAAGTCATTTCAATCTTAATAGTCTGTTAAATGCAAAAATTATTGATTCAAGAATAAAATCTTCATGTGTTTTAAAATCGCATTTGAGATTGTAATCTTGAAAAAATCTCATTTTAAGTCGAATTCAAGATTTTGTTCTTAATAAAAATTTTAAATTAAGATCATATTCTTAAAAATTTAATAATATAATCTTTAAATTAAGATTGATTTTAAGAATGCGTTCGTTAAGTTTAAGATCACGTTCTTGATTTTAGTAATTCATTCTATAAATTAAGAATTTATGCCTAATTTGAGAACTTCAATTTTACTGACCAATTTCAAGATCAAAAAATTTAAGATTTCTGCAGTCTAAATTCAAGAATTTTGTTCTTAAATGCAGATCATCAGTTTTCTCTTAGATTTGTACTAAAAAGTCAGCCTGTGTACTCGAATTGGCTACATTGCAATCGTTTGGTTGTAGTTTAGAAAATGTTTTCAGCTAATGGATTCTGTTTTGGTTAAAAAAATCTTGATAAACGTCAGAGAAACTTGGTGTGAACGGTATAGATTTTCATAAAGACTTTAATGGAAATCGGCTAGATTTCGTGCATGTGTAAATGGCCTATTAAGGATTTACTGCATGCTCAGCAGTATTAGTTATTAAATTACATAGATAGCTTTATGTAGTTAAATATTCCCCCCGGGATCCCAGCTGGGGTGATGTGGCTTTTTCCATTGACGTACCCTTGGTACATTACCCATAGAACTTATTTGTTACTACCCGATCTCTGCCAACAGAGCAAAGGATGTGCACATATTTATAAAAGGAAGACAGGTTCCTGTTGATGTCAGTTAGGTGCAGCGTCACCTAGAACTACCGTGAGTTCAAAAGATGATAGAGGTGAAGCCTTTATGGTGGAAGTTCGAGGTATCACCAGATGCTTGTCTCTGGTACCACGGATTCCGGTTGCCCGACAGTCGAGCTGCTCTGAAGTTTTGAGTGTATGTAGCGATCGTCAGGATCCTTTGCTAAAATGCCGAGTTGGTCCTACCCCACGGGGTTTAAGGGATGATTTTGGTATGTGTGGAGTAGGCACTGGATTTTTGGCAATACAGGCATGCGTTTAACTCGGATGAGTGGTTGAGCTGTGCCGGCAATGGTTAAGGAATTCTCTTGGGGACTTCCCTATTGGTGTATACACAACACCTTAGCGTGGAAGCCAGAGAATTATCGTGGTGGCTGTGGTTGCTACCAAAAACGCTGGGAGAATAGTCTTAGCTTCCCAGTGTTAAATCAATGCTAGTGGTTGGTATGACGCGGTCAGACAGACACTAGTCTAGGTACTGTTACCATTCAACAGATAGTACTGTTTGACAAAGTCATTACGTGAAAGTCATTCTAAAGGGTCCAAGGGGGTGATGATTAGCGCCTTTCCTACAACCGGTGTTTAGACCACCGTGAGATAAGGCCGTAGTGGCAGGTGCTCACGATAATCTGAAACACATCTGTACTTAAATACTAGGCAGGTACTCACGTTAATCTGAAACACATCTGTACTCAAATACTCCCTTCTTAATAAATTTTCATATTTTTGCTTTAAAAATTAAAAAGAAATTAAATTTCAAGACGAAAACAACGCCATGGGTTTTGTAATTTACGAAAAAAAAAATATATTGATGAATTTCACGAATTGTTCAGAATTCAATATAAGCTTCTTTAATATAATTGTTAATTCAATTCTATATACATATATGTATGTATATTATTAGAATTAGATAATGTCTCTATAAAAACTTGGGCCAAGAAAACAATTTCCACAGAAAATGACACATACGACAATCTCGCACAAAACTGTTCGAAATAACTGTAATGTTTAGCATATCTGATTACATTTTATTTTCTTATTCATATAAAAGAGTAACATTTTTGTAAATATTTTCCATACAAGCTTACACACACACAAATATCCGCAATTTCCATGAAAAACTACATAAGTACACTTGTAGTAAGTTTCAGCTATTAATAACAAATCACTATATTAGGACTTATAAAACTTATAAAAAAATGTTTTTAATACAAATTACAAATTAACACGAAAATTTTTCCTCCTTCGAATTATTATTTTTAAACACATTTTACCATTTCTTTAGAAAGCGATTTTAGTTCATAAAAGTCAGCTGTAACGAGATAAGTGCTTTTATCAACACTCAGTTTCAGTGTTTACTTAAGAGCCGTAGTAGGAAAAGTTGTAAGAAAAATTTATATCCAATTCACGCTTCCCAAGAAATCTTGTGTGCCTCTACACAAAAGAAATGCATTTTAATGACATATACGGTTATTCATAAAAACCACAAGTATATACAAAAATGGCTTTAGTTTTTTTTATCTATTATGAGTATGACCGAAGCGCAACAGGTACCTTTGGGAACGAAAACAAAAAAAAAATTAAATAGAACAACAAACCAAATAGTCATTTTGAAAAACTTAAGATATTTGCAAAATATCTTAAAACAGCATGACTACTAACATGACATAAGACCAAAAAAGGTGCTGCTGTGTCACTTTATTTAGATTACCAAACAACCGGAGCAGACAGCCAAATAAAATCAACAAATTTCCACGAATTTTTCACACAACTTGCCATGGCAAGTGAAGGAAAACTCTGCAACTTTAACAAATTGCCACAGCAGTGAATGTAGTGCAAAGGTAGCAACAGATTTGTTAAATCAAACAGACAACATTTGCATTTATTGCAACAAAAGGAAAAGTATTGTGGCCATTTAGTTACGGTTACAGGAAGAAATGTACAAAGTAAATCACCCAAAAAAATAATAAAACCATAAAAACCGAATTTGCATGTGTTTTAAATAAATATGTAACAAATATAAAATTATGCAAAACCTTTTAAGAAATCTTTCATAAAACAAGTAGTTTTCTATCTAGTTGAAGAATTTGATTTCGAAAACAACTTTCTCTTTAGTTGCGGTATATTTTTCATCCCTTTGATCAGGACCACATATTGTGTAATGTGTGTACGAGTATTTGTTGCACTTCCTTCCTCTTATGCTTGTTTGTTCTTTTTAATTGCTGTTGTTTCTCGTACTATTTAAGAGTTTAAATTACGATGTGTTACACAAACAAATCTGAACAAATATTTTGTTAATAAACGAAAAAAGAAAAGTAAATAAAAAAATATTGATTGTTCTTCTGCGACACCAGATACTTTCTCCCAGTTTTTCTTATTCCCTTGCTGAAGTATGCATGTGCAGTGGGCAAGCGGGTGTTTGAGTTTGTAAGAGTGTTTGTGTGTGGTCTGTATTGTTTTGACATAATGAGCGAAATTGTTTATTTCATACAGTTTTGAAGCACTTGAAGGCAAAAATCATTTACCTACCACAGCTTAACGGATATATTCGGCTGTGCCGAATCTTATATTCCCTTCACCGACGTACGTATGTATATGTAATATACAGATGCATACATACACATTTGTTTTGTAAAAAAGTCTATAATTTTTTGCTCTAGTGCAACTTTTAGTAAGTGACCTTTCAGTATTTTTCGATTAAAGAATTTGATTCAAATATTTTATTTTCGATTTTAGCAATAGTTGAATATTTTACTCTACACTCTGTATTTAAGATATATTTTACATTCACTCTTATGCCCTAATTCTGTTCGACGATTGTATCATCTTGTCTATGGACGAAAAAAAGCCGCAGTTGTGATTCTTTAAAACATTTATTATTTAATGTCTATGCTAGAAGGTTCGTGTATTTGCTTAATGATTTTGTTCCAAACATTATGGGCCTGTTTCTCTAAATGCGAACGAACGTTTCTTTCGAATATTAGTATTGGAAACAAAAACAAATTTAAGTTTTTTGTTTTTAATATAAATGTTCGAAAGAAACGTTCGTTCGCATTTAGACAAACGGGCCCTATATCTAACACATATTTTTTCATATATTTTTCAAACTATTGTATAATACTTTAATTTAATTTTTATGTTTTAAAAACATGGCAACAGTATTTTTATATTTCATTATCAAAGACAACAACCATTTTTGAAGAAAATAATTAAGAGAATACAAAAACAAGAACTCAAAACTATTTGCACACAAAAACGTTCTAAATCTTCTTACTGAATTAGGGCATTATTCCAGTTGTCAACATCAACGTCGTTAAAGAATTTTTTCGATTTTGTTCAGCAAAAAGGAACGGTTTCAAGGAAATGAAACGGAACATGTCCTTTAATTTATTTTAGCGTTAGGACTGTTCTTTAGCAATAAGTTTTATTTGTATCTGCATTAACTAAAAATAAATAAGAAGGCGTTACAAGCTGCCAACGAAGGACTATCGATTTGAAACATAACTGTGCTGAAAGCATAATAAGCAATATGGCACAAACCTTCGTTTATAGTTAAATTAAAAAACCACATAAAAATTTAACAAATAAATGAATGAGTAAAGATCTTCCTAAAACATGAAATATGTTTAACTGAAAAAAAAAATATTTTTGGTAATTTTTTACCAAAAAAAAACTTTAAATTTCCAATCCTGAAACGATAGTTTTGATTTTTCTGGTTTTTAATACTAAATTATTTCTTTTTACAATATAGAATATATTTTAATACCAAAAAAGTAATTCGTTTTATTTAATTAGTTTTATGTACTAGAAAAAGTTTAAGCTTTCCAGGTCTGGAGCTATGTTTTTTTTATTTCTCTAATTTTTATGACACACAATTTCTTTCCAAGACATAAAGTATGTATAATTTGTAAGCAAAAAGAAAAATTAATTTAACCTATTTACTTTTATATACAAAAAATATATAAATTTCCCAACCTTAAAATCATCCTTTTAGACTTTTCTGATTGCTTATATCAATCTAGTAGTTCTTAAAAAAAGACATGAAGTATGTTAAGTGAACAAAGAAAAAAGGAAATAAGAAAAAAATTCGTTTTATTTACTTACTTTAATATCAAAAAAAAATTTAAAATTTTCCAGCTCTGGAGCTGTGGTTTTTATTTTTAAAATTATTTACACAAAAGCTTTCTTTCCAAGACTAAAATATATATAATTTATAAAGAAATAGAAAAAAATTTATTAGATCTAGTTACTTTTATATATCACAAAAAGTGTACGCTCCCAACCCTGGAATCATCCTTTTAGATTTTTCAGATTTTGTATACCAATCTGTTTCTTTTAAGAATATTAAAAAAGTTAAAGTTTTCCAACCCTGGAAACGTCTTTTTCTTTTTTTTTATTTGTTTTAATACCAATTTTATTCCTACTGAAATATAAAATAAGTTTATTTAACAAAAATAATTAAAGTTAGTTTTAGCTAGTTACTTTTATATGGTAAACTAAAGTTTAAGTCTTCCAGCTCTGAAACCGTCAGCTCGATTTTGCTGATTTTCAATACCAATCTATTCCATTTCTGATACACCAGCTCAACACCAATGCCTCTAGCTTTTCTGAGAGCTTCGGAAAATCGATTTCGCGTACAGAAGGACGGACAGACAGACATCGCTTATGTGCGTTGAATTTTATAAGGCAAACTGTTGGGTAAAAACCTTTGGTAAATTACCTGCGTGTAGAAATTACGGGCATTATTCGTCTTCCCTATGCATAAGGATCCAGAATGTATATATACTCTATGGTTCGCTTATTAATATTGTAGAAATTACACACGGAATGACAAACCTATGTATTCCCTTTACCATTTTTGGTGAAGGGTACAAAAAGAAATTCTCCCCTGCATTAAGTTATGGAAACATATTTTATGTATTTTTAGAGAGCCACAGACAGACTGATACACACACTGCAGTTGAAAATTTAAATTCAAACAATTGAAATCACTATAAAAATGTTGTTTATGCGCTAAAGGATTTATCGCAGTCTAAATTTACTCGTAGTTCAAATATTTTTGAGTTTTGCAGTTCATGATTGGTTGAAGTTTCTATTAAGTCAAAAAAGTTATTCGTTATTTTCTATAAATTTTCTGCTGTTTATTAGGCGACGATGTTGCCAACTTAATATTTTTTTAACAAAATAGGTATTTAGTTAGGGCCTGTCTCAAGATATCGATATCGTTCGACTTGTTGCACACTTACATTTGAAACAAAAATTAAAATTTGTTTTTTGTTTTTTACAAACGTACAAAATGCAAATCTTTTTTCATTTGCTAAATGGTTGGTGCGTGGATCGTTTTGCCATTCCTTTAACTCATTCATATCAAATATTCAAATCGATTAATTTTGTATGAAAGCCAAGTAATTTTATCATATAATGCCATTAAAATAAATACTTTATCTTCAGTTCGTTCAATTGTTGGCCTTAGGTTAAAGCAAACAAAAGAACAAAAAGAATTACAAAAGAAATTAACTTGAATTCCAAAAATGATTGTTTAATAATGAGCAAGTTTCACTTACATTTTGCATATGAATTTTCAGTCTTCTCTACACTGCTAAATAAAGTTTTTGCACTTGACGAACAGCATAAGCCAAAGATTATTGACAATACGGATCTGGTAAATTATTGTTACCTACAAATATCAGTAGAAAAAAAAAAATAATAATAATAATAATAATAATAATACAAATATATTTGAAGTAAAACCATTTACAATCATTGTTAACCTCTTTCTGATGTTTTCCCCTAAGGGCGTATAGTTTTAGCTACATTTATTTTATATAAATTTTTTTGATATGCTCCTTTAGTTAAATGTAGATACATATATTTTTATTTTAACATGAAAATTCTTATTCACTTCTTTCTTTTTTATTACAAAATAAAAATGAGAATGAATAAAATAACGTACGAAAATATTCAAAACCGCCTGCAGCGAATTTAATTGCGTTTGTGTTATAAATTTGTTGTCTCCTTGTAAATGACGTTTTCTTACTTCTTGATAAACACTGCGAATATATCGAATACATTAATTTACTAGGATATTGCTCAAATTTATAAACCAATAATATGTTTAACAATATTCAGATCACGGTGATGACTGTGATTACCCCTGCTCACGTAGTGGTAATGTTCGAAGATGTGCTGGATGTGCAAAGCTTTGGTTCAGTGAGTGCATCAGCGAGTTCATTCAGCCTACGAACGTGTTGTATCATTTTTTTCATTTCAAGTGAATATGAAACTTTTCCGACTTGAATCATGCGACTGGTGGATTTGATTTCGCACTGATTGAATTTGCATCCCACTAACATGAAGAACTTATGACTCGTTTATGCTCAAAGTAGCATTAAGGTCGAATGGATGCGTATCCAGCGAGAGAAATAAAGGTAAATTGTACCAACAGGGCAAGATCGTAAAGAAGATCCGCCGTGGTAACGTTAAAGTCGTCATTAGTGATTTCAATGCAAAGTTAGAGAGCCTTAAGCAAGATAACACGCCAATACGCAGGACTACATATTTACAAAAAGGATTGTAATGACAATGACGTACGGCTACTGATATATACTCTAGCCACGAACTTTGCCCACAGAAATGTTCATAAATGAGCTCGCCAGAAGGCAGGTATTTTTCTCTAATAGACCATATTATCGCAAAGAAGAAATGACACAAATTAGTCGCAGACCTCTGGAAACGAAGAGCTGCATTCATATTTACTCATCTGTTGTTGTTGTATTGTGTCTGTATTTTTATTGAAATCCAATAAAAATATTAATCGAAAGTGCAATGTAACCAATCTTAAATTAGACGTGACATAACCATACCCATACAAAACAGCTGTTCGAACCAAGCTTATGGGCAACAAAATTTTGGTTTGGTTATGGCGATGGCGATGGCATTATGGCTATGGCACGTCTAATTTAAGCTTAAGTAACAGTGCCACAGCGAACACTTGTAGGAACGAGATATGTAAGTCGGCAGTTGAGTACGATGGATAATATGGAAATTAATTTAAATGAAAGCAAGGGAGTTTTAGAAAAAAATTTCACAGCAACATTTGCGAACATGACAACGCAACTCAAACAGGACTCCTCCATCTTTCAACTAACAATACAACCTTTTAAATACACAACCGACCAACAACTTCGAAGATGGAAGATAATCTACAAGGGACATACAGTGGGGGATTTTGATGAAAATAATAATATAATAAAAAATTATTTTAGAGTTTATTGAATTATGCTTTAAAAAATTATGTTTTGATCAATATAAAAAAAGTTTTTGCAAATCGGACACAATTTGACATCCCTATTAGCAAAACGGGGGACCAAGGTGGGTAAAAAACTTAAAATTTAATTTGTTTCTTGAACTATAAGCGGAAATGTAGTAAGAATATTTTTCATGTCTTGGATAGAAAAATCTAGTTGTAAGAAATATTTTTTATCAAAAACGTCAGCTTGAATTTTTTTTTTTTACCTGAGGTAGCCCACTTTGGGGCTTTGTGGCTCCTCCCCCTTCAAAGGTAACAAATTTTAACTCCATACTTAAGATAAATAACGCTTTCTTAAATGATATATGAAATAATATAACAATCGTACATGCCTCTTAGAAACTGCAGGATTATTTAAAATTTTTATTTCAAAGATCGCCCAGTGTGGGATGCCATTCAGCAAATTTAATTACCTGGGCTTACATTGTGACATCCGTGATTGTATCGACAATCGTACGAAAACAAATCAAGTACTATCTCAATTGTATAATCTGATTGGGATTTCAGTAAGTTCGCATACATATGTCATAGTCCGAAAATGGTGTTTATACGTGATGAGTTGAGTACGTTCACAGATGTGACGATTCGACCCCTGGACTAGCCTGATGATGTGTGCCTCCATAAATATACCTCAAAAACTTGCAACCTAACTCTTGATAATGCAACGTATACTCTCAGAGAAATTTATGGATCAAATGATCTCTTGTAGAATATGAAAATAAAGGTTTTAACACCTATCTTAAATCAAGACGAATTGATACCAGGTGATCTCGATTCAGCAGATGTTGATCAACTGTTAATTTCTCTTCTGCCAAATCAAAGCAAAATGTTCGAAAATTTTCTGACAGCAGGAAATTTTACGTTAACAAATATACAAGGCGAATATGCAGAGTTACAAATCCAGACCAGCTGAAATCAATTCGCCTTGAAAGCTATTTTGCTTTACGGATGTGAAACATAGATTCTTAAGAAATAATTTATTAACAATTTATGACAGTACTAACATACAACACGCAAGGCAATCCACGCACTGGTCGGCCATGCCATACCACAGTAGTAAGGGAACTAGAAGTAGACGGTTATACATGGAATGATGGCGATGAGAACTACCCCAAATACAGTTAACTGGAAATCTTTAATTGAACCTGTTTGCTCTATAGATGGTGGATTGCGAAAAAAAAGTGAGACGGCCACACAGGTTTCTTAATCTTGTCTTGGAATTTTGAATCTTATTTTCTTAACTCTTTAATGGACGGTTTGAATTTAAATAAAAGTTGCACTATTCAAGTGCATCGCTGTGTTAGAATTTTCTGAACTTAAAAAACAACAACACACACACGCATTCATGGAAATTATGATTTCTCGCGTTGCTTATGAATTTATATTTGAACAACAATAATTTTAAAATGTTGAACTATAAAATGCGCATCATTGTGCTGTAGAAATAAGGAAGACTCAAAAGAATGAAAGAAATTAAACTTTTTGTTAACCATACAAAACATAATGCCAATTTATGAGACATGACTATTGTTGTTTGTTGTTTGTTGTTTGTTGTTTGTTGCTCGTAGATGACAAAACCAGGCTGTAATTCATTCCATGCTCCCTACACAAAGTCTTTTAATAAAGTGGAAAATTTTGTACAAAAAATAATTTTGTTTTCAACAAACTTTGAAGGATAGAAGAAAAAACTTATGGCATAGTCAATGATGCCGAGGGAATGCGTTCCATTCATAATTTATCTTGAAAGTAGAAACAAAATTTTCGTATTTGAATGTTATTTTCAATATATAAAGGATTGCATTCCTTCGACATCTTATTAAAAATCAGGCTATTAAAAAGCAAAAAGCACAAATACCAATAATTCAGGCGAAATTGTAAGGTAACTGAAAATCTTGTGACAATGAAAATGCATTTAAATGCAAATTAAAACAAAGGCCAAAACAAACAATTTCAATTACGATTGTTGGATTGTTTGATTGTATTGTTCGCTGGGCTTGCATGCTGCAGAAATTGCAGACTTTAACTGCATTTTGAAATGCAAATGCACCTTGCACATTAAAAGAAACTGCCGCAAATAAATTAAAGATAAAAATAATTTTTCCCCAATACAGTTGCTGTAATATCAGTACATTGGCGGCAATTTTTTTTAATTTATTAACAATAAACACTAATTAAAATTATTTATTAGGGAAGTTTAAGCTACATATATTTTATATTTGACTTTAGGCCTAATAAGACTCATAGTAGTTTTCAATAGGACTAGTTTCTAAGTCTTATTGAAGACATCAGCAGCTCTGGTAGACGAATTCAGCCGTTTGGACTAGTTTTTCAATATACATAAAATAAATTCAAACATATTGGTAATCCTAACAGCAGCTTAAGTATTTTTAAAAAGTAATCCTTAAAATTCAATTTTAGTTCTCCAACTCCTGAGTTTATAGAGAAGGGAAGTAAGATGAATTGGAAGGTGAACATAATTACAATTCCTAACATTGAAATTGTTTTATTATAAGCCAGGGCTGGAAAATAGACATGTTTGGTATACAAATTTTTTTCAAATAGTACATTTGTGAACACAGAATACTACAACAAATTTTTTATTAATCAAACACATAAAGTGTTTTTTATATTTTATACATATATTTTTATATATTATTATATATTTTTATTTTATATTTATTTAAAACTCCTATGAAGTAAAAGTAAAAAAAATATGATGAACAAAGAAAAATTATCACAATTTATTTAATTCGAATGAAATGAGTATTTGAATATCCAGCTTTTTTCGATTTATTTTGACTGTATGTACATCACTAAAACATTTTTGTATAATTGTATTTATTTTAATATTTTTCTTTAGGGATTTTGTTATGTATTTCCAATCAGTTGGATAATTTGGTGATGTTTTTCATAACATTACAGTCATAATAAATTTAAGATAAGAGCTTCATTTTCAGATTTAACATGAATCAATATGTGCTATATTAACAAAAATATTTGAGGTACGAAATACACATTTTGGAAATATCAACTTAAAGTAGCCTTAACAAACGTAGGTGCCTACTTTAGAATTTTGATTTAATAATTTTTTTAGAATACAACTTTACTTACAACTTTACATTGCTTGGCAAAGCTTTGTTAAGTTTTTTTGCATACGACCCTTGGTGCAAGCCAATTCTTTTGTCAAAAAAATTTTTGGAGGCAATAGCTTCCCAGTCACGTTATTAATAGGAGTTATGAATAATATTGCATATAACTGGTCAATATACACACATATGTATATCCAAAACACTATAAAGTAATTAAACCAGCTTCGTAAAACAAGTTTGCATTAAAATATAATAACTTTTATAGCTTGATTCATATGTAAGCGTTTGCAATTTAATATTCCACCACATGCGGAAACTTCCATGCAAATTGGGCGAATCACACCCATTTTTATCACACAGCACCTCATTTCTATGTGTACAGTCTTCCCGTTATCCGCTTCAATTAAAAGGCAATTATTTTTGATTCCCACAGTTACACTGTGCAATGATGTGCACATGCAAAATTCAGTTCTCTTATAAATATTGTGCACATCACGATTTAAGAATTTTTCCTATAATCTTCTTCAAAAAGTTGAACGCCCCTTTGAAAAACACCCAGCTACGTCAATGGACAAAACTAAGGCCCAACTATTAAAATTCGTGAAGCATGGAAAATAAAGAGCTTTGTTTTGATAAGAAAAGCTTTTTAAATTATTCCCATCAATTATAACTTCTATATACATATGTATAAATACAAATAATTCCAGCAAACAACAAAATTTTTATGTCTCATATGTGTGGTCATAAAAAGGCGGAGTTTTTTTTTTCTTCTTAATATTTTTAATCATAAAAATCAAACGGAGCCATTAATTGTAAGAAATTGAAAAGTTTTAATGGTCATAATTATGTGTGGTTATTGTTATTTAACAGGCCTTTTATTTGTTGGTAGCAATCACTCGACCAACAATAAAAAGAAATATAATTTTATGAGCAAAATAAAAATGACAACAAGAACAACAACAATAGCAGCAAGGTAAAAAAAGGCCCTCAAAAAGTAATAAAAATTTTAAGCGTCTATAAATGGCGCAGTTGAATGAAAAAAATTAAAATAAATATGGCGATTTTGTGGGATATAAGAAAAATGTTTAAATAAATAATGGTATAAATTAAATAAACAATAAAAAGAAAAACTACATGATAAGACTGCAATTTTATTTCTAAATTTTAAAGAAGAACAACAAAATAAATTTAAAAGAAATTAAATTCATAAACATGAATGACTAACTAGTCATACTCGTACTGTGGCTAGAATGCAATGCAATGCAATGGAATTGTTGTTGATTATTTAAACATTTTACATTTGCCAAAAAAAAACAAGCAAAATTAATGGAGGTGTTGAAAAGTTTTTAAACAAAACTAAAGTTTAACCGCCAAGCAGTCAGTCAAGCAGCCAGCCGTTCAGCCGTTCAGCCGTCCAGCCGACCATTCAGCCAAAAATGATAGATATTTTGAAATAAATTTATGAAATAATTATTCCGAAATGCATTTGCTTTCAATCTGTTCGATGGTGTTGTCTTCGCTTAAAGATATATATATATTTTTTGTAAGCAATGAATAAAATCATTGACATGCACTGAGAAAAATTAACTCACCAAACGCTGAGCTGAGGAATAAAAGCAAAAATTATACATGATATGCACATCGAAGCATACAACCTACATACATACATACATACACACATACACCCAGAGAAAAAACAGCTTAAAATCTATAAAAACCATATTGAATTAAAAAGAAACATTAACGAAAGTCTAGTCATGTTGAAATTTCTTATCTCAATATGGAAAAATATTAATTTACAGTATTAATTTATTAATTTTATTTATTTTCAAGTATCAATATACATTTCCTATTGTATTGAAAATTAAGTTGCTGCTTTTCCCTGAGTGTATGTATCGATATGTAATATTTTAAAAGTTTTTCAGCAATTCGAAAAATACTTTGTACATTCGCCATTAATTGTTTTACTCTTTTGAATGTAGTATATCCAAAAAAAAACCGTCACTATGATTTTTTTGGTTGACAAACCCACCTTGGCCTTCCTTGGCACCGATTTAGCCCGAGAAAACAAACTGTGTTGACTGCTGTGTCATTTATGGTGTATTGTTGTGGATACAGATTTCGTCCACGATTACGAAAAGGTGCAAGAGCTCGTCCTTCGAAGCTGTCATACGATTGCGTTTTGGTCGATTGTGAGCAAACGCTGCACCCATGACACAATAATATAGTTAATCCCGAAGCTCCAGCTGATAGACTTTTTATTTGCTTGTATCGTGATGTGATCTGTCAAATGTTGTTTTTGTTTTACTTTTGTATTTTCATTTAAATTCTATACCATATACATATGTATGTATGTATGTAGTATATTGTAGATGTTATTTATTTATACATACATACATACATACATACATACACATTATGTTATTTTCTTAACTAACTTACTCACCAAGTAAAGTGAAAGACAAGCACTCTACCCAATATGCTAACAAGCAGCCTGAATAACCATTGACATTATTGTGCAAACATTTTTATACAAAAATGAAAAAGATCATGAAAAAAATTTATAGAAACAAAATAACAGGACACCTCATAAAATCAAGAAGATTTCCTTATTAAAAAATTCAATAAGATGATTTACACATAATCATATAGGAACCTACTAAAATCAAAAAGAAAACCTTATTGAAAAAATCAATAAGATAGCCTAATAAAATTAAGAAGAAACACTTTTTAAAAAAATTATTAAGGCAACCTAATGAAATCAATAAGAAATCCCTATAGTTTACAATTTATAAGAAAACCTAATAGAATCAAGAAGATTTTCTCTATCGATTGTTTTTTTTTTTTTTTGGTACCAAAAATAACGGAAATTGAGTAAAAAAAGTTGTGAATAATAAGATTTCTTCTTGATTTTATGTGTTTTTCTTCTTGATAAAATTAATAAGATTTACCACATAAAAACAATGAGGAATCTCTATGAAAAAATCTTCGCTTCTTTCTGCTGGGATACCCCTTAGCCTAAAAACGGTTCATAGAGAAAATCTTATTGATTCTATGAGGCAGTTTTTTCTCTGTGTATACAAGAGAAAATACAAATACATGTTCCTTATTTTCTTTTTCTTGTTTGACAGTTCTCATCACAAAACAGCAATAAAAATCTGTGTTGTTATATTTGCTTTACATTAGTTGTAGATTTGCGGCTACCTATAATATTGTACCATGGTTGCACTCATCTTAAAAAAGCTTTCTTATACACAAGTGATCATTTAAATCAATTTAAACTTTCACAATATTTCACACATTCAGTTGAGTAAATGTTCCAATTGATTCGGCTGCAGAAACTTCAATTCATAATACAAATATTATATTTTTTTACCATTGAAATTATTAAGCTGTGCTTTAGTTGGAGTGATGCTTTATCAGCAAAAAAAATAATAATACTTAATGAGCACACGAAATTCACTTTTTCCATTTTCTTCTCAACTCATATGTTTGTCTGCTATCAATTACTTTCAAATACGAAATAAATGACCCAGCTTATTCTAATTTTTGACAGAAGTAATTGTTTTTAAGAGAAGTAAGACTCTGGCAATGATTGACTGCAACTATTACTAGGTGTTACCTTCTTAAGGAAAGGGATGGTGATAGAAAAGACAGTTGGTGAAAGAAGAAATAGAGGAAAGCTTCATTCCTTTACAACTCTGCTTTTTGCATGTTTTTAATAATGCAGAGTTGCAGCGCCTCTGGTGTCAATGAAGCGTATTAAATTTTCAAAGCTGTGCCGACTAGCATCTCCTGAAGTCGATATAGTTCAGTGACCAGTTACTATGACTTTATCACTTGAACTTTCCTACAACAACTGATACAAAGGGACACTAATTCACGTCAGAAAAATGCGTGGTGTTGCTATTTTAATGATTGCCGGAGACGGAGCTGGAACCCAGTACCTTCGGTTTTGTAGTCAACCTGCTAACTACCTCAGCCAAAGCCACCCATAATAGGCAGTTGCCAGTGGAGCAGTGTTGCCTTCCACTTAAGAAAAGTCACCGATTTATTTATCCATCCTTGTAAATAGTGTTTAATACTATGAACTTTATTAAATGTTGCCGTAATTGCCTTAAATTTAAAACACTATTTATCTAAATTTACTCCCAAACTTTTAACATCCATGAGTTATAAACTTTCTTGCAGTGTAGCCGTATTTCTTTAGCCAAAACAATAGTGTTAAAACATATTTCAAAAGGTTAATTGGGCGCCTTTTAGACAATTGCTTTTACCCCACGTATTTATACATTTTTCATATCACTTTGCAATACATTTTCAGAGATTTGTGTTCTTTTTCAAATGGAAATACAAAATAATTGAGTTTGAAAGCTGAAAAATTTATATATTTCTTAAGATAAACAAAACTTAATCATGCATTTTCATGATAAACCACTACCAACTCCACCGGCTCCACCAACTACAAATGCTGCCAACAACAAATGCATCAACAACACAACACCACAGGCCATGGCCAATATTTGAAAATTTAGCGCCACTTGTTTGTGGCATTTAATAGAGTTGGGATGTTAGAATCTTGTATGTAAATGTGTACATATACATATATGTTTGGCTATGTGGTTATTTGAGAGTATTAGATAAAACAAAATACTTTTGTTGCAAGTTGTTGTTTTAGTTGTACGAATACTACTGCCACTGTGTATGGAGTGCTGGCGCCAACACTTAAATATGCATTAATAAATGAATTAGTGGAACATTTGTTACAAATTCTTAACAATATATTTGTAAACATATATTTTTATTTTTAACTGCACAAACAATAAGCCAAGAAAACATGCAATCTTTAGGTATTTAATACGAGACTTCAATATTTAAGAATAAAAAAGTTTAACAAAATTAATCTGTTAAAATAAACTAAATTAAGTGTTAAATGACATAATGGCCGTCAACGATGCTACAAAAAAGTAAAAACTTTATGAGTTTTTATACATAACTTTTTTCATGCACATGCATGATCATCAATAAAATGTTAATTACGATTCAATATCTAAGGCAGTTTTGCAGGATTACAATTTTCCTAGCAGTGGAAAATTAAATTAATTAAAAAAAATAATACGAGAGATTATTTTATATATGTATAGTCAGATTTAGTTAAACATCAGAACAAGTATTTTCTCCAGCATAATATTGCACAACACTTAGCTGAACTATGTATTAAAACTAGGCGAAAAATTCGTGGTATTAAATAAGTCGACCTTTATTGAAACTCATCGCAACAATAGCTATATAATTTTTTTTTTCATCAAAACTTACACAAAAATGCATTTTCCATAAAAAAAATAAGTCGCCCTTTATTGAAACTCAACGAAACAATACATAATTTTTTCTTATTAAAAAATACACAAAAAATATGTCCTTTCCTTTCCTTTCAAAAAAATTATTTGAAGATTTTATTCCCAACTCAATTAACTCAGAATTTCTGACGAATTGATACATGTACAAAAAAACTAATGCTTATTTTCAACTGGCTATCTAATTCTTTTTCAAAATTAGTTACCTCTTGATTAATCATTAGAAGGAAATATTGTCAGTTTCAGGTGATGATTTGAATCTTGAGAAGGGTTTGACAATATTTCAAAATCTAAAACTAAACGAACATCCGCAAGAGAAAACAATACAAGCACATAAGACAGGACATTTTTTCTTTTAAATTTGAATTAAAATACATAAAAAGAAACTAAAAATATCAAACATTAAGATACGAACATAAATACGAAATCACAGCAAATTTAACAAATTAGTTATTTGAGGATACGACAAGTAACATGCAAAGAAAATTTTTAACAACATACTCGCATACAACTCCTGCATACATACGAGTACACTTGCTACCCCAAAAGTTAAAGTCTTTGAAACATTTTGTTCTTCTGTTTTTTTTTCTCCTTTAATTGTTTCAGTCTCGAGTCAGACTGATAAAGGACCCACACAACGTAACTTGATTAATGCATGCAAAAAGCTGACAGTTTATAGGCTAATTACCCACTTTTAAAATCAGTTTTATTAACGAAAAGATCGCAAAGCCCCAACAACAACAACAACAACAACAACAACAACAACAATAACAAAATTGGGGGGAAAAAAAGCTTAAGTAAAATCTCAACAGCAAGACAAAAAAAATCAGATCATCATGATTTCTTTGCTGCCTTTTCGTGGAGCCGAACGTTTGTAAAATTGTTCCGTTCCATTTGCTGTGCTCTTGTTGTTATTTTCGTTTCATTTTAAAACAGAGTTGTTATCTGCGTAGATATAAGACTTTCATCTATAAGCCAACACTTAACAATCCTTGAAACTGACTGTATGTAGAACAACAATGGTTTACACGCAAGTACTTTGTCGGCTTCTTCTTTTCGTTTCGTTACGAGTTTAAAATTTTTTTTTCGCAATTTCATTTGTATGCCTGATTGAATGCAAATACATAAAGAAATCCTCAAAAATTCCCATAAGGAGAAAATCTTTGGTATATAGAGAAAAACTTGGCCTGCTGGGTGTTGTATTGACATAAGGCCTGAATTATTGTGGGCCTTAATACCTGTAATATATATACAAAATCTGTTTTGTGACATCTTTTATAAATAAGAAACATTTATGTTAGGTTAGGTTGAAATGAGCGGTAATGTTGACCCAATTGATAAACACTTCACATGCCAATCCCTCGTTGGATACCCATACGTCGGAACCCAGCTAGCCAAGAGCTGCTTAATAGACAATGGTATTTATTGTACAACTCCTAAACGAATCTTCTGCTAATTATTTGAAGATTGATATTGTAGGCTTTCTCTTTAACTGTCTGTTATAGATCTTGCAATGTTTAATCCACGATACATTTATCTAAAATATGTTTGTTCTTCTTTATTTTCATATTTACTGTTATAGATTCTTATTTTTTCTTCATTTCTTCGCTGATGCTTTCGTTTGAGTTTTGAGTTTAGGTTGTGTCAATTATCTTCTTATTTTTTATAATAATTAAATATATATTAAAGTGAAGTACATATTAATTTCATGTATTTGGTATTTTAAATCAAATATTTATTAAAGTATTGGAGGTACGGGAAAAGCTTTTAAAATAATCTAATTCTTTTAATTGATTGAATTTTTTATAGATCTTTGCAATTCAAAGTTCTTGCAACATCATTTTGTGCACGCCAAAAAAAGAAGCGATAGACAAATAAAAAAGCAAAATTCAACACAGTAATCATAAATTTTCTATGTATAGATTTTGGTTGCATCCACATACATACATATGTACATAAAAGAGTCTTGAATCATTTGAATGAATTATTATTAATAAATACTAAACAATTTAATTTATTTTTTTTCGTATTTAACTTGCAAAATAAAAAGCATACTGAGTATTGTACGATTCCCCAAATCATTATCGAATAATTAGTTTACAACTCTCCCAATGCTCATATAAGTTTAACGTTAAAGAGCCTCATACGATTCTCAATGTTCTTCAAAAAGAAGTTGTAAGATAATCTCTAGATAAATATCAAATGATTGCATCTACGACTAATAAAAGCGAATGGTCTTCGGTAACAGTTTCTCCCGTGCGAACCATCTTCCACAATTAAAATATGAGCTCGTCTGCGATTGAAAATGATCTGTATACAATTCACAATAGACGCTTATGCGATTTAAAAGGCTACCTGGGTAAGGACTTCTAAAACCTGGTAGTAGCCAGGGATGTCAGATTTTTTCGAGCTATTTCGCCAAATTGATTTTACAAATCGCCAAAAATCGCCAAAATTGATTTTATGTGTTTTTTCTTAATATATATTTGATAATAAATTTTTTTTTATATAACACTTTTTTTAATATAAATTTTTAAGAAATTATCGCCAAAAGCAGAAATAAAATCGCCAAATTTTTTTTATTTATTTTATTAAATTCAAAACGCATTACTAATGAATTAGTACAAGAAAAATCATCAAAATCAAATTGCTTTAACCGGGTATGTTCTGTATTCCACGTGAAATTAAAGTGTGTGGAACTGCCATAGAATTGTTGTTGGAAATATGTACTTATAACAATAATTCTGGCAATTCCACACCTTTCAATTTCACGTGGAATACAGAACATACCCAAATATCTTACAGACGAGTTTTGGTAAGATTTATTTTTGAAACTACTCCTTTAACAAACTAATTTTCCTGAATTACTAAAATTTTGAAATTCAATTCTGTTAAAAAAATAGCAATTAAATCGCCAACAAATTTATTTATCGCCAGAAAAATCACGTTTGGCGAGAAATCGCTGTATCTGACAACACTGGTAGTAGCTTGTCATAGTTATGAATATATTATCACAACTTCTGTATGTAGTCAAATGCTTCATAACTGCAAACTACAGTAAGGGTGGCGTTGACTGAAGTATTTAGCACGTTGACTACAAAACCGAAGATCTTGAGTTCGAGCCATATCTACGACAGTCATTGAATAAAACAACACCACACATTTTTCTGATTAGCATTAGTGTCCCTTTGTATCAGTTTTTGCAGGAAAGTTCAAGTGATGAAGGCATAGACACTGGTGACTGAAGTACACCAACTTGTAAGGATAATAATCCTAATGTAACATCAGAGTGCCCTCCTTCGTAGGTATTGTGTAGCTGAATCATCAGGGAAGTAAAATACCCAATAAAATGGCTTCTAAGCACAGCTTCAAAAATTTAATACGCCTCATTGACATTGATAATCACAATGGACCCAATTGGGTCTCCAAGTGGAGGTGCGGTGTAGCACCACCCTTCCTAATCTAACATTGACATCAGAGGGGTTTTAACTCTGACTTATTGAAAAAAGCAGAGTTGTAAAATAATGAAGGTTTCCTCTATTTCTTCCTTCACCACCTGTCTTCTCTATCACTATCCCTTTCATATAGAAGGTAACACCTAGTAATAGTAGTAGTAGGCATTAAAAATATTGTAAAATACATATTGTCTTTCCTTTCGAATTTAACTTGGAGGTTGGGGGTCTAAAATAATACCCGTTTTAGACATCGACAGCTTTCTTTGCAAAGTCTTAATATAGCTGGGCGAGAGACAGGGGGATATAAACTTTCTCTTTTTGTCTTCCTCCCTGCTGAATTAAGATATTGCAAAGTAAACTTTGTGTGTCTAAAAGTGGTGTTTTCTTCACAAAAATTTTTATAAATTAAACAAGTTTTCAATTGAATATTAGGATGGGTGGTGCTATACCGCACCTCCACTCGGATACCCAATTACGTCCATTGTGATCAATTGAATATTCATTTTAATTAATTAATTTAATGTGATCATGATGATGCTACAAAAGAGTTAGTGTGATCCTTATGAGCCTAATCATAGAAAAGTCATCCAATGAAAATTGTGTTATAGAAAATAGAAAGAAAATGTCAAAACTTTTAGATTGTTCGTGTGCTTTTCATAAAAATTTTTTACTGAAGAAACATACTGGAATGCTTTTTTGTCACACAGTGGAGTTTAAAATAAATGAAAATAATCATGCAGTTTCCAAACGAACCGTTCGATTGTTATGATTTCAGACAGCACTTGAAGAGGTATCACAGAGCTTAAGTCTATGATTTGGAATATATATCCTCGGAGAGGGCGGATCCACAAAGCCCTAAAGTGAGCAAGCTGATGTTTTTGACCTGATAAAAACGATTTTTTGTGAGTAGTTTCGAGAACAAAATTAAAGTTTTGGCTTCATACCAACCTTGGTCCACTTTTCTGCTAATAGAGAATTCAAATCTTGTCCGATTTAGAAAAGGATATTTATTATGGATGGAAAAAATTGGTATTTTAGTCAAAAGTTATACGCAATTTACATTAAAATTTCGGCGTTTTTTTGCAGAAAAAAGTGGGTTAATTATTTCGCTATTATAAAAAAATTTACCAAACCCTTATTTATTCTTATTTAAAAGATAATACTATTAGAAATACTACAAAGAAATTTTGCGTTCAAAATTTTCGTTATTGAAGAAACCAGATGGTCTTTAGAAATAAATCTATTTTTGTTATAAATATCAAATTTGAGGCCTTTTTTGTCAACTTCCAAAGCTGGAACCCAAAAAATTATCATGCCACCTTAAGACATGATGTGTTTTCAAATTTTTCGAAAAATATTATCTGCGCGCTGAGAAATAAAACGAATATAGCAAAAATACTGGAAAAATCGTATGATCGGGATCTTGCGAAATTTCTTTGGGAATTGCCGGGAACTCAGAAGCTAAATCTATTTGTTGATACTTTCTGTGTATTAATTGCATCATTTTCCACCTAGGAGGAATTCTATCTGAAATGCGTAGTGCGATTTATTGGCCAATTGACCACAGAAGGATGTGCTCGAAGAAAGCACGTGTTATGCGTAAAAATGTGCGAGTTTCAGGAATAAGTTCCCTAATTTCATAAGAACACATTCCATTGTAGTAACGATAGAACAAAGAAATGCACCCCACATTGCGTCGATGCTCCAATGAATCAATAGAGTTGGATACCCTACTATCACCGATGAGGTTCTTCGCCCTCCCATGTATACGCTGGCCCATACATAAGAGTTGTAATCCATTTTCAAATAATAAGGAGATCAGATGGGGTGAAGTATTGCTTGCACTGTTTCAAAAATGCTAGGCACTTGAATGCTTTGATAGAAACTTGAAAAATGTGTTCAGTCAATATACAATCCACACTGAATTTTCATGCCAAGAACATCACGAGCTTCCGATTCGTCAATATTTATGCCCCCCATAAACTACACCGTCCAACATATGATTTTGGGACTCAATTCAGACAATTTCACGTGAAAGTAGGCCCAAAATCATTCGTTTTGTCTTCTTACCTGCTAAAATATTTTTAATGTCGATTTGAAGTTAGTAACTATCGTATAGGGGGATTTTTCACGTTTTAGGCTCTTTTGTTTGACATAACTCGAGAACCACTAGTTCGATTTAGCTGAAACAAATTTAAAAAAATTAAGAATTACAATTCCTCTAATCTGTTATTATACCGTTTTCCTATGTGTGCAACACTTTCGAAGTTAAAAATGAATGTATAAAGGGAAAAAAATTTTTTTGCCTAAAAATTAAAATTTTTTTTTTTAAATTCATAAAAAATCTAAAATGCAAAAAAGTTTGTTTATTCCTTTTTTTTAATTAGAAATTCTGCTCCGTCTATAATTATGTGTCTATGAGTAATCATACAACACTGGGTCTTACAGGCATTGAAATCGATGCTATTTACATGACCCCATTCAGAAATTTTTGTTAAATCAAGGTATCATTCATAATTTGTCTCATAGCCATAACCTCCGGCTGGTTTGGTCCATTGCTGAATGAGAAAGAATGGCAGATACTGCTGTCGTCCGCGAATGAATAGATAGGATTGTAATTTTAACCTAGAAGGTTATTTAGAAAAATAAGGAATTGAGTTGGTGAAAGAACGGAACCTTGTGGTACCTCTGAATTTACCTTGAATTCGTTTGATGAGATCCAATTGAGGAAAGTCGATAAAAATCAAGAGAAGTTATCACCAACACCAAGGGCAATACATTTTGATAAAAGTACACCATGCCACACTCTATCAAATGCCTTGGAGATATCTAGAGCCAAAATAGTGGAATTACACCATTTCTCCGGGAGGATGGCAAGTAGGTCTTCCGTAGAGCGGCCTCTACGAATGACATCACTACTAATTTACCCAAGTTTCACAGTTTTCACTCTGGACTAATATATGACAGATAGTAATGTTATCTATATTAATTATGTTGAATACTGAGGCCACGAAGAAAATAACAGCAAGGCTCATTTAAACAGCCACTTACACCTACTGTGGCCAACAAGTATTTTGCAAGTTGCTGCTTCGTTCTTTTTTTTTTGCAGCTCCATTTTGTTTAATATTTGTGACGAGGACAAGCTTAACAAAAAAATAAAATAAAAAATGTTTAAAGAAAAAGGCTTTTGTGTTGTCGTTATTGTTGACTGCAACTTATCCTTCAATTGGCGACATTATTTCAATCGCAATGTTGTGTTGCTTTTTTTTATTTGTTCTGTTATTTTGTCATTGTTGCTGGTGATCTGTTTGTTGCTGCAGTAGCTACTGTTGTTGGCTATTTCAGCAGTAGCCGAAAAATAAAAATAAAAAAGTGCTGGACATACCATTATTTAAGTGATTGTTGCATTGCAATGCATTATTGTTGCAAATACAGTGCGCATACTTTTACACACAAATAAATACGAGTGGAAGTATGTAGTATGTACAATACAATTTGGTGGACCATGTCAATTTTGTAATTCCGCGAAATGGTTTGATCTGCAACCAAATAAATGTGTACGTTTCATACTAAGTTGCAGCAACCAACTAAGTATTTGTAGATGTATGTAAGTATTTATGAATGTGTGTATACATGGCCATCATCATCAGCGGCAGCAGTAGCAGCGACAACCACTCCTGTTTTTTATTTAACTTATAGTTTTTGCGTAAAACAGTAGCTTAGTTTTTTGTCAGATAACTCACAATCCAAAAATATTTATGCTTCGTTTGTCTATGTGTGCGACAGACGGCTGACTGTGTGCATGTGTGCGAGTATAAAGGAGTCGTCGAAAAGATGATGCAGGAAGGCAAAAATCTTTAAGCTTTTGATTATGTGCTTGTAGTGGTGTGCATCTTACTATTGAAAAATGGCGCACATCAACTACATTTAAGCCGCTTTTTTCTCCCAAAGTGAACTCAAAATGTTTTTATTTTTTTCTACCAAATTTGAGCTGCAGCAAATCCAACAAAAAGGAAAAATCTTGCAATTGTTGTCTTGGTTGAATGCCGCTTAAAGATCAAAGCAAAGCCGTTCATAGTTTTTTTTTTTTGTTATTTGCTTGCCTGCTTATTTGAATTTGAATTGTATGAATGCAGTATTACTACCGCTAAAAATTCAATGTAGTTTGGTGTGTATTTTTGTAATCCTGCATGTGTGGAAAATTGCATTGAAATGCAAATTTTCAATTCAATTGATGTTTAAGCAACAACCTTCACTGGCAAACGGCAACGGCAATAACAACAAAAACAGCGGCAACAGCGGTGGGAGACAAGCATATTTACCATGATCAACTCAGAAGATGATTTTTGTCTTTTTTTTTTTGCTCAAAAATAAAAAAAGGCTTAAACTCCTAGTGTTCACAGTTTACGAGTTGAATGTACAACATTCAAATAATAATGATGGCCGCGTTTATTTATTTTTTTTTTTTGTTTCGTTGTACTTTTCCTTGTAGTCATCGCCATCATTTTCATTCTCATCATCTTTGCCGGCTTCATCATTGTGGTCGTCATGTTGATCACATTGAATAATGCATTCATTCTCTCTGTCTTTTTGTCTTCAGTTGCAGTTGTAGTTGTTTCCTTTCTTACATCTTAAGCCGCCAAAGGTAAATGTTTGATTTGTGTATAAAAAAAAAATAAACAGATTAAGAAGAGCTTTTGTTAAATAAAATGGTCCTCAATAGGAAAACAAAAGAAAAATTATAATTCTTGGAATTTCTTAAAAGGATTTTCAATGAATTTGTATCTATGATTAAACTTAATAACAAAATAGTACAAGATGCTTAAGAAAAATATGTAAGAAGACATACATAGATACATATGTATGTGTATGTGCATATATCAGCCCATAATTATAAAGTTGACTTAAGTCTTATATTTTCCTTTTAGAGATTTATAATGGCTTACATTTGAATAAATTAAAAAATAGTTTTCTGCTTGTTTTCAAAATTAATTAACGCACAAAATGTTTCTTTCGATATCGTGGAACAAACTGCTAGAATCGTATTAGCCTTGGTTAAAGAAACTTATGGCCTAATTCAGTAAGAAAATTTAAGACGTTTTTGTTTGAAAATACTTTTGAGTTGTTGTTTTTGAATCCTTTAAATTATTTTGTTCAAAAATGGTTGTTGTCTTTGATAATGAAAAATTAAAATATTAATGCCATGTTTTTAAAACATAAAAATTAAATTAAAGTATTATAAATTAAAGTATATTGATAAAATATGTGTTGGATATAATGTTTGGAGCAAAATCATAAAGCAAATACATGAACCTTCTAGCAGGGACAATACATAATAATTGTTTTAAAGAATCACAACTGCGGCTTTTTTTCGTCCATAGACAAGACGACACAATCGTCGAACAGAAATAGTTATTTGGATCACTTCCATACTATGTGTTGTCTTTATAATTCAATGCAAATAATTCCATTAAAAAAATCATTAAACTCGTTTGAAACTTTGCAAAAATTTTTGATAATAATTTACCTTACAACAGGTAGCTCGATAAGCCAAAACTTTTTTCATTTAATAACAGCTGAAATAGTTAAGCAATTGTCTGTAACTTTTTTAATTTGCTGCTTTTGAGAAATACAACTTAGGGTCTTTCTCACCTACTCGCTATACCGTATTCTGACTTAAAGCTAAGCTTATACATTTGTTTCGGACCGAACCTGTTGCCGGACAAATGCTATTTTATATGTGATTTTACGTCTCTCCTATTGAGAATGATAGGAATATGATATAGAGAACATACCCCTTTCACACCTGATGGTAGACTACTGGGAATTTTTTCATAATATTTGTAATATATGGCCTCGAAATTAGATGAAACTATAACCAGTACTTTGTGAGTATTTCAATATTTTTCCCGAGAAGTTCAGAGGTCTTGTGGTAAAAGACCTTAATCTTAAGAAGCCGCTATTGGTTTGGAGGTTGAAAAGAAGGGCAATCAATGTCTACACAATCCTTCTCCGATTACACCTATGCCTTGTGGCCTTTTTTGTGCACTCTTAGCAGAAGAATTTTTGGAGGGGAGTTCCCAATAAAGAAACTTTAATCCTAACAAAGGTTAAGAAACACCCTTAAGTCAAGATCTTTTTAAAATATAAAATATATTTGAAAGTCAATATCTTTATCGACAGCCAGGCAGCACTTCTAACTCTAAGATTATATAAAACTTCCTCAATTCTAATTGGGCAGTGTAAGAATGTGCTCTCTAGAGTGAATGATCAAGCTAATCTCATCCTCATATGGGTTCTAGCACATAGCAACATATCAGGTAACAAACGGACGGACGAGTTGATTTCTGCTATTAATGCCGCGAAAGCCGAATCGGCAGCAATTAAGATTTAATTGCAATGAAATTAATTGCAATCAAATCAATTGCAATCAAATCGATTGCAAATTTGATTGCTATCAATTGATGTATAAATTAATTTCAAAAAAATTTATTGCAATCAAAATCGTAAATTGATTTTATGATTTCAAATTGAAATCATGAAATCAATTACTGTTTTGATTGCAATAAAAAAATTAGAAATCAGTGACGTGAAATCAAGTGATTGCAATTAAATTGATTGCAATCTTTTACAGCCTCAAACAGAATCGCAATATTTCTTCAAATCTCATATCATACCATTAATTTTCACTTCAATTTTTATTTTTTATTTATTTTTTCTTCCTTTTGTTTATCACTACTTAAATATGTATTATTTATAACTATCTCTAAATTTATGTCCGACAGTGGTCGGGCCTAATAATTATATTTTAGATTTAAGATTTGAATACTTATTGTTAGTTCATATAGGAAGATACAATAAATAAATATCATGTATTAAAAAAAAAAATCTTTTACAGCTCTGCTGCCAGGTAAACCAACCAACCAACCAACCATAGGAACTATTATTATTATTATTATTAATTAATAAAAAAGAACGATAAAATACTTTTAGTTAGTTCCTCCTACGTACTAAAAAAGTTAAAATTTCCCAGCCCTGGAACCGTCCTTTTAATTTATTTATTTCTGAAACCAATCTATTTAGAACCAAAAGAGTACAAAGCTTTAAATACGGAAGATATTTAATTTTTAACTCGACAAAGTATGTAATACTCGTATTTAAAAAAACTTCTTTCAGTTTTAAGGTATTATATAAAATTTAAGCACACTGTATATAGAAAATAGAATTCAATTGAATTGGATCGTCTGCATGCATCATAATTCGTGATGACCATCTTTTCAACACTCAGAGTATCCTTTGCAAACGCTTGAGTTTGTAGCAGAAAAGTGAAGAGAGCCCTTCTGTCCTACAGTCTCAAGATATGGTAAAAGTAGGAACCTAAACTAAATATTGAGAACTAATCCTAATTGTGCCACCTGGTTACACATCGTTTGAATTAAGAAAAGTAAAAAAACACCTCTTAAACTATTTTTGCCCTGTTTTAATAATCGGTTTTAATTTTTCATTAAATAATAACAAGATCTACTTTTACTGGTACACACGTACATGTGTTTTACTTTTGCGCCAAAAGTTTAAAATGCAATTTTTATTTGATCTTCACGATCTTGCTCCACTTTAAACATTTGCAACAACAATAAAATGCAACAAAACGTTGCATGGATAAACTTTTGTGGCAACCTGCTGAACCTTAATAAACAAATAGCTCGTATTTGGACCTTGCTTGCATTGTCATAGTGCCACATACTACAGCTGTTGGTTGGTGGTAGTGGCAACAAAACAAAAAAACAACAAGCAAACAAACAAAAGAATCCGGTATGTACTATTTGCTGCTCTTTGGAACATAACAATTACCACAAAATGACAATAAAATAGTCACGTATTCACTTGTGGTAGCTAGCGAAACACTTGCAGCGCAGAGGGGACACACAGTTTTATAATGAAGTTGCCAAAAATAAAAATATATACATATAATCCAAAAAAAAAGGCAGGGAAAATGAGATTTTATTCTAAGCAAATTGCGCAAAAAACCATTTATGATTGTTGTTGTTGTTGTTGGTGTTGCTGGGGTCTTGTTGGACTGGCCGCTGGTTAAATTGTGCTTATCGTGTTGCAAGAATTATTTTCGGAATAATTTAACAATTGCAAACATTTAGTGTCGTTGTCTTTGTTATTGGTGGTAGTGGGTAGAGGCTTAATAGTTTCTTAACACACATAAAAAGCCAAATTGCAAAATTTGCATTTAAAAACTTTAAACCTGCTGTGTGTGTAAGTTTTGCCTAGGAAGCCCAAATAGAAACAAAATTCGAGTAGCGCCTTTAACAAAATAACTGCTGCAACTGTTGTAGCAACAACATAATCTCATACAACACATGCAACCATGTTGATACAACACAAAAGAAATAAACGAACAACTGCAGCAACTTTAGCAATATACGCGTGCGATGTGCAACTTACTCACGTACATACATATGTACGTACATTTTATGTACATACTTAAATTCATATGACAGTGGAAATGTTTGAGTCCTTCTCCCCTGCGGATGGAGAAAAAATATGAGCCTTTTTACAGACACTGACAGTTACAAAGTGCCAAACAATTTTGAGACGCTTGAACAGCAGTCGTCGCCGGTAACTTTCAGCATCAAATTACAACAAACTACAAAAAAATTCAAATTTTGTTTGGCAAATCTTGTCAAAGAACTTGCCTCAACCTCATCAGTAGTTCTTGGGCCTTGCTTTGTTTGATATTGTCTTTATTTTTATTTTTTTTTTGGAGTCATACATACAGTTATAATTTTCTTAAATGCGAATCACAGTTGCATGACATGCATACACAGAAAAAAATTATTTGTAAATACAATTAATTATTTTGTTATATCAATTAAATAGTTAATTGATTTTGAACCTACAACGATTTTTGTAAATACAATTAACGAAATTGTAAGTTAACGGAAAATCTGACAAATATTTTCAATTAAATATATTTATTTTTGTTGAAATTTATTTATTTTTTCAACATTTATTTTTGTTAGATTTCAAAGTTATTTCAATTAAAGCTATTGTTATATTAACAATGCGAATTGTTGACTTTCCGTACAAATTTTAATTATCATAATTGTTATATTAACAATGTTTTTTAAACACAACCACAATCCTCGAAACGATTTTTTGTCTGCGAAAAACATTAATGTCTTTCGGCGGAGTTGAACCGGCAACGTCAGGATTGATAAACTAAATTACTAACCTCTCAGCTAAAGAGCAACACTTTATTGAATACGCAAATAATGAATACATACAAAACATGATTTCTCGTTTCTTCTACATGTGCGCGTTCCGTTATGATATAATTTAACAAATAATTTTTTTGAGTAATTTAATTGATTACAAAAATTTTAATTTGTTATATCAACAATGATGATTGTTAATTTTTAAGTTAAATATTAACAATTTCTTTTGTTGGTTGCATTTCGACGATATTTTTTTTCTGTGTATGCATCCATCTAAACTTTAAACACCGCATACATACATATTTACATATGCATTTGTGTTTATGTGTGTGTGTGCACTCCAGCGCCTGCGGTGCCAAAGATTGTCAGCACAGCAAAGTTCTAGAAATGGAGAATAACAATACAGCAAGCGGCAATATCGCCATCACTATGTTGCCACAAACAAACTAATACCAAATCAAATGAAAACTTTGTCCAAATCAACACAATTCTACTGCTTTGAGCAAATGAAAAATGAAACGAAATGAAAAAAAAAATAATAATAAAATACAACAATCCATTTCAACGAGATATTTTTCATTGAAAATTGCTTTGAATTAATGAAATTGAAATCTAGAAGACAATTGCAGCTACTGGCGATTACTTATACTCATCTATATATATTGATTGCTTGCCTCTTGCATTCCCTCTGCCACACTTTCAACAAACTGTTGCAAGCCAATTCTCATATTGACCAGGTAATTGCATTGTGAGTTGACTGCATCATGCACAGCTGCACAACCAATTTTACAAGTGATTGCAATCAATATTACGTTTTAGGTTACTTACGTGCCACTTCAGCACCACACGGCCTGAGTTCCGACCGGCTAAAGGAAGACTTTCAGTGTCTGCTTTGCAGTTTATGCTTAAGAGCTTAAACTGTTTTCAAATAGTTTCAATAGCCGGAAGCTGTTAAATAAAATGTATTCAATGGTTATTTTTGGCCGGCATGCTGTCATATATACATACATAGATGGTAAGACGATTCTGTGGTGCAAGCTTTTCGAAAAGTAAAAAAAATAAACAATGTAATTTTTACATTTCCTAAATCATATATTTTTTTTCTTTCTCTGAGGATATAATGCTGATGGTTAAATATTAAAAATGAAAGTACGGATTTTTTTGAAGTTTAAAATTAAATGCTACTGCACAAATTAGTACATGTTCGTATTTCAGGCGCTTGTTATTACATGAGAAGAAAAATAATCATTATAAAATGATGCCCTTTAATTCATATTCAATCCTAAGGAAAACAGATAATATATATAGTAAATAAAAAATTGATTTTCCGAAGCCTCAGAAAAGCTAGAGATTTTTTGCGTTGGACTAACGTGTCGGGATTTATTTAAGCTCGATTGGTATTGGTAATCAGCAAAATCAAAAAAGCTGTTCCGACATTCAGATTTTTTATTATACTCGTAAATCAGGGCTGGTAAATGTAGATTTTTTTGGGTAAAGAAAGTTGTTTCAAATAGCATATACGAGGGCTACTATTTATATTTCGGGAACTGGCAACACTAATGTCAATAGCTAAAATCTGGTAACACCATAATAAAGTTTAATATTTTCTTAGCATAAACGTTCTCGCAACGTTTTGATGTACAAATGCTATTTGTTTTGTTTACAGTGAATTCAGAAAATCAATTTGACCAAAAAAATGGAAATTGCAATTGAGAAGTTATTCGTTGGTTTATTTTTCACAACTTTCGACATGGATTATCTCAACAAGAATGTGTCCATGAACTCAGTACTTTGAATCAAAAACCACAGTATATCGCTGGCATAGGGAATTCAATCGTGGTCGTAGTTCCGTCGCCGACGAATTCCGTGAAGGTCGTCCAAAATTGGTTGTAGTGCCGTCGACGACAAATTCCGTGAAGGTCGTCCAAAATTGGTTGTTGTGCCACAAAACATTGATGCACTAATTTTGCATGAACACTTAGTTGTTAAAAAAAATTTGTTCTCGTTGGATACCCCATAACTTATCAATCGCTTAAAAAAAAGGCTAGCGTCAAATGTTGTAAGAAAATTACTAAAAAGTTCCACTGTGGTGCTTCACATGACGTGCATAAAATCGTGATAGGTGACGAATCATGAATATATGCTTCATATGAGCCGGAAACAAAACAGCAATCGACCGTGTAGGTATCCAAAACGAGCTAAATCCAACAAAAGTTCATCGTGGAAGAAGCACAAACAAGCAAATGGTCGCCTCTTTCTTCGGCCAAATGGCTCATGTGGCCACTGTTCTGCCTGAGCAAAGTATAACTGTTAATTCTGAGTGGTACACGACCATTTGTGTACCGGAAGTTTTCATAAAACTAACCCCGAAAACAAATCATTCTTCCTCATGACAATGGGAGCTCTCACACATCTCGTCAAACAAGTGAATTTTTGAGCAGTCAAAACATCAAATTGATAATTTATTCTCCGTAGAGTCCTGGCACCTAATGACTTCTTCTTCTTCTTCTCGAATATCAAAGGTAAACTGCGTTTTTAACGATTTAAGACCGCCAAAGAAGCAGTTGAAGCGTTACAAAACCATGTCTTGTACGTGTCTCAAGAGGAATGGAAAAACTGCTTTGACAAATGGTTTGAACGAATACAAAAGTGCCATTGATCATCAAGGGTAATATTTCGAAAAACAATAAAGCCATTTTCATTTAAAAAGCTTGTTATTAGTTGCTATTCCCGAAATGTAAATAGTAGCCAGTATACTAAAAATAGTTTTTTATTAATTAAACATACCTCATATTTTGTACAAATCCTTACTCTCTTTAAAACTATCGGAAATTTCCACCGTCTTAAGTACTGAGATCAAGATTTCGACCTGTCACTACAATCTACTATTTGTATTTGGTCATCATCATCATCATCAAGGTGTTATCTCATTTCTAAGTTAAGTGCTACACACAGAAAAATTAAAACTTAAAATTTACTTAAACAAGGTTAATTTAACTTTTTTTGACAATGACTTTGCTTCATAGGTGTTTCATGTTAATCTAACATGATTTACAGTAATCATGAAAATCGAACTGAAGAATCATGTTCAATCAGAGTTATTTTAAGTTAGAGCAACGTCAGTTCGTTTCTAAAATAACACGAAAACCCATGTTCAATCAAAGTTGAAACAACATTAATTTAAGTTAAAGTAGTCACTATATTTTATTAACTGTTTGACTTACGTGTGCATATTGGCACAAGCATCAGAATGTTTGGATGTTGGCTTCCTCGACCAAGATCTGAACTAGGAACCACTGAAGCCACAGCAATCTTATATATTCTTTAGATACACACTAAATATATACTTCCATGAATAAAATTTTAATTCAATTTTATTTAAATGATCATTGAACATAGAATTTATTTCAAAACTTATAGTTAAACAAAATACAAACAGCCAAGCTAATTTGACTTGTCTCCAGGATTCGAATTTGCCACCATCCAACTACAAGACTAGTACACTGCCCACTAGCCAGCAGCTGGAAGTTTTTGCTGGTAATGCGAAGTTTGTCGGCTATTTACGAACGTCAAAATAAACAACAACAAAACAAAAACAAGTCACACTACTAAGCTCAACATTATATGTAATACACTGTATTGCTGCTATGAACAAAGCAAATAATCGCCAAACAACATATCATTTCTTGTAAATTTAATATGAACTCCAATTTTTTTCTGTGTGTATCTAACAACATTTTTCCCCCAAAATAAAAATTGACCAGATATCTCTAATTTTCTCGTGTATCTACTTCTACCAAGTTGGATAGAAATGAAAAGGTGCCCGAGTGAGGACAAAATATAATGCATAGCAGATGGTATTGAACAGATATTATCTGTTGTAATCGACGACAAATCGAGGGATAAAACCCAGAAGAACGAAAACGTAGTCCACTACAGGTTCGTAAAGATGACGGTGCATGAAGGACGGAAAGCATAGTTATGGTCCGACCATCAGCAAATTGGCGGCAGGGAGACATCTCCGAGATGTGTCGTGCCCTTTCCATACATGTTGCCTCATCCTCTGAGAAACCAAAATCCAAAGATTTCAACTTTGGCACGACGTATTTCACACTGTATCTTGTTTGCAAGTTACATTTTCACATTTAATGTGGTATTCTCCTATTGGTCTACAGTATGATATGAAACTACTTCAAATGCCTCGAATAAGGTGTTACCACGTCCCGTAGTCCAGTATGTACCGAGAAAGAGTACAATTAAGGTCCTAAGATAGCAACAACTAGTACAAATTACTATATTTATGATTTGATTAAGCTAAAGTTTGTATCGCTATGTAAGTCAAATTACATGTGATAATTATTAATGAACAAATAACATCAAAGTTAATTGTAAATATTCTGACAAATACTAAGAGAACGGAACAACTAGCTGACAAACACTAGGAGAACGGAACAACAAGCTGTTATCGAAGGTCGCAACACCTTCATCATCAGCGTTCTTTGGGTTTGGTCCACTGTGTGTGGTATCAGTTGATATAGATTTCTGCTTTTGTTTTCCTTAGCTTTTCTGTGAAAATGGAATATGTGGATATTGCAACAAGCTTATATTAAAAACAAACATGTTATGTTAAGAACAGATCATTATTTTTTTCTTTCATTTCACATTAAGAGTACAATATGAGCATTTAACCTATTTCTTTTAAAATCATAATTCATCAATTACCAACCGTGTTCTTTTTGCATTACATGTTTGTAAATTGTATACGGGACTGGATAGGGCTTCGGCACTGAAATCTTAATTTGTTTTATTATTTCTACAGGATAAGGTTTTTCTACTTCAACGGGATAGGGCTTCTCCACCGCAAACGGTATACGCTTCTCGGTAATTTCTGGCACAATACGATATGTTGGCACCTGTATCTCTTGTTGCACGGGCACATGTACGGCATAAGGTTCGGGTATTTGTAAACGAATGACGTTGGGAACTCTAACAGCTACTGGATGTGGAATTGGTAAGGGGATTTTTTCAATAACTTGAACAGGCACCGGTTTTGAAATCTCTGAATATGTTTCGTGGGTTTGATGATGTTGTCCAAGAGAATGCAATGAATGAGGATCAGATATAGAGTAGTCTTCGGTGCCAATGTGAGAACTGGCAACAAGTGTTGCATAGCACACAAACATAACAGTTGCATAAGTTGAGATCTGTTAAAAAAAATTAATAAAATAAAAATATTGTTATGGATTAGCAAAGTTCAATCGGTACTTACATGTATTCTTGCCATTTTCTAAACTCTGAACAATTTACTATGTCTGTAAAAATAAATAAATAATTTATGTGCAACTTAGCTGTGGTACGAATTAATACTGTAACAATTTTCCGCCATGGCCTTGGCTTTTATTCAAAAACCTTTCATTTTACTTGCCCATACCACTTGGTTAGTCATCTCAAATAAAAGTGAAAGATCGGTATCCATTGTGGTTAATAATTTGTATGTTGTAGTTGTTTATTATTTCAAATCTCCTACTCGTACTACAGCCTAAAAGAAAAAGTACCTCGCTCGGTCAGTATAGTTTTATACGTCTGTCCATAAATTATGCTGACTCTCCTCATATTGTGCAATCAGGCATTTATTATATCATACTCTTAACAGACGTTCGTTCGTACTCTCATTTAAATGAAAGTACCCTTATTTTTGTTTTCAATTTTCATTATTTTTTATTTTTGTCTTTTAATCGTAGAAAAGGAAATGCATATTTTTGTAACTATTGTTGCAATTTGAATGAAAATAGATCAAATAACCAGTGGAAGTAAAGTTTTCATACTACGATAATCACAGGTAGCGCCCGCTCTGTAAAGAAGAAAACAAAAACTTCGTTGCAGTACAAAAGACATTGAAAGTTATTCAGTTACTTTAAAAAATATTTGATAGAGTTGCCATGTATTTTGAATACTATCCCATGGATTTAAATAAAAATCCGCGAGCAGATGGCTTGTGGCCTTGATTAGATACCAATATTATATAAGCTTATATACTGAAGTAAACTTTTGGATTGAGGAAAGTAATTTTGTGCCATAATTCGAAAATCTACCGCAAAATTACCTTTATGTTGTGCTCATCTTATGACAAGTGTCATGCATTAAACACATTCACCACAGCAGGCTACACGAACACACGACTTCAAATGCCGCTAGCAGCATTTGTCGCCTCGTAGCCAGCTACTTAATTATTTTGGAGACGAAAGCAGCACCATCTGCAGCTGATATTCAAGTACAAATACATAGTTCCGTAATGCCACTTTCATATATTTTGCATTTATAAAAATTAATTTTTCTTTTAAAATGTACTTATTTCACATAAAAGTACAATAATGAATCAATTTATTCTTTACATCAATTTTTGGATATTGTTTCTAGTAAGTAGTATGAAATAATTGTACGATATCATTCATTCACCATTTTGTATTATACTGGTAACACTGCATTTGCTCATTGTAGCCAGAGAAATAGAAATTAGTTTAAAGTTGGCCACAGCTACAACGGTGGTCGTGCAGTCGTGTAGCCTGCTGTCGTTAAAATAATTGTGTGTATTCTATTTTTGACAGATTGTAGCACGTAGTCTGCTGTGTCGAATGTGTTTAATGCGTCAGTGCAAGTTTTTTACAAATATATACATATATATATCATAAATTCGTAGTATGGGAATTAATAATGGAATATGATATCGGGCAAATGTCCACCTCTAGCACGTCGGCAGTCGTCCACTCTTTTCACAACATTTTGAACCACATCTCGTCAATGCAGCGCCAATTTTCATCTTTCAAAGCTTTGTGGTTTATTCACGTAAGCACGATATTTCAAATGGTCTCAGAGAAAATAATCCAGCGGCGTTAAATCACAAGAACGAGGCGTCCAACTGACACTACCAAATCGAGAAATTAAGCGGCCGGGAAATTTCTCATTTCTCATTTGGTTTCTTGCTAAGACCAAATGTCACTGATGTCAACATTAGCCAATTGTGGCCACAAAAAATCGGTTATCATGGTTTGGTAGCGCAGGGAATTCACGGTGACAGCATTTTCTTGCTCATTTTTTTATAATGGTTTTTCGAAGACTGTTTGTAGATTTTGTGAGCCCCATATGCGATAATTTTGTTTGTTTACTCAACAGCATAATTGAAAATAGGCCTCATCACTTAAGATGATTTTGTCGAAAAATACCTTTCTTTCATCCATTTTTTTTTATAGTAAATTTTCACATTTAAAATTCAAATTGTTCAAGATTATAGCGTTGCATAATCAAAATTTTCCAACTTTTAACTAAAAAAAATGTCAAAAGATGGCACCTCAATTCTTGAAATTTCATCATTTGACAGCAAATTTACTTCCTAGCCTCAAATTTTCCCACCCTTTATTTAATATCAAAGTCTTTCGATGACTTCTAATGAACATAATATACACATGTGGCAACTCAGTTTGTTGTGAACTTGCAACAAGTGCAGATCATTGTTTTTTTTTTTCATTTTCAAACACTTGTTAATGTAATACAAAAGTTTAAGTAATTTGATCTGGAAACGTGTCTTAGCAAAAATACATAACAATACGATTTAAGTGAAACGTTGGTTTCGAGTCAAACAACAAAAAAAAAAGTAAAAAGAAAACGCTGTGTAATTTAAGGCGGTGGTACATAATTAAAGCAAAGTTCAGTAAGCAAACTACAAGCTTTCCAGATAAATAAAAAGCTTGCATTAAAACCCATTTGTAGATCAAAGTGTTGTTAAGATTTAAGGTTGCACTCACTAAACTCTATTTGTAAGAGATATGAGAATAAAAAAACTTTTAATTAAAAACAAAAAGTTAAATGCAAACAATAACTTTGTTATTTTTGGGACAAAATTCAAAAAATATTTCTAAGAACCATTATTTGCATTTGTTTAAGAATAAATAAAATTCTGTGAAAGTCTACAAGAAAACAAAACAGCGCAAAAACAACCAAAAATATTGCGTAAAGCATCCCTGAAGGAAAAGTGGGGTTAAGTGTACCCAAGTCACCACTTTTGTTAACTATTTTGGTGACATTGTCAACGGAGCGTCTACATATTAATATTGTTTTTGATGCTTAGAAAACATTTTTTCAGAGACACACAACGATGCTTCTTCTTAATGTTTTATTGGTTTGTTGAAAATAAAAGTGGCGTCAAACAAAATTTAAGTGTTTATAAAAATTAGCTTAAGAAATCATATTAAAAGGTTAATAAAGGTGTATTGAACAATAATTAAAAAACCATTTATATAAAAGAAATTACAAAAAAAAAACAAATAAAATAATAATCCATATTGTATAAAAATAGAAAACTAAAAAATTCCAGTGAAAGTGCTAATTATGGAACCTTTTTTGACCCTGTGGAAGATTTTGTGCTATCAGTTAAGGATTTGTTACACTTTCAGATCCATACTTAAGTAATCAGCATAATTTTACTATTGACATTTCCTGCAGGTGGTGACAGCGTCCATAGTAAATCAGTACAGTTTTACTACGGACATTTCCCACAATGTGGTGATATCGTCAATAGTAAGTCAGTACAATCTCACTACTGACATTTTCGCCATATGGTCCCACAAGAACTACCTAGTCAATATTGACGAAGTCTACTGGTAGATTTCGTAGGACAAGCCTGTGTTAAATGTCAAAAGTAGATAGCATTAGTTGGGGTACAATTTGTCAGTAGTACTGGTGACATCGTCAATAGATAATCAGTATAATTTTACTATTGACATTTCCTGCAGGGATACACCGCATACATATACAAACACACACACACACACACACACTCACCAAATTGGGTACAAACGCATTTTGTTTACGGCCTGACCGACCAAACGCATTGCGAAAAGATCAATATGGCTTTTCAGATGATTTCAGCGAAATTCTCAAAGACATGCAAATTAGAAACGCTTTGAGATTTTATACAAAAGCAAGAAAGAAAACAGCAACAACTATTGTTTGTTTATTTTGATACACTGAAAGAAAACAAGCACTTAACGCATTTGCACATTATAACAAAAATAGCATTTTCAACAAGTTGTAATTTCTTCAGAAATTTTCGAGTGTAAGTTCCATATTCAAATTTGCTTCCAAAAAAAAAAAAACTTATCTAAAGACTTTGTTCGAAAACTAAAGTTCAAAGAAATTTTTGTTTTAACTGCCGACAACAAATACTCGTACATGGTATGCAAAGCATCAAGTTTTGGTTATAAAACAGAAATAAAAAATATTTACTAAAGACACTGGTTCATCTCTTAGGCATCAGTAGGAAAAAAATAATAGCAACATCATCAAGCTACCGCAGCAGTTTTGTCGTCATTGTAAGGATTCTCAAAGTTTGCTTTGCTTAAACAGATTTTAAAAAAAGCTTTGAAAATATTCAAGAAAACTATACAAAGTTTATCAGTGATCGCTTAAGTTCAGAAAATGAAAAGACTTCAATCTTCATTTGAATTACGCAAATTCAATTTTCACTTACATACATTATTCATAAGAAAATATTTTTAATATATAAAAGGTTAATACAAAATTAGTTTTGTAAGCCTTTTATGAAACAAAATTAATCTTTCTAAATGAGGCGTAAGTATCCCTTTCGTTGTAAATATACAATGTAAGGGAACTTCCATTCAAAAGCTTAATTTTGATATGTACAGAGAAAAAGGTAATCACCAATTAATGTTTTCAATTAAGAATTTAATTGAGATAACTAAATTTTTAATTATATTAATTAATTTCAGTGGAAAGACTAAATTGATATTATCAAATTATTTATGGGTAAAAATTTAATTAATTTTTTAATTGATATTAGAAATATTTAATTTTTGCGTGTAACAAAAGTAATATTTTTAAGCAAAATTATGGAATTTTTTATAATTGTTAAGACAACATACACTTCGGTCATTATTAATGGAAACTATATCACCCAAATGACCACCACTAATACTCTTCCAGTATTGCATCAACCCTTTAACCCTTATCTTTCTAAATATTTTAATTCACGAGATCTCCGTAGCCATCATTATCTCTTCGAGAAATCACAAGGTCACGAAAGTTTTCACACACACAAACTTGTTGAACTTACAAGTTTTAATGCCTAAAACCTTAAGCAAAATACAGTGTAAGGTAATTTTTGGAATGTCTAATTTTGGGGTTTTCTGAACACTATGGGCCATAACAGCAATTTTCTCAATAGTTTTGCGAACTGTGACCTTGAAATATTCACCATAAGTTAGATTAGGTAAGCGTGCCAGTCAGAATCCCGGACTCACTTATTATACCGTTTTCTTCCATTGTGATAGCAAGTAGACTCTGCTTATGCGGAGTTCCCACCGCCGAACCAATTAAAGCTTAATATAATGCCATGACAGAACAGGTGCCCCTGTGGCTGAGTGGTAGCGATGATAGCCGCTCAGTCCAGAGGTCGTAGGTTCGATTCCTGCCATAGACCCTGGGTGTTTTCTGCAGACAAGCCAGTCGCTTCGCGGGTTGTGTTTGTTTTTTTTTTTTTTTTTTTTTTTTTAAATGGTGTTCGACATTTAAGCTTTGTACATGCCTACTTATGAGAGTGTGTCCGGTCAGCACGGACACTAGAATCGAGTATTTTTTCCTATTTCTTAAAATCTAAGAGGCTGTATTTTTCTTAGTTAGATGTGTCCATAACAGGCTGGTGATCACGTAATAATTTTTTTGTTGCCCACATTATATTTGTTTCATCTTCTGTCTTACTCCCCAGTCTGAGTATGCAAAAGAGTAGGGGTAAGCCCACACATTACAATTTCGGTGGAACCTGTAAGTATGTCCCAGCTCTAGCAAGCTCATCAGCCCTGGAGTTACCCTGGAAGCCTTATGCCTTGGGATCTTAATTCTTAACTGTTCTCGCATTTCGTTTAGAGATGATCGGCAGTCGAGGGATGTTGTTGTTCTTAAAAGCGGTGATTCAAGTTCCATAATAGCTGCTCGACTATCAGTGTATATTTTAACTTAAGTTGTTGAAATGGCATTAATTTTAAACCAATCTGCAACTTTCTTTATAGAAAGGATGTCAATACGGATAGCTCCCAACCACAAGAATTTGTGGTTTAAAAACAATACCTTTTCTTCTGCTTGGACTACCATTCCTCCAGAATTCTGTGGATGGTATCTAGGTTTTATAAAGAGCATGGGAGGTTTGGTCAATCCTCTAGCGCTAAGCTTCAGCGTCGAGTATTCTACAGCGCCCGTTACAATAATGTTTAGAACACAATCACAAAGCAAATACAGATAGACAATAAATAATAATCGTTTTAAAGAATCAAAACTGCTTCTTTTTTTCGTCCATAGACAAGACGATACATTCGTCGACCAGAAAGAATTAGGGCATAAATATTTTATTTCTGAAATTAAATGAAAGTTTTGTGCGCAAATTTGTGCTGCTTAGGTCCTTGATATACGAATTTTATATTTTCCATAATTCAAATAATCTTTCCCCTCTACAATTTGTCAAGCGAAAAGAAAGGGAAAAACTATTTAATCTCAAGTTTAAAAACAAAAGGCTGCTCACCATTCCGTTTCATTGAAAATGAAGACACGAAGATACAAATTGGCTGCATTTAGGGAGTATCAGTAAAATAAAATGTTTAAAGCATTAGAATATTCATTGATAAATCCTTTATTTTGGGGGAAGGAGGCATGATTGACTTAATAATTTCCTTATCGTAGGGAATTTTTGCTATACAAAATTTGTTCTACGTGTGAATTCAATAGAAACAACTTTCTAGGCAAATATTTTCATATATACCACTAATGCTATTATCTTGAGAGAGAAAAAGAGAGACAGAGAGAGAGAGAGAGAGGGAGCTTCCATATATATAAATTATATAGATATTAAGGAATTGTCTTATGCCCTAATTCTGTTCGACGAATGTATCGTCTTGTCTATGGACGAAAAAAAGAAGCAGTTTTGATTCTTTAAAATGATTATTATTTGTTGTCTATGCTAGAAGGTTCGTGTATTTGCTTTGTAATTTTGTTCTAAACATTATATCCAACGCATATTTTTTCATATATTTTTCAAACTGTTGTATAATAATTTAATTGAATTTTTATGTTTTAAAAACATGGCAATAATATTTATATTTTTCATTGTCAAAGACAACAACCATTTTTGAAGAAAATAATTTAGAGACTTCAAAGACAAGAACTCAGAAGCATTTTCAAACAAAAACGTCCTAAATCTTCTTACTGAATTAGGGCATTAGAATAAACTTGAAATCATCCACTTAAATATTATATGACGCATAGATAATTAAATTTTTTAATTCCTTTTCCTAATAAGAATTCATCGTTTCAAACTCCTGTATAAGAACATTTGTTGGTTGTGTGCTGGCTTCTTGTATTGCTGCCTTAAAAGAGACAAGTTCCCTTTCCTCAATCGTTCGATCGATCGATTCATGCCAGGTCGGCAGGCAGTCAAAAAAGAATCTCCAAAAAAATAACAAAACACTACAACTGCATATAAATATACTCGTACATTGTACAGAATGCAAAATACAACAAATAAATATTTAACATACAACCAACCAACTGCTTCTTTGAGTTGGTAGAAAGAACACAAAACTATCATACAGCGTTAAATTGCCAAATTCAAAATTTATGGTTTAACTTCATGATTTTCATAAATTTTCATTTCTGAAACGTGTCCTTCTTTGTCATTGTATTTCCATACGTACTGCATCATTTTGAAGATCAAGCTTAATCTGCAAGCAAAAATCAAATCAAATGAAATAAAAAATATAACTACTCGTATGTACAACATTTTGTAGTAACCGTAACAGTAGCCTTTTCGTTTCCCTTCCACATGCCTACTTGCAATTCTTTGCTTTTAACTTTATGTGCAAGATGTATTGTATTTTAAGCTTAAAATGATGGGGCGGCTTAGATTTTTAGCTTAAAGATAAATACATTTGCCAACAATTGAAAACCCAAAATAATAATAACTTTCTATGGCGAAGAGTTTAAGTATGAGAGTGCAACGTAGAAACAAACAAGTAGCTGCTTGACTTCATAAGAGTTCACGAGTTTCTTATAAAGGGTGTTTTTTTAGAGGTATAGAACTTCGAATTGAAATAAAACACAAGAAAATCGTTTTAATGTCCATCAATTTGGCTTTATTGGAAGGATAATTTTATGCCATTAATGTTTAAATATGATTTCGGGCATGTGGCCGCCGCGGCTGGCTCGAATAAAGCCAATTCTACAGGTCCAATTTTCAACCACTTTTTCGAGCATATGGGGCCGTATGTTGGCAATAACGCCACGAATGTTGGCTTCCAAGTCCCCTAACGTTTCTGGTTTGTTGGCGTAGACGAGCGACTTCACATATCCCCAAAGAAAATAATCCAATGGTGTCAAATCACACGATCTTGGTGGCCAATTGACAGGACCATTCCGCGAAATTATGCGCTCATCGAATGTTTCCTTCAATAAATCGATTGTGACGTGCGCTGTGTGGCATGTAGCGCCGTCTTGTTGGAACCACAACTCATCCACATTCAAAATCTTCAAAATCTTCCATAAAGTTGATGGACAAAGCTCCAATTGCTGTGCACGGTGGCGAATCGATTCATTCGGGTCCTCTTCAACACTTTGCTCTACAGCGGCAATTGTTTCTTCGGTGCGCACTGTTCGACGTCTCTGCGGATGCGTATTATCACATAGAGTAAACGTAGTGCGAAAACGATCCATGGTTAACCGAATTAATTGCTCTGATGGACGATTATGTCCACCATAAAATGGACGGAGCTTGCGGTAAACTTCGCGAACTGAACCATTATTTTCGAAATAAATTTGCACGATTTGCAAGCGTTGTTCTTTTGTCAACCTGTTCATGATGAAATGGCAAACCAAACTAAATATTAATCACATGACAGCTGACAAAATGGCCGCCAGTTAAAAAAGTGATGGCAACTTAAAGTTCTATACCTCAATAAAAAACACCCTTTATAATAGTTATTTTTCTTTTTTTCTCGTTTTGCTTTATTTGCATGTGATTGAAATGTGACTTTAATATTTGTATTGAGGCAATAAATTTATATGAGCTTTTTTTTTTGGTGGGGTTCTTTTATCGGTAACAATATAAACCAAATAAAGATATGCAAATTAATATTTGTTTTTTGTAAATCTCATAAAACTTTTTAATGATGCTGAAAAGTGCTGTTTAAAGAAATATTAAGAAAAATTATTGAAATTATAAAGAAAACGTGATGAGATTGCAAACAAAATCATAAGTTAAGATCATTGCAAGTTGGATTTGTCATGGTCTGATGTAGTTTAGTTATGTCCACATACAAACTCACATGATTTATATTTTATTCCAGATTTCCTGCGAGATTTTTATAGAATTTTAAACTGCATACAGTATATACATACCAACGATATAGGCAGTTTGAAAATGGATACTAGAAGCTACCACGTATACATAGCTAAAATTTTCACAAAATAATATACTAAGAGAAAAACCTTCGTAAATGCAATGATTTTTTACATTGGCGGTATTCGATGTTTGATGCAAATTGTCTTGGGTAAGTGCAAATGCAAAATATGGTAGCTTTTCTTTGGATTATGTGTGTATGTATTTCGTTGTTGGCAGCGTGACCGCTTGCCCGACTAAAGTGGCAAATTGCCTCTTTTTCGACTGCCTTGCCACTTTTTGTCACCCATTTTTTAGGGTGAATTATATAAAAATACATTAAAAATTTAAAAGTTTAGTGTAGTTTTCTCGTTTTTTTTTAATTGTTGGTTTTTAAAGAAAAGCTACGGTATTTTGCATTTACACTGACGCAAGACTATTTGTATCAAACATCGAATACCGCTATTATATTTATTCGCTTCATTTGCATTACGTTAACTTTTTCATAAAATAAAAAATCGCTATTTTTCTCCGCGCAGATTTAATAATTTTTGTAGTGATTATCTTGAAGAAATATCACGGAATTTAAAAAAGGTCGATTTTAGATATTTCTTTTTTTTTGCTAGAGATTTAGGGAACGATATAAAAATATTTTATTGAACTAAAGTTTGATTATTTTTAACTTTTAAGAGCTTAATTTTGAAATCGTTTAATTTTTTTAGTTTTACTATTAAATTACTTTGGGTTCTAACATACCTTCAATTGAGTTTTTTTGTAAAAAAAATAAAAGTTTTTTAATTTTATTTAAAAAATAATGACAAAGATAACATATTTATTCAATAAAATTCATTTATATCGATAGCTAATTTATAATGTACTTTAATTTAATGTACTTATAAAACTTGTAAAGAAAAAATAACACATAGTTTAATATACACAAGTTTAAAAAAAAATTAGCCAAAGTTTACCATTTCAAAAACTTCAGATTCGAGATCTTCTGATTCATCAGCCTCAGGAACTTTGTTGTAAATAGTACTTGTATTAAAAAGCCTTAGCATTTCAGCAGAAGGATTAAATTTGTCACAACAAATTGAATTATTTTTAAAGTCTGTGTTTATTCTAAGAAGTGCTTCCAAAAAGTCATATTCCATTTTGTTACGTATTTTTGTTTTGGTAGTGTTCATTATTGGTTAATATGCCTTGATACTTCTTCTTTATTACAAGCCATTCACTATGAATAGTAACACACATTTTTAGACTTGCCAGACGCATATTTCTTAGTTCAAAAATCATTCTTGTTACCAAAAAATCCCCTAAAACTTGGTTATCATCCTCAACAAATCCCCAGATCCCCAATACGAAATTTTCATGCCCAATCGCGAAAAAAAATCCCCAATTTGGTTACAAATCACCTAAACTGGCAACACTGTTCTTTGTGCCGAGCATACATTGCACAGGCAAAAAAAACAAGCATTGCCATATTTTTGATTTCTTTGCTATTATTTTATTTTTATGGCGAAGAACTACATGCACACATAATTAACCCAATTTTCTTATGGTTTCAAAATCTTAAAACATTTACATATTCACACTATTACTACGTTTATACGCAGGGCTTATTTGCAAATAAAACAGTAAATTGTTGCCATATTATTGTTTTTATTGCGACTTACTAATTCAGAAAACTATTCACGATTAACGCACTATTTGCAAATAAAATGGAAAAGGTTGCCACGCTTACAAATGTTTCATAAGAAAAAACAATATATGGATAAATATTGCACAAAAAACATTGATAGAAGCAAATAATAACAATTAAAACAAATAATTATTTGATATTTTGTGCATTTACACTATTTATTTTGTCAACATAAGTAAGCTTTCTATAGAAGTGCTACCAAGTTCGCTATGCCGTATAAACAGTGAGTTAATTTATTTGCAAATAATTTTATTTGCAAATAGTGCGCGTATAAACGTAGTATATATCACTAATTGCATTCAAATGTCAATTACATGCAAATGTTATTTCAAGTCATTCAATTTGAGTTTTTCTTTTTAAAAATTTTGTTGTAAAGCCACGAGAAATACAAAAAAAAAACTTAAATAAAATAAACAAGCAAATGTTCTAAATTTTAATAAAGACAACAAACGAATAAAGTAATTAAAATTGCTTTTAAATGAGAGTAAACGATTGCAAATGTATAAGAACAAGAGCGAAAACAATATTTTACAAGATATGCACGTAAATCTACACATATTAAAGTAAGCGAATGACTAAAAAGTCGAATATACAGAGAGACGTCTAGTTAAAGGACTAAATCCAAGGAAAAATCAAGTAATCCGTATTTAAATCAAAGCAAAGTGCTATCAAAAGCACATTTAGTCAGGGCTGTCAGATGTGGCGATTTCTCGCCAAACGTGGCGATTTTTCAAATTGTTTGGAGTCCAAATTTTTGGTTTGGGGATATGGCGAATTTTCTGGCGATAAATAAATTTGTTGGCGATTTTTGTGGCTATTTTCAACAAAATTGAAATTCAAAATTTTTGTAATTCAGCAAAACTAGTTTGTGGAAGGATTAGTTTAAAAAAATAAACCCTTCCAAAAGTCGTCTGCAAGATTTTAAATCAACTTGATTTTGATGATTTTTCTTATATTAATTATTTTAATTAATTCATTTTGAATTTGGATGAGAAAAATTTAAAAAAATTATTTTTGGCGACTTTAATTCTACTTTTGGCGATTTTCTGTTAAATTTCTGTACGACTATTTTATAAAAATTTATATTAAAAAAAGTTGTATATAAAATCAAATTTCTTATCAAATATTTATTAAGAAAAACTACATAAAATTGATTTTGGCGACTTTTGGCGATTTTTAAAATCAATTTGGCGAAATAGATCAGAAAATATCCGACAACCCTGCATTTAGTAAGTTTTTAGGGTTCCGTAATGTAAAGATTTTTGTTACGATTTGCCAGAGAATATGTAAAACTTTAGCGACTACAACAACAAATATATGACAGTTAAAAGTTAACGAAAACGAAAAATTTTGAAATCCTAATATAATATACAGACAGCGCATAGAGAAAGGGATCTAAGGGTAAAAAAAATAAATTTTCACTTTTTTTTTTTTGATGTGGACAACATCTGAGCATCGAATGAGACCGATCCCATGCCCCAAAAGTGTTCCCTCCCAAAGATATGCGCGTTTTATGAAATTGAAGTCGACGATTCTAAGGTTATGTGAAAAAATTTTCGTACTAACAGAGTGATATTCACGATTTAAAAGAATTATAAATGAGTATTTATTATAATTCACAATTAATAATTTCAGAAAATAAACCTGGATTCGAAAAAACGCGAGCAAAATTGATATCAAACTCATGGAAACAGCGCGCTAGGTAGAAAACAGTAAAAACCAAACTACACAAAACAAGAGATAGGGACGATCTACGCGCGTTTTCCAGGTTGACCAACACGTTCCTGACGTCATGAGATGTGTCGCTTTCAAATGAGACCAATACCAACACGCTCAGTGATGGTACACCAAAGATACACGTATTTAAATCTTTAAAATGGCTCTCCTGAACAAAACCGGTTTCTACACTTAGGTCCCTTTCTATTTTGCGCGTCACATATAGACACTTGAAACATGGAAAAGCATGCAGACTACAACAATTAATACTGAAAAATATAAAAAATCAAAATTAAAGGGTGTTCTATCACTTAATGTAATTTCTACTATGTAATTTTGAAAATTTGTTTTAAGAGGGAAACTCTTGAAATTTTTAAAAACGCTTAAACTAAAAAAATCAATAATAAAAAAAATCGGCAAAACGAAAAAATCGCTACAAACAGAAAAAAACCCGCGCAAATAAATCGCCAAAAACCGAAAAAATTTAAAAAACGGAAAAAATCTAAAAAAACGACAAAAATAAAAAAGGGCCAAAACTAAAAAGAATGGCCAAAAGCTAAAAAAATTTTTTTTTTTAATTGTCTACATCGGGTAAGTTGTTCGATTATATACATAGGCTAAAGTTCGTATAGTATTACATATGTATGTATATAGTGTCCGAATGGAACAAATCGTGTGAGAGCCAAAATTTCACTTTACTGAATATATTTCATTAGCTGTTATTTCTTGATTTTTGAGTGTAGGAGGCTGTTGAAAGGTTAGGAGGCTGCTGATGAAGAAATGAAAAATCTAGGCATCCAGCTCACTTGGGTCCAATACAATGATCCCTTTGTGTTACCTGTAAGTTGAAAGTAGTAGAAGAAAGGGGGGAAAGGGAATAAATAATACGTGAAAAGTTTTTTTAAATAAGAGAGAATAAAAGAGAAGAGAAGCCGGTGATGAAAGGGTCTAGTGTAAACACATGCCATAGAGGAGGGTTAACGACCAATCCAGCCGCTGCTCCTAATGTTATAGACGTAGGTTTCTGAGTCCTATTTCCGATAACTCGGACAGGCTATTAAATGATATTCTGTCAAGAAAGTGCAGGCGAAGATCCTGCAACTATAAAGTAATCATTATACGGGAGACCTATACTTTTAGCGTGGGTTCCAAAAGTGCAGTGGCCGATTAGTGTGGCCAAGAAATTCCTCAAGTGCTTCCTAGTGAAGCTAATGAGGTTTTTGGTTCTGTTGATATTTAGGCGAGGCCAAATGGTTCTCGATATAACGCAGGTAGGCTTATTGCGCCATCTGTCTTGAGCTGAATTGAGAAAGGCAGTATCGAAGCGTCTCCAGCAGGATGAGCGAGGCAGGCCGCAGAGATTGTCAATATCGAGTAGTCCGAGTAGGGTTCCCCTCTTTGCCAGGTCATCCGCAACTATATTGCCTGAATTAGTCCGATGTCCACGCAGCCTATATATTGTGATGGATGAGTGCTGCGCAAGTTTGCACAGTACTGTGCGACATTCTTGGACAAGGAGTGATGTGGAGTACATACATAGCTGCTTGATTACAGATTGTCTGCCCGTTATTATATGGATATTTCTATTATGTATCCGATAAAAACTTAGCCAGCGTGTTGCTTTTTTATGGGCTCATATCTCTGCCTGTAATATGCTACATTCGTCCGGGAGTCTGAAGGACATTTCAATATATATATATATATATATATATATATATATATATATAGGAAGGCTGACAGATTCAATTAAGTTGAAATAGAGGTGCCATTACTATTGGCCCAATTCTATTAATGAACTGCACTCGTGCTCTCAGACCATGTTGAGCGTTCTACTTTTCAAAATTTTACAAGCGCAATTATATCATTTCTTAATTAATTAAGCGGATAGACTGCAAAATTATGAGTTTCATTATAATTGCAAGCAATTGTACGGATCACGATTTAGGAAAAATAATTAACTTATGAAAAGCACATACAAAAATATAAGATTTTGAATTCCATGCATTAGAAACCGACAACTCTTTTGGTGTTTTTTTACCCTGATATCATTTCGATTTTTATTTAATTTTGACTCCAAACGCCTTCCGTTTTGATATATTTTACTGTACGCAATCATTTCGTACTAACGAATCGACAATACACACGTTCGCTTGAAAAATTGAAAAAAAAATTAAAAAAAAAATGAAAACAGATTTAAATTGAAATCTTCAAGAGTTTGTAAGTTAAGCGAAAAGAAAATTGTTAACTAAACGCGTTTGTGTCTCAACCATTGTCGGAACGTCACATCAAACAAGACCATAAATCTTTAAAAGTGGCCAAAGTCAAATCATTTGCATCCTACTCGATAAATTCGTTTAAATTGCAAACGCAGAAAATGCACAAAAAAAGTTTTAAATTTAAAACAAATCCATTGAATGTTTAAAAAAAATTGGACGCTTGGTTTGGTTCTGTGTTTCGTATGTTCGTCGGATGGATTTTGTAAAACCAAAAATGGCTAAATGAAAATGAAAAATAAAATAAAAATAACTCTCATCACAGCTTTTTCTGTTGATGTTGCTGCTGGTGTTGCTGTTGCTGTTGCTGTTGCTGTTGCTGTTTGTGTTGCTGCTGCTGATGCTGTTGATGATGTTGATGCTGGCAGACAAATGCTAGAGATGAAAAGGACACACCGATTTGTTGTTTTCTTAGTTTTTAGTTTCGTATGTTATATTCTTGATGCTGATTCTTATTCTGATGATGACGATGACGATGCACTGAACTCGCTTCTTTTTTTTTATTTCATTTTCTTTTCTTCATTTTTGTTGTTTTGCATTTTCAATAAAAATGCATGCCTAAAAACGCATTTTGCTCTTGTAGTATTTGTGCAACGTTTAATAAACAAGATCTCATGTCGATTGCCACAAATTAGCGAAATAAATTATAAAAATAAAAAGAAGCAGAATGTTCAATATGTGCATTCCCCACCACCAATTTCATCCATCCAATGGATTATCGTCATCAACAACTTACTGCTCGTACTACTGCTGACAGAAAAAAAAGAGAACTTTTCAATATGAGACCTTTTACGAAGAAATCATTTGTGTAGTAGAAATGTAATAATTTTATTTTCTTTTTTTTTTTTCCTGTCTTCTTAATATCTTTAAGCTAAAAAGGAGTCAGTTTTGCTGTGCTTTTATGAAATATTAGTGGTGTTCACTTAAGATGTTTCTTTTCAGTACTTTATTTTCATTACAAAGTCAGTTAAAATTTTTAAAATGTCTTTGTAAAATAAAATTCATATCCATAAACATATCCTGTAAATATTAAAATGCACAAAATTTAATTAAAATAACCTCTAAAATTAAGTTCTTAGATTTTTTTAATACCATCCTCCAAAGTATTTGAAGTAATAGTCACTTTATAGAAGGCGACTTGCCAGTAATACAAGTTAACATCCTAAGGTTAGAGCTATGCTCTTTATGTCAGACATAGAACAAAAATAATCGACACTATTAGTTATAAATTTAAATTTACTTTTGTTTTGATTTCTTTGTTTACATTTTTTAGTTTTCGTTCGTAAAGAAGCAGATGCCAGATGCCATATGACTTACTAATAAGAACTTTAAAAAAACAGGGGTTCTAAGTGTGCGTTTACATATGCAAAATGTCCACACATGCAAATACTTATTTTCAATGTATTTATTTTGTTTTATAAATTATAATTAAATAAATAAATTTTATGAATAATAAAAAAATGGTTCTAATAATACAAAAAATGTATCGCATTGGTATTTAACAAATGAAATTTCTTTTAAATAGCTAAGCAGCATAGCTCTAACAGGGTGTTCTAAGACATCTCTCTTCTGCTTATAGCCATAGCAAAAATGGTAAAGGGTATATGTATAAATGTATGTTTGTCGTGTCGTGTGTAATTTCTACAATATTTATATGCGACCCATAAAGCAATATATTCTGGGTCCTTATGAGTAGGGAAGACGAATAAGCGATGTCCTTCTCTCCGTCTGTTCATCCGTCCATCTGTCTGTGAAATCAATTTTTCGAAGCTCCCAGAAAATCTAAAAACTTAGGTCTTGGAGTGGTGTGGGAGGAATGGTCCGAAATACATAGGTTCGTATTCAAAATCAGAAAAATCTAAATCTTTTAAACTTTTTTTTTTCGTATAAAAAAGTAACTATCTCAACCTAATTTTTGATTTTTTGTTTAAAAAAACTTATTTTATATAAAATATATATTTCAGCAAGAACTGAATTGGTATTCAAAAAAATTAAAAATACGATTCCAGGGTTGGAAACTTTGAACTTGGTTTTACATATAAAACAAATTTTTTCTTGTTTTTACAAATTAAAATATTTTATATTTTTAAAAGAAATAGATTCATGTAAGAAATCAGAATCTAAAAGGATAATTCCAGGGTTGGGAAATTTTTTCATAATTTTTTTGGTATATAAAAGTAACTGGGTCAAATAATTTTTTTCTTTTTCTTTATAAATTTTTTTTGGTTTTGTTTTATAAGGAAAAAATTTGGTACAAAAAATGTGGAAAACATAAAACACAGATCCAGAGCTGGTAAATTTAAACTAAATAATATTAATATTTTTTCTCTGTTAATTAATTATATTTTATTTTATGGAAAGGAAAAAATTAGTATTCCAAAGAAAATAGAATTCTAAAATATGGTTCCAGGGTTGGAAAATTTAAACTTTTTTTCTTGGTAAAAATAAAGTAACTGCCTAAAACTGATTTTATTTTTTTTTTTTAAATAAACATATTTAATATTTTAGAAACATCTTTACTTAAGAGTAAACTTGTGTTTAGTATAACTGTGTTTTGCATCTTGCGATCCTCAGGCTGTACAAATCTGTACAGATATGGCGATTTCTCACCAAACGTGGCAATTAATTGTTCAACTTATTTGGCATTTAATTTTTGATTTAGCGACATGGCGATTTTTCTGGTGATAAATATATTTGTTAGCGATTTTTATGTTTTTTTTTAAACAAAATAGAACTTAAAAATGTTTGTAATTCAGGAAAATTAGTTTAAAAAAATTAATTCTACCAACCAAAACTTGTCTGTGAGAAATCAAAACAATTTGGTTTTTGGTGATTTTTCTTATGCGTTTTGAATTTGGATGAGAAAATATTATAAGAAATAATTTCTAGTGATTTTATTTCTACTTTTAGCGAAATTTCTGCTAAATTTTTATACGATTATTTTGACAAAAATTATATTAAAGAAACTTTATATTCAAACAAATTATATAGGTTTTTGTAAAATTTTCTCCTTCCATATATACTATTAAGAATAATATATCTAAGCAGATAAGGAGTATTGTTCCTAAAATATTTACCACTTAAGTCGAATTAATTAGATTTGATGCTATCTAAATAAATAAATAAAAAAATTAAAAAATAAATTGATTTTGGCTACAGCCAGAGAAAAAACAGCTTAAAATCAATAAAAAAAACTATATTGCATTAGTAAGAAACATTAACGAAAGTCTAGTCATGTTGAAATTTTTTATTTCAATATGGAAAAATTTTAATTTACAGTATTTCTATATTAATTTTACTTGTTTTTGAGTATCTTAATATACATTTTCTATTATATGGAAAATTATTGAATTAATGTTACGCGTTCTTATTTTTAAGTTGCAGACTGTACTTTTGGCGATTTTTAAAATCGATTTGGAGACATAGATGGGAAAATATGTGACAACCCTGAGTACTAGTTATGATAGTTATAGGATACTAACTAAATATCAACATAGAATTCAAATAAAATACCAGTTATTTTCCATTGCAGTACATATTTCAAACCATGATGTGGTTATCATCACCAAAATAAAATTAAATTTTCTGTAATTTAGCAGAATTTAAGGTTGGTATACGTGAAAAATGTGGCTCTCAAGTAGAAAAGTTTGGCGACCACTGTTGTACCAATTTTGTACTATATTTGTCAAATTGTACTTTCTTAATCCTTGAAGCTTAAATTCCTTGAAAACGCATAAATAGAACATGATACACATTGTGCAAAATGATGTCTAATTAAATATTTAATCACTAAGTAAATTTTAAACGGATTTTTTACACAAACTTGTAATCAATTAAGTTTTATAAATAAAGTTATAAATATGTAGTATGATTGCAATACAAAAATACTGCGTAAGAACGAATGCGAAGTAGAAAAATTAGGGGAAAAAAGCCAAAAAAAAATAGATTGGTAAGAAAATACCCACATATGTATCTATGTCTGAAATTTACTGAAATAACTTATAAGCTGTTCGAAAGGCTAAGGTTTCTTCTTTCTAAATCAGCTTATAAATTTAAAATCGGTTGATATTCAACTTAATTAGAGATTGATAAGTGTGCATACAGGTACCAAAAACCGATTTTTTACCCGTAACTCAAGATTTTGGGGGTGTTTGGACAATTTCAAAAGCTGATTGTTGTTATACTCGACAATACCTACCACAAAAATAGTAACACATAACAGGTAATTTTTTTTTGACGCAGTGCTATCTCTGATGCCTACACTATACACAAACTGTGAATACCCTTAATAAATTGTATAAATGTACGAGTATGTAACTATGACTTGGATTTAATTTTTTCATAATATCTTGCTATGAGTAGCCAATCAATAGTTGATAATAGACTTCATTTACTTAATTTTTTAAACCATTTACGATCAATCCTCGCCCATATTTCCTACACTAAATTCTATCGTTTTGCTGTTATTCTTTAATTTTTCCAATCCAATCATCATTGTTGGTTGCATGAAGTTCTTATACGAGTGGTATGTATGTAGTATTATTGCATGTTATACGACTATAGTCAATGTGCTGTAGTAGTTAGCATTTGGTCGGTAGTCATCGTCGAACTTTTTTTTCCTACACTTTTGTCTTCTGATTAATTTATAACATTGACTTAATTGCTTGCAATGTTTCGCAGTTTGTGTCTGATTTTTTTCCCTCTTCATTTTCCTGTTTAAATGCTGTTTGATGATGATTATTCTTATTTGCAAAAAAAAAAAAATAATAATAATACGAGATAAAACTAAAAAATAAGTTATAAGGAGGAAAAATAGTTTGTATTGTAATGAAACAGTAGGAGTTTTGTAATCGTTTTACATTCAAAAAGTAATTTAACTTTAACTAAAAGGATTCTTGCATAAGTTGTATTTGTACAATACATTTATTTGGAAATTCACTGTCTGGACAATCAGTTTTGCATTTAACAATTTCGCTGATGATAATGATGATGCAGATCATTATCGTGTTGTTTGGCATGGTTTTTTAATGTGCTTGTGTTGGTCATGGTGATGGTGATGGTGATGTGGCCTAAGGTCTTGCGCATGACTTTGTTTAATATGAAATTCAATTTAGTTTGCATGCAAATTAAATGAATTATAAAATGAATGAATGCAAACTTAAAGCAAAAAGGAAATGCATTCGTCTGAATATGCTTTTATAAGAAAAATATTAATGGTTTCTCTCCGCAATATTGATAGTTTGCAAGCGCTAACGCAAAAAAAAACAACATTTTCTATATTTCTGTTTAAACTGAAGTTAATTGTTATTTTGTTGTAACTTTGTAGGCGTTTTGTGGCATGCAATTGATGCCAATTTATGATTAATGGTTTGTATGAATACAACTGTTAAGTTGGTGTGAAAACTCAAATGATATCTAATTGCAATAAATTTAAATGATTTAAATACATAATAATAAATTTCCTAGTTCTTTTTTTTTGTAGTAAGCCAAAATTTCAATTATAAATATTATCCTTTTTTTGAGACCTGCGCGTGCATATCCTTTAGGATCTCATCAAAAATCCCTTTTAACAAATGTGAATAAATTTTTGTGCAAAATCATAAGCTTACAGCGGATATGAAGGATATCTCCGGTTATCAGGCGGACATTTCCGTTCACAACTGTCAAGCATCCGTTACAATTTTCCGTATGAAATACTCTTTAATTTTGTTTTTTTTTTTTTGCTCTTTTTGCTTTCTTTTGAAAAACAAACAATTTAACTGACAGTTATGAAATTTTTGCATCGAAGCAAAAACAACTTACACATTCGAGTTTTTCTAGTTGATGCATGTGTGGAAAAGGACAACTTTTAAACGGATATTACAAGGATAAGCCCTCTTTTTCAAACACAGTTGTATACCCACATTGAACAAATACATTTTTTTTTTGAAGATTATGTGTGTCTGTTCAAATGTGGGTGTGAAATATTACAATAATATTTATGATTTACCAATGATGATGGGTGTTATTTAATAAATGTTTTATCGAATTCTTCAAGTGTATGATTTGCATGTTTAAGGCGGTTGAAAGGACATTTGTAATGATATCATTATTGCCACCCAAAGAAGGATATAAATGCTGGTTTTATTTGTAAATTCAAATTTTTAAAGCAAATTTCGTATTTTATGGGGGCTAATTTTCATAGATTTAAATTGATTAGTTTTTGAAATATTAAATAGAACAAGATTTTGGTTCGAACCATAAAACAGCATCTTCTTTTACTTCTAACCTTAAAATATTCTCACAGGGTGTAGAGATCGCCTTATTACATAAGAAAGTTCTTATGTAAATTATTGATATTTTCTATTTTTACAATAAATCAGTGCCAAATTATTCACTCACATCTAGAGCAACTTGAATTACCATATAAAAGTTAAAAATTTTACAAGCCCCTACCACATTTATTTCGATATCTAAAACTGAATGAAATAAGTATGAATAATGACACTAAAACAATTTTCTGCCTTAAAACATTTAATATAATTATGTATTCAAAGAATGGTCCTCAAAAACTGCTCATAGTGCGTCGTTTTACATGTACCTCTTTTTGATAATAAAGGTTTGATTTTCTGTGGGACATAAGGTGAAAGTAATATAGCAATATAATAATATATACATATATATATATATAGATATATATACATATATAACCGGAAACCATTTATAAGTAAGATAGGGTAGGTAAACTGGTGGTAAGAAGAGTAGAAATTCATAGCCTCAGCTTTAGAAGGATTTATCTCAAGCTAGTTAACACCCATCCAGTCTGATATAAGATTGAGATAATTATTAAAAGATTTTTCTCTCACGAGCACCAGAAAGTCATCTGCATAGACAAAAGTTTCACAAAAATTGTTTGGTAATAGTGAAAGATAGTCGTTTATGCACATAACAAACAATATAGGACCCAAAACCGGATCTTGAGGCACACCTGAAGTGGCACACCCGATGCTAGAGTTTGATCCGTTATAGGAAACATATTATGTACGATCAGAGAGATAGCAATAAACTAAACTGCAGGCATATCTAGAAAAATTGAAATGCATCCTTAATTTAGCAATAAGAGTAGTATGATCAATACGATCAAAGGCCTTAGTAAGATCAAATATAAACGAGTTTAATCAATAAAAAAAATAGTTTTATACAGTTATTTAAAATACCAACCATTTTCCTGTCATAGAACCTGATTTTCAATACCAATCTATTTCCTTCTAAAATCTTATATATGGTTAATTAATAAAGAAAGAAAATTTGGTTTAGTACCCTGGAACCTTCTTTTTGATTTTACTGATTTTCAATACCAGCCTGTTAAGGACACGTTCTTACACATCAGGGGGCTTTGGAAAACCGACTTCACGTACAGACAGGGGAACATCGCTTCGCCGACTCCGCCATTCATAAAGACCTAGAATACACGTTTGAAATGAATATTCTGGGAATGACAAAAACAAATTTTGCCTCTAGCGAAAGGAAGAATTTTGAATTTTGCTTATGCTCAATACAAATATATTTCTTACTAGAATATAAAATATGTTTAATTAATAACGAAAGAAAAAAAGAAAATTTTAAATTTTCCAACCCTGGAACTTCCTTTTTGATTTTGCTTTTGATTTTCAATACCAATCCCTTTCTTTCTAAAATATTAATTACAAGTTAGTTAGTATACACCAAAAAAATTTTAAATATTCCAGCCCTGGAACTGTCCTTTTTATTTTGCTAATTTTCAATACCAATCTATTTAGGATAAATTCCGATACATCAGTCTAAGACCGAAGTGTCTAGCTTTGCTGGAAGCTTCACGTACAGAATCTGTACTACAGATAGACGGATATAAAATACATATAATTTATTTAATCGCATATGAATCTTGTGGAACAAGTGCCATGTGTAATCGTATTATATGAATAAACTCTCTTGTGCTCAAAATCTATTTATTTTATCATTTGAGCCCATTTATTTATTACTTAAGTATCTTTCTTTCAAATCTTATAAATATTCATTCAGCATTTTCTCAAATTACAAAAAAGCAAAAATTAGCCAGCTTGTGTGCGTTTGAAAGATGCTTCTTGTCCTCCTCCTTCATATCAAATGTCATTTTAAGCACACTTTAGCTGTCAATAATTCAAGGAGGGGTTAACACAATGAAAAGTGTCACTGCAACATGAATGAATTGATTTTAAAATTGTTGCTGTTGCTGAAAAGAAGTAAAAGAAAATGTTAACCTAAACTGCTGGCAATCAAAGTAACTGTCATTTATCACTAAATGTGATGAAATGAATCTAAGGACGGACACGAGAGCAGCCCAACTGAACAACAAACAAACCACACTTTATTTAATATTTGAACGAACAAATGACTACCAGGCTGACATGCTGAATAAACGACGTCTGTCATCAATTGGTGCTGCTAACACCGAAGATTTCATTTTGAACAAACAAATCCCTATTCAGCTTATGCAGGCATTTATGAGCACGCAAAACCAAATTAACGCACCACTGCTGCTGCTGCTTATGATTTGCAATTTTACCTTCAAACTTGGTAAATTTTACTTTTATATTTTTTTAAACGTTTCGTTATGAAAAAAATATAGCGCTGCGAGTAACATACTCTCGTACCTTTTGGTCATGTCATTGGTAATTTATGTCACATAAAAAGCAACTGAATTGAATTCAAATTCCTGACATAGCGCGGTAGCTACTAAACAGGCAGCATATACCTACAGCAATAACTACAACTTCTGAAGGAGAACAACAACTAAAACATCAGACAGACAGACAGACAAACAACCAACTACCTTTAAGGCGCATAGACGCACAGACAGACACAGAGAGGCGAAAAGTTAAAGCATCAGAAAATAATCCCACATTTATTGAAAATATTCACACTGATTCGATTCCACTTCAGGTTGAAGCTTTTACCTTAGCAGGCAACCTTCTTCATTCACTCTGTGCGTAAATGCTGTTGTCATCAAATTTTAAGATATTTAACCAACGCTTTTTTATTGTTGTTGTTGCTGTTGTTGTTGCCGTCTTAAGTCCAAATAAGATTTTTGGACTAATTTAATTTATTCCTTCAATGTTTAAGCTGAGTGAAGAAGATATCCACTAAAAGACAAAAAAAAAACAAAACACAACAACAACAACAAGAACAACAACAAAACAATGTTTCAAATTTTTCAACTTGAATAAATTTCAAAACGAAAAATTCACAATTTCAATATAAATTTTCAATGACATTTTTAATGCGTAAATGTCCATCACACATTGTTGGTTGTTTTGTGTGTGTGTGTGTGTGTGTATGTGTGTGTGTGTGTGTGTGTGTGTGTGATGGGTCCCAAGTGTATGAAAGGAATTCATTTAAATATTTCTTTTACTGTTTTTGTATTCCCAAATTCAGAAGCAAGAGAAAAAAAGTGGAATAAGCTTTTTAAAACCACATAGAAGCCCATTGATAACAAGCACTTTATATTTTAACAAGAATGAAAGCGGGCGCCATATTGATTGACTCCTGTCAGTATTTGTCTTATTTGTCAGTTAAATTTTATTGTCGTTGAGTGTATGTAACTCATTGCAACATCATTCTTCTGGACTCAAGTCAATATTTGTCAAATTGAGTTACGTTTCATTTTTTTTAATTTTGTCATTAAGACTTGTTTCTTTTTTAGTGTACAAGATTTATTTTTATGTCTTAATTGTAATTGATTAGGATATTGGAAATTTAATGCACTAGATTTTGTCAAAACAAAAGGCACTTCATCCATCACAAGCTGTTGAAAGAAAACTTTCAATTCGTGTCTGGTTAGAGTTTTGTTGACTAAATTAGGTAGTAATTCAGTATCAGGTGACCTTTTCCGCCCGGCTGATTATCAGCTGTTGTTGCCAAATTGAGCAATTAGAACCAAAATGTCAAAATTTGCTTATAAATGTTCTGACAGATTGTTTTTGTAGCACATCAAACTGTATGTTGTTTTTTGTGTTGTTAAATTATTGTAAGGAAGAGTTCACCTGGTACTGAATTCGCCTTGGGTAGTAAGTGGACTACAACAATTGACGGTCTTCGAGAGCTTAAAGTAATTTGCCTACTAAACAATACAAGGCGCTTCAACAACGCTTTAAAAATTAACAGAACTCACAATAGCAGAGTTGTAAAATGATTTAAGTTTAATTCAATCATTAATTAAGAATTAATTTCTAGGTACGTCGGTTTTCTCACCCTAACCCTCATACCTAAATAAGAGTGGCAAGCGTCGCGTTAGCAGCAGGATACGCATTTTCAGTACATTTAAATGTGAAAATATTACTTGATTGTACTGAAAATACGTACCCTGCTGCCAACGCGACGCTTGCCCTTCTTATTTAGGTATGAGGGTAATAAAGACTCAGTTAGCTGACTGTAATGTAATGTAACTGCAACGGTAGGAAACAGCTGATCGATACTGTTATTTGAAAAGAAATGAAAATGGCTATATATTTTTATTTTATTTTATTAAATGCTACATATACAATTACAAATTATATCATAACTTAATTTAAAAGAGAATAGTAACAAAGACCTTTACTTGTTGTAGTGTAACAGACCAGGGTCTACGCTGGGAATCGAACCCACAACCTCCACACTGATAGGCTAGCTCACTACTCACTTGCCTACCGATGCACCCAAGGGTATAGATGTGTATCCAGAATGTAAGAATCTGTGCATTACTTTTCATATAACAATATCAATCAGCTGTTTCCCACCGTTGCAGTTACATTTCATTACGTTCAGCTAACTAAGCCTTAACTGAGATTATGTTGGGAAAGGTTTTCCTGATCTTTCCAACGAAATTTCGGTCGTCCCATTTTGCGGCTTCGCTGAGCTCATATCTAAACGACTTTCTGGCCTTAGCACCATCATTTATTCGCACGACGATTCCAAGCTAGCGCAATCTTTGAATTTTTACGCATTTTACTATATTGATGTTGGCGTACAGCTCATACAGTATTCTCTCGAACACTCCAAAAACAGCCTCATCTGCTTGAATAAATACCCATGCCTCTGCATGATAGCACAGGTAGGATAAATATTTTGTATAGTGTGAACTTTGTGTGCCTAGAGAGGGAACTGTATTAAATTTTTGGCTAAAGTAGTTAGCACGTTGACTACAAAACCGAAGGACCATTAAAAAACAACACCACGCATTTTTCTGTTGTGCATTAGTGTATCTTTGTATCAGTTGTTGTAGGATAGTTTAAGTGATGAAGGCTGGTCACTGATATACACCGACTTCAGCGGATACTAATCCTAATGTAACATGTAACAGAGGTCCTTCTTCGTCAGTTTTGTGTAGCAGAATCATCGACGAAGTAAAATAAACAATTAAATGGCTACTAAGCATAGCTTCAAAGATTTAATGCGCCTCATTGACACCAAAGGCGCTGCAACCACTGTGTACTAAAAATGTTCCAGGGGGATCTATAGTAGATCACGGGTGTTGGCAATCCCGGAGTCCCAGGTGGGGTAAATGCTATTTTTTCCGTTTATGTACCTTTGGTACTTTACCCATAAAACTTATTTGTTACTACCCAATCTCTGGCAACAGAGCAACGGATGTGCACATATTTATAAAAGGAAACAGGTATGTGATGTCAACCAGGTGCAGCGTCACCTGGAACTGCCCTGAGTTCCAAAGAAGCCTTTTGGAGAGGAAATTCGAAGTCTAACCAGAGCCATATTTCTGGTGCCGCTCTAGGATTCTTTACTAAAAGGTCGATTTTGTCCTACTCCACGAGGTTAAAGGGACGACGTTGAGCGGTGTGGAGTAGGCACTGGAGTGTTGGCGGCACAGGCATACGTCCGTCTCTGATGAGTGGTTGGGCTGCGCCGGCAATGGTAAGGTATTCGCCTGGAGACCTCGCTGTGGGTGTAAGCAACTACACTCGTGGCGTGAGAACTCGGAGAATTGTACGTGGTAGCTGTTGGTTGCCACCACAATCGCTGGGAGAATAGTCTTGACTTTCTAGTATTAGATCAATGCTAGTGGTTGGTTTGACGCGGTCAGCCAGACACTATTCTAGGTGCTGTTGCCATACAACAGATAGTACTTTTTTGACAAAGTCATTACGGCAAGGAGTTTAGATAGCTCTGAGTACCTCAGCAAGGTACTTGACGTAGTACAGGAATAACTACTATGATCGAAGATTGCAACCTATGTATGTGTTTGTGGAGTGCGGCATGCGGTGCATTCTAAGGGTGCATTTGGTCACGGGGGTCTAACCTTCAACTGATGCTTAGACCACCGTGAGATTAGGCCATAAGGGCAGGTGCTCACGTTAATCTGAAACACATCTCATAATGTATTGCGTTAGTGTGATAGTAAACACTAACTTTTCTTTTTGTACCTCTGATACTACGTTTTCGTATCATATTGTCAATTTCCTAACGACTGGCTGTATGTAATTTTATTTTGAAGGCAATAAGATTCACTTAATAATGTTTTGATATTTTAACAATGAAATAGGTTAATGTTAATGGTAATCTGTGAAGAGGTTTTGCAAATTTAGCCTTGTACAACGTTATTAGCGGCTTTTCATCAATCACCAAGCTTGAAAATTTGCCACGTAGAGTCGCTGGTATTCGAAAAAAACTTAAATTTAAACTATCAAATATTCCCCCTTATTGTGATTGGCGATTTTGCGGCGAAAGTGAGGCAGATTGTACTAGATTCAAGAAAAATATAACTTATTATATATTCAAATTGGAAGTTGAAAAATGACAACCACGATAAAGGCCCATTATTTCACTTAAATTTGTGAAATTAATCAATCAAAGATTGTTCGAGTGAATCGTAGACTGCAAAAGTTACACATATCATTTGCTCTATGCATACCACCAATCTATGGCGAAAAAATACTTTTAATTTAAAGTACGTATTTTTTGCTTAAGAAAACTACTTTAATACTGTTGAATTCGTTTTTGTTCTATGGAGGAATAATTTCTTTTTCATCTTGAAAAAAAATAAAAATTAAATACTCAAAACTTTGAAAGACCACATGTCACCAGATGACCAGAAATAGAATGAAATACATGTATATATAAATAAAATGATAAAGAAAATAAATAATGATGATAACTATAATCATAAGCTATTGTTTTCCAAAAGCAAACTAACTCTTGGCTTTGCTAACAATTGTCTCGAAATCAACTTAAATTGTGAAAAGAATAAAACCCTATTTAAAATCGTGTTTGCTTTGTTTTTGTATTATTTGAAGATTTAACAAAACTAAACTGAACTGAGAGACGACACATCGCAATAATGAACCCTTCCAAAGGATGAGCACATGTCGCTCTCGCTTTCACAGTTGGATACTATTCGTACTACCTGATCCAATGGTTTGGAGTGCTGTAGTGAAAAATGTTTGCTTATTTTTGTTATTGCCTTCCCAATCGCAATCAAAATTTTTCTGATCAACTTTTAGCTCAGCTTATGGTTTGCTTTTGTGCCACTTTTGCTTAAATTCATTTCGGTTCGATTCAATATAAACTGATGGTGAGGCCTCATGATGACGATTTCACCGCCAAGAAGATGGTAGAAATACAAGAGAATATTAAGGAAAAAAGTCAAAACGGAAAATCTAAAGAAAAAACAAAAATGACTTTGTAAGGAGCCGTCCTTGTTGCCATTGTTATTTACCAATAGATTTAACAATTGCAAAGTTTCTTTCTTTCGTTGCTGCTTTTGTTATTAAGATCAATATGTGAATGAAACACAGCTTAAAGTTTTTTTGGTATGATCTTTTTAAGCGCTTTTGTTCGTTTTAGCCTAAACTGCGTTTAATCAGATAAGTCCGCTGTTTTCCTGCCTTTGTTATTAAAGCCATAGCCAACAACCTAATAATCGTATTCCTTTTATTATTAAACTTTAAGTAGCATTTGTCTCCATTGCAGGCAAAGCGATATCGAACTGGCAATGGCAATGGCAATGGCAACAGTAGCCAATAATAGTGTGGTGGCAGTCATTCCGTCTGGTATAACAGAAGTTAAGAAGTTACCTTAGTTGGCTGTTGTCAGTGCTCCTTTAAATACACACCCATTTTGGCGGCATTATAGCTTTTGATGCCACCACCAAGCCAAACTTTATGTTGCAAGTACTCTGTGGCTTCTGTTGCACTTATGATCGTTGTCATCATCTGTAACATCATCAGCAACAGCACGTTAAGGAAACTTGCACAAAAAAGGCTTTAAATAAAAAAAAACTCAGCACAGGATTCCTTTAAAGTTAGTGAGTGTAGAATATTGAGTGCACTTCAATCTAACGAAAGTTGGTATAAAGCACATTTTTAACAAACTTATGCTCTCCGATACTTTTTCTACGTGCTCCAAGTTTATATTTTAACCGTGGTCTTTCTGCTGGCTTGAGAAAAGGAAGTATTCTGTAAAATAATATTGATGAACAACTCTTAGTATCGTTTATTAAGTCCTGTTCTTTTACCATTTATATTCGCTTTAATTATTTTCTTCCATTCGGCTAATCTTGTTGCTACGAAATTTACCAAAAACTCTTTCTTATTGCGATTGAACATTTTTAAACACTCGAAGATGAGTAAGCTTGACACCGTCAGGTTTTGATTTCTAATAAAGTATGGGTGTAGTTGGGGTTACAGCCCCATTTCATTATTTCATTATAACAACATTATTGCTCTGATATAGTAAACTCCTTATAATGTGGCAATAGCTTTTAGAGGAAATGCTCCTCTTCTCAAATAATATAGGCAGAGTAGATGGGAGGAGTAGAGAGGGCTTGCCCTTAACACTAACAAAGCGGAATTAGTTCCTTTCCTGAGATAAAAGTGTCCAACACTGCACAATATCTCTGTATCATTCTGTGTTGTAGGTTAGGTTAGGTTAGGTTAGGAAGGGTCGCGCTATAATACACCTCCAGTCGGAGACGTAGCTGGGTCCGTTGTGATTCCCTTCTATTAAGCCGTTTATATTTAACTCCCTTTTGTACGCAAAAGTGCCCCTATTATCTGTCATTAAGCCCCTGTATTCCCGTGAAGAAGCTTGTGATGTCCTCCAGTTTACTCTTACCGAAACTTCTGCTCAGCCATCTAAGCCTGTGAAGTTGCAGGTTCGGGCAATGGCAGATAATATGTTCAATGATTTTTGGTTCCTCTTCATATCCACACATCCCACAGAAATCTGGAGTGCCAGTTTTTCAAATACTGGTCCTTGCTGTAACCAAGCAGTGACCATTCAACGAGCACATCACGACTCGCATCGTTTTTTTTTCATTTTTTATTTGTAAGGTTTTAACACACATATTCTAAGGAAGGTGAAGAAATCAAGAATTATACTTTATCGTGGGAGAAAATCCATTGGAAAAAGATAGGTTTACGGCCCAAAACTCGTTCCTTAATTCTATATCGCCCGATTCTCATGGATGGGGTCATTGTATGGTTGCCTTGTCTGAAGAAGCAGAAGAATCTATTTACACACATAAGTAGTCTCACAAAGCTCAAGCCTCACGGTAAATAACTAGTGCTCTTTGCACTGTTCTTACGGATACATTAAGTATGTATCTACTCCTGCTACCATCGTATTTAGAAACCAAGGAGATAGCAACAATCTCTATTATTGAGAGTTCATGAACGTCTCTACAGAAGAATTGGTACTTCAGGTAGAAGGCGTATTAAGTTTTATACGGAAGCCTGCAAAACTCAAGCAGGTTATGCATTACGGAGCTTACTCAGCAATATTAGGTGTTGGCATCGCAAAGCCACTTCTAGAGCACGGCAGAGATTCTTGTTATCACTCCAACAACTGTAATTAACACATATATTGATAATAGGGCCACTATCATGGTCCTAGGATCCTGTTTCTCAGAACAAAAGCAGCGCTCAACTGCCAATCATATATAAACCAGATGGTACAGCAGTTTAGTCTCAGGATCATCTCCTGATGAACTTACAAGAATTGTGGAACATGGAATGTATAGGCAAACTCAGACTTAGGCGCAAAACTATGAAAGAAACAAGCATAAGATATGCTACAAATGACTGCAAGTCACCAGGCAGTCATGGACTCACCTACATAAGAAAATATGGTTTCTTTGATTTCAAGAAGTAGAAAACAAATCTTCATCTTAGTAACCGTCTTATAGCCAGGCATGCACAGATGTTAATGGTTGAATGCAATGAGTTTCGCCTCAGTTGCCAAGGTATTGACCAAGAACAAAATGTAGAACATATTTGTGTGGGCTTAGCAAGAAAGAGAATGACCATAATTTGCGCTGTTGATTTCAGGGAATTTCCTGACGTTGCCAGAGTTTAACTGGAAAATGTCATTGAGCTCTAGTTGGTAGTGGGAACTCCAGTTAATGCTAATATTCACTATTCTACGCAACTGTGCGACTTTTGAGAAAAAAAATGTAACGCTGGTGTAATAGATTTTGTGAACATTTCTAAAACCCCCCCCCCCCCAAAAAAAACTCATTAGATCAAGGTTGATTTTTCGCACGATTATGAAGGATAGTGAATACTAGCATTCAAGCAGACTATCCGTGGTATCACAACGCACTAGAAGGGTCTAAGTGGATCCGTGATTCTGACTGTCATCCTTAGCTAAGATAACGCAGTAAACTCGTTTACGACTAGCTCTCACTATCCTACTCGTTGCCTTTTGAAAATGTTCATAAACTTCATCAAACCAGGGTTGTATCTTCCTAAAAATCGTACGATTGACTGACATAGTGATTCCTAGCCTTTAACGGGCAATCATGTCTATTGTTCACAGTTCTTTTGGTTAAGAGCAGTCATAACCACTCCATAGCCTCGCGAGGTATTCAATAATCGTATTTTTCACACAGACACGGTCGGCAATTCACATGTATACAACAACTTTGTTCGTTTCAAAACGTCAGTCTCTGCTCAAGCTTTGTGAAAGCAACACCACTCACGTTTGTTTGGCTTTGTTTTTGTTTTCTTTTTTTCATAATCAACACAAAAGCACACAGAGCAACAATGTTCAATAATTCTGCTTCTGTTTGCGACCGCACACAAGCACATAATATCTTTGTGTGCGTGCGCTCGGGGCTTGGTTACCACTGGTTTAGAGTATTACACCTTGAAAGCCATTAACGAAAGGAAGAAGATTTAACCGGGAATAGAGGCTGGAAAGATGCTCTGCCCTTTCAACTACTTTTTCTGGATAAAACTAATTTTTTTGTTTTTAAATGTGTGTACAGAGAATAAGTAAAACTTTCATAACTCTGATGCATGTGTATTGTTTTACTTGCTACCTGATTTGGCCATTAGAAATAACAAGTAATTATTTAAAAACAAAATAGATTTTCTCGTAATAGAGCATTGACACCAGCACAAAATCGAGGAGATTTTAATTAAAATCCTTATGAAAATCTATACCGTTTACACCAAGTCGTTTGGACATTTATAAAAACTTTTTTATCCAAAACAAAACCCATTAACTGAAAAATTTCCAAGACTACAACCAAACAATTGCAATTTAGCCAATACAAACACCTTTTTAAGCAGGCCGTAGCTAATTCAATCATCTTTTATAACAACATTATATACAGGGTAGTGAAAATAAAATAAAAATATTAGATTTTATGTAGATTTCCTACAAATCTACTCACAAACTAGATTTTGTTTTGTATGACAAATCTAGTACACAGCAGCTAGATTTAGCTTGAAATCTCGTAAGTACTAGATTTTGAGATCATGTAAATGCCGCATAAGTAATAAAAATTGTTACTAACATTACAACAAACTTATATTACCCCTACAATTAGTAGAGTAGTTTTGGTTCTAAAGACTTTGCTGGTGTGGTTTTCTGAGCTGCTGCTCATTTAATGCAGTTGGAATAGTAGCATTAATTATATCATTATCCTTCATCTGGCGATTTATCTTTCTTCTTGAGGTTGTCATTGTTGTTGGTTGCAGTAAACGCTTTAAATGCATATAAAAATGTTTGTGTGTATGTATGTATGTGTTTTAACAGTAGCAGCAGCAGTTATGAGTAGTAAGTATAAATAGTATCTTATTATTTTTATGCATACATATATTTTTCTAGTAACTTTTGTTTCTTTTTTTTTTTTTTGTTGCATGCATCTGACTTTGGCTTTTTTCCTTTTTTTACATTAAGTTGCTAATATGAAGTGACAATATATTTATTTTTTTTTATATGGTTTTTTTTGCTCTTCAGTTTTTAATGAAATTATTGCATTAATTTCGCTTGAACTGTTTTCTGAGGTTGATGTTAATCTTAACAAATTACATCTTCCAAACCGCTAAATTCAAGAGCAATTAAACTCTTTACTAAATATAAGATGCGATTTTAATCATGAATATTATATTAGAAATGCACATTAAAGAAAGTATGTGTTAAAAAATTATGAGACTGAATAAAAAAAAGTTAACATCTATACAGGATCATTTTTTACTCAAATATCTAATGGTTCAGTGACTTTAATATTCTGTTTACGATCCGAAATCTTCAGAAAATTATTTACTATCACAGCCATTTCTGAAAAAAAATGCAGCTAGAAATTATACATAGAAAAAATTATCATCATTATCTGGATTCACTAACCTTTAGTACGATAGTCGTATCGCTATAATATGTATAACGAAACCTTATCGACTTTGCTATCCAGCAACATATCTTAGCGATATTCGCTGTCGGTTGAAGTAGAAAAATTAAAATCTCAAACTTAAATTCATTTAGTTTTTCTCTAATTCTTTTTTGTGCTTTTCGCTTATTATCCTGAATGTTCTGTAAATTTAGAAAAATTAGGCCCACTAATAGCGCTTTTTTCAGATTTTTTTCTAGTTTTCTATTTTTTAGAGCTTGAAATATCATATCTGAAATTAATTTTGTATGTATACCTTGAAACACATCAATGAGGCCTTTACTAATTTTTGGAGAACGATAAATTTACTCGGATTCGGTTTACAGAGCATGGTCGTATATTTGTGTTTTCTTTTCAATAAATGTTTCATTGAATAATATATAACTAAATATTAATTGATTCAATCATCCTATTAATTAAAATGAAGTGTATTGTAACTCTTATTGCATCTCTTTAGTTTTTCAGTTTTTTATATTATTATAAAAGTTTAAATTTTGCAGCCCTTGAACCGTCTTTTTGAGTATTCCGATTTTCAATATCAATCTATCTATTACAAGTTCTGAGTTTATCAGTTTAATACCGTACAGACAGATGGACACACGGTCATCGATTATTCGACTTTTACATTCACAAGGACCCAGAATATAAATATGTATACGTATACGTTATGGGTTGATATTCATATAACTTTACATATGAATATATTACACACAGAATGACAAACCCATAATTATATATCGTTTGCTTTTTTTTTTGGTAAAAGGTATAAAAAATATAAAAACTTACTATACACATATGGCATAAACTCACATATCAATAAATCCGTATATACTCGTTATTTGTAATTAGGATGATAAAAATTAAACACATCTGAAAATATGTCATATCATTTGTGTTGACTAATTAATAAAAATGTTAATAAGCCTCACAGTGTGCAAACACAAATACGAGTATGCATATAAGGCCAGAGTAATATTTTTAAATCAAACGTTATTTGGTGTTTGTCTTCGACAAGTCCTATGAAGTCAAATTATGAAGATATCAATAAATATAAACGAAGGCAGACTATAAATTATTTCAGAGCAAATATGAACCATTTCGACTGAAATGACAATCTTTTTTTTTTTAAAGACAATTTTTAACTACACAATAAATTAACAGCGCCAAGTTAAAATGTATGCCCCAATTGTCTTAATCACTTCTCCAAAGTGATATTTATGTATATGAAAAGAAAACCAAAATCTAAAAAATTTTAAAAATCTTGATTTTTCATTTCATAAAAATTCTTCAAACCTTGCCTTGCTTGACCGCTCAAAATTATATGAAAAAAAACCCAATCTCAAAATGTATTTATTTTCATGTAAATGTCACGAATTCACATTATTATTGCATTGGCACTAAATTTAACATTTTCAATGCACTATTTTTTGCATTGAATTAAAATATATTCAAGGTAATTCATTAATATATTCCATCTTTGAGATAAACTCTATACACCCGGCATCTACAAAACAACTTACACTCTTTAACTTATTTTCACTTTTAAGTACAATTATTAAAGGGGTCTAGACACGGTCAAAATGCTTGATGAGATTGGTTATAGTATGAGTGAAAATTTGTTAGTATGTGTGACACCAACGATGCTTGATGGAAAATCAAAAAATTTTGATTTTTGGCATGCTTGCTGTCACTTTTTATATACGTGTATGTGTTAACCCGTCAAGCACAAACAAATTTTCATTATAATTATATTTTCATTGTGAACAGTTGTAAAAAAAATCGGAATTTAAGAGAAAACAGAAAAGTTACTAATACAAAAAATACAAAATACAAAAAAATACATTATTGTTATTAACATTTCTTTATTTAGAGACATTTTATAAAATTTTTTAGCCAAACGACCAGCACAAAATCAAAATCAAAATTAATGCTTGATGGGCTATCAAGCATGGTAACATCAAGCCGACAAGCACACGTACACGAACTTGACAGCAAGCATTTTGATCGTGTCCAAAGCCCATAGAGCATTTCTAGTGTGTGGTGTTCCAAGGGTACCTGCTCTACACAGAGAGCTGTTACCAGTGGCGGATTTATGTTTGATGTCGCCCTAGGCGACGTGAGATATTCCGCCCTTTTTGCTTTATGAAGAAAAGCTTTTTAAAATTAAATATAAAATTTAAAAATCAGTATGCCCTCAAAATATGGTGTTATCAGTTTTTGGCCAACGGCTAATTCAGACTTACTCATAACCCTTTACTTTATATAGCAATAATGTAGCTAAGAGTCCACTGAATAAGTCTCATTAATATTTTACTTCCAAAAAATTATTTCTTCATGCACTTTTTTTGCAAAAGTAAAGTAAACATTTTTTTTTTCATTTCTTTCAGAATAACTAACAGGGACTCCTAATTTTTGCTAACAATATTTGGCGATATAATCTGAACATGTCTAGGAACACTAAAGGTCATATCGACTACTTTTTAACTCCAAAATTTTCGTTTTTCACATGTTTTTTTATTTTTTTTTTTTCGAAAATCATATAATTAATGCACACTTCTCTGTTGAATTTCAGTAACACTGTTTGCAAAAAGAAGTACAGTCTAGTAAAAAACACCCGAATTTATTTAAAGGAGCAGTCAGTCAAACCGACAACTATTGTAGACATGTAGACTGCTGAAATTCTCCGTTGTGTATAATTTTTCGTTTCATGACTTCGCTTTGACTGCGGCTGTTTAAATTTTCAGAAGCAGAAGCGTAAGCAGAAGCAAAAGCAGTTGCACAAATCAGAAGTTTTTAAGCGCTGCTTGTCAGTACCTCCTAACTAGATAGAGTGCGCTTTGGTTTCGTAAATAAACATGTGAAATACACTTACCCGAACTGTAGTTAAATCTTAACAATGCTCTACTCAAGTGTTTTAGAATACTATCATATAAATCGTAAAAAATTTACATAGAATTTACCCATTAATTTACATAGAATAAATTAATGGGTAAGGTCAGAACTATACTCTAAATTTTTCATTGATTGACAAAAATTATCAATATCAACCTATTTAAAATTTTAATTCTTAGGGTTCTTAAAACCTTAGCCGCCCTTAAAAGCATGCCGCCCTAGGCCCGGGCCTCATGGGCCTATACGTTTTTTTTTTTTTTTTTTTAAACAAACACAACCCGCAAAGCGACTAGCTTGTCTGCGGAAAACACCCAGGGTCTATGGTGGGAATCGAACCCACGACCTCTGGACTGAGAGGCTAGCATCGCTACCACTCAGCCACAGGGGCATAAATCCAGCACAGCTTGTTACCTCACACGAATTTTTTTTAGAAGCTACAATTTATTTTACTGTGTGCATTCCTGAAAAACACTTTAAGCCCTCATTTATATGCCGCTTTTAGTTAGCTGTTGGATGCAATATTTTTAATATTGCACACAGAGTAATTTGCATCTCCTAACCATCATAATTTTTTGTTCTCTTAAAGCTATGATTTCTAGTTAATTGATTTTTTTTTTTTTATTTTAACTAAATTTATTCCATCTAAAAAGATGGAAAACGGTTGACTCTTATCAGCTATCCGCCGCAGAGCTTCCTTCAAATGCTCAAAAATGTATAAGTTTTCTATGATATAATATTATGATGGATATGTGAATCTCGAAAATTGATTTGAGAAGAATTTGAAAATTTTTTCGAAATTTTATCTCTGGGATCATTTAAGGGACTTAGAGCATTTGACGCAGTTTTTCATTCAAAAAATTTAATGAACCGCTAAAGTCGATTTTATAAAAAAAAATCTAGAACAAATAGGAAGATTAATAAAGGCAGGCTTAAAAAATTATTAGAAACAACAAAAAACTACTCTAATATGGCAAATTAAATAAATAGGAAAATGGAATTAGTTCTTTATTTTGTATATAAATACTTTATTTATTTTATATAAATTTATTTTGTATATAAATACGACAAAATTCTTGAAAAAGATAATGCACTCTACACTTTTTTCTGTGCAAAATTCTTTCCATGCTTTAAAGTTAAACAAACTATGTATTTACTTGAAAACTTCTCATACATTTTAATAAACTGTTTATAATGCCGGCGCATGTAAATACGAGTAATTATGTCATTATCAATCTTTATATGAAAATGTATGTGTTGTGGGAACCCAACAAAAACAGAAGTTACATAACAAAAAACTATAAAAATATTTATTTTTTAAAAGGAATAAACATGATATTCAAACACAACAAATTTACTGCCTTAAAACACACACACACCATTCATTATTCAAACAAATTATTATCCAAATTTCCCAGATATGTTGCAACGATAAACCGGGCGTAAAGCACTTAATGAAGAAGAATTTTATAGCTATCAAGGACAGCAACAAATTTCAACACTGCCACACCACCAAAATGTACATTATGAGAAGAAGGAGAAAAAAATACAAACGACAAACACAAGAAAACAAATTAAAAGGAAGAAAGATTATACGGTATGTAAATATAAATGCAACATACATATTTAAAAACAGTAACAATTCAACAAACTTTCGTAAAAAAAACACGAGAATAATAAAGAAAAGAAAACACTCGTACAAATATTTGTTAGAGATTTCCTTCTTTTGAAATCATTCACTTTCGAGGCTTTCAATTTAAGGCTGACTCAAGTAAGATTCAAAAACAAACAAAAATTAGGTATGTGAAGAACAACAATAACAACATGTGAAACTGAAGCAATATTTCTGTGGCAAAAAGGAAAAAGTGCTTAAGTCGAGATAAGGTGATTTTGGGTTAATGGTACCTTCGTAATCTGCATATTCGAAAGTACCCCCTGATCAACATCTCAATTAATTTTAATGATTTTTCAAGAAGTTCGAGCTCTATGACTTGCGTCTTATCTTTTTTAGACTTCTAAACTCATTTGGAAAAATAACTTAATTTATTTAATATATGTATTAATTTTAATTATTAATTTACTAATTTATTTAAAAAAAAATATGGTTTAATAGAGAATTTTCCTATTTAACTGTAAAAGAAATAAATTTCTGAAAATCGACTTGAAAGCTTAATGCCCTAATTCTGTTCGACGATTGTATCGTCTTGTCTATAGACGAAAAAAAGAAGCAGTTTTGATTCTTTAAAACAACCCAGTAAAAAAAGATACTCCAAAAAAGTCATGAAAATGTAGAGTTTGCGATCTGGAAGTAGTGCAAATTTCGATCCGATCTAATGATTTTAACATAGGGTTGTCATTGCAAGAAGTTCTCTTTTTCGATGCCTGGTCACCGAATTGGAAGTGATTTTAAGAAAAATTTCCTTTTTTGTGTTCTATGACAATATTTTCATCTAGGAAAAATAGTAAGTAATTACCTATTTAAGCAATTCGTTTCTTTTTATACGAACTTAAACCCGAAACAGTGTTTTTTGTAAATTTAAGCATAAATAAATAATAATAAATACTTTTAAATTTTAGACTAAAATTAGTTCATAAATTTCTTTAAAAAAAATCGATTTTTTAAAAATTCTGGTTAGTATTTTCTAAAACTATGGAGGAATTACAAGGTTTTGTATAACTAAAATAATCTTCTAATTGTTTTCTGCTAACTATCGGCATTTCAAAAATAACGATTTTTTGGAAGCAATGAAAATGTAGTTCCTTTAGAATGACTTCCAATTTTTTTTACTGGGAATTAGACTTGTATCGAACTCTTTCAGTAGCTCGTTTTTGACACAAACCAATGATCAAACCCATGTAATTTAAATGGGTTTGATCATTGGTTTGTGTCAAAAACGAGCTACTGAAAGAGTTCGATACAAGTCTACTGGGAATTATTATTTATTGTCTATGCTATAAGGTTCGTGTATTTGCTTTATGATTTTGTTCCAAACATTATATCCAACACATATATTTTGATGTATTTTTCAAACTATTGTATAATACTTTAATAGAATTTTTATGTTTTAAAAACATGGCAATAATATTTATATTTTGCATTATCATAGACAACAACCATTTTTGAAGAAAGTAATGTAGAGAATTCAAAGACAAGAACTCAGAAGCATTTTCAAACAAAAACGTCCTAAATCTTCATAAAAGTTGCCTCCTGCAAAACATTCAAATATGACTTAAGCACTTTTTCCTTATTGCCACAGATTTGTTTACAAAACTCCAACAGCAATAGCTACAGAAATTAAAAAATTTTTAACTCTGGAAACCATTTCAAATTAATTTTTACGACCGACTCCCCCGCATTCTACTTCTGAAACTCAAGGGAAAATATAATGTGAATACAAAAACAGAACGCATACTTCAATATCATTGATGTTGAAAAATGCTCGTGTTAGGTATCTTGTCCTCTGGCCTCATTGCTTGTTAAACAAGGAGGCAAATTTTTTTCACCATCTGAATGCCGATCTATTATCAGTTAAAACAATAAGCACACACAGCAGCAAGTTTAGCAAAGTTAAACCAGCAACAAAAATAATATTGTGTAGCATGCCCAGCAATCAAATACACACTCACACACACACACATACATAGAGAAAAATTAACAGCTATTATTTTAATAATATCTATATTGTAATATTGGTTATTGGTTAATTCAATTACTTTGTTAATCAAATACAAATTATAAATTTGCTCTTGCAATTATTTTTTTTTTGTTAATTTTAAATTAAAATATTGATAAATTCAATCATGCCAGCCAGCATTAATTACAATTAACAACATATGTTGCGATGTTTATTACATTTTTTTAGTTTCCCTGCAGAAAATTTGGTGAGAATATATCATATTTTCCTGTTCTTTGACTTGAGAAAATATGAGTGTTACCGAAAGTAGGGAGTAGTGTATCCTGTAAATGGTTACATATTCACCATTTTCGTGATGTATCGTGTACGTGTGTTTGAAGTGTTTGTTAAAGCAAAATTTCCGTACAAATGGGGGTTTTAACGTAAACTTGAAGCGCACGTTTTTTTTTTTTGCATGGAGGCTAATGTTTAGTCAATTTAATTGGCACTCGGTCTTGTATTAAACAGCTTCGATGTAGTTGGATGTAGGAGATGTCAAATAGTATAAATATAATGTTAATTGTTCCCTCCAATGAGACCGACAAGTAACACTGGAACTAGTTCCGTAGCTATAGATAGGTATTAACCTAAAGTTATCAGTTCGAATCCCAAAAAAATCTTTGCTTAAAAATTAAATATAATAGCATTTGTAACAATAAAAAAGTTATACATTTTCATTGTTACAGTTAAATGTCAGAATAACATTTACATATACATACTGTCTGGCTCACGATGTCGACAAGAAATTTTCGTTTGCTTATTTATATTGAAAACAAAAACAAAATAAGAAAATTTGTTTTTTTTTTCAATATAAATAAGCGAACGAAAATTTCTTGTCGAAATCGTGAGCCAGGCAGATAATTCATATTATTCTACACCGATTAAGTCCCTATGATATAGTTCAGTGACAAGTCACAAGATGCATCAATTAAGCTATCCAAGGCCATCTCCACCTCATCATACTTTTTCGCTTCATGGGAACTGTTAGAACTCAGACTGGTCCCTATCACTTGGAGACCGATCACGTAACTGGGTTTTTGTCAGTTCCATTTCCTGTAACGTTTGTTATGTCTGTTTATTCAGTAATTCTCAATTATATTTGATAGTTATAACATAAATATGAAATATTTGTCTAGAATTGACGTTAACGCCAGCAAAAAATCGCCAATTCTATATAATTGATTTCTAGTGCTAGTTTCTATCAACCCGCCCATTCAATAAAATTTTTAGTTGCTTCTAATAAATTTGTATAACTAAAATATTTGCCTTGCTCTGTTGAACGTAGCGTAGAGGAACGCCCGAATCCGCTATAGAACTATGATTACGGACTTTTTCGTTCATCAATTGAAGAACCATGATGAGCCGGAGCTGTGATTTCAACAAGACCGAGCAACATCTCACACAGTAATTGATTTATTGAAGAAAACGTTTGGTAACCTGTGGAGAGTATCTGAAGTTGATAGTCTACTTCGATAAGTTCGAAACGATTGACCACTTGGAGAACAACATTCGCCGCGTTATTCCCAATACGAACAGAAATGTTGGAAAAAGTCATCGAAAATTGGCCCTCCAAATTAGACTATGTCTTAGCCAGCCATGGCAGTCATATGCCAGAACTAATAACTAAATTATAACTAAAAACTTCATCTTTGTCTTATTTCATTTTAAAGCTCTATCCCAGCAAAAAATGGTACTTCGCTGGAAGCACCTATATAAGTGCTGTTTTGGTAGGCAAGCGCTTACCCGATGCATGAAATTTTGCATGATTTTTATATGGGATTCTTCGCGTAGAAGCTCTGCCACGTCGATCTAAAATGTGATTCTTTCATGTCTGACCTGAATTCAGCAAAAATATTCGACTACCTGGAAGCATGTCTTCAGTACCCCATTTCTGTAACTTGCGAGAAGTTCTCGCATCGAGAAAAATTAAATAATTATATTGGTTGTCCTTCCTTACAGAAACGAAGCACAGGAGTCGATCCGAGGATTTCCGTATGTTAGGCTAGGACACTACCCACTGAACTACCGAAGCACACACATATTTATTTTTGTACACAATTCAATTAAAAAATAAAAAATTAATACTCGAAGTAAAAATTTTATTCGCATCCAAATTTGTATACATGTAAGCGAGAGAGGATGATCTATAAAAAAAAACTTTGAGAGTTTGAGTATAAACAGCCGACTGACTTCGTAGTGTTTGTGTTAAATTTCGTCATTCGCTTACGTTATTGCATCCTCGTAAGGCAGAGGGGATGCATTGTGCTTTTCCGTGCTTCCTAAGGGCTTATTTTTATGTTATATTAAACTACACCTTCCGAGATGTTATTATGGAAGGGATACAAGAAACTACAATAGAAAAAACAGAAAAAGAAGCTATAAAAATGCAATATAGACTTTTATTAATAAGCAACTGTTTCTAAATCTCGATTATTTTTTTGCTGGGATACCTTTATAAAAAAAAAATACCTTATATTAATTTATTTAAATTTTATTTTCAACTTGCCAATTCAATTCAGTCAATTATCATAATGTTCTTTCTCAATGAATACTTCGTTTCATTTAATTACATATTAAATTAAATTATAAATAATTTTAATTGTGTTTTTAATTGAAATTAATAATAAAGTTAATTGAGCAAAACTTTTTATTATTTTCAGATTGAATCATTGTGGTGGCAATAATCAATCCTTTATAATTATTAGAAATTACCTGTAATTATTTATTTTAATATTATTTATGAAAATCACCAGTCGCTTACTTCCCCCTCCTGACCCCTCAGAAAAAAAGTGCCCGATTTTAAAATAATTTTAGAAAGTAATATACACCTTCTATTTATAAATATTTCAGATTGGAATCACAAGTGATTTCGCTCCATGTACTTCTTCCAAAGTTTTACTTTTAGTTGCAGGCTGACAATGAGCTTTTTCTCTTTAAGTTTTTTTTAAACTGCATTGTAGCAAATTTTCAATCGATGTGTTTTAATTTTTGTTTTTTCGAAGCGCCCTTTAGCATCGTTGAACATGAGCTTTAGAGCTACAAGGAGTACGAGTACGAGCACAATAAGCGGCCAAAAAGTACAGAAGTCAACAACTGGTGTTAGTGCCAATGTTGTTGTAATTTTGTATTACTTTTATTTGGAGATGTTTCCTTTTTGTCCTCTTCCATAATACGACAAATATACTTTTTAGACAAGTTAGAGTAGTAGTATATGCAGCGGGTGTGTTTGTGGTGTGTCTTTGTAGTGGCCATGTTATCTAAAATGGAATAACATGGGGCAGTAGGTTTAAATTACAAAAGTTCATTTTTGTTTTTTTTATGTAGATAGTCTCAAATACACTTTGTTGAAAGACTAAACAACTGGAAAACAAGATCCCTGAGGTTCATTATATAGAGTTTAGTAGTGCAAGTGTTGCTTTTGTTTGTTTGTTAATTTTTTTGTTATTTTTTTTGTACATAGTTACTTGTTGGGGAGTTCAGATCGTGAAGGCGGCGGCTTGTGTCTTTTATCCAGTTGAGGTTTAAGTGGACAAGTTACATGCTGGAACATGATTCCCTGTTTTATTTTTCATTTCAGTTTTTAAGTTCTTGTTTCATTAGAACTAGTAAAGTGATAATGTTTTTTTCTTAAATACATACATACATACATATAGATACATAAATTTTTTACGTTAATTGAAAACTAATTTTGATATATTAAAAAATGTAGTTTAATAAATATATGTTAGATACTTACTCCTGTAAAGAGCATGGGACTGTAATAAATGTAATTGCATACAATTAAATTTTAAATTAAAAATTTTTTTTAGAAGTAATCAGAATATTTTTATATACATATCGTAATACAGAACGAAATTGAATGAGAATCACGACTTAACTCCAGTCTAGCAATATGTGTCCCTTTCAAAGGACAAATGCATGTCGTATCTAACTAGATGACAGCCCTTTTTTAAATGGTATTCTTTTTTCTATTGGTTTTGAATCTGACGAATGTAAAAAGCTTCTTTTGTTGTGGTTATGATATAAATAAAATGGCGTTTTTGACATTCTTCGTAAAAGAAAACAACAAGAAGTCGTTTATAAAATATACAGTGTGAAATCCACTGGTTTTTTTATTTATTATAATTATATTTTTATACACATAGCAAATTTTCTACAGAAATTTCTTTTATAAATCATTTATAATCAAAAACATTTTTAAATAAATAATGCCGGTAATGTACGTGTTCAATGTAAAAGTTCAATTAAAAATTTAATAGTTCATTGGATCAATATAAGTATATGCTCATTAAATTCAATGTTAAAGCTCATTGAAATAATATATTAGTTCATTCGAGCAACGTATCTATACACATAAATATTATAGAATAATTTTTTTGCGGGTAGGGGAGGGGTAGCGAAGCACACCGGGTTAAGCTAGTAGGTTCATAAAATTCACTAAAACAATGTATCAGTTCTTTGAATCAATGTATAGGTTCATTTAATGTAATGTAAAAGTTCATTGAAACAATGTATCAGTTCATTGTATCAAGATCTGAGTTCATTGAAATCAACGATACTGTTCATTAGCAAAAAAAAATTGGTAAAGCAACTGGCTGTCTTAGCAGATATTTTGGGGTAATTTATAATTTTATGTCGAAGAAGGAGTCCATATTAAATGAAATATTTTTTTATTTCTTGGTAAGTTACGGTGACATCTAAACTCTGCAAGTTTCAGAGATTGGCGTGTCTTCTTGCAGCAGGTGCAATGAGATCATGTCCAACCTTAGCTCTTGAGGCCTTGATTGGACTACCACCCATACAGATCTTTATAAAATCCCCTGCGGCAATGGCCGCTTATAATGTGGGTCTCTAGAGCACTGCTCGTTGTGTCGGTAACAGGCACTCATCGGTTCTGAGTCAATGTGCAGCATAGGGCTGCTAGGAATGCCTTATGAAACAATAAACTGTGAACTGAGGTTTGGCAGGAGATTCAATGTCACCATTCCACCAAGGCCATTGTGGGAGGAAAGCGATCCCACTGTGGATTCCAGAAGCTTGATATACGGATGGATCAAAAATGGAAGATGGAGTTGGTGCTGGAGTCATTGGCCCAGCGTAAAAATTTCTGCGCCCATGGGTAAATGGCCTACGGTATTTCAGGCAGAAATACAGGCAATCACCATAATTAAATTAATTTAAATAGGGGCATTAAACGCTCGCTATAGCTATATATATTTTCCAATAGTCAGGCAGTTCTTTAGTCCTTTATTTCATAGAAATTCCGTTCCAGGACTGTTTTCGAGTGGTTCGACTCATTGCAAAAGCTATCCATATAGAACAAGTTTCCATTTACTTGATACCTGGCCACAGCGGTCATCCATTGAATCGAGGAAGCGAATGAACTGCTACTCTGCTTAAGAACCCAGATCCTTTTTATGGTGTAAGCTGGTTGAATGTAATCTCTCTGATCAAAGCAAATGATACTTCGAACCCAAAGGAAATGTGGCGGACTTCTTCTGGTTTAGGGCAGGCCAAAGACTTGATGCAGCTATTTTCATATAGTACTGCCCTGAACCTCAACAGGAATTATTTGCGGCTTGTTACAGGTTTTCTTTCTAGTCACTTTGAACTAAACTATCCTCTGTAGAAAAGCAACCAAGCTCATTCACAGCACACATTATTTGTGAGTGTATCGTCTTGTGTAACAGTGGAAGTCGTGTTTTTCATTCTGGATTTCTGTATTCAGATGATATTAGGCGGGCTTATCTATCTAATCTCTGTGCTGACTTTGATAAGAAGAGTTATACAGAGCCTGATTTAATTTACAGATGTAGGGCAGAAAAGATGCATCAGGTGTCGCAGTGCCAGTCCTTGGAACAGATCCTTCCCTTATTCTATTCAATATAAAACTTCTTTATTATGTTGCAAATATTTTGTGGCATGTTGTTCATACAATTTTTTTCAATGGCTGCCATCAATATAATTAGTACGAAACATCAAAGTCTTGGCAAACAACCTTTTCAGAAACCTTAAACTAAAAAACATTTTAACATACATACATACATACATATAAGAACGGTTTAGGGAATGGAAAGACTTTTTAAAGACGACATATAACAACATGTTTAAATTAAGTAAATAAAAAATATACAAACTAGAAACCACCAATCGCCTCAAAAGTTGAGAAAAAAAAGCTGCATAGAACATTCATTATTTATCACCATTGGACGGCAATGAGACAGTAAGCCACACATTTTCATTGATCATGATTACGACGCCGATGATGATGATGCTGATGATGGTTATGTATAAGGAAGACTAGGACCATGCTGATAAAGGTAAAAAAGCGTAGAATAGACTCAAAATATGCATGGTACAAAGGATTCAGAACAACAAACTCAACTCTGTTGTCTCCTCATGTAGGTAGGTCGCATTTGCCGCAGTCATCATGGTTGTTATTTTTCTGGTCGATTTTATTAAAAAGCCGACTCAAGTTTGTAGTTGTAGTTGTATTTTTTTTTTCTTAATTTAAACCAATCTTAAGCTGAACTTCCCATAAGATTTCAAGAACTAAAAAAACTTCATTACCAATATTTTTGTACAATAAACTTTAATTCATCCTGTTGCCAAAAAAAAATATTAAAGGAAATATTGGTAGGGTTAGAAGTAAGTAAATAACAATGACTGAGTTCAATTAAATCGGGCTTGATTTTATGATTTATTTACTGTATTCATAAGAATAAAAGTTCTACATGCTGTGAGCCGTATAATTTTTGGTTAAAGATTGTATTCATTACACAGTATAGATTCAGACTGGGTATGACAACAACTCGCATTGATCTGTTTATTGGGTAATCCAAAATTTTTTTACTTAGACTTCTTTTGAAATATAGGCGGACACCCCCCTTAGACGGTCACTTTTGACAGGTCCCTGCAGCGCTCCATTTAAATGATTAGTTTTCTTTTGACCGGACAGTCCCCTTGTACGGACACATTTCAATGGTCCCTTCAGTGTCCGCTGAAGAGAGATTCCACTGTACATATATGTGCCTTTAATTATGCAACTGGTATAAATCATATACATTTTTGCTTCGAAATATTAAATAAATCTTTAAAAAGCTTTAATAAATATTTAATGAATATTAATTAAATGTATATTAATTGAGACTGGTAGAGCTCTAAATTTAAATGTTGCATAAAATATAAAAATATATTTTTGATGTGTTCAAAAGTTAATCAATCTACTAAATACGAGTATCTCGAACAAAGAAATATATGACTTAGGTCACTTTCATAATTGTGGACACATACATTGTATGTACCTACAAATTCTACTTTTGTAAGTCCGATACCATTTGTCGCCTACCATTTGCTTCTATATGTGGGTTATGCTGTTGCAGTATTGAGCTGAAAGTTCATGCAACACGTCTTAAGGTTCGGTTAAGGCTCAGTTACCCGACTGTAATGTAATGTAACTGCAACGTAGAAAACAGCTGATCGATATTTTTATATGAAAAGTAGTTTAGGTTACATTACATATCTATAATCATTTGCATTACTTATCACAATACAATATCGATCAGCTGTTTCCTACCATTGCAGTTACATTACATTACAGTCGGGTAACTGAGCCTTAAAGGCTCAACAGTAAAAAGCAGCTGTTAGATATTGTTTGGTTCCATTGATCTTTTTTAATTTGACTTTATTTCATTTACATAGGATGTTTTTTCAAAAATTTTCTCTTGGGCTTTATTTAATTTTTTTGAGTTTTATTTTATCGGGGCTTATTTCATTTCTTATTTGGGTGATATTTCCTTGGGCCTTATTTTATAGCGCTGGCATTCATTGCCTGAGTGCTACATAACTTTTATTAAAAAAAAAACTAGACTTGGGTCGATCGAAGTCGTTCACTAATTCTGTTTTGACACAAACCGATTATCAAAACCATTTATATTATATGGGTTTGATTGTCAGTTTGTGTCAAAACTGAATTAGTGAACGAGTTCAAATCCAGTGCAGTGTGAACATAGTTTAAGCAAAATATTTATTCGAGTTTTCCTCACAGTTCAATCTCTTTTTATCGATCATTTCTTCAAAAGTCTTAACGCTGAACACTTCATTCTTCGTCAACTTTTCTATTACGTTCCTCTCACAAAAGAAAAAATTTTATACAACCCATGTTTACAAATTTAGAAAAAAAATTTTCGTTCGCTAAAAATGAAAGTTGTTTCTTTAATTATTCGGAACGCTGAACGCGAAACTGCACTTAATTTTTTTCTATCAGCTCTAGTTTTCGATATATATCATTATATAATTATAATTATAAAAGAGGGCGAGTCAAATTCTACTTATACGATTTATAAACATTTTGTTACTCCAGCTCGATTTTATAAAACTAATCGCCCTCCTTAGTTGTAGAGCTTAATTGAATAAAATTTTTTGTTGATGCTTGTAACTTGAAACTCTTCAGACTCTTATATTTTAAACGTTGTATTATAAATTTTTTTTGTGTTGCTCAACCAAGTCTCTAGATGACAATCGCGTTACTATCGGTAATTAGCGATTGATTGATAATTAACAAGATACAATTTTGTAAGCGCTGATGTAGTAATAAGATAAGCGCACCAGTATCTCTGTCCCGCTTGCTGATTTTCCACACACAAGGAAACTGCAGAAAGAAGACAAAAAGAAATACAGACTTATTAATTTATTTTTCATTCCAGTATGATACATACATATGTACATACATTTATGCATAATAAAAAAAGGTCCGCTTATACTTCAATGTTGCATATTCCTCTGAGACGACTTTTATGCATAATTGGTAGATAGTTTCTATATATATATATTTGTTTTATTTTGCTGGTTTTGTAGCTGTTTCTCAGGAGTGGCATCAAAAAATATGTTGCCTGTTGGTGATGTTGCATCGCATCTCTCCATTATTGGCTTCATTCGTCTCGCAGTTCGTGAACTTATCACGATCAGCAATAAATCATCTTTTACAAACAACGCATTGCTGTCAACGATTTTACGCTTTACACCATTTATAGCAGAGCTCAATATATACATACATATAATGATGACGACAATGAGGAGGATGATGATATTGTTGTAGCTGCTGATGACGATGGCAACGAAAAGCTTCTCTTACTCTGTAAATCTGTTAAATATACTTGCACCACAAAATATCCACAAGAATATGTCGTAATGTGTTCCATATCAGAACAGACCAAAAAATAAATAAAAATAAAATAAAAAATTAACAAACAAACATACAACATGAGTTGATTGAAATGTTTCGTCGCATCTCACTCAGTTCAAATAATAATAAAAAAAAGTAATAAGACTGAAGGAAACATGATGAAACTTCTTCTGCTCCTTATGTGTTCTCATCCCTCTTTAACTGTTGCATATTGTCGTCATTATTATCGCTTATAAGAGATCACAAAACAACAGCTTCCAATTAATCCATGGCCAAAGAGTTGTCATGAACAATCTGTTCTGTCGTTTGATGTTGTTTATAATCCCAAACTTCCAACCAAGCCAAAGGCGTATATGAAATCTTGTGCCAATTTTATTTAATAAAACGCTTTATTTTTCCTCTTTTCCAATTTATAGTACATACAGATTTGTAAGTATGTATGTCTGTCTAGAAGTATGAAACATTTATGTATTTTAATTCAATATACACTTTTCCAATATTTCTTTATTTTTTTTTTTTGCTCTCATGGAGTGATGTATGGAGTCTTGGTATCGTCGTTAATCTTGTGTTTATTGTACATATTTGTCTGAAATACTTATGGTTGAGATTTTTGTGGTAGATCAGCCTCCTTTCGTTTTCGGTTGGGTTAATTATTCTTATCAGTGTCGATAATTAGTACCGTGAAATGTTTCAAGTAGCTTTGTTTAATTAACACTTGAAATTTCGTGAAATGTTATTTGTTGCCTTAGAAGGTAAAGAAGGTAGTTTGATATTTTATGGACAACTTTTTCACAAACTTATTCAATTGAATAATTTTAATGCTTAAAGTGTTTCAAGAAAAGTGTAACTTACATCGGGAGACACGCTCTTTTTTCAAATAGGAACTTTTTTCTTTTGAAATAACTTTATTTCATGTTTATTCAACATTTCAGTACTGTTGAATCAAAATGAAGAATCATGTTGAATGAAAGTTATTTCAAGTTGAAACAATGTAAATTGGTACTGAAATAACGTGAAGAACCATGTTGTATCAAAGTTATTTCAAGTTGAAACAACATGAATCTAATTTAATGTATTTTCTATGTAGGTAGTAAATGTATTTTAGTAGTATATGTAGTTGGCTTCTTCGGCCAAAATTTGAACAACAACCTTAAATATTCTTTAGATACACGCTGAATAAATACCATCATGAATTAAACTTTAATTCAACATGATTTAGTAGACCATTACTTTACTGGAAATTAAATTTATAGTTTAAACAATTAAACTTAATTTGGCTTGTCTGCAGGACTCGAACCTGTCACCAAACGACTAAAAGAGTAGTACACTAGGTAGCAGCAGGATTGTTTTTGCTGGTAAAACGAAATTTTTTGGCTATTTACGAAGATCAATACAAATAACTACAACTGTCAGATGTGGCGATTTTCCAACTTGTTTGGCTACCAAACCAAAAATTTAAATAAATAAATCCTACCAAAACTCGTCTGCAAGAAATTAAGACAATTTGCAATAATGGCTGAATATATAAAGCAGAAATCTACATCCGAGGATACATGAGCATTGAGGGAAATGAAATGGCCGACCAAAAGGGGAGTTCAATTACCGGTTGAGGAAACGGTATATGTCCAAAAACCAATCCAACACCGTAAAGAGACCATAAGATTAGGGAAGAAGCGGAGAAATGTTGGCTGCGACGAAAACTTGCGAAACTTCTAAAATCATATGGAGATACTATGATCCCAAATCAACTAAATTAATTTTACCATTAACTGGAATTAACTGCAAACTTCTGGGGAGGGGGGGGGGTATTAACTGGACACTGCTGGACGGCTTCGTATGATGTCAAAATAGGACGAATACTTGACGATACCTGCAGGAAATGTAAGGAACCCGGGGTAATTGAAACAATGGAACATCTACCGTGTCACTGTGTCAGATATAACAGCCTTGGTGCTCACACTTTTCGTAGTCTTGAACTTGATCGAGAGTGGAACTGTGTAGATTGTTAAAGTTTGTTAAATCTGTGTGGGAGTCATTCGATACATGCACCACGAACTAGGCTGTCATACTTACAGGTTCTCTTCTCATCTGCTGGTATCGCTAAGGATCAATCCCGGTCTATGCGAGGTCTTTGACCACCCAGATTAACCTAACCTAACCGAACCTGTCCATACACAGTCGACCAAACACAAAGAACGCTGATGATGAAGGTGCAGTGGCCTTCGAAAACAGCTAGTTGTTCCGTTCTACTAAGTGTTTTTGTCCGAATATTTACAATTAACTTTGGTGTTATTTGTTCATTAATAATTATCACATGTAATTTGGCTTACAAAGCGATACGAACTTTAGCCTGTTCAAATTACAAATATAATAAAAACAATTTCTTTTTTTATGATTTTTCTTATAATAAAAAAATTTGACTAGAAATGATTTTTGGCGATTTAATTTCTAGTCTTGGCGATTTTCTGATAAAATCTTATACGATCATTTTATAAAAATGTATATTGAAAAAAAGTGTAATATAAAAACAAACAAGTGATTTTTGGTTACTGTTGGCGATTTTTAAAATCAATTTGGAGAAATATGTCGGAAAATATCTGACAACCCTGCAAACAACAACAAGAACAAATCACACAACTGAGCACAACTGTAGATTGTAGCAACCCTGCAAATAATATTGGATGTGCAGTTTAACCAGCCTTAGGACATCGCATTGTTATCCATACATTTGGATTACATTTGGACTAGTCCTGGTCCTCTATGGACTATTGCACGATATTAGTGAAGCAAATAAACACCCACACGCTTAAAGAACATATTATTTCTAATAAATTTAACATGATTTGCAATAAAAAGATTCTTGAATTCCTTTTTTTCTGTGCCTTCAATATAGTTAAATTCAAATCGAATGTACACAGGCCCTATAGAGCCTTTATCAATTCTCCTCCTCAAAGCCTATTTCCCTAGTTCTAGCAGAATGCATGGGATGAAAAGAAAAACAGATCTGCTGTACAAAAAAAGTAATGTTTCAAAAAAATTGGTTTTAAGAAAACGAGTTTGAAGCTTTGAATTTACATTGTCTTGAAATCTAGTACTTACGGGGCTTTGAGCTAAATCTTGCTGCTTTTCACTAGATTTCCAATACAAAACGAAATCTATTTTGTCAGTAAATTTGTAGGAAATCTAAGCAAAATCTAATATTTTTATTAATTGTTTACTACACTGTAAAATTTATTTATAAAATGATGAGTGAATTAAAAAGGTGTGTGAATTAGCTATATTTCAGTTGTTTGGTTATAGTTTTTGAAATTGTTCAGTTAATGGGTTTTGTTTTGGCCAAAAACAAGTTGGTGTAAACGGTATAGATTTTAAAAAAGATTTCAACTAAAATATGCTCGATTTTGAGTTGGTGTAAGTGCTTTTTAGAAAAATTTTTAGTTTAATAGTCTAATTTTTCGACCTTGTTTATTTTATTGTTTGTAGTTTCTTAAATAAGCTTAAGTACCACTTTTTTATATGAAAAGTTATTAAAAATTCTGCATTAGTAACGCATAAATCAAGTTTTTTGAGCTATGGCTCTATTGCAGCAAAGGCTAGATATGACTCTAGGCCTGAATTTTTTAGCGATCTACGTTCTAGCGCCTGACCAATTTCTTCCACATTCAGTATATGCGAATATATATTTTTTTTATTAATTCTTATCTTGTTTCTTACTCACAAAAATGCAAAATGCAACTATAACAATTGGATTTATATTTAATTATTAACATATTCATTTGTTTTCACACGCTATCGCATAATAAGTACATTTATAAATGCTTACCTTTAATATTTATTATCACACTCTTCACACTAATATGAACATTAATTAAAGGCAACAGCGACCAACACCTTTTTAACATTTATATAAATAAAAAAAAAAATAATATCGTATATGCTTAGATGTATTAAAAAATGAAAATAAATTTTTTTTTTAGTTTACCTCACTTTTTATTAAATAATAATTCCCCTCCCTTACAATGATAAAACGAACTTTAGCCGTTAATCGTGTGTTTTCACTTTTGCAAAACATACAAAATTATTTTAAACCATTTATTTGAATTTTTTTTTCTGAATATTATTTTGGTTAAATTAGTGGACGTATTTACTTGGCCAAAATTATGGAGGGTGCAAGACATGGAAGACATGGTTTTTAATTAATTAACTTGGCTAAAATCAATTTATCAGAATTTATCATTCGCACCAGTGTCCTGTCACAAGCGACTGCTTATTACACCATACAATTCACGTTGTGTCCTCGCACATACTCTGCAAACAAATATGTATGTATTTCCCTCTCTTGGTGTGTAGTTAACAATGTTAAATGGCTTAAAAAAGTGTTGATCCTGCACCAGAGATAACAACTTCATTAACCAACAAATAATGAAAACAAAGACCAGCCAGCAACTAAAACATCAAAACATGGTTTTTAGAAAAAGAAAAAAAAAAAGAATCATTCGTAAGTATCTAAAAATTGTATTATTTATACAAATTCTGCAAAAACGGCAAAGTCATTTGGTATGTTTAACAGAAGATCATCGTGACTAACTATGTGTTGCATCATGGCGTGATACGTGATAGTTATTTCAGGTCCGTAAAAGATCAGTTTGTGGTTGAAAGGAAGTTTACAATTAGGAGCGGTATTTGGTATATTCCGTGTTCGGTAAAAATGAGTTACCGGAAATGGTGTCATTAACATTAATAGAAAAAGTTTTGAAAATTAAAATAAGAGCTTAGCAAAAAAATTGATTACAATCCTGCAAAATTTATTTGGTTGAAAGTAACTATCATGCTTTCACAATGGACCCCATTAGGTCTCCGAGTGGAGGTATGGTAGAGCACCACTCTTCCTAACCTAACTATCCTCTTCCCAAAAGATAACTCTTTAACGGATATAACGATCAGGATTTCAGTTTACTATTTATTGATGCCTAGAAATATGTAACTATATAAAAAAATTTTAAATTTCAGAAAATTATTTCCAGACAATCTGTAATACAAAAAACAAACAATCTTAGGGTTAGAGGGAATATTCTTCAAACCAAAAAAAATTCGTTGAAGGCAAAACAATGTGCAAGACATGCAAAAATATGCCTCATTTGTGATATACCCGTATGTATATCACCAACACAGCACCGTTTCAAAAAAAAAAACCTTCATACATAATCTGTCATTGTGAAAGTTAAAAAAAATATACTTTATTGCTTTCAATTATTTATTGTTGCCAAATCGAAAAAATAACTGCTAAAATAAGTTATTTTACCAATGAAGAAAAAGTTGGTGGGAAAATTATTCACTTTAAATGTGAGGGTGTAAAGTGGAGCTCATAAAGCTCAGACAAGCCCAATTAAGGTTGCTACAGCAATTTTGCTTGAAATCAAGTGTAAAACAACTGTTATTCAAGTCACATATTCAATTGTCAAGGGTTGAATTATGCTTGATTTGCACTATATTTCAATAGCATTCTCCAGTGAAAAGGAAACTTGAATTCAACTCGAACAAATCAATTGTATTACAGTTTAATTTAAGCCATGAACTATACTTTAATTAAGCCTTGTATTACAATTGAATTCAAGTAAATGTCAAGCTTCAAAATCAATGTTTCTAAACTAGAAAGGAAAATGCAATTCACTTGTTTTCTAATTATAATTTTCTGCACATCTATCTTCGCCATTGTTTTCACAATTTTACTCACCTTTTATTTTTGAAAATTAATTTTTTTATTTGTTTATTTTTTCGTCAGAATTTCAGTTTTATTAATAAACAAATTACGTATTTGACAAGGTTTGATTGTTACTTGAAAAAACGTTTGAATTGTACTTTGTCTCCAATTAAATTTCAAGTGCTTGAATTTTAATTTTTGAGTGCTTATTAGGCAGGCACTACAATAATTAATCACTTCCCTAGAGAAGTTTGTTAAAATGTACCGAAAGCTCTGTACAGACGGTATCACATCTTACAATATTTTCAGTAAAATATGCTAAGAATTTCTTACAATCGTGTGAAAAGGAAATATTTGTCTGACAACGTTGCAAAAAAAGAATTGTTTAGTCCATTGTAAAACTACCAGCTAACACTCATGTCAACACATTTCGTTGCCATTGTCAGATTACTGTCAGACTTTTTTTATTGTCAGATATGTGAAGCTTAAGCATCTGACAATGGCATCATTGGCAATTCTATATATGTGACGAGCAAAATAGAAAGGGAACTAAGGGTAAAAACCGGTTTTGTTCAGGAGAGCCATTTTAAAGATTTAAATACTTGTATCTTTGGTGTACCATCACTGAGCGTGTTGGTATTGGTCTCATTTGAAAGCGACACATCTCATGACGTCAGGAACGTGTTGGTCAACCTTGAAAACGCGCGTAGGTCGTCCCTACGTCCTACCTCTTGTTTTGTGTAGTTGGTTTTTACTGTTTTTCACCTAGCGCGCTGTTTCCATGAGTTTGATATCAATTTTGCTCGCGTTTTTTCGAATCCAGGTTTATTTTCTGAAATTATTAATTGTGAATTATAATAAATACTCATTTATAATACTTTTAAATCGTGAATATCACTCTGTTAGTACGAAAATTTGTTCACATAACCTTAGAATCGTCGACTTCAATTTCATAAAACGCGCATATCTCTGGGAGGGAACACTTGTGGGGCATGGGATCGGTCTCATTCGATGCTCAGATGTTGTCCACATCAAAAAAAAAATATATAAAATTGTTGCAATCGCTTCTTTATGGCCCCATAATAATTTAGTTTTGCACTTTTTAAGTTTAACACAAACACAGATGATTGATCTGTTGTTCGGGATCTGACAACTTTTGCCAGCACATTGGCAGATCTGACCATATTGTAAGATTTGACAACTGACTTTATAGAGCTTGAGAGCTTTAAAAATATTGCAAAGAAATAGCTTTTTTTTGCAAAAATTTTGATTGAAGCCTTAAAACATCTTTGCACATTATAATTTTCGCGAAATAAATGTGCACATTACATTTTGCTTATAGAAATTAACTCTTTAAAGTCTCTGACTTTCCTACTAAATAATGATCGCGTTATAAAATGACACAAGCTTAAACTTTAAAAAAATATATCAATTTAAAATTCTTAACCAACAAAGCTTAATTTTCTTTTCAGTTTGCTTCAACAAATGAAACACCAACTCTCTAACACTTGGTTACACTTAATAAATTTATTCATTCTTATGTTTTCGTGTCGAATTCTGGCGATTTATTGCGGCTTAGCCAGAATTTGACGTTTTTCCATTGGTTGATAGTTCACAAAAAGCGCAGGCGCACCATTACAAAAGATAGTAGGGTCTTGCGAGCATATTGCAAACAATATGTTCGTGTGTGTGTGTGCTTATGATTCCAGTAACTGCCACCACCACAAGCAGTACTACTATTTTACCTACTGTTTGTTGTTAAGCAGGTGTTTATCTTGCTGCAAACATACGAACACTACTTCCAGTTGCATTTTATGTGGCAAACACAGTGCTAAGGATATTTTGTGCACTGTTAAACAGCGTAGTTTTTAAGTACTTGCACAAATATTGAAGACAAAAAAAAAATAAATTACAAAACGGCTATGTACACATGTTGCGCGTTTTTAATGTTGTTGCATAATGCAACAGCTGAATTTACAAAAAAAAAAGAATTCCATCTCTTGGTTAAATAATGTACGAGTATGTATATTTGCTATTGTCGAATTCTAAGTGATAACATTTAAATGATAAAATTCTTTAACCTTGTTTCTACATAATTAAGGAAGAAGAAGTACGTAGTAGAACCGACAGACATTTGATGCTAAAACACACTCGTATTTGTTTGGAAATGATAGGAAATTTCACATAAATTTACGCTATCAGCCCTGTTCTGTAATACGAAGCATTTTGATTCGAATTCACATAAAATAGGGTTTATGTTTTTGAAGCTTACACTAATTTACTTGTTACTTGAAAAACAGCAACATGATCGAATTCCCGCAAATTGATTAAGACGAATAAATATCAGGTGGTCTCAAAACGTATTTTTCATCAATTTTTTTTTTTTGAAATCCCAAGTATGAGCTTTTCAAAGCGGACCCAAGAATTTCCATTCTCAATGTGTGACTGTTTGGTGCGGATTTTGGTATGATGGGATCATTGGATCTTTCTTTTTTGAAAATGATGCTGGAGCAATTGTTACGGTGAATGGTATCCGCTATCGAAAGATGATTAATGACTTTGTATGACTGGAATAGAATATATTTATGCGGACGAAATTTATTTTCATCAAGGCGCCGCTACATGCCACACAACTAACGAATGTTACCCTTTCATTGTGATTTCTCGAAGAGGCGCTCACAATAGGCCAACGTTATCTTGGGACACTTTTAGATTTAGACTTTTTTCTTTGGGGCTACGTGGAACATGAGTTAGATATATGCCAATAGCCTACAATCGATTCAAAAGCTCAAAAATAGAGTTCATAAAGTTATCGGGGTGATAAAGACACAAAAGTACGAATTGGTGATGGAAAATTTCATGAACAGTATATGTGACGCGCAAAATAGAAAGGGACCTAAGGGTAAAAAACAGTTTTGTTCAGGAGAGCCACTTTAAAGATTTAAATACGTGTATCTTTGGTGTACCATCATTGAGCGTGTTGGTATTGGTCTCATTTGAAAGCGACACATCTCATGACGTCAGGAACGTGTTGGTCAACCTTGGAAACGCGCGTAGATCGTCCCTACCTCTTGTTTTGTGTAGTTGGTTTTTACTGTTTTCATGAGTTTGATATCAATTTTGCTCGCGTTTTTTCGAATCCAGGTTTATTTTCTGAAATTATTAATTGTGAATTATAATAAATACTCATTTATAATTCTTTTAAATCGTGAATATCACTCTGTTAGTACGAAAATTTTTTCACATAACCTTAGAATCGTCGACTTCAATTTCATAAAACGCGCATATCTCTGGGAGGGAACACTTTTGGTGCATGGGATCGGTCTCATTCGATGCTCAGATGTTGTCCACATCAAAAAAAAATAAAGTGAAAATGTATTATTTTAATACAAGCGTAGACGTGGCGACATTTTAGTATAAGAGCATACCTTCCTCTTTAAAATTAATTAAATAGCCGATGATTTCGCTTAAAAATAATCGGTTTTTACATATCAGAAGGAAATATATTATTGGAAGACCCTTTGTTTATTTAATGGACATTGCGCTAATGGACTAGGTTCAATTGCTACCAAAAAAATCTGATCTGCTTTACCACAACGTATGAGGGAAGATCTTTGCTACAATGCTCATCAAAATAAATAACTGCGTACACAATTTGTGATTTAGTAATATTTAATAAATAAATTAATAAAATAACAGCAATTATTATTTAAATTCTAAGAAAATCACGCCTATAATTTGGCATGCAAGCTGAAACACCAATATGTATGTAGAATAAAAAATGCAAACCACAAAAATCACAACCATATAAAATTTCTAAAATACTACTATGTGTTGTATGTATAAATACCTAGTCAGCATTTTATGAAATTAATGATCATATTCGAGTCTTTTTCGACTCGTCGGCGCGATTAAAATAAACATTTATGCGCTCGTTTTCGAGTCGAAAATGAGAAAATGGTACCCTAGCCGCAAGTCTTCTAAAAGAGTCTTTTATAACTCGCGTTTCTGATCAATTTCGACTCACTTTCGAAACAGTTTCTGGTAGTAATTATTTAATAAATTTTTATATACATAAATTCACTCACAAGTTATGCTAGAAACAGGACGAAAGACGAATATTTCGGTGCGAACTTTCGTCATAAAAAATAAAACACATTTGTGCATATGAAAATGATTACAATACAGCCGTAGAACGAAATTCGTCATGAGTGACGAACTCTGAGATAGATTTATTTCTATTTTGTACGCCGACGAACGACGAAAAACCAATTTGCTCTCTCTCTTTTCGTACACAATAACCAACTTTAGCAATTATCAGAGAAGAATTCGGTGAGTAAATTCTTCGTTATTGTGCTTTACTCAGTGAATTCTTATCGGTGAATTCGTCATCGTGGACGAAATTTATCGTTCACTGCACGGCAGTGTTGTGTTCATTTTCATATGCACACATGTGTTTCATATTTTATGACGAAAGTTCGCACCGAAAAATTCGTCGTTCGTCCCAATTGTGTTCCTAGCATTAAATATAATTTATATATTTTTTACTGCACGAGCTTGCTGTTTGTTGTTTAAACAAATCACTTTCGAAGTATTTCTGGGCATGATTTTGGAGTCTTATTTTAAGCGCAGAACTGATTAATCAGTTTTTGATCGTATAAGTCAGTCGAAAAAGACTCAGTTTGGTGAAACAACGTTACATATGCTGACTAGGTACATACATATTAAAGTCCTGCAGAAGACCATTTATAAGACCTTTCAAGACATGAGAGATTTTTAATATGCTTCACTACAGCGAAATATTCTAAAAGAAATGCTAAATAACACTGTTGGCAAGACATTTGTTTCAGTTGTTTGTCTTGCCAACAGTGTTGTTTAGTGTTTGTTTTAGAATATTTCGCTCTAGTAAAGCATTTGAAAAATCTCTCATGTCTTGAAAGGTCTTATAAATGGTCTTGTGCAGGACTTTAATATGTTTCGCATGTCTTGAAAGGTCTTATAAATGGTCTTGTGCAGGACATTAATACATATACATACATATGTACATATTTGTGTCAATAAATAATAAAGGGTTAAGTTGCTTTTTAATTTTATTACATATTCTCATTCTCTTCTTCAAGATCTATCATTAACTTAAATTTCAATTATAAAATGTCATTATTAATAAAACTATACGCATTTATATTATAACTTAAGTCGTCTTGGAATATAACATATAAGCCATAACATCTTAACTCAATTTATTTCTTTTTTAATGTAGCTACATCAATATTAAAATGTTTGAGCATTTAAACTTGTATACACTTAAGTTCAATAACTAACAGCCCATTAAAATTATTCCTCATAAAAAAAACTTATATTTAACTAAGCGTTTAAAAATATATCTTGTCTCAGGTTTTCTGCATTTTTCAATTTAACCTAAAGCACTTATCTCGACTATCAATAAAAATTATTTTGTCTTTCAATATACGTAGTAGCTTAAGTTCATTCCAATGGATTTTTTCATAACATCTTAACTAAAAAACAACGAATATAGAACGTTTTCTTCTTTTATAAAATTAACAATTTTGCATCTTTATTGGTGGCTAAAAATTGTATATAAAAACCAAACACAATTTATTTTAGACAAAACCCTTAATATCTCAAAACAGGAAATTTCCACTTAAGCATGGATGATAACTTTCTTTTTGTAGACAGTCAACATCTTTGATGTTCTCCAATTGATACTTGCGCACTCTGGAGTTGGGTAGAGCTACCATTTACTGTTACGGTTTGTGGCTTCACTAACCAATTTTAGGTTAGTTGTGTTACTGACAACTGGAGGGCGTATGTGTAGTAAGTAATAGTTGCAGTTATTTGCGCATATCGTTACCGTAAATGCAAACACACTGTTAATAATTTTTATGAATTTAACAGCAGAAGCAAACATTTTCTTTAACAAATCAAGTTTTTATAATTGAAGGTTAGCCGCGAATAACGTTTTAAGTGACAAAATAATAATTTGAGACATTTTTTGATTTAATTGAACTGTAGTGAATTTTAATCAGAAATAATTTCTTAATCAGGCTTGAGTTCAGTATTTTCAATTCTTATTGAATGAAATATTTTTATTAATTAAGTGAGTATCTAAAGAAGAGAAGAAATATTAAACTAGACTTTATTAGCTGGGGGAAATACCGATATTTTTCTGTGCAGCCACGCACTTCATCAGCACCCATGTCTATCTACTGGGGTAGAGATTATTATTAACATCAGCTATTTAACTTAAATTTCTATGAAATAAGATATGAGAATTGATTGTGTATACAATTATTGATTTACCTTTGGCAAACACATTTGTAAGTATCACTATTCATTTTCTGTTTTTCCATTTTCTATTTAGGTTAGCACGAAGTTATATCACTCTACCTATGTATGTTTTAACTATTCTTACTTATCTTTTACGATCATCACATTAATTATTTTTACTTATTCGATGCACCATCGGTACATACATATAAGTATTATTGTAGTGGATTTATGTTACTTTGTTTTTGCTTTCTACAGTTGACTTCGCTTTTCAGCATTCTGAAGCAGTGATAGCCAAGTGAACAGTGATCGCTAAGTGAACATATTTTTGTCACTTGGCTATCACTGCTTCAGAATGCTGAAAAGCGAAGTCAACTGTAGAAAGCAAAAACAAAGTAACATAAATCCACTACAATAATACTTATATGTATGTACCGATGGTGCATCGAATAAGTAAAAATAATTAATGTGATGATCGTAAAAGATAAGTAAGAATAGTTAAAACATACATAGGTAGAGTGATATAACTTCGTGCTAACCTAAATAGAAAATGGAAAAACAGAAAATGAATAGTGATACTTACAAATGTGTTTGCCAAAGGTAAATCAATAATTGTATACACAACCAATTCTCATATTCCATTTCATAGAAATTTAAGTTAAATAGCTGATGTTAATAATAATCTCTACCCCAGTAGATAGACATGGGTGCTGATGAAGTGCGTGGCTGCACAGAAAAATATCGGTATTTCCCCCAGCTAATAAAGTCTAGTTTAATTTTTCTTCTCTTCTTTAGATACTCACATTAATTAATAAAAATATTTCATTCAATAAGAATTGAAAATACTGAACTCAAGCCTGATTAAGAAATTATTTCTGATTAAAATAATAATTTTTCAGGAGAGCCAATAAACGTATTTTGAAGCAAGATTGCTTTTTTCGTTTAAATTTTTTTAGCTTATCGAAAATAATGATAACTAGCATTAGCTTTTCTTTTTGTATCTCTTTATTTATTTATCAATTATTTTCGACAATTTCGTTTGCATGATTTTATTAGTTACTTACAAAGTTTTGCACTGACTGACCGATTTGTAATTGTATTTTGACGGCGATAAGATGGATAATTTTGAAGGGTTTTATATTTGAACAACGCAAGAGAGTTATCTTAATGGTAATCTTTGAAAAAACTTGTTTTTTAAAAATTTTCTTTTACAACGTTATTCGCGGCTGTGCTTCAATTATTAAATCAGGAAATTTTAAAGATGGTCAGAAACGTTACCATGGATAACTGGTTCACATCAGTACCACTAGCGAAGCAATTACTTCAGCAGCCTATAAACTAAAGATTGTAGGGACATTGCGACAGTGCGAATAAAACAGAAATCCCAGATGATGTGAAGAACAATCGATGGAGAAATATCAATACATCGATGTTCTGCTATGACGGTCCACTGTAGACACGTTCGACCAAATGTGCTCAATAATGTCATGTGGCAGAAAAACTAATCGAAGGCCAATATGTGTCTTCTATGGCCTGCTAAATATTGATATGATTGTTTCATGTGTGTGATAGCCGTATTTTTAACTTCTAAAAGGGAATCAACTCAAAACAAATTTTCAGTAGAGGCAAATAACTGGTTTTATTTTCATATACTCTATTTGCTTTGGAGAAAGATTAGAAAAAAATGGTGTAAGACCTTTACAGTGGTAAAAACAAAATTTTGCGAATAAGATTTTCTTATTCGAAATTTCCAAAAGCAAATTTCAATCTTCCCGTATGGATGAGTGTGTATTAAATTTTAAAATTTGTTCACCGTCAACCATGGGCACTCTCCATTAGGAATGTCAGATACGGCGTTTTCTAGCCAAACATGGGCGGTTTTTTCAACTTATTTGGGGTCTAAATTTTTTATTTCGATTTTGAAAAAAAAATTTGGTGATTTTTATCGGTATTTTTCAACTTCAAAGGTTTTGTAATTCAGGAAAATTATTTTGTTTAGTTTCCAAAATTGGAAAATACAATTACATCCTACCACAACTCGTCTACAAGAAACTAAAACAAGTTGATTTTGATGATTTTCCTTATACATACATACATATCTTATATTAAATATAGTAATTACAGGCAAATTCCGGTATAACGAATGATATAATCTCAGGCCCATTCGTTATAACGAAAAATTCGTTATATCGCAAAGTTTTTTCTAGTGTTATTTTAACTTTTATTACTTTAGACATGATGCAATACAATAAAAAGAATGAGGGCAATTTTTTTCTGAAATAAGCTACCAAATACAAACAAAAGGTACCCAAATATTTTTGATGCTGTAGATTTTGTTTAATATTTTTTTTTTTTTGACGTTTGTTATATAGAGCACACCTTTATAAAAACATTCGCTATATAAAGTTGATCTAAATGTTAGAAATATAATGCTTTTTATTTTGCGATTTTTTCTTTATCATTCGTTATATCGCTATATAAGGTTGCTAATGTAAAATATTTGGACGTTCGTTACATCGGATTTTCGTTAAAGCGATATTCGTTACACCTAGATTTCCCTGTAATGCGTTTTAAATTTGGATGCGAAAAATTTACAAGAAATAATTTTTGCCGACTTTATTTCTAGTTTTGGAAAGTTTCTTCTAAATTTGTACGAGATTATTTTATAAAAAATTTATATTAACATAGTGTTATATAAAAACAAATTTATTATCAAATATGTGTATTTAAAAACAACTACCTAAAATTGATTTTGATGAGTTTTGGCGATTTTTGAAATCGATTTGGCGAAATAAGTCGCTGCTCTCCACTACCAAACTAGACTTGGGTCGAACTCGTTCACTATTTCATTTTTGACACAAACCTATGATCAAACCCATGTAATTTAAATTGGTTTGTGGCAAAAATTAACTATTGAACAAGTTCGACCTAAGTCCACACCAAACCGTACGGAACTTTCTTTTAATGTTATTTTGTTCTTAACCGATCTTTTCTAGTCGCTGTATGGTCTCTACTGAAATAGTTTTTGTGAATTGACAAAATGCATTAAATAAATAGTGTCATGTTCATTAAAAAGTGAAAATTTATTATGAGATGTTATTAATGAATTTAAGGCCATATATTTTCTTTAAAAAGTTTTTAACTTAAAAGAGAAAAATTCCACTTATAACAGAAAAAAATCCAAATTGGAAAAAACTTTTCCTTAGATATGAAATACAAATATGCCTTAGTTTTTTTTTGTACGTAAATTATTTATTATCGAAATTACTTAAAAATTATTGTTAATATGAGATACATACATATGGATTTATGTAGGGATGTTCGCTGTTTTTTTAGCGGCTTCACCAGGAGTATAAAATTAATATCAACCAAATAAAAAACAGAAATTTAAAAAAAAATTTCTTATGTGCAAATAATAAATTTTCAAGGGAATACAAAATTAATTTTAAGGCAAATGCAGATAATATTTCTTGTATGTGTTTTTTACACAACAAAATTATTATTAAAAATTATTTATTATTTGCACTTAAAAATTTTACAAATATCATGATTTCAATCAAAACCCACTAACAATTTTTGGTCACTTATTATAGAATATTTTATTCAAACTATAAATCGTGTAATTTAGGAAAGCAATGATTTATCTTTTATAATTTTTTTAAAATCACTTTGTCGAAATTTTCATAACAGGTCCGATAAAACTTATTATTGGGCCTTATCGTGATTGGCGTATTTCGACTTCGACTACAACATTTTGGTCATACATTAAAAAAAAAGTTTTACTACGTTTATACGCAGGGCTTATTTGCAAATAAAACTGTAAATTGTTGCCATATTATTCTCTTTATTGCGACTTACTAATTCAGAAAACTATTCACGATTAATGCATTAAACACATTCGACACAGCAGGCTACGGGCTACAATCTGTCAAAAATAGAATACACACATTCTTATGGTAACAATTATTTTAACGACAGCAGGCTACACGACTGCACGACCACCGTTGTAGCTGTCGCCAACTTTAAACTAATTTCTATTTCTCTGGCTACAATGAGCAAATGCAGTGTTGCCAGTATAATACAAAATGGTGAATCAATGATATCGTACAATTATTTCATACTACTTACTAGAAACAATATCCAAAAATTGATGTAAAGAATAAATTGATTCATTATTGTACTTTTATGTGAAATAAGTAAATTTTAAAAGAAAAATTAATTTTTATAAATGCAAAATATATGAAAGTGGCAATACTGAACTATGCATTTGTACTTGAATATCAGCTGCAGATGGTGCTGCTGCCGTCTCCAAAATAATTAAGTAGCTGGCTACGAGGCGACAAATGCTGCTAGCGGCATTTGAAGTCGTGTGTTCGTGTAGCCTGCTGTGGTGAATGTGTTTAATGCATAACACAATATTTGCAAATAAAATGCCCGAGGTTGCCACGCTTACAAATGTTTGATAACAAAAACAATAAATGGACAAATATTGCAACAAAAACCATTGATAGAAGCAAATAATAACAATTAAAACAAATAATTTTTTGATATTTTGTGCATTTACACTTTTTTTTTTGTCAACATAAGTAAGCTTTCTATAGAAGTGCTACCAAGTTTGTGTACTTTTGCTATGCCGTATAAACAGTGAGTTAATTTATTTGCAAATAATTTTATTTGCAAATAGTGCGCGTATAAACGTAGTATTTGCTGTGTTTTTTAATCTATTACAAAAACGTCGTAGTGGGAGTCGAAATACGCCAACCACGATAATATAAATTATGTATAATAAATGTATTTTCCTCACGAAACCTCCTACACAAATAAATTTATTTTGTTTTTATAAAAAATTTTAAAACTAAATATTTTTTTAATGCACGGTGAATATTTCTTTAAAAAATTGCTTCTTAATAATCATTTAAACTGGTGGGTGACTGCTTACTAGAATGTACGAATGCATTTGAAAATACTGAAACCTAAAACGAGAATATGTAGATATGTAAGCATATATGTACATATGTATTTAGGTAAATAAAAAAACAGGCAATATACCCACTTAGTGCGCAGTAATATCTCTTAACTTATTTTTAACTAATCTTATCAAATTCTGCTGTTATTGATAAAAGCAAAGTAAATAAATAAAAACAAATTATGACGTTGGGGAGAATGTTAACAATATTTTTATGTACATATTTGTACATAAAAACATATGTATATGTATGAATATACATACATCTAATGTGAGAAAGCAAAGTTTCCACTAAATCTTGAACTAAAAGAATATCATCCTTGTATCATCAAATATTATTACATTTTTGCACACGCCACCACAATAACATAAAATTAATATACGACATTCTGTAGGTTCGTGCGCACACTACGTTTGGTGTAGTGTGCAAACAAACAACAAATGCACACCGCACCCAACCTTTGAATTTATAAAAATCTACTTCCAAAGTCTTAACACAGTTTTCATATCTATAAAATCCCGTACAATCGAACGAAAGACATCAGTGAACAACAAAAGTTGCTTGAACAACATTAACAAATTACTTCTTGTAACAAAACTTTACAAACAACAAAATCAACAAAATGAATTGCCCCTGTGGAACCGGTAAGTTTTGAAATACTTTTAAAGTGAAAAGAGCCTTTTTAAAATAGTATCCTTCTTTTATATTTAATTAATTTTAGGTTGCAAATGCACTGCCCAAGGCCCAAGTAGTACTTGCAATTGTGGCACCAACTGCAAATGCGGATCCAAATGAAGTTCCTCACTTGTATTACAAGGAGCTGCATTATATGAAAACTTAGCGTCAACTGGTTTTTAAGGCGCAGTTTACATATTACAAACAGTTAACTCGTCTAGAAAATTTGTATGGAGATTAATCGAAAAATTTTAGTGTTTTCCAAGTCAATTTTCTACACAAGTTGGCTGCTGGTAATATAGAAACTCCACCTAAATTGCATAAATGAATTAAATAAATATGTATGAAAAACATAAAAATTAATTTAATATTTTAATAAAAGATATAAGTTAATTGATTATAGAAAATAACTAAAATTTCTGTTTTTCTTGGCACATGTTGGTAAAATTCACTTTTTTAAGGTAATAATCCTGAAACTTTGTGCAGATATGCGTACTTATATAGATTTTAGAAATAATAGAAGAATTTAAACAACTAAAGAGTTTAAAATGTTTGTCTGGAAATAAATAAATTAAATAAATAAACTTATAGGGCTGCAACTATAGTCACACAGTAAAGGCGGTTGTTTTAGAAACAACTTCAAATTAAAATCGTGTTGTTAACTATTTTTCTACTAAAGTTAAACTTTAACCGAGACTATTCAAATATGGAAAATGTTTCTGTTTAATATGTAACAAACTATAATAAATGAGAAAATTCAACAAATAATTTAAAAATTAATTTGTTTGAAAGAAAAATAAATTAGCTTGTTTCATTTATACCTAGCATAAAAAAAAACTGAAAGAGCTTGTCTTTTTCAGGCCTTCCTAATCGAAATGAGTTTATGTTTAACGCTTTCCCAACCCCGAATAAATTCATCATTATTCAAGTGATGAAAATTAATATCCAAAAAGCTTTCAAATCAGGGAAAATGCACGTATTCATCACCGACTTATAAAAAATATTTATTTTTATTTGTTTTTCTATGGATATAAGAAATATTATTTAAAATAATAATTTGTCCTAAAATTAAACAGTTTGGGGATCACTGTACTACATTTTTGCCATGCAACCTCTAGATAAACAGTTTGATAATAATATGGTTTGTGTCTTCGATGGTTTATTGTTTTTAATTTATCTTCGCAAACCGCTTACAAAACATTTCTATATAATTAGTGAGCAACTTTAAGCAAAAACTTTAATTTAAAAACAGAAGTTATAAAAATTCAGAAAAGAGCCCCTAAAAAATTATGTGATTTCCATTACAATAAGTAGTCCTCCTGCTGAATACGCATTGTTGGGGTTTTCCAGAGATCAAATTACCAAATAATCACCCTTATCGGAAACAAAATGTTCTCCATTTTGTTCACGTGAAATATTTCCCATGAACAAAATTGGAAAGTATTGCACTAGACAACAACAAAGCAAAAATTAGCGATCACAATTTTTGGGAAAAGAGAAAAAATTTCGCAAAATATAAGCGATTTGAAAAACGCTGCGTTTTCCAGAACATGGACGATAAAACAAAATGTATTTAAGCTACGTTCTTGATTTTTGTTTTCTAAAAATGTTCCCTCTCTAAAGGACTATCGGCCGTATTCTAAAAAAAAATAATTAATTATATTTCAAGCGTGCTTTAGTAAAACTTTGTGTGGAAAGTTTATTTCAACATACACTCACAACTCATGTTAATTTTTTAGAATAAATCAGTACATTTTTATAATGAAAATAAAACTAAGATCAAAAACAAGCAATAATAACAAAAATTAAAAATTTTAAAAACCCCCGATATATGTATCTAGAAAAGATGTGACATCTTCTAAGCGGCTGGACCAATTTTCTTCAAACATGGTTAAGAACTATCTCGATCAAGTCACCTTTTAAACAGAAAAAACTAAATCAAAATCGGTCCAGCCGTTTGGGCTGTACGTGGACACGGACAGACACACAGATACACAGATACACAGACACACACTACAAACTTATAACACCCCTTTTTTTGGTCGGGGGTTAAAAATAAAAAAAATAGCAAAATCAAAATTGTTACAGAAACTTCAAGCAAAATCAAGAAATTAAAAGGAATTTATTTCCCAACTTTTCAAATATTCGTATTTTTTCATAAAATCTTTGTTGCCATATCATTGTAAAAATCCCTGAAGAAGCTACATACAGTGACAGCGAAATAAAGGATATATGTAAATAAAACAATTCATTATTTCTTAAAAATACTAGAGTGAATTAAATTGTTTTCGAAGATTCTCTTAAATAGTATTACAGAAAGCTTTTTATGTAATTTTCAAAATTAATTCATAAACTCCGAAAATATTTGAATGGCATTTCAAAATGTTTAAATCAAAATGTTTACTAATTTCCTTCCAATAAATAGTTTTTGTTAAAAGAGCCTCGGAACACTGACTAAATTATTATTGAAAATATTTGCACACTGTAGCTTAAGTTGAACTGGACTATTTTCTACTTCGACTTCTAATCTTATTTGCGCCTGCATATACCCCATTATATTTTAAATAATTCCATTAACTGCTGGCAGCAGACTAAAATGACGGTATGGATTCGTAAAGACGAGAACCTTAAGAAGCTGAAAAATAAACGATAATATATTCGTTTATTTGCGCTTCTATTTTATTTATCTGTCTTTCTTGAATGTTCGATACTTATCTGGATGCGATATGAAACTGTTGACAAAAGAAGAGTAAACAATTACGAATAAATCAAGTAAGAGTGCTATATTCGGCTGTGCCGAATCTTAGATACCCTTCAGCGACGTACGTACGACATAAGTACATACTACATATCGCTCATTTTCTAAAACAACGTTATAACTAAAAAAAACTAGTTTAGCAGAAAACTAGTTTAAGGTTTTAAATTTGCATTTAACTTAATGGAAAAGAAAATTTTATTTTTCTTTCAATAGATGAGTATCAGTGATCGGCAATGAATCGTTTTTTCGCTATTCATACTGGCTCATGAAAATAAATACAAGTGAGTAGACATCATTTAAACTCAAATACTCTGATTTACGCATACTTACGATGACATTGATTTATGAGTATAGGTTACAATAAATATGAATGCGATGTCGGCATCATACTCACAGTTATGCCCGTTATTTCTAGCCATAGATATCTATTAGGGCACAGATAACTATCGTGTAAGTTAAATATTATAACGCAAACTCGTAGGTAAAAACTTTAGGTAATTTATTTGTTTGTAGAAATAACGGTCATTAGACTTGAGTCAAACTCATTCAGTCGGTCGTTTTTGACACAAACCTATGATCAAACCCATTTAATTTAAATGAGTTTGACCCAAGTCTACTCACACTCAAATCACCTCAGTTTGATTTCTAATTCCAGAAAAATAATTATACTACTTACATTGATTCATATATTTAAAAGTTTAGTCATTAAACAGCTTGCAACTAGTATATAATAGTAGCAATGGTGTTGTTTTTCAATTCGTACAAAACAACGACAAAAAAGCAGCAAATCAAACACATAACCTCATAATGAGTATTTTAATGTTCGTATGGGAATAGACTTGTGTCCAACAGTTCTTTTTGAACTAGTTCGTTCAGTTGGACACAAGTCCGATCAAAAGCATCAATGTAAATTAAATGGGTTTGAAACAACTTTTGATTCAAACGCTCTCAAACTAGTTCAAAAAGAACTGTTGGACTAGACTTGGGTCGAACTCGTTCTCTAACTAGTTCATTTTTGCCACAAACCAATGATCAAACCCATGTAATTTAAATGGGTTTGATCGTTGGTTTGTGACAAAAATGAACTAGTGAACGAGTTCGACCCAAGCCTATGTTGGACACAAGTCTATATGGGAAGTTAGAAATTCGAATCATACTTATTTTGCATCGACTGTAGACATTAAGTTAAGGATAGTCGAAATCAACAACGTCATAAATGTTGCGAAGTATGAGTTCGATGCACACTTCAAACTTGCGAGTGGATATGAAGTTGGACCACATTGTAGGTATGAGTGCGCATAAGTACAAGATAGACTTGTGTCCAACAGTCCTTTTTGAACTAGTTTGAGAGCGTTTGAATCAAAAGTTGTTTCAAACCCATTTAATTTACATTGATGTTTTTGATCGGACTTGTGTCCAACTGAACGAACTAGTTCAAAAAGAACTGTTGGACACAAGTCTAGTACAAGAAATTATAAGTCATGATTAAATTCTACTCACTTTTTCACTACTCATTGCTGATCACTGATGAGTATACGAGATATTTGTACGAAATTTGTACACAATATGAGTATTAAATCTGCTTCATCAATTCAAAAATCCCATTTTTTAGCAAATGAGTGATACGTATGTATGTATGTATATGTTTTGTAAGCGAAAAATAGTTCATTAGGTTTTTGTTCTACAGAAATTTGTAGAGACCTGAGAGCATTTTTTGACTAAAGACTTTGATTCAAAGATTTTATTTTCGATATTGGCAATAATTGAATATTTAGTTCTGCACTCTGAACTTAAGAAATTCTTTATATTATTTCCTTTTATAAGATTTTTGCTTTGTAAAACTAACGAGTGTCCATGTTTTATATAGCAGTAAAAAGCAAGAAAAGAATATTTTTAACTACATACATATGTACATAGTTAGTTTTAAAATTAGTTTTTACTTACCAGCCCTGAAACTGTCTTCTCATCATTATCTATTTTAAGCAAATTCTGATACATCAGTCTAACATCGAAGTCTCTAACTTTTTTGGGGGCTTGAGAAAATCGAATTGACGTACACACAGACGGACATCGCATATTTGACTACTCCATTCATAATGACTAAGAATATAAATATATATATACATATATATATATATGTATATATATATATATATATATATCGTTACCTTAATATAAAAAGGCCCTGACTAATTCACTCGTATTACGTATGTCGAGTGGAATATTTGTCTACGAGAATTTTGTCCTAGATGAAAGAAAACTTGCACACGTTTTCTTAGTAGAAGAATATTCCACACAGCATACGCAATACGGTGATTATTTTTTTTAAATCGAAATTTTCGCATTTTTCGAAAAAAAAAAAATATATATATATATATATATATATATATATATATATATATATATATATATATATATATATATATATATATATATATATATATATATCGTTAACTTAATATAGAAAGACCCTCCTAACTCATTATTTTTTTTCGAAAAATGCGAAAATTTCGATTTAATATATATATATATTTATTTTTATGTGTACTATATGAATATTGTGGATATTACAAACGCACTGACAAACATATGTACCCTCTTACAATTTTTGGTGAAGGGTATAACAAATTATGACGTTGCACACGACTCTTTTGTATTGACGGATCGTACATTGTATACAACACATGGATATCAGTTTGTGTATGTACTCTTGTTTGAAGAACTATGAGAATTTCTGTTTAAATGTGCCAATTGTAACTAAGATTTAAAAAGCGAGGCTTCGTGCACTATACAAACATACTTATGCTCTTACATATACTCGTATTTACATATTAATTTTCACCGCCAACCGCAGTTTTTCCCATTTTCATTTTCAATGTACAATTTTACAACCAATTTCTCCACTCCAGAAATAAAACCTTTTGCACACAGCACCACATACGAGCACTCTTTGGAAAGCTGTACAATTTTTGGCGATACTAACAACGGTGGTGTAGTGTGTAGCAGTCAGTGCACACCGCACTACTACTCAGCTTGAAAGAAATGAGTAAATAAATACATAAACAAAATTATACGAGTAGAGTCGTGTGGATTGTTTGTATGCTGAAAAATACCCACAAATCATATCTATAAAACCGCATACATTCGATACACAGTCATCAGTCAACACCTGAAGTTGCTTAAACAACAGTATCTGAAGGCTTATTTCGCATCATTCTTTTTTCTTTGTGAAACAATTTAAAGAAACTAATCATTCAATCAAAATGCCTTGCCCCTGTGGAACTGGTGAGTTAAAATTAAAAAAAAATATATATATTTAAACTGATTACAATAACATAATTGGCATCTATTTTCTATGAAAATTAGGTTGCAAATGCTCTTCCCAAAACCAAACTGGCAATTGTGGTTGTGGTGCATCATGTAAATGCGGATCTGGCGGTACTTGCGAGAAGGGCAACTGCGGCAAGTAAAATGCATACATATATAATCTGCGTGAAATAATTTCATTAAATACATTTTGTACATTCAGTATCATTTTAATTGAGTCAATTCGTGTATTAAATTAAGACTAATTTAGTTTGTAAAAATAAAATTTTTATTGATTAAGTGAAAGTAACTTGTTTAGCTTTATTTCGGCGGAAAAATACAAAAAAAAATATATTCAATACATACTCGTATGTATGCAATATAAATACATACATACATAGTATAAAAATTTTTTAAGAAAAGTGTTTCACGTTAGAAGCAAAAATAATGTTTGACATTGAGATACATAGCGCACACTAAATCATAAAGAGTCGCAACTCAAAAAATTTCAAATGCTGAGTGAGTAGTGTTGTTACCGTACAAATGAAGCAAGTATGTAACATGAAAATTAGCATAAAGGTATTTTATATTATTCAAGAAGTCTGTTATGTAAAAGAAATTGTTGCACTCGTTAGAGATTTTTTCAATTAACTTGTTTACAAAAAAACAAAACCAGTTTGATCATTTTGAGTTGTGACTGTTTATGATTTAGTGTTCGATATGTATGTATTTATGCATTTATTTTGGAATATTTTCACCTGCAATACCTCCGCAGTATTTAAATAATGAAAACCTTAATAATTCTTTTTTATGCATAAATATAAATGTCACTGTAAAGTTAGGAGATAATCACCCTTATTCCATTTGTCGACGTCGACGTCGACGTCACTTTAACACAATACTAAAAAATTGGGGTTTGTATACCTACCCGTTCTCGAAAACAACTGACTTCTGTTGGCAGGCTCATGCCATTTTCTAGAATTATTATATTGTCATTAGCACAAAATTATTCTCGAGAGGGAGTAAACAAGCCCCAATTTTTTGGTATTGTGTTAAAGTGACGTCGACGTCGACAAATGGAATAAGGGTGAATAAAAGGTCACAGTTTAGCTGTACGCCGCAAAGAATTTTTTTATCTCGTATTAATAACAAAGTCAACAATTCATTATCTTCTGAGAGGAGAATAAAATTTTCTTTTTCCATTAAGTTGTTAGTAAGTTCAAAACTTTAAACTCGTTTTCTGCAAAGCAAGAGTTTTGCGTTATGACTCTATTGCAGTAAAAGCTCGATTTGTACGTACGACGGCGGATTAATAAGTCCGTGAATTTTCGAACTTCCTTGGTAGTTATATGAAATGCACCACTGTTCCCATCACGTACCACCTATTAATATTGTAGACTACTGCCAAATTTTGATCAAGTGTAGTCATTTATTTTGCGTTTAACAGCTGTTCAAAACATACAACCTCATGAGTTTTTCTAAAAATGGAAAAAAGTGAATTTCGAGTGCTCATTAAACATTATTTTTTGCAAAAACAAAAACCGTCAATCAAACCAAGGAAAATCTCGATAAATACTATGGGGACTCTGCACCATCGATTTCAATGGTAAAAAAGTGGTTTACTGACTTTCGTAGTGGTCGCACAAGTACAAATGACGCTGAACGTTCTGGACGGCCAATTAAGGTCAGTACACCCGAAAATTTCGAAAAAATCCACGATATGGTTTTGGCCGATCGAAGAGTGAGAGTGGGTGAGATTATTGATGCCATAGGCATTTCATATGGCAGTGTTGTTTCGATTTTAAATGATCAGCTGGGTTTAAGAAAGTTGTCTACAAGATGGGTGCCGCGTTTGCTCTCAATTGACCATAAACGTAAACGTGTGACAACTTCAAAGGATTGTTTGGGGTTGTTTTACCGCAATCCGAATGAGTTTTTGCGGCGTTTTGTAACTGTGGATGAAACATGGATCCATTACTGTACTCCGGAGACCAAGCAGCAGTTTAAACAATGGGTTTCTCCGGCTGAACCTGCTCCGAAGAAAGCCAAGGTGAGTTTGCCGGTGATGGCAAGAGTTTTTTGGGATGCACGCGGTATAATCCTTTTTCAAAAGGGAAAAACAATAAACGGCGAATGTTATGCCAACTTACTAGACCAATTTAGTGAGGATTTAGAATGAAAACGACCCCATATGGCCAAGAAAAAAGTTCTTTTTCATCAAGATAATGCACGAGTGCAAACCTGTGCAGCCTCAATGGCAAAACTCTATGAATTGGACTACGAATTGGTACCCCATCCGCCATATTCTCCGGATTTAGCCCCTAGTGACTACTTCCTATTTCCAAACCTAAATAAATGGCTCGGTGGAAAGAGATTTAGATCCAACGATGAAATTATTGACCAAACAAATGTCTATTTTAAGGACCTCGAAAAATCCTATTTTTTGGAAGGTATACAAAAACTGCAGAAACGTTGCCCTAAGTGTATTGAGTTAAAAGGAGATTATGTTGAACAATAAATTTTTGTTTTGGCAAAAAAATGTTTTTCATTTAAAAAGTCACGGACTTATTGATCCGCCCTCGTATGTAAATATGTATGTATGTATGTATATCAATTGCGAATAATTTGCAGGTCAAAAAAAAACAATTTATATTTCAAGGTCGGAAATTTTGCCTTTAAAAAGTAAAAATTTTATGATACATAATCTGAGCGCTTTTAGATATAACAAGTACTTAAAAGTACTTTATTACATACATATGTATATGCTTACATACATCTACATATCGTCGCTGTTTTATCTAACTGACCTATCTAACATTTTTTTAATTTTACAGGAGAGCAGTTTTATGATTGTTTTCTACATGTATTCTTATGGAAACGTCTGAAATATTTTTACTGTTATAGGCTCGATAGTAATGTTTACAGTCATAAAAATTGTGGACAAGGTCTATTATGACTCATAAAGTCTAGTAGTGGACTTAACTCATTTAAAAAAAAAATTCAGCGGGAACGAAGAAGTATGGATGCCTTCTAGAAGACTTTTGTACTCTTTCTTTTGGATGTACAAAGGCCAGCTCGCCCCATTCCATACTCACATCTTTTTACCCGACTGCCCAACGCAAAGAAGGGTATTGTGTTTATCAGCTTATGTATGTATGTACATATGTTCCTTTGCGGCACTATATAAACCGAACGCGTGGACCGATTATGATGAAAACAAAATGTTTTGATATTTTTGAAAACAAAATGTTTTGATATTTTATAATTTAATCAGGATAAAGTTCGTATCGCCAAATTACATGTGATAATTATTAATGGTTCAATAACACCAAAGTTAATTTCAAAAAAAAAATTAAAAACTAGCTGTTTTCGAAAGCCACTACACCTTTATCATCAGCGTTCTTTGTGTTTGATGATGAAGGTGTAGTGGTGGTGATGATGAAGGTGTAGTGGCCTTCGAAAACAGCTAGTTGTTCCGTTCTACTGCGTGTTTGTCAGAATATTTACAATTAGCTTTCGTGTTATTTGTTCATTAATAATTATCATACAAAGCGATACGAACTTTAGCCTGAACATATTATAAAATATTAACCCCCTTATGCAAAAACGATTATTAAACTTAAAGTTGGTTTAACAAACGATTTTTGTGTGTCAAAACCGGTTTTAACACATGCTTTAACTTTGATCAAATTATAAAATATAGAAACAAATGAAGTTCGAAAAATAATAATTTAAATTAACTAAAAATTTTTTAATACGTTGAGAGTTATTAAATCTAATAAAATGTGCATAATGAATACAACGAAATAAATTCATGTTAAATATAAATATGTGATAAAATCTTCTTTGTTGGAGAAGTTATTATACGCAAGTTGCTTTCGAATTTTACCAAATGTTTAACTTTAAAAAAAAGTCTGATCATTTCAATTATAAATGAAAACTGTGTGTTTGCTGGTACGAGTATGTATGTATCAAGATATTTGCATAAGTACAAATTTACTAAAGTACATACACACAAAACTACATACATACATATACATATATGTATGCATTCACATTTGTGCAAATTTATCAGAGTGCATTCTTAAATTAAATACACAAGCATATAGTAATCTAAAAAGCTAAATAATACCTACAAGAAGATAGATACAGTGGTACAATTGTTGAAAAATTTTAAATTTTTAAAAACAATTGCTTGATGTTTATAACTTCGTTTCAATTTAAAATAATTCCTCAATAAATATATGTATAATATATTTTTTAATAAAATAAATATTTATTTTAAAATGTTTCAAACAATCAAATGATTTTCTATTTACATATGTACTCGTTCATACATATCGTTAACAAAAATGCAAAAAGGCGTAACTAAAAAAAATATAATTTTACAGGAGAAACCAAAAAATAAAACTAAACAAACTACAAGTTGTAGTTTGTTTAGTTTTATTACAAGTTGTAGTTTGTTTAGTACCCTTGTTTTTTGTTAAAAGAAGCGTAATTTTTGAAGTATACGATTTTGTCCAGACATGTACTCGTAGTTTAATGGCATTCATAATAATCATTCAAAAACTCGATTTTGAATTTGAATTTGTTAGTTACGCCTTTTTGCATTTTAGCTAACGATATTTACATAGTACTTACAAACATATTTTTATATGTATAATATGTAAGTATATTCCACTTAAAATCTAACAGCAGCATAATATCATTACTGGAATTTTTGATTTCATGGGTAATATAGAATAGTAGGGCATTAAAATATTGATAGTAGATATCGTCGAGCCTTAATTTCGATTTAATCGTAAGCGACAAAAATTTAAGTTTTCAGGATTAAGGTTTTTTATAATATATGTATATTCAAATTTGTTTTACATATCGCACACTAAATCATAAAGAGTCACAACTCAAAACATTTCAGATACTGAGTTGATACCGTACAAATGAAGGAAGTATATAACATAAAAACAAGCCTAACGATATTTTATATTCCCCAAGAAGATTGTAATATAAAAGAAATTGTTGCGGTCGTTACAGATTTCTTCAATTAACTGGGTTATAAAAAAACAAAACCAGTTTGATCATTTTGAGTTGTGATTGTTTATGATTTAATGTGCGATATGCACGTAAGTTGTCATTTACGATAACAATTTACAGTCTTTATGTTAAAAGATATGAAAAATTTTGCCATTTTGATCATTCTAGTTAATTTACGGGCACATCCGTAAAATTTTAATTTCAATAAAAAAGTATATTTTCGATTACGATAAATTCGAATATATATCAAAAATTGTTTAACTTATTAGGAAACCCATATTTTTATCCACAGATTGCAAATATTTCGATTTTATAGTGTACATCAATATCTACATACAACAGGGAAAAATTTGCGGCATTCAATATCGATCTAAATTTCCAACGAAATTGTGCAAATTATATGCAAATTTTTTTGATATCGAATGCCGTAATTTTCCCTCGGCTTTAAATTTCAAGCGAGTTGTTAGATTTCGGTAAAAAAAAAAATAACTAGCCTATTGAAGGCACGGTTAGGACGCAGCATATATTGCACTAAATAAACCTAACCAGTATTTTTGTAAAATTTTTATATTCTTACTGCCGCATTCATAAAAATATTTTAGGTTTATTTGAAAGTTTTTCCATGGAAATATTTGACATACATACATATAAGCATTTTTACAAATTTTCCATAGAAATAAGTACATATGTATGTCAAATAAGCCCTTAATAAGCCTTAAATATTTTTTATGAATACGGCAGTTAACATATTTCATTTAAGTTCAAACGCACTTAATGGAAATATGTTTAAAACGAAAGAGGTCATAGATTATTTATTTAGTGGTTAGACCGATTTTGTCATAAGCATATTTCCGCGCTCTGGTCACATACTCGTATTTATTACTTTATAACGATATTTTGTGTCAGTCGTTTAACAAAATCGACATTAAAAACATTAGCTAACATTGTTAATACAGATTTTTTAGGTGGTCGACAATGTCGAAGACCAGCTTCTTGGCAGCAGACATTGGGAAAACAATCCCAAGTTGAAGAGCAGGGTTTTGGATGTAAATCAAAGATGGGCGGTGGAGCTGGTGTGCATTCCAAATATTCCGTTACTTTATTGCATTTAGAAATGAAGAATAATTTAAATTAAACGTTTATATTCGAATTTTGTGTACAAATAAACTTACAATAATTAAAAGACCTTTGTACCGGTACTGGTACCGTATTCAATTCCGGCTGTGAAGTACGACAATAGCGTCTGCGACCGTCTGGACAACATACGCGTGGCCAACAATCCATATCGGTTTCACATTCCTTTACTTCCCACCATAATTCAGCTAAAGGCCTGCTCGGACATTTGCGCGGTATGACCCCTAAAATAGCTGTTATGTTTCAAATTTGATTTTTCAATTAAATATTTGTTAAACTTATAAAACTAACGTGAATGTGAGGTTTCTTCCAGTGGCTTCGGCATTCCAGACACACAACTTTTTGCTCCGAAAATGTCACAACATATTTCCTCGCGATTCCATACCTTACAATCTTCATCGATTTTACATATCTTTGGGAATAGCTGAAATCTTACCTCACTTTCTCGTGGACATTCGAAACGTTCCCTTAAGTTACCGGTTTCCTTTTCCACGTTTCGTTTACCCTTTTCACCATCATCATTCGTTTCCCTCTTCGAGCTCAATATATTTGATGTAGGCAAAGCTATGCGAAATGGTCCCTCATCTTTTTTTGAAGTATTAATACGAGTATTATTGTTATTGTAATCAAACACTGGCTGTTTGGTAGTGATTCTAGATAGAATAGTTGGTTTTGGTTTTACCAAGCTGAGTTTTTCTTCTTTAGTTGATATTTGCGTTGGAGGTTTGTACTTTTTGGGGGGCTTTCTTGTTGTCGTTATTATTGGTGAGGTTGTTGCTCGTAATCCTGTTATTGGTCTTGAGGTAGGATTTAAAAATTGCCAAAATTCTGATGTAAATATGTTAAAACTGTTGGGCAATTGAAATGGTGGTTCTATGGCTGAAAAAAAAAATTCGAAATTTTAACAAATTCAGCTCAAATTGCAAAAGCGAAAGCTTGATGATTTAAAAAGAGATCATGCATTGCCAAAAATAAATAAAGCTGTCTTTATTTACACTTGTGTGAATTATAATCAGATTTTTGGGTAGGGGGATATACAAATTAGCGTTCGGTACACTAAAAGTGAAAAGCAACCCTATTGTTTTCGCTACGATGTCCATCTGCCCGCCACAGGCTGTGCTCGAGAGCCGTAAAAGTTACGGACCTGAAATTTTCACATAATATGTAAAACTTTGAGTTAGAAATTAAAGGGTGTTCCAAAGTGAGCAATGAAAAATGTTTAATAATTAGTGTTTTTATGGGAATTGTTAAAATTTAAGTTTAAAATTTTTAAACGCACTAATAATCCCAAATTATTATTTTACTTATTTAGTAAAATATTTTTTATTAAAAATACATTGAAATTGATTATTGAGGGGTTTAGCTGGATCCTATGCGCATTTCACTGTTGCTAATGCAGATCATCAGGGAACCATTACCCAAATTTCTTAGAACAACTAGAGTTATTATGTTATAAACTTTCATTTAAACAAATGAGAAGCCTAACAACAAATCGTTTAAAAATTTTAACCTTAAATTTTAACAATTCCCATAAAAACACTAATTATTAAATTGACTGCACCCGGTCAAAAATACTTGTGTGGCAACACTCTATTCTTTAATAGCTGTTGTTGTTATTTACATTTATTTTCTTTTACATACTCTTACAACTACAATTTGAAGCTCAAAAAAAGTCAGCCAATGTAGCAATGGTAAAGTAAGAAAATAAAAAAACATGTCGATTATAGAGTTCTTGTTTCAACTTTGTTATTCGTTGTTAGGCTTCTCATTTGTTTAAATGAAAGTTTATAACATAATAACTCTAGTTGTTCTAAGAAATTTGGGTAAAGGTTCCCTGATGATCTGCATTAGCAACAGTGAAATGCGCATAGGATCCAGCTAAACCCCTCAATAATCAATTTCAACGTATTTTTAATAAAAAATATTTTACTAAATAAGTAAAATAATAATTTGGGATTATTAGTGCGTTTAAAAATTTTAAAAAGAAAAATGTTTAAATTATAATGTAATATACAGACTATTATATATAGACACTTAAAATTTTCAAAGTTAATCCTAATTTATACTATACAAGTCTTATTGCTAAGCTGAGTAGTTTGTGGGAAAGAGAGATGAGGGGAACATAAACGTTTCTTTTCCACTCGCCTCTCTCTCTCTCCTAAAAAAACTAATCAGTTTAGCACTAAGACTTGAATAGTGTAAATTGGGACTTAGTGTATTTTTATGCAGGCTATAAAAATTAACGCTGAAATTTTAAAAATTTAAATTAAAGGGTATTCTATCAATTAGTGTAATTTTTATCATGTAATTTTGACAACTTGCTGTATCTTGGAAACCGTAAAAGGCAAGCTCTTAAAATTTTCAAAAACACTAAAACTAAAAAAAAACCAAAATAAAAAAGTCGCAAAAAAATCGCTATAACTAAAATAGATTGCCAAAAAACGAAAAATAGCAAAAATCGAGAAAACGCCAAATGTAAGAAAAAGCGCCAGCTAAAAAATCACAAAAAAATTGAAAAAAGTTTACCGGGTACTTGAAATTTCTTAAAAAATTTCTACATCAGGTAAGATATTCGATTATATAGGCGTGCGTATAGTATTACATATCTAGGGTCCATACTTTATCCTTCGGTTATAGTTTTATGTTTGAACAATATACTAGTAAGTTACAAAAAAGCATTTTATAAAATTTTTCTACCTGTATTATTTATGTTAATTTAATATGATGAAACAGTAAAAAAACTATCGAAATTAAAAAGGAAAGTGTTGAAAGTGGTTAAAAAAAATTGTGAACCACCTATTTTCGCCGATACAGTATCATAAGTATTAAACTGAGCAGCACTTCTATATAAAAATAAACTTTTCTGAGGTGGAAAAATATAAGTTTCCAATAAAGATGCTGAAAAACTACCAAACTTGGTTAGGATAGGTTAGGTTGAAAAAAGGGGCAATAAATATTGACCCAACCCATTTTGGGATTACACTTATGCTTTTATACCATATTGTGCGCTGTTAATACGAAATATTAAGAGATACCCAATAAAAAAAACCGTAAGCATCTATATATCAAAACTTAGTCAGGTTAGGAAACTTGTCTCCTCAATATATTTTCTTAAGTTTTTGCAGTCTGAATCCCTAAGAGATTTCATTTCTGGTATATTTTCCAGATGGATGGTTTGTCGTCTAATTTGACTGAATGCTGGACAGTGACACAAGTAGTGTTCGATAGTTGCAGCATCATCCTGGTAGGCTTTAAATATTGTATCGTTATCAACACCCATGCGACCCAGTTGATTTTTTAACCCTGTATGTCCTTTTATTATTCTAACCACATTCCGAAGTGTTGGCCTTTTTAATCTCAGAATCTCTTTTGTCTTCTCACTATTTAGGTTTCCCCAGAGAATTTCGGCCACTCTTCCAAAAGTGGAGTGCTGCCGATCTCTGATGTATTGCAGTGCTTACTTTACGATGCTGATAATTTTTTATGGTTTTATTGTTAAATCCCTGAACACAACGATATGATCCCAGTATGCTGCGCAGTGATGCATGTACTACAAACAGATCCAAATTTTTTAAAGACAAGACATTCATAACGAGAAATAAAAAATTAATTGAGATTATTTTCAAAACAATAAAAATATCTTACAAAAGTTGAATTTTTCAAGATAAATACGTAGGTACGTAATTTATTGGGAAATCTTAACACCAAATAATGGTATTTGAACAGAAAAGACAGACTTTAATAATTATGCAATTAACACAGTGTGGTTTCTTGTGTATACTCATAAATATGAAAATCTAACAATAGAATATAATAGTATTATGCTGTAATTTTTATTTATGTAGACCAAATAAGTTCACACAGTTGGTAAAGTTGGTGAGCACTTGGTTAAACAAAGAGATTTTAAAAATGCATAAAAAATACACGGAGTTGTAAATATATTTACACATCTATATATGTATGTAGTGAACATATCGTTCATTTACTCAAAAAACTTATTTTTTGAGTTAATAATGCAGAATAATGCAGAATTTCGTATTTTATCTTGTGTAAAAAGTTCATATAAATGGCTTATACAATCACCTAATGAGAGAAGAATATGTTTTCATGTCTTCATTGATTCGTATGCAAATTGAAAACTTAAAAGGCGTTTTCTGCAAAACTGGTTTTTTTGAGTTGTGACACTATTGAAGTAAATGAGCGATATGTTTGTTGTACTGTTTTATTAGCTGTGTGCTAGGGTATTCACTCGTTTGATTTTACGATTTCTACGATATTAACAAAGTAAAAAATGTTTTACAATTTGTAGCCAATATATCGCACGGTGGATATCAGTAAGTTTGTGCTTTTGATTTAAATGAGTTCAAAAAACTCAAGGCGAATTCGCATAAGGTGATCTTAATTCACCAGTTGACATTTTAGCAGGAAATTTTACACTAACAAAAATATACGAGGCGAATACGCAGAGTTGCAAATTAAGACCACCTTGTATCAATTCGCCTTCAAAAAACTCTTGCTTAGTCTCTCAATTATTTTTTTCTGGTCCCTTGAGTTTCAAATTATAGAGAGTCAACTGTACTGGATGGCTCAAACAATCTTCAATTCCCTCACTGCCACATCGTAGTACCAAAACCTATTGATTTTTTTTCTGTGTATTCCATTTTTAATCCCCAACCAAAAAAAGGGGTGTTATAAGTTTGTAGTGTGTGTCTGTGTATCTGTGTGTCTGTCCGTGTCCACGTACAGCCCAAACGGGTGGACCGCTTTTGATTAAGTTTTTTCTGTTTGAAAGGTGACTTAATCGAGAAGGTTCTTAACAATCTTTGAAGAAAATAGGTCCAGCCAATTAGAAAGATATCACACCTTTTCTAGGTATATCGGGGGTTCTTAAAATTTTTAATTTTTGTTATTAATTATAATATAAAGTGTTCATTGTAATGAAGAAGTAATATAATATAAGTTAAACAAATTAATTTGCTTCCAGCTGTCCAGGCAACTAAAGGGTGTTTTTTTATACAGTGCCACAAGTTTAAATCATAATATTGGAAAGAAAATTTTATGAAATTAATGTTTAAATATTATTTCTGCCGTGGCGGCCACATGGCTAGCGCGTAGAAGGCGAAATCTGTAACACCAATTTTCAACAACTTTTCGCAGCATTTGCAGCCGTATTTCGCCGAAAACTCTTCAAATGTTGATTTCCAGTTGTTCAATTGTTTGTGTTTTGTGTCGACGTAGACAAGTGACTTAACATATCACTAAAGAAAATAATTCAATGGGGTTGTCACGCGACTTGGCCAATTAATTGGGCCAAAGCTTGATGCTCTCCGAATGCGACAATTGTGCTTATCATTCAACCAGAAATAGTCTTCATCGGAAAATGGAAAGAGTGCACGATGAGTTTGACGAATAGAAGAATTATTTTGATTACAAATTTCAACAATTTGCACACGTTGCTCTGGTGTAAGTCCATTCATAATGACATTTCAAAGCAAACTAAACAAAAAGCAACTATCAGCTGTTAAATGGGTGCTCAAATAAAGCAGTGATGCCAACTCAAAATTTTGACAGCCTAAAAAACAGCCTTTACATGAATTATCCGAACTACAGAGGCTGTACTGTATTTTATTGTGTACGTATGTACATATATTTGTATACTCTTAAGTAAATCAATGTAGACAGACGGATGGTTAATGTGTTCAATTGAAATCACTTTATTGATGTATGTATGTATATTAAATTATTTTTTATTGATGTACACCCAGCTAGCATTTTGTATCATAATCGAATCTTTTCCGAATCAGCTTGAAGGGAAAAATAACCGCATATGAGCTCATTTTTCGATCATAAATGATACTCTCGTTGTGAGAAAATGGTACCCTACAGATGAATCACACTAAACAATCATTTATGATACGATTTGCTGATTAATTTTTGAGCAATTTTTTGGTAGTATTAAATCATGAAATGACTTTTTGGCGGTTTCTTTCCATTTTGTTCCTCTATTTTCAAGAAATCATTGTTTAATCATATAGATGAATCATAAGTGAATCCTTTTTCAATCACCTAAGTGATAAATCAGTTTTTAATCATCAAAAGTGATCTCAAGAGAATTAAAAAGAGATTTATGCAAATAATGATCAGCCAAATGATAGCTGGGCATATATAAATACACAAATGCATATATGCATATTTATGTACATACATACTTCTTCGCAGTTTTGCTTGTAATTTGATTTAAGAGTATGTACTCGTACTTATGAATGTGTATTAACAAAAAAATTTTTGCTTCAAGTTCATGATCATCAGATCCAAATGTGTATGTGTATACATAATTGTGTTAAAATTTATTTTTACATACCGCCATACATATGTTTGTAGTGGAAAAAAGTCATAAGTTAGAGGAAAAAAATTTGCACTTTTTTTTGTTGTAATGTAGATACTATCTAATAGATAGTAGATACATAAGAGTACTCGTACGTACATACATATACTTACTTAAATTTAAATTTGTGAACATTTTTTGCAGTACTCGTATTCAATTGTTTTAAAGAATATTTTACTTATACCAGAGAAATCTCGTATCAAACGAATACACAGAAAAACATATTAAAACTGCTTCAACTTTCGTAAAGTTCATATGCAATTAATTTTGTTGGTAGATGTGAAACAATCACAATTTTATTCCAACGGAGTGAAATCAGTTACGCAACTATGTACATATTCAATTAATTTTACTTTAAAAATTTAATCAATAACAAAGATTTTGTATTCAATTTCAACAAATAATACATACATATGTATGTATGTACATCCAGCCTGCCCAGAGAAGCGCCTGAGGGCCGAACATCAATCGGCTTTTTATACAAATGAATAGACATACGCTTATACATTTCTCTCTTGTTTCTCTCGGTGGCCAGCTCTGATGTACATATGTATGTATTTTTAATTACTCAAAGTTTTAAAAAAATTGCTAGACAATACCCTACAAATAACGCGACTAATTCATACATGCATGTTAGGACTACCCCATAAGGACCAGGACTAGTCCAAATATAATCCAAATGTATGGATAAAACATTGTCGATTTAACATTGCGATGTCTTAGGGTTGGACCACATGGTCCAAACTTGCATTATATCGGACCATCCCCAAAACTACGCCATACAATTTGTAACTGCCTAAGAAGAACGATCATAATAGTTTAAACACGAGCACCTATCGTGCAGCAGTGAAAGCTTGTGTGAAAACGACATGACTACATTACATGGGACCATGATGCAACTAGTCTGCTGCATCTAGACCACGTAGTCCAATATTATTTGTAGGGTACTATTTCATGATAGATATTGCATCTCCCATTAGAAAAAAAATTTCAATTTGCTTCGAACATAGTTTTGTGAGAAGTTAGTCAGTTTAACTTCTTTTCTATTCAACACATGTTTAAATAACTTAGTCAAAAATAATTTTGTGCAAAAAGTTTCAAAAAGGCCTATTTTATAAATTTTCTATTTTCGAATTAATCCAACCGTGCAAGGTCCAAAAACTTTTTATAGCCAACGCAAATTAAATGGCTAAATGATATTTGGTTATTGTTTATAGACACATGAAAGAATCGCTACATCTAGCCTGAAAATTGCTAAATTGGCTGCAATGCTTTCTTGATCAACATCATTGGTGGTTTCCAATGTTGCTCTGGAGTAGAGATCGACCGAAGGCGTTTTTTTTGGCCGAAGCCGAAGCCGAACTTCGGCTAAAATCCTAAACTTCGGCCAAAGCCGAATGTTTTAAATTTTAAAAATGATACTTACGTTTTATATGAATTAAGAAAAAAGTTTGCTTTTTTGAGATCACTGAAATAGCTGTAATATCTATTGGATACATAACAAGAAAAATAAAGCTATTTTGCAATTAATAGATTGCTTTTTCATATGATCACTCACAAGAACGTCCAAGTAAAAGAAAATAGAAAGCAACTGGGTTGTATTTCAAAGCAACCCTTTCAAAACGTTAAACACAATAGAAACTATCGGCGAGCAACGACCAAATATAATTTTATTTTTCAAGCTTGGAATGAAAAATATTCGGCTTCGGCTAATCGGCCGATTTTTGCCATATGCCGAATGTTGGCCGATTACCAATTTTTGGCCGAAGGCCGAAGCCGAAGCCGATTAATCGGTCGATCTCTACTCTGGAGGTTTGATTATTAATTTTATATATGAAGAAATTATACTTTTAAATTTTTCAATATTAGCTATAAAGAAATTTAAGCTTTGTTTGCTGTTTTTTTAGTAACGGTTACTTAAATATATCTCTACTAAAACGATTATAAATACAAAAAAAAGCTTTCATTAAAAAAAAAGCTTTCACCAAATTGTAATACGATGAATCAAAAAAATTCACATATTCCATTTGCAATAAAGCCTGAGTATATAAAGCAGAAACCTACGTCAACTGACACCACACACAGTGGAACAAAAACAATGAACGCTGATGATGAAGGTGTAGTGGCCTTCGAAAAAAGCTAGTTGTTCCGTTCTACTAAGTGTTTGTCAGAATACGCGTATTTACAATTAACTTTGGTGTTAATTGTTAGTTAATAATTATCACATGTAATTTGGCTTATAAAGCGATACGAACTTTAGCCTAATCAAATAATAATAAATACATATTTTATGATTGTGGGACTTACCGCCCAACAACCCACTTTAGAATTTTCTATATAGTTTTTTTTAGATTACCCTGTATTAAAACGTACAAAAGAAAAAAATAAGTATATGTATGTAGATTAAAAATCGTTAGAAAAGTATGTATGTATATATTTGTGCCCATGAGGTTTTGTATATTTTTGGAACCAAATTATTCCACAAAAATTCCCATGAAACACGCAAATATTCGCCATCACTAGTATGTACTAAAGTCCTGCACAAGACCATTTTTAAGACCTTTCAAGCCATGAGAGATTTTTCAAATGCTTTACTACAGCGAAATATTCTAAAAGAAACGCTAAACAACACTGTTGGCAAGACATTTGTTTCAGTTGTTTGTCTTGCTAACAGTGTTGTTTAGCATTTGTTTTAGAATATTTCGCTGTAGTAAAGCATTTGAAAAATCTCTCATGTCTTGAAAGGTCTTATAAATGGTATTGTGCAGGACATTAGTATGTACGAGTACATGCATATGTACATATATATGTTAAAATAAGATACAACAAATTCACAAAGAAAAAAAATGTATTCGCTAGATTCTGCTGGCAAAAAGATTGTATTGAACAATTATTTGCTCAGGGACTTTAGAAAAATATTTTGTGCGGTCAACAATTTACATTTATTGTGTTCAAAGCAAGTGGATGAACTTGAACAACTTTAACATTTATGCCAATTAAGAATGTATAAATAACTATACATTGTATAGTTATACATAAATACATATGTATGTATGTTTTTTATCGTAAATACTTCATATGTAAATGCGATGCAATAATATATACATATATTTATGTAAATAATGCAGCATAATACATTCACTTCTACAAAGTGTTTCGGCATGGCATCGCACAGTGTACGATTTCATTATTTTTTTTTTTTTTTGTCTTTCTTTATTTGCATACATGTTGTAATATATAAAAATAAATCTTATTTATAACTACACCCTATATCCCTATCGCAATGAAATAAAATAAACATTTATAAGTAAGCATCCTCCTATCCGTCTAGTTTTCTGCCTATAATCTTCCGGAAGTGCAAACATTAAAGGCTCAGTTAGCCAACTGTAATGGAATGCAACTGCAACGGTAGGAAACACCTGATTGATATTGTTATGTGAAAAGTAATAATAAAAATGGTTATAGAGATGTAACCGGAATGTAGGTTAGGTTAGGTTATTTTAGCAGGCTGCTGGTGAAGAAATTATAAATCTAGAGGTCCAGCTCACTTGAACTCAAAAAGTGGCCCTTAATGATGTGGCTATGGTTTTTTCAAATTTGTACTAAAAAAGTCAGCCTCTGTACTTAAAAAGGTGTGTGAATTAGCTACATTGCAGTTGTTTGGTTATAGTTTTGGAAAAGTTTCAGCTAATGGGTTTTGTTTTGGATAAAAGATCTTGATAAATGTCAAAAAAAAAATTGGTGTAAACAGTAAAGATTTTCATAAAGATTTTAAATGAAATCTGCTAGATTTTATGAAGTTCTTTTTATTTAGTTATTTAGATCTTTTGCTCCATATTAAGAATTTTTTTAAACATAAGTAAATGCACACATATGTATGTATGTATGTATGTTAAAAACGCTTATAAAATATACATATTTACATTTTAAAATTATTCAAGCACAAGTTAAGAATTTTTTTAACTCACTGTGCCTTGAAACGCACCTCCACCTGTCTGTTAATAGATGCACTTTTACAAGCATCATGAAAACGACAACAGCAAATACGAATAGTTGCTAACCTTTAGCAAAAAAAAAGTTCAATCTTACAACTTAACTGGTCTTAAGTTGTTGGTAAACTCAAACTTGTATTTATCGTAAATGTTTAGAGCACCAGACAAAGCCAAGAGCAATTTGGTCAGAACAAATTTGTTATTTCAATGCAAAAAAACACATCAAAAATCTTATGAATTATGTAAGAAAACGCAAAAATGCATTAAAATATATGCATGTATGCGCTTGAAAAGTTGTTTCGATTAAAAAAAGCAAATTAATCTTTTAAAATTTGAAATGACATTGGCCTAACTTGTACCGGCTCATTCATTCGTTTTTAACACGATTATTATAAAATTACTACGTATGTTTTGTAAAAAAAATGTGTATATTAAATGAATACTTAAATTGTGTCTTACTTAATACAACTTTAATGGTCTATTCACGCCACTGCTCGTATTGTAACGTGTTGGTTATTTAACACAACTTAAAAATTTCGTTTTATTTCATTTTAAAAATTTGTAATTTTGATATCGTACATTAAGTTAATAGAACGTAAAAAAGTAATACACTTTCATATAGGCCTCCTCATATTTTACCATTCTCTTTTATAATTTATTATATGTACATATGTATGTAATTATTTTCATTTTGTTTTCGAAATTGTGCAAAATCAAATAAACATTTAATGGAAATTTTGTGTGTTTGGGATTTTATTGAAATGTTTTATTAAAAATGTCTGTGTTTCGCGTGAATGAAATGTGATAATTTCAAAGAGATTTTGTTTAAATGTTTTTTAATGTAAATTTTTTCACAAACTTGTTTTGTACCTGCAATGAGTAACAAATTAATTGACATTTTTTAAACATGTTCGATGATTCCTACTCGTCATCTTTTTCTTAGCTTTAAGTTTAACTATGATTAATGTGACTGGATAGTTTTTGCAAAAAGGGGGATATGATCGATCAAAAAGCGGGATTTTTTAAGAAAAGCGAGATTTTAAAAGAAATGTATTTTACATACACAGTACATACTTAGGAAATACTGTTTTCAACCGAAAAGGAACACTCAAGGCGAATTCACATAAGATGATCTTAATTCACCAGCTGACATAACTTCTCTGCTGTCAAATCAACCAAAACGTTAGGAAATATTCTGACAGCAGAAAATTGTACACTAACAAGTATACAAGGCGAATACGCAGAGTTGCAAATTAAGACCACCTTGTGTCAACTCGCCTTGGGAACACCTTTATAATTAAAAATATTTATTTATTATAATTTTTCGAACTTAATTTTTTCTATATTTATGATTTGAACAACTAACACCACATACAGTGGACCAAACACAAAAGAACGCTGATGATGAAGATTTAGTGGCCTTTCGAAAACAGCTAGTTGTTCCGTTCAACTATGTGTTAGTCAGAATATTTACAACTAACTTTGGTGTTATTAATAATTAATAATTATCACATGTACTTTGGCTTAAAAAGCGATACGAACTTTATTTAGCCTGTTCAAATCATAAATTTATTTATTATAATTTCGAATTATAACAGTACACTGTAGAGGAGGAAAATTATCGATGGTACTATCGATAGTTAATTCGTTTGTGACTATGGATGTTTTTATTCTGCAATCGATTAATACTTGAAAACAATAGATATTTTTTAGTCACTATTGAAAGCAAACGATACACTACTAACAGCAAAATATCGAGCCTTATTTTCGATTTTATCGTAAGCGACATGTTATCAAAAATGGGCTTTTTTATCGAAATTAAAATTTTGAGGGCCTATCCATAGTTTAGAATTATCAAAATGTCAAAGTTTTTGATAACTTTTAAGATACGGGCTGTTCAATTTTATTGTAAGCGACAATTTACGTACAAAAACATATTTGAATATTTTAAAAAAACCTTATCCTGAAAACGTTCATTTTTATCGCTTACGATAAAATCGAAAATAAGGCTCGATATGTATGTTGTTTTCATAAACAAAAATAACTGACTGGATGACTTAAAATCTATTCCACTAATCTCACTTATTTTTCATATACAATTATTTTTTTGAGAAATAAAGTTCCGTTTTGTTTAAAAACATTTTGTTTTGAATTTTTAGTGTGAATAAATACATTATACGAGCTTTGATACTATCACGATAGTATCGTCGATATATCGATAGTTTTTCTAACTTTTAATAGTCTTAGATAGATATATCGATAGAGTTTTTTAAACTATCGAAAATGTTTGATACTGTCACTATCGATAGTTTTATACCTCTAGTGTACAGTAGGGCTGAATTAGAATATTTTAGAAATTAATCGGCCATTTCTAAACATATAGTCCTATAGAAATAAATTCGACATGGCAGAGAAGCATTCCCGTTTACGTTTACAATAATAGCTGTCCAAATTGCTAAAGGAAGGAGCTATGAAGTTTTAAAGTATGGTAGTTGTAAAAGTTTTTAGCGCTCGCTATTTTGCGTTTCTCATTAGCTTTCAAAATTTGTTGACTTCATTATAGCCCTTAACAAGCCCTTAACTAAAACATGTTTGGCTGTACACTGTACATTAGAGTGGTTCGCCTTCCATACAAAAAAAAAGTTGTGCCAGTCAGCCAGGATTAAAGATAATGTAAAAACAATTCCAAAAATAAGTTTTTAATTGTTTTGCCACGCCTACAAATACCGCCCTTTTAGTATTTTGCTCACTGTGTCCCCATTTTTAGTGAGATCATAACATTTTGTATACCGGAGTTTATGGCTCTGTAAGGGCTCCATTTCTGTACTTAATAGTTTTTTACTACCACATCATGTTCTAGTCATGACTTTCGTTCAAAAATATTTAGGAAACTGAGTACGAACCGAGTTTTAAAACTCATGAATAGAATATGACGAGGTAATAAAAAATGATTAAAGACAGAAATGTAGCCCCTACAGAGCCATGAACACCGGTATACAAAATGTTATGATCGGACTAAAAATGGCAAAATACTAAAAGGGCGGTATTTGTAGGCGTGGCAAAAAAAATTAAAAACTTATTTTTGGAATTATTTTTACATTATCTTCAATTCTAGGGGGTGACTGGCACAACTTTTTTTTCGAACCAACCTAATGTACATACATCTTTTATAGTTTGTGAGTAATACTCATATGAAAATATAAATTTATAAATTCTTCAAAACTTTGTTTCAGTATTTTCCATATATGCGGATCTAAATATCAACCTAGGAAACAACAACCCCGATTTCCTTTCGTTGGCGTATATCGGGCTCTTACTGTACTTATATTTAAGCTGAATGGGCAAGCGTAGGAATCATACAATTGTTTTCATATCGTTGTTGGTGATTGGCTAAATAATTGCATAAACAGCGAATTATACCACTTAAATATAATCTAATAATTAAATCTATGGATGCAAAAAATTAAATGCAACCAAAGCTACTTACTGCTAGTTGTTGTTGTTGTTGTTGTTGTTGTTGTTGTTGTTGATGTGGATGTTGAAGAGATGATAGTGAGGATTGATGCGTTTGATGTAAATTTTCGAATATTTGAGCGACTATTACTACTAACACTTTGACTGTCTGGTATATTACCTGTTTGTTTATTTGAACTACTTTCAGTTTTTGTTGATTGTGAACCACCACCAGCAGCAGCAGTAAAAGTATTGGAAGAAACAAACAATGGTTGTGAATTGCGATTTATGTTGTTATTGTTTCGGTTGCGTTCATTGCTATGATAATGCCTAACAACGGTTGAGTTGTTGCCTCTTGCATGATGTGCACGAACATTTGAAGTATTTGTTGACAAGGAGGCCCGATAAATGTTTTCAGCTGGTGGTATTGAATGCGTTGTTGTTGTCGGAATACGTTGACGACTTTTATGAATTGATTTCACAGTTGTTGGGTTTATTGTTTTGGCAATAGTTGTTTGGGACTCATTATTTAAACTGGAGTATTGTGTGGGTTGCAGTTGCGGTTGCTTCTGCTGCTGCTGCTGCTGCTGCTGTTGTTGTTGTTGTTGTTGGGTTTGTTTTGGAGTATTTGAAGAACGTGAAAGAATTTTAGTCCCCCTTCGTTGCTGACCCACTGATGCGTTAATTGGAGTTTTTAATAATTCACGACTTTTATGTACGATTGGTGTTTCATGTTGCACGTTTAATTGATTTTGTTGTGTTGTGCTATCATAACGTGGTGATATTTGTTTTTTAGCTTCTACTCTTGAACGCGAGTGATTACGAGAATCGTTTTGCTTCCTTGCCGGCAAGGCTGTGTTGATATTGTTGTTGTTGTTGTTGTTGTTGTTGTTGTTGTTGTTGTTGTTGCCTTTAACCGTGGTAAAAGCAGTGGTAAGAAAAAGTACTTCCTTATTTGGTATCTTTTTAGTAGTTTTCTCACCATATTTTAATGATCTTGAGGGAGAGACAGCCACTTGTTGTGCACTTACTTCCGCTTGTATTTGTTTATCTGACTGCGGAGTTGTTGCACAAGTTGTTACAGCTAAAATGACGGTACATGTTGCCAGCAACAACCAAGTTTTATGTAATTTCGTAGTTTTATAACGAGTACATGCATCTATAATTCATACGTACATACATATATAAATATCTATTGTACGAGAAGGCACAAATATTTTATTGTTTAAATTAAAACTTTAAGGCATACATACATATGTACAAACATAGGTATTTACATATGTATGTATGTATATATTTCAAAATTTTCCCTTTAACTCTTAATTAATAACAGCTTGTTTTAAAATTATTTTAATTAGTTGTAATTTATAACAATAAATATCCCAAACTTTATATTTTTTCAATGAGCACTAAGAACACTATTTAAACTCCAAAGTTCCTAAAAACTCTATTAACGGGTTGTTGGGTTATTTTAACTGCTCATTACAATTTTTAACAAAATTTTAAAAAATTTTAAAATTTTGTTTAATTTAATAATAAAACGCTAAAGTATTTTTTTTTTTCTTTTGAGGTCAGTTCGACCTTCGAGTTTGATCATTTCTACATTTGTTATTATGTTGATAATAATTTACGGAAACAATGAATATGATTTGCTACTCCTTAACACTTTTGTTTTAAAGTTATTATAAAAGTGTTTCTTTTTACGATATTACATGCTTATTATGTACTTATGTACACACATATGAAAATTTTTCACTATTTACAATCACCTGCAGGTTTTTTATGAAACGAAATGCGCGTGCTCAACCGTTGATGTTGCGCTATTGACTGCTGTTTCAACTAGAGTTTACTTTGAATTGTGCAGTTTGGATATACATAGGTTTTAAAATTAATAAATACTTACATTCATACATATGTATGTATGTATATACATATATATATATATGTATTTTTGTGTGTACTACTACTCCGTTTATGCATTTAAAAACCAAACTATTCATTTAGTATATTAAAGTCTCTCCGTCTCTTTATATCTTCATGATACACTAATACTCCACTTTTGTGAAGTTTAAAGTGCAAATTTGTATATGGAATTCTCAAGATGACAGGCAACATTAAATAGTTAAACCTGATTTTATTTAATGTCTTCCAGCCACTACTAACTATCATGTTATTATTGAACTTTATTTCAACGTATGTACTCAATTTTTCACTAACATATTAATAGATTTTAAATTAGAAATACCTATGATATACAAATTTTATTCTATGCTTGTAAAATATGAAGCAAAATCTTAAAAATATCCTTTTAAAAATAAAATGTTTTCTTTTCTTTTATGGCCTATCCCACGATGTCACTAGAAATCGTTCGATCGACAACTTGTATTGCAAACAAGAATAACATTAGAAAAGTTGTTGTTTTCAATATAAGTATTCGACAGGCCGTTAATCCGACTTCCAAGAATTGTTATGTTTTTCGCGCGTTTCTTGTATGTTTGTTTGTAAATTTCTTTCTTACGTCGTATCTTCTCAACGTTTGCATGGATTTCGAGAGCTAAGGTATCGTTATATTCGTCTTAAGAACCCAAATGTTATTATATAGGTCTTTATACTAAGTATAAAGTCTTTATATGTACCTTCCAAAGATATTAATTTCTAAGCAGTGGCGGATTTGTTTGATGTCGCCCTAGGTCCCGTGAGATATAACGCCCTTTTTGTTCTATGAAGAAAATCTTTTTAATATTAAATATGCAATTTATAAATACATATTTAAATTACACTGTGCAACAGTAAAAAATTCGCATGGTCCTCACAGTATAGGTTCAATAGTATTACCAAAAGGAAAGTAAACTTTGGCGATTTTTATGAACCTCCAAACATTTCGAAAATCAGTGCGCTGTAAAAAAATGGTATTATCATTTTTTGGCCAACAGCTAACTCAGACTTAGTGATATCGCTTTACTGTATATGTATGACAATAATGTAGCCAAGAGTCCACTAAATAAATCTCATTAACATTTTACGCCGAAAAAAATATTTCTTCATGCATTTGTTTTCAAAACTAAAGTAATTTTTTTTTTAATTTCTTTCAGAATAACTAACAGCGACTCCTAATTTTTTGCTAACAATGTTTGGCAATATAATCTGAACGTGTCTAGGCACCCTAATAAGTCATACATACCACTTTTTAACTCAAAGATTGTCGTTTACACAATTTTTCGACGCTAAAAAAAATTTGTTTTCGAAAATTATATAATTAATGCCCACTTTTCTGATGAGTTTAAGTAAAATTTTTTGCAAAAAAAAAAAAGTATAGTCTACTAAAAAACGAAAATTTAACATACGAATTTATTTAAAGGAGCCGTCAGTCAAACCGACAACTGTTCGAACATGTCGACTGCTGAAATTCTCCGTTGTGTATAACTTTTCGTTTCCTGCGTTTGCTTTGACTGCGACTGTTTACATTTTCAGAAGCAATTACACAAATCAGAAGTTTTTAAACGCTGCTTGTTAATACCTCCTAACTAGAGTGCGCTCCGGCTTCGTAAATAAACATCTCAAATACACTTACCGGAACTGTCGTTAAATCAATGCACAATGGTTCACTCAATGTAAAAAAATTTACATTGCACCACTAAATTAACGGGTAAGGTCAGTTTTAAAATTAATTTAAATTTTTCATTCAGATAAACCAAAAGCAATTCACAAAATTATCAATTTCAAACTATTTAAAATTTTAATTCTCAGGGTTCTTAAAATTTTGCCGCCCCTAAAACCATACCGCCCTAGGTCCAGTCCTCACGGGCCTATACGTGAATCCATCACTGTTTGTAAGCCAGTGTAATCAACTAATTTCAAAGCGGTTAATTTTGGAAAGATGATATATGTACATATATACCTATGTATGATTTCGACAATTTTATATAATCAGCTAACTATTCCAAATTTATTAAGTTTCAAACACTAGACGAGAAGAACCAGAGAATGGTTTGAATGCTCTAGTTTATGCTTGTGGATGCAATCGCTAAAATTAAGCCTAGAGCAGAGCCCCCCAAACGTGACTGAGCGCTTTTGTGCGCATGTGTATGTTATTTCTGCTTTTTATGTGTCTTTGTTGTTCTTTTTGCAGTTCCGAGTCATCATCATCACACACACTTTGTCCGAAGTAGCTGACGTACGGCAACGAAACAGCCAAACGCACATCACACATACTTTGTACGAAGTATACGTGTGTCACCATAACGTCGACTGCGCAAACCCATGGGCTTGCAAATGAAATTTTGAGTGGCTATGGCCTAGAGCCAGGGTTACCGCTAGGAATTTTAAAAAAGTCGCACAAAAGGTCGTTTTGTGAAAATAAAGTCGCATAAAAAAGTCGTTTGAGAAAATAAAAGTTGCACCCTTTTTTTTAACATTTTTTATTAATAAAAAGCATAACAAAAAAAAAAACAATTGAAACAAAAAAAAAGCTTATTGCAGAATCCATTTTTATCATATTTCACAACACATGCAGTTGCATTATACATTCATATACATATACATATGTACCCAGCAAAAAATTACACATTACCATATAATGACTTACTTTTCAAATCACATTACCTAAAATTTAAAAAAATTACATACAAGTTGCTAAATGATGAGAATAATTTTTTTAGATTAAATAGATTACGTGAACAAGTTGCCAAATAAAAAAAAGTAAGTACTTCTCCAGAATCGATTATTTTAGTCTCACGCCTTCTTAAAATCATTAAGTTGGTAATCTAGTAAGGAATAGCTTCCACCAAAAATGCTTCATTCCAAATCCGATTACCTTTTTTGAAATTTTTGCTGGGTATGTACATGTTTTCATGTACCCTGAAGATTTTAGCTAAAACTATTCTTTGCAACTTCTACTGAAAATTTATGAAACATTTCTTGCATACATTTTATACATGACATGCATGTTGCAAAAAAGTGATAAAAGTGTTTCCAAATGAACAATAATCTGTGAATTGCTTTTAAATTTTGCCGACGTTATTTTGACGTTTTTTTTTTTGATAAAAATAATCAAAAAACTTTCAATTTACTGCAAATTAACTGTTTTTTGAGAAGTTTCACAAAAAAGGGTAAAAAGTCGCAACAAAATTAAAAAAAGTCGGAAAAGTCGGAAAAGTCGGTGACAAAAAAAAGTCTCACAAAAAGTCGCAGACCGCTAAAAAAGGGTCAAATTGCGACTTTAGTCGGGTGAACGGTAACCCTGCCTAGAGCCTTACTTGCCAAAAAGAAGCTTAAGCAACATATTTTTTAAGTTTGTTCTTTGATTTTCATCAATGATGATTAGAAGGAATTTTTCATTTTTTATAAGTCGGTTGATTAATCAATAACAAGTAAACTTTTAATTAAAAAGCTCATGTTGACTGATTTTAAAGCTTTTTTGATGTTAATTTCCATGATATAAATATAGAAGCATCGTGTAATTAGATAGATACACCTTGTATCATGATATAAATATAGAAGGTACTTCCATTCTCTCTTTGTTTTTAAAAAATAAGTATTTTTGAAGTTTGTTTTTTGAGAGAAATAAAAAAATGTTCCCATATCGTAAAAAATATAAGTCTTCCCTTATAAATTTTTTACAAAAATGTGTAATTATCTTAACAAAAATTTGAAAATATATAAAGTAATATGCATGACTATACATCTGTGAAGTTTAAAAAGTGGTTATGTAATAACTTGGAGCATCTTTTTAAATTTTCTGCCTAAAATAAGTATTTTAAATATATTTTCATCCAAATTGATTGATGATTTTTACTACGTTTATACGCGCACTATTTGCAAATAAAATTATTTGCAAATAATTTAACTCACTGTTTATACGGCATAGCAAAAGTACACAAACTTGGTAGCACTTCTATAGAAAGTTTACTTATGTTGACAAAAAAATAGTGTAAAATGCACAAAATATCAAATAATTATTTGTTTTAATTGTTATTATTTGCTTCTATCAATGTTTTTTGTGCAATATTTATCCATTTATTGTTTTTTCTTATGAAACATTTGTAAGCGTGGCAACCTTTTCCATTTTATTTGCAAATAGTGTGTTAATCGTGAATAGTTTTCTGAATTAGTAAGTCGCAATAAAGAGAATAATATGGCAACAATTTACAGTTTTATTTGCAAATAAGCCCTGCGTATAAACGTAGTATTTGATTAGTTGACAATGAATTTTCATTAAGTTTAACAAATATTGATTGATATTACATCTTGTTTAATCTATATAATTCGCTTCTTGTTGATTGTAACATGTTTTTCTATAAAAATGGCTTAAATACCCGATCAGATAATTTTGGCAAGTATATTTCACAGATTTTGCATGCTCTTAGACGCTGTTGGCGAACTCCAGATAGTGTAGAGAACTCAAAGAATGCTACATTCATATTTTTACAATGATATTTAGTCCGTCCACAGTTTGTAATATGCAGCTCATTTTCGCTTTCCTTAACACAACAATGCATTTCATTGCTTTTCAAGATAATAAAACATTTATCATCACAATTTTTTTAAAATTGTTTGAATTTAAAAAAAAAAACTTCTGAAATAATTTTTCAATAAAATTTTCAAACAAACAGGAAACAGAGGGCAAATATTAAATTAATACGGTAGCACGATTTTACTGGAAACTTCAGAATACATATCCTTGTCAGAAGGTGAATGTCAAGAAAAAATGAGAGAATGGAAGTACCTTCTATATTTATATCATGATTTATATCATGCCTTGTATAGAAGGTACTTCCATTCTCTCATTTTTTCTTGACATTCAACTTCCGACAAAATAAGTATTATGAAGTTTCCGGTAAAATCGTGCTACCGTATTAATTTAATATTTCACCTCTGTTTCCTGTTTGTTTGAAAATTTTATTGAAAAGTTATTTCATTTTTTTTTTTTTATAAATTCAATCAATTTAAAAAAAAAATGTGATCATAAATATTTTATTATTTTGAAAATCAATGAAATGCATTGTAAATTTATTGTTGTATTAAATAAATCGAAAATGAGCTGCATATTACAAACTGTGGACGTAAAAAATATCATTGTAAAAATATAAATGTAGCATTTTTCGAGCCCTCTACATTATCTGGTGTTCGCCAACTGTCTAAGAGCCTACAACATCTGTCAAATAGACTTGCCAAAATTATCTGATCGGGTATTTAAGTAATTTTTTAGAAAAGCATGTTACAATCAACAAGAAGCGAATTATATAGATTAAACAAGTTGTAATATCAATCAATATTTGTTAAACTTAATGAAAATTCAGTGTCAACTAATCAGAATCATCAATAATTGATTGGAAATAAATTGCAATTCACTTTGACAAATGCAGTTAAATTAGAAACGAATTGCAATTCGTTCTACAAATCCATTTCAATTGAAAACGAATTAACAGTACAAAAAAAACAAGTAAGAGTGCTATAATCGGCTGTGCCGAATCTTATATACCCTTTACCAACGTACGTACATATATATATATATATATATATATATATATATATATATATATATATATATATATATATATATATATAGTATACAGATACATACATACGTATTTGTTTTCTGATAATTTTTTTTCTCTAAAGCAATTAATAGTAAGTGACCTTTCAGTATTTTTCGATTAAAGAATTTGATTCAATTATTTTATTTTCGATATTAGCAATAGTTGAATATTTTACTCTACACTCTGTGGTTAAGATATATTTTACATTCACTCTTGTCAACATCGATATTATAGAAATTACAAACGGAATGACAAACCTTTATATACCCTTTTACCAGTTTTTTGGTAAAGGGTATAATAAGAAAAAACTTAGTTTCATTTAATTCCTTTAATATTAAAAAATTCAGTAAAGTGCGACTTTGACTCGCGCACGAAGGGTTCTGTACATTCGGTTCTGAGCAAAAGCAAAAAAGCCACATTAAAGGCTTTTTTGCTTTTTTGAATTTTTTTTCAGTTTAAACGATTTTTTCAGTTTTGTCGCTTTTTTCTCATTTTGGCGATTTTTTCGGTTTATTTCATTCATTCTGAAGATTTTTTTCATTTTGGCGATTCTTTTTCCATTTTGGATTTTTTTTCTATTTTGGGGTTTTTTTTCATTTTGGCGATTTTTTTTCATTTTGGCGATTTTTTTCTGTTTTTGGGGCTTTTTTTTTATTTTGGCGATTTTTTTTCATTTTGGCGATTTTTTTTCATTTTGGCGATTTTTTGTCATTTTTGCGATTTTTTCCTGTTTTTGGTTTTTTTTAATTTGGGCGATTTTTTCTGTTTTTCGGGGTTTTTTTCGTTTTGGCGATTTTTTTTTTATTTGGCGATTTTTTTTTCATTTTGGCGATTTTTTTCTGTTTTTGGGTGTTGATTTTCATTTTGGAGATTTTTTTCATTTTGGCGATTTTTTTTTCATTTTTGCGATTTTTTCCTATTTTGGCGTTTTTTTTTTCATTTTGGTGATTTTTTTTCTGTTTTTCGAGCTTTTTTCTTTTTGGCGATTTTTTTTTTCATTTTGGCGATTTTTTTGCATTTTGGCGATTTTTTTTCATTTTGGTGATTTTCTCTCATTTTGGCGATTTTTTTTTTCATTTAAGAAATTTTTCCGGTTATTCGCGATTTATTTTAGTCTTACAAATTTTTTGTGTAATATGGTGCTTTTTTTAATTTTAGCGTTTTTTTTTTGTTTTTGACGATTTTTTTCGGTTTGTCGATTTTGTAATTTTTTGATTTCTTAGTTTTACCGTTTTTGAAAATTTCAAGAGTTTTGCTCTTACGGTTTCCAAGATACAGCAAGTTGTCAAAATTGCATAGTCAAAATTGCATTAACTGATGGAACACCCTTTAATTTAAATTTTTTGAAATTTTAGTGTTAATTTTTGTAGTCTGTATAAAAATACACTACCCTTACAAATTTCAAGTGTATATACATACATACATACATACAATTGTATGTATATTACATGGGATTTTAAAATTTTTCGTTGCTCGTTTTGGAACACCCTTTACATAACACAAAAAGTTAAAGTTTTCCAACCCTGGAAACGTCTTTTTAATTTTTTTAAGTTTTTTTAATTTAAAATTTTAATTATAGTCGTACTGAAGTGTAAAATAAGTTTATTTATTAAAAAAAAATAAAAATTGGTTTTCGGTAGTTACTTTTATATGGCAAAATGAAGTTTACGTTTTCCAGCTCTGCAATCGTCTGGTCGATTTTGCTGAATTTCAATACCAATCTATTTTGGAAAATTTCTGACACACCAGTCAAAGAACGAAGTCTCTAGCTTTTCTGGGAGCTTCGGAAAACCGATTTCACGTACAGACAGACGGACAGACGGACATCGCTTATTCGTCTTCCCTATGCATAAGGATCCAGAATATATATATTTTATGTGTCGCTTATTGATATTATAGAAATTACAGACGGAATGACAAACCTATATATACCCTTTTACCATTTTTTTGGTAAAGGGTATAATAAACACAGTTCAGAGTAGTTTACATAATACAAGCAAACGATTTGTCTAGAAAATTTTTAAGCACTCAAAATTTGATTTTTTTCGATTGCTAAAAATTGATTTTTTTAAGTCTGTTTTCGATTGGAATCGAAATAGTTTTACCATTCCCTAATTCATTGCTTTCGGCCTGCACCAAATTTCATCGGAAAAGCATATGTACTTTTAAATTAATTTAAAAATAATGCCCCATTCCAAAAATACTAAAATAATTAAAAACACTCAATGTTTTATGTTATTTTTCTTTTATTTACCATCGAAAAGCTCATAGAAAGAGATCTTCCAACAATATGAGGAGAAATACACAACCCCTAAATTATCAATGTTTGCATTCCAGATGTTGGCATTGTTTTACTGACATATTCATGCATAATGACAGGGGTTCTGTTTAATAACTTTAGTTGGGTTCAGAAGTGGAATTAGTCCAACTGCAATGTAAAGAAACGCAAAATAGATTAAATTAAATAGTAATATAACTTTTACAAACAACTAACCTTTTTAAAGCCAATGTCATTGGCGTATTCTCTGAAACACTGACGGCATATGTTTAGGCCATATTTGCGAATCAAACCATGACGATTAGAGCAAGCACGACTAGAAAAAAAAAAGAAATAGTTTTGTAAGTATAAAATAATAAAATTGTGTTATATGTAATGTACAGCAAAGTTAGTTGTTTGTCAATCTCATCGCCACCATGAAAATCGCGCACATGGCCAACTTCACAAGTACAAGAGCAATTTCAGAAAGTTTTGCTTTAGCCACCCTCAATTAAGGAATTTGCAACTTAATTTTACCACAAATTCCGTACTCAACCGGGGGCAATTCATGTTGAAATAATCGAGTTAAATATACATATGTATGTCCATGATTGCAGCTCTAAACTGCATTAGGCACTTAGCACACATTTGAGTCATTGTGTTCCACACATAACCTCACTTTTATGGAATCTACAACTTTTTATAGAGCTACAAACATGATGTTCACAAAATCTACAGATTTTCTTAAAGAAATTCGATTAGTAGTAAATATTTACCAGCATCTGGAACCTTGGCCGTATTTACGTGGATGCGAATACCAAAGATTAGCAAAACCCATGTTGACTATTTAACTTCGTAAATGCAAAAGAAAGAAAATAATATGGCTGCCAACCGCCGAGCCGAGGTACATATTAAACATAGTTGTACGCGAACTGTATGAGTGATGACAGTGATGAACTTTTTAGTACCAGCAAGCTTCCCATCGCAAACACTTTGTTGGCATTTGCGAGACAATATTTTGTTATAGCAGCGAACAAATGAAGCAAAACAAGAGTTAACTTTACTTCGCACGTTTTTGTATGAAGAATTTGACGCAAAACATACTTATTGAACCTAAAATTAGTGGATATGGAGTAAAATGAATTTAATATTTCAGAACCATTATAAATTTCGTGTAACTCGTTTTTGACTAAGATGGAGGGTATTCAAAATATATATATATATATATATATATATATATATTCCAAGCCTTAGTAATTTTTTTAAGAATGGTCGTTGTAGCAAAAAAAATTCTGGGGCGATGACATGGCGAATATGCAGAGTGGCCAATCGAGACCACCGGATATCAATTCGCCTTGGTTTGACTTTTGTCATGATAAAAATATATCAGTTGTAGACGTAGGATAACACAAAAAACACAAAGCTGAGCTGTCAAATTTAGCATATCCGTTCAAAATAATGCCTCCATAATATGTTTCGTACAGTTGCTGTTATAACTGAGTTTTTATTTTCTATATATAAATATTTATTAGCACAGTATATACATACCGGCATAGTTAATATTTTAAATTTATTTCCAAGTTTTATCAATCCCCAAAAATTTTGGTTGGGTGTATGCAAAGTTTAATCTTTGACTGTATGACTACATATTTTTACATTAATTTCTTGTAGCGTAGTAACGCCTTCACTGTGTGACATTCCTTTGAAATAAACAAGCGCACAAATATTTAATTTCAACGAAAAATGTTGGAAATGGAGGAAAGTATTCAAAACACAGAAAGGAGAATTTCGATGCTGAACGACTTCATAGCGCTTAGCTTGAGAAAAAATAATGTGTGCAAAGAACTGGAACAACTAAGGTCAGAATCCATCAAAGTTAATAATCTATTGACTCAAGCGCATCATCTAATGCAAGAGGAATTAACAAATTTGAAACATGAATACGAGCAGGTAATGTCTCAAATGAGAAAAAAGCAGATGATGGTAATGGACTGCATAATTAAAGAAAAGCAAGGAAAAATTAAAGATGTTAAACAAGGGGAAGACAATTTGAAATTGCTTTTAAGTTGTGGCAAATCAAAGGCAGATTTAAATAACATTGAACATGAATCTACATGGAATCAGTTGGGTTTTAATCTGGCCAAACTAACTATAAATCGTACTGGGTTTGTGACGCCCAAGATAAAAATAAGGGATTATAAAGCATCCCCACTAGTTAAGAAAAATGTAAACCATATACCATTTCAATTTGAGGAGTTTGACGTCACTATAACGCAGCAGCAATTTGATACAATACCCAAGTAATTCATATGAACAGAAATTGTGATTAATTATTAAAGCTTGTCCCTTACAGATATATGTGTGGTCGAGAAACTTTGCAGAATTTGAATACTTTTTTGGAAACTGCCATAATTCCTTGCTTCAATGAAAAATATAAACTCATACACAAGGAGCGAAGTAGCATAAAAAATACAAATGATATAGAACTATGGAAATTATACAATGAGCAAGCTTCCTATTTACCTGGTAAGTCATTCATTCGTATAGATATATATTGCATACTAACGTTAAAAGTAGGACTTATCGAAGTTTATTTGTGTTTCAAATTCATAGGACGTAGATTTATAACACCCGGAGATTTAACCCGAAAAATTAATAAAATGTTGGATAAAAAGTCTCAAAATCGATTGGTAATGCTAAGACATATCGGAATTGTAAGTCAAATGCGTGTTAAGCAAACAGTTTGTTACGTTTGGTCATATAGTGGCAATCAATGAATGATATTCAATATTTATTAAATACAAAATTTCAGCCTCTGTATATTATCAGGTATGCACTGAAAGCACTTTTAATCAAAGTGATTTGAAACCACAAGAAAGGTGCATATAATTTTGAAGTTTCAAAAAGTTTAGCTAAGTCTGTAACGTTTTCAAATCACTATGTTATTTTTGCGGACATTATAATAAACTAATTAAATAAATTATTCAATATGTTATTTATTAATTTTTTTAACAATTAGTTATTATTGAAAGAAACATTTAGAAATTAAGGAAAATCTGTTGTTAAAAATATTATTTTCTTTTGATTTTTTTTAAATATAAATAAAATAACAGCCAAAATAAATAAACCAGCTGTTTTATTGTATTTTAGAGAAGTGAAAATCGCATTGAAATTTACAAAAAATGGTGTGATTTACAGAACATAGCAGATGCCAGTTATATCTTACATCTTATTTTGAAAGTTTTCTGCTACAAATCTACAAACAGAATGTCAATTGTAAAGTAGCTTTAGTTCTTTGAATATATTTAGGAAAAACGGTATAACTATAACTACCAAGAGGTGAACATCACATTTTAAAATTACAATAAATAATTATCGGATTCACTAACTCTTCTCCTTTAAATTTTTGTGTTCTTTAATCCCACATACCAATAACTACAATTGCCACCGAGTAATTATTACTATTAAAACGTCTCTGCAGATCGTTTGTGTCGCTTAACGTTTGTGCTTAAAGTAGTATCGAAGTATCAGTCTACCCAAGATTCATCAACTACCAAAAGAGGTTACATACATATTTTTATTCATAACGTTTTTAGTTATCAGGGTTTTATTTAGACCGAACCTCGAACAAGTCATTTTACATAGTGAAAAAGTGAGTTCTTTAATTGTTGATCACAAAAAACAATAACTCCAGTAACTCAATTATTTATTTCAAAAATATTTAAGAAGAAATAATTTAATTTTAATTACATCTACATTAGATTGATTAGATTAATTGATTATGTCGGACATAATAGACTCGAAAACATTTTTGGAAAACTCTAAATTGCCAATCATGAAAATATCATTAAAGCTATTACTCCTACTATATGATGTTTCAGAATTTCCATACTCCGGCGGCGGTATGTTGCCAGAAGAAATAGAATCCTGATTTGCAGTAACCTGTTTTTGCGCATCCTCTGCTTGTGCTGCTGCTGCTTCAAGTTGTAATTTCTGCATTTGCATCATAAGACGTGCATTCGCATCCAGATGAGAGTGCCGGGCTCTTATGTGCTTGTCACGATCTCCTCGTTGCCTAAAGTTTTTAGTGCAAAAGTGGCAACCAAATGGTTTCTCACCAGTGTGGATACGTTGGTGATTTTTCAATGCGTCAGCGCGATAGAATCGTTTACCACATGCTTCACATTCATAACGTCTTTCGCCTCGGTGTATAAGACGGTGTTGGTAAAAAACTGAACCAGTAAGAAATCGTTTACCACACACTAGACAATGGTAAGGCCTTTCGCCTGTATGGCATTTCCGTATATGATCGTTTAAGTCAGGCCGGATTGTAAATTTTCGTGTACATCCGGGTTCTTTACATGCAAATGGTTTTACGCCTAAAAATAAGTGCAAATTTACATATATTTCCGTTTTAATTAAAAAAAAAACTTACCCTGATGAAATCTCAAATGTTGCCATAAATGACTGGATTGAGTATATGATTTGCCACATATATCACATAAATATTGTCTGGTCTTACTAGAACCATGAGTTCCATCTTTCTCACGTTTATATTTCCTATAGTGTTTTTCTTCGTAGTGCGTCACACATTCTTGAGCATTTTCAAAAATATTTTCACAATATTCACATGGTAATTGTAATGCACCAGTGTTTTTGTTAAGTCGTGGAAAAAAGTGATACGACGTATAACTACATAATTATAAAATTAAAAGAAACCGTTTATTCCTTATTTTTATGGGCATTGATATAAAGGATGTCTACATTTAAATAGATATCGCACTTGAGTAACAATACCATATTAACTCGAAATCTTTCTATGCACTATTTTATTTATGTATGTATATAGTTTTTATTTTCATACATACATATATGTATTATAATTGAATTATACATATCGCACTTGATCAACAAGATGGTATTAACTCAAAATTTCTAAAATCTCACTTTTTGCAAGAAATCAACTAACAACATCAATATATATCTACTGTAAAAATTTCAACTTATTCCTATTACTCTTTCATCTCTAACTCCACACTTGAGACCATTTTTGTTATAGTGTGGTGACTACCTTTATCAGGAAAAAGAGGTATTATTTTTAGGTAATACAGGGGGTCTACTCTGTAATTCGAAACGAAAGAAAATGCTTTCGAATTTGCATATAATTAACATACATATTCGAAAGAATTTTCTTTCGTTTCGAATTACAGAGTAGACACACAGAAGTGGAAATAGAAATGTATCGTATGTTTTCATAAAAAAATTATTATTTTGAATTGAGCCTTTATTCAAGTTAAAAATAATCGAATTGTTATTGTAACCACAAACACTTTTTCATCTCTACTGAAACTTTAAAAATTTTGTTAGCCGATGGCCTTAGTAGATAGTGCTTCTACCCCTCTTATATTGTTATTGTATTTATCTATAATATCAATATTAATAAATAAATAAAAATTTTGATTAAGTGCGATATGTGCATACATATCGTTACCTTATTATAGAAACGCCCCAACTCAATATTTTTTTGAAATCGTGATTTTTGCATTTCTCGATTCATTAGATGCTCTCTGGCGAAATATATAAAAAAAATCTTGATTTCAAAAAAATAATGAGTCAGGGTCTTTCTAGATTAAGGTAACGATATGTAACATACAAAGGCCCTAACTCTTAATTTTTTTGAAATAGAGTTTTTTATATATTTCGACAGAAGTTACTGCCTTATGTATAAGAAAACACTGGCATAACGTTAGCATAAGTGACGACATTGGACTAGGTGCTAACGATTTCCTCCATACAATTTTTCATTAAAAATCGGTGCATAACGTAGTTTTAACCCACTATTAAATCCTAGCCTGATTTTTAATGTAAAACTGTATGGCAAAACTCGCTAAGATCATATTAAATTTTGCTACTTATGCTAACTTCTTGCCAGTTTTTTATTATGCATAAGGCTTTTAGTGTCTTTCTATTTTAAGGTACATAATTATTTATTTCGTCTGTCTACTTTTTGAAAGTAAATAACTTGGGATTGGATAAACAGTTTTAGCAAAATCGTTCGAAATTTATCACACCTGAATATGATATTGTTGCACGGTTGTTATATACATACATACTTACATATCGTCACCTAAAATCCAAAAGGCCGTAAGTACACTTTTAACTTTTTTACAGGAGAAACAAAAAACTTTATAAATTTAAGATTATTTATTTGTTAGGCGCCAAATTGAATAACGAATAAAATCGGTATTTTTGAGCAATATTTTAAGGAAAGATGTATTTTAGTGAATCACATCATAATCAATCAAAAAGTATATTATGAATTTTCTGGCCTTTTGGATTTTAGGTGACGATATGTATGTATGTATATCTATGGTAGAAGTCTTACCGATGTTCATGCAGCAAATCCATAGATTGAAATTTATTTTCACATACGTTACAAACAAAATAACGTTGAGTAGTAGCTTGATGAACCTTTAAATTTTCACGCATAAAAACACATTCCGCATGCCAATGATTACAAATCTCTTTCGATGTTCTTGCATGAATATCACAAGCAAAGCACTCAAATCTTCTATATGGTAAGTGGCATGCAGAGTGTACAAACAGATACGATACTTCAGAGAATACGAGATCACAAAATTCGCATTGTAAAATACAACTTAATATTACTATTTTAAGATAAACTGGTGATTTTTCCTCTTGATTGCATGAAATTTGATTGTAAAATAATTGAGCCTGAAAAAGAAAAATGTATTTGTATGAATATACAACATATACTTACATACATTCATACATAAGTATATTGTATATGTAGGTTTAAATATTTTTTATTAACAGCGTTTTCTTTTCTAGAAAAGTATATTATTTTTTTCTTTTAAGACCTTTATGGAGTATCAATTAAGAAATTATGTGACCATAAATTCTTTAGTACAACCTCCTTACAAATTTTAACTTCCTGATGAAATATGAAACTTTTTATATAATTGCAAGGGTAAAAATATCCTTATTTTTTAGAAAAGAAATTGCTATTAATGAATATATCGTTAGCTAAAATGCAAGAAGGCGTAACTAACAATAATCTAATTTTACAGGAGAAGCAAAAATCTAAAGAAAACTAAACAAACTTTTAGTTAAGCCGCGTTGTTTTTTGTTTAAAAAAGTGTAATTTTTAATCCCAGAAGTGAAAAATATTGTGAAACCCAGTAGTTTAATGGCATTCATAATAATCAATCAAAAACTCGATTTTGAATTTTTCGTTAGTTACACTTTTTGCATTTTAGATAACGATATGTAGGTTTTGTCGATTTCCGTTATTAATTTTATTTTATACAATACTTATTAATATGCATACATACATAAGTCATTCATTGACATGCAATTTTTACCTCCGAATTCAAGTTATTGTAGGCATCATCTATATAGGCATCGTAAGGGATCTCGGCATAATTATCCATTTCATTTTCTTCCGTTACTGAACCAGGAAAATGGCCATACAAATGATTCAATGCATCATTAGATTCAAAGAAGATACGACCACAAAGAGTACATTTGACAACAACACGCAGTCCGCTTATACCCTGCACGCTTTGTAAAGCTGCGGTTTTGTTATTAGATACAACATTAGGAGTAGGTATTAAATCCAAAGCGTGTTTTTCCATATGTCGTAATAAACCAGAAGCATGAACAAATTTCCTCTCACACAATGTACATTCATGAGGACCGTCCTGTTTTCTGTTATTAACGGAAATACTAGATGAACTGGATGAATTAGAAACTACGTTTGAAATAGAGGTGGCTGTAGAGCCATTTGAGTTTAAACTACTGTTCACGTCATACTTCAGTTCGTCTTTGAGAAAACGTCTTATGCGAATTTGATTTTCTCTTAACAAACGAATACATGCCGGTTCCACTGGCAAAGGATTTTCTTCTTTAATAGGTTCACAAGAAGTAGTAATTTTCGTTGGCGGAGTTTTTTTTATTAATTGGGACTTATTATCGCAAATGTGGGCATCAAAATCTCCACCATTAAAAATATAGTTGCAATTGACACATTTAATTGGAAATGGAAGTACTTCAGTAGCAGAAGGGACGGTATCTTCGGCAATTAAATAATATTAATGCTTAAATTTAAAATTTATTAAATAACTGCCTTACTTTTTACATCTGTTGTTCCTTGATTTTCTAAAAATTTCAATATTTTAAGTTCTTCTTCGGTAGCATCAAATAAAGGCGGTATTACCTTCGAACACACCACGGACTCAGTTGATGGTTCAGAGATTGGATCCAATGGAATATGTTCCACTAAATCAAATAATGTTGCTTCCGTCTGTGCTGGTTCCAATTGACGTTCTTTCGCATGGGAATGACTTAAATCTAAAACTTCATTTATATCGTAATTACTTGAAAAGGTATTAACAGTTGCAAAAGTGTCCAAAGGAGCAGATTTTAAATCCTGCCAAGGGATATCATCATCCAATAACGGCATACTTCCGGTACAATTCTGAAAAGATTCGCTTAGTAAAAAATCGGTAGGTGTATTTCTATCTTTATATTCCGCGTTCAAGTCTTTTAGTTGAGCGAATAATTGCTCCGAGAGCCAAGCATCAGAATTATTTAAGTCTTCTTCATTTAAATTCATGATGCTAGGAATTATATAGTATTTTATATTATTTAAGAATGCTGTTTTGCAATTTTTAACGGCTTGTGACACTAAAATCAACGCATTCTTGAAGTAATTGTCAACCACAGGGTACATCAAGGCAAATTTGTGACGTGAACTTATTTTGTAAGATGGCATCACAGCTTTTGTGGGTGTGACCATCGTACACGTGTAATTATACATGTGACTGCGTAAGGATTTTTTATACAAAAATACGGCAACCATAGCTGTGTAAAGAACCGAAGAACGTCAAAAACACAATAATAGTTGTACCAAAACCAAAACAAAATCGAAGCTTTTGACATTTTTCAGCTACAAAGCACATAGAGTAAAAATTTATCAGCTGAAGGTGCGCTGCCACCTGGTTAGATACACCTTGGGTGTGACCACGGCAAAATTTATGAAAGGTGAATTCACTCATTGTTTCGGAAGAAAATCTTTGTCTGGAGAAAATTTTTTTTACTGAGAGTTTTTTGCAAGACGATTCATCCATTTCGAACATTTTGTCTGGAAAATCAAAGCTACCATATGAAATACGTGTGTAAACAATGAGTTTTAATTTTGCAAGTGGCAGCACAGCGGCAAATGATTACAATTTGTTGTGTCACACACATCTTTTTAATTGTTTACTGCAATGGATTCCTTCAACTCCATACATATGGATATGTTTTTCTTAATTTTTCTTTATTTCTATTGTAATAAATACAAGTATACTCTGTGCTTTTATTATTTATATAACATGATGTGGCAGCTCAGTTCAACTTTGGCTAAAAAAATTAAAACAGTTGGCAGCTCAGTTCGATTTTGTCCGGACAAAAATTAAAATTAAACCAATTCAAGTAGAAAATGTTCCGAACAAAATTTTTTCTCTTCTCTCTCTCTCAAAAAGAGAAACGTCAAACTTCATATAAAAAAAATTTTGTCCGGACAAAAATTTTGTTCCGAAACAATGGGTGAATCCAGCTGAAGTGTTCTCAACAGCCCAATTGTCCATTTTCGGCGATCATAATTTGCATAAACAAAATTTGTAATTTTAAAGGCCGGGGCAAAATGAATCCGTCATACGTTAAACTTCGCCTTATTCAACTGACATTAACGCAACGACGGAGAGCATTTGAACAGGACACGTACTGAATGTAACCGACCCCTTAAGAAACCATATATTTCATTTTCATTTATTTATTCATTAATGTAATACATGTGGCCTATGGGCCATTAAAACTATTACATGGTTAATACTATCATATGAACTGTAACGTACTTTAAAATTCATAATCAAAATAATATATAATACATTTATATTAATACAATATGTACAAATTTTATATGAACAATAAGCGTATACCCAAGAGATCATAAATATATAAAAAAATAAACTTATAAGTTATATACAAAACAAATAAAATTTAAAGAAACAAATTAATCTACTGAAAAATTTACAGTTAAACAAGTATTCAATCAGACAATCAGCAATTAACACTATGGACCCAATACACAGCTAGACATTAGGCTAGTTAAAATAGATTTTTAATCGCCGCTGAAGTAATGACCTAGACATAGCAAAGTGACGTAAGTTTCTTGGTAAGCAGTTCCATAAGCGAGCTGCACGTACTACGAATGATTTTTCATAGGTAAGATTGTAAATTCAACTTAGCTGTCAGTTGGAAAAGGCGAAGTTTAACGCATGACAGATTCATTGTGCACCGGCCTTAAGAACTTCTCTCAATTTATCAATATATTTTTTCAACTTTACTTTTATATACTTTTAAATATACTGAAAAATTAGTATTGACATTTAAGGGATATTAAAATTAGTCACCTGTGCAGTTGATGAATATGCATTAGTTCCGGTCCAGACTTTTTTTTGTTGCAGCAATTCATTAATATCTGAGAGATTTGAAATAGAAATATATGCATTTTGTATTCCTCTATCGCCCTTTTTCTCTAAAAATTAAAAAGTTCCTGCAACAAAAATTGCAAGTTTGTATCGGGACTTACCAGCTGTTTTGATGACGCAACCTGATTCTCTAATCAAATTCAACGTTATTGTGTTCAAACAATAATAAAGTCTTTATTGCTGTGCCCATTATAATTTAATAAGCAATAAATGAATTTTTAATTGTGAATATTAATAACTAACGGATTCAGCACGTAACTAGAACGAATAATATAAAGAAAAATAAAAGCATTTGTTTCATAACATAAGTAATATTATGCAACGGATTGCAGTAATTGGTGGCACCGGTATGACCGGGCAATGTGTTGTCGATTATGCATTACAGAAAGGTAGAGTCATTTGTATACGAATTATTAATTTTTAAACATACTTATGCACATATTGTAACTTCCTCTTAAAAGGACTCCAAATACGTTTGCTGTATCGCACGGAAAAAACTGTTCCTGATCGTTTTAATGGCAAAGTAGACATGGTGCAAGGCGATGTTACAAATTATGAAGATTGCCTAAAAGTTGTAGAGGGTGTTGATGGTGTGTGTATTATTTTAGGCACTCGCAACAAATTGGAAGCTACAACGGAACTTTCAATTGGTACAGCTAATCTTATTAAAGCTATGAAGGCATCTAGTGTGGCAAAATTTTCTATTGTAATGTCTTCATTTTTATTACGTCCTGTGTCTGAAGTACCAGCAATGTTTCATCGACTTAACGATGAGCATCACAGAATGTTGGATTTAACAAAAGCGTCTGACCTGGAGTATGTTGCTATACTTCCACCACACATAGCGGATGAACCTTCAACCCCATACACTGTGCTTCATGATGAGTCTCCTGGCCGTATTGTGTCTAAATACGATTTGGCAAAATTTATTGTAGATTCTTTAGATCAACCAGAACATTACGGTCAAGTGTGTGGTATTGCAAAAAAAGCTGACTAACCAAGCAAAAGGTAAATTAATTGAACCATAAAGTGCATTTTAGACAACGATAACGCTAACTAAATTTCAGAATTTTTGTAGAATTTCTACACAAAATTATTTAGTAAACTACGAGTTATATGTATAAGAAATAAATGCATTCATATTAGTTATCTCGTTTGTGTTTTGTTCTTTATATAAATTTTAAGTTTATGCATGTAGTTACAATAAATTCATGATTTTGGCTAAATAAAATGACTTCCAGTGAAATAACTCCCAAAGTACTTGGATCTAAAAAATTACATATGTAGTAATCCTACATAAAGCATAAACTAAATGAAATAAGCCCCAAAGAAAGGACCTGCCCCCAAAACTCGAAATAAAATAAGTCTGAAAAATTTGAAATAAGGCATGTCCAACGCTCGGCAGTACATAAAAACTTTAAATAAATTAAGTAAAGTGCGACTTTGACTCGCGCACCACAGGGTATACTTTGTGTGGCGCACGAAGGGTTCTGTACGTTGGGTTTTGAGCATTTTCTAAATACAGCGTTTTTTTTAAGTTTTTGACGTTTTTTCAGCTGAAATAATTTTTTTTGTTTATTTTTCGCTTTTTTCTCGTTTTGGCGATTTTTTTAATTTTGACGATTATTTTCATTTTGGCGATTTTTTTCATTTTTGGCGATTTTTTTCATTTTGGCGATTTTTTCATTTTGGCGATTTTTCATATTTTCGTTTTAGAAATTTTTTTTTGATTTGGCGATTTTTTTTGTTTTGGCGTTTTTTTCCGGTTTGGCGATTTTATAATTTTGGGATTTTTTTGTTTTACCGTTTTTGAAAATTTCCCCCCTGTTTCTGTAAGACGTTTGAGTTAAAAATTTTGGCGTTTCTGTAATAGATTAAAGAAAAGTTGTAAAAGTTTCCTTTAATCTATTACAAAAACGCCAAGATTTCTAACTCAAACGTCTTACACAAGCAGGGGTTCAAGAAGTTTGCTCTTACGGTTTCCAAGATACAGCAAGTTGTCAAAATTACATAGTCAAAATTACATTAACTGATGGTACACCCTTTAATTAAAATTTTTTTAATTTTAGTGTTAATTGTTGTAGTCTGTATAAAAATACACTAACCTTACAAAATTCAAGTCGATTTTAAGATTGGATTAATCGATATTCCATTGCTTAACATTTCGTCGATTGATAATTTAATTGTCGTATGTGGATTTTAATAGTTTCGAGTAAATTGAGTTTTAAGTTTGAAAATTGTATCAGCAAGTGCCACGACAAACTCAACTCTCCATATCTCGAAAACCGTATGAGGTATCTAAAAACTGATAACGCCAAATGAAAGATCAGGTCGGAAACCCTAAGGAATCGATCTTAACTCAAAACCGCAAAAATCCACATACGACATTTAAGTTATCAACCGACGATTTATAAAACATAAATATATTGGTTGGCAGTCAGTATCCTTAATGCATCTTTTCGAAAGTAAGCCCAATAATCGAAGCTTGCAGATTGTATCTCAAATGACAAACTACAATTTTTTTCATGAATTTTGAATTCATCAATCAATTCTTTTTTAGGAAACAATTGCTCAATTTATAAGACCCCTTCGCACATGCAAAGTTTGCTTTGCAAACTCTGTAACTTATGGGTGAGAAAAGAAGAAAGCTACCATTCTTATTTATTCATTAATTATACCTAGCCTATGGGCTATTCAGTCACATTATACTACTCAATTTCCCTTCCCTCATATAAGCTCAAGACTTTGTAAAGTAAACTTTGCAAAAGGCATCTTACCGATTGTCGGAGTCGTAGGTCATACATACATAAGTTGTTGGTAATTTCAATAAAAACAATGTTTATATAGAAATTACCAACAATGTTTGTACGACCTACATACGAATTTAATAGCAAAGAAAAAACCAGTCATAAAACATCTATACCACAATCCAAATATTATTGAATGTATAAAGTATTTATTCATTACAAATATGTATCCGGATTTCGTTAATAATATTTTGTATTCCTTGTTTCTTACATGATTTTGATTGAATTTTCGTACTTTTATTTGAAGTTTTTTTTTTTTTTTTGAGGTTTTTCATATAATGGGAACGTACATATGTACCGTTTTTGTGTGGAAATAGAATCATCATGTATTTACAGGAAGAAAATAGGATCGAGTATAGTTGAATTAGTTAATACGACCAACATGCTTCAAAATGAATGAGCCAAACCACATTCGCTTTTGGTCACGTTATTTTTTAGTTCAGAATCTTAAAATTAATTGCAAAAATATTTATGCCAAAAGGGAATGTGCACTCTGTCTAACAAAAATTTTTTTAAACAATTAACAGCATGAATTTCAGTCAAATCTATTTTTGTATTCTAGTTCGCTTGAATGTCTAGCATCTGTTGAAACAGAGCACGCGATGCAAAAAAAAATTGTTTGTTAAAAAAACATTTATTTATTGCGGTAGTTGTTGGGGATCAACATATAGATCTGCCTTTAAATGTCTTGAACTTGATCTTGACTATGGTACACCAAAGCAAAAAAAATCGAATAGTGTGTGTTTTTAATTAGATTTTATAAGCTTTAAAAGTGAAATAATTTCAAAATATAAACGTGGTGCGACACTTGGCATCTAATGGCATAGAAAAGTTTATACATACATATTTACATACAAAAGAATGAATGATGTATGTATGTGGATTTAACGAAATTTTAATTTCTATAAAATTTTAAATAGTTTTACAAACAGAATGAAAATTGCTTTGTAGACGTAAAATTAATAGCATTACAAACAAGTATGTGTAGGAAATAATTAGGAAGTGTATTTTTTTGTTCAAAATATGTAATTTTATTAATAATTAAAAATAGAAATAATGAGCAGTTATTGTAATTATGCTTATGCGGAAGTTAAGACTAGATATGCATAAGACAATAATTATATTTAATTTTCTAATGGCATCTACATTAAAATTTTAAAATATTTCTGCACTACATTGCTATGGAAGATCTATTATTTATATCTGATATTTAAACTGGTATATAACAATTTAAAACTACATTAATTTAACGTTATCATACATACATACATATATCAAAAATACAAGATAGTTCCTTAAGAACTACTATTTTAAATTAAAAGTAAACTAAATTAATATATGTATGTATGTGCATATACATATGTGTATAGTCTATATGTCTGAATATTGATGTATGTATCTGCTTAAGCCACACATGTTTGGTTATTTAAGTTTATACTTGTTTGTTAATTTATAAACTTCAAAACCAAAAATTAAAAAATAAACTTATATTAAGAAAGACATTTAAAAAATTTTATAATAAAAATTAACAGTAAATCAAAAATTAAATAACCTGGAATCAAATTTGCTTCGAATAGTTTTCGATAATTAATTGTTTTCTTCGAAAGAAGGAAGTTTATCGTATATATATGCATATAACAATAAAAAACATTTAATTTGAATCCTCCTCTATTAATATATTCTCGTAGCTATTTTTTTTTATAATAATTTTCAGCTTTTGAGTATTCAGTAGCAAATTTTTATATTTAACTCCGATAGCGTACCGTCGATTTTGCCTATAAAACTTTCTTCATGTATTTCTTTTTGGCATTTTGCAGACTAGGCAATTCACAATGTCTAGGACCATACATTGAAATTGGTTCACAATACTCATAGCCTATTCTTTCATAAAACCCCTCTTGATCGATGGTTGACAAATACAGAACTTTTAAATCTAAAACAACTCGACAATAGTCTTCAGCAAATTTCATTATTAACTTTCCAAAACCTTGACCCCGACAACTCTTGTCCACTACCACAGATTCTATAAAGCACGCTTTCTTCTTTGATGATATTGGACTAAGCTTGCAATGGGCTAAAACACGGCTGTAGCCTTCAGTGGTCAAAACCAAACTACACGGCAAGTTATCACATGATGCTTCAAGCGAACGCATGCGCGCTGTTTCGCTGCGTGGCCATTCAGAATTTATAAGCGTGCATGTTTCCTTCATTAGCTCTGGATACTGGTGGATGGGCACCACATTAAAAGGACTACCGGATACATTAAATGGTGGAAGACCCTATAATAAAAACATACATATACATATTTAAGTGTATTTTAAAAATGATAATACAAATAATTTTGTTTAAAAGTTCTCTTTAAACTAACAATTTTTGTTAAATGTTTGTATGCGTATTTATTTAGCAACTAGTAATATACCTCATAATAGGGTTCCACTTTAAGATATCGCATATCAACTAAAGCTACTAGAAATATTGAAGATGAAGATTTTTAATGCAAAAAAGCTTTTAATGGTCTAGAAATTAAGAGAGAAAAATAATTTTGTGTAGCATCCTTAGATTATATTAACAACCATAAATATTTTACGTCTAATTGTATAATATGTTGTATACATAAATATGCATTTCTGGGTACACATATACATATTTATATATATATATATATATATATATATATATATATATATATATATATATATATATATATATATATATGAATATGTACATATCATGTATACATTTATGCAAGTAATTACATATATATGTTTGTATATATTATTTATTGAAGAGGTCATGCAATAATCAACATTAATATTTGCATTCTGATACATTTAGCAACAAGTGAAATTACTTAATACATATCAAATAAATTTCTTAGATAAAACTTTTCTACGGGATCATTTTCAAATACAAATTGTTATCTACCACACCAGATAATCTTAGTTTGAATTGTAATATTAATTACATACATATGTATGTACAGTTTGTCAAGGAAATGTTTTGACATAGCTAAAATCGTTATAAATTTTGATTTTTATCATAAATATTTTTATTTTTCTTTGCATTATGAAATTTTTGGTTATGGATTTCATTTTATTTACATTTAAGTGAACAAATAGTAGTAAGTTATACGCAAAATTAAAAAGTGAGAGCATAAAAATTACATGAAAGCTAAAAAAAACTCAAAAATATCTCTGTCAAGAAAATGTTTTTACATCCTTGTATTATGTAGTAAGAAAATAGAAAGATTTTAAGTTGTACAAAAATAATTTTTTTTTTTTGCCCCATTGGTATTAAATCGGCTTGTAAGACGACTTCTCATGGAAAAAAATTTTCTTTTCCAAATATTCCGCTGAAATTTCTCATATTCCCCTTGTATTACTGTTTTAAACTCCATTTACTTCTTGAAATAACATTTGGAAATACTATTTTTCAAATAAATCCATAAATTTTGAATAGGGCATAGATCTGGACCTTGAGATGGAGTATCCACAACTTTGCCGCAATTGAAAAGACACCATGTTCTTACCGAAAGTGCCTTGTGTTTGGTGTCATTAGATTGATAACAACTGGAAACTTGCATGTTTTCCAGCAATAAACCCAAATTTACTCCAGCTGTCATCCAAAAAAATGCTTCAATATATTAAGGCACTGCCCCGCATTCATGGTGTTCTCAATAAAGCAAATTTATCCCACGTTTTACACCATATATATACATATGTACATATGTATGTATATATACCTCCAATCCATCAACCAACCTTTTTTAAGTTTTACAGATGGGTTTACGGTTTCACTTTCCAATATTTTTAAAGATTTTTTTTTTCTCCATACTTTGTTAGATCCATCATTCTAATAAAGCAGAAGTTTGTTTTCGTCGCCGAAAATCACATTATCGTAGAAGCCATCAAGCTTGTAAGTACGCGTTATCACAAAAGACAATTGTTGCTGTTTGGGCTACACTATAGAAAGCGGGGATTTCCGACCATTTATTGAAGTACAGTCGATTCTTTTGAGCAATTGCCTTTGTCTCATGGGAAACTGTGTGAGTGGTACATCAATACGTTGAAATGGTTTTTCGTTGACAGCGCGAGTAAGGTTGGCTTTATAGCTGGTAAATATGGAAGTTTTAAATTTTTATTAATGTATTGACCTCAAACATGAGGCACTTTGGGTAAGAACATGGTGTCCTTTCAATTGCGGTAAGGTTGTGGATACTCCATCTCAAGGTCCAGATCTATACCCTATTCAAAATTTATGGGTTTATTTGAAAAATAGTATTTCCAAAGGGTATTTCAAGAAGTAAATGGAGTTTAAAACAGTAATACGAGGGGAATATGAGAAATTTCGGCGGAATATTTGGAAAAGAAAATTTTTTTCCATGAGAAGTCGTCTTACAAGCCGATTTAATACCAATGGAGCCAAAAAAAAAATTATTTTTGTACACCTTAAAATCTTTCCTATTTTCTTATTATATAATACAAGGATGTAAAAACATTTTCTTGACAGAGAAATTTTTGAGTTTTTTTAGCTTTCATGTAATTTTTATGCTCTCACTTTTTAATTTTGCGTATAACTTACTACTATTTGTTCACTTAAATGTAAATAAAATGAAATCCATAACCAAAAATTTCATAATGCAAAGAAAAATAAAAATATTTATGATAAAAATCAAAATTTATAACGATTTTAACTATGTCAAAACATTTTCTTGACAAACTGTATGTATCTATTTAAATGATTTTCCAATTATGAAAAATTGTTAATACATTTATCATGTACATACGTATGTACATACTCATGTGTATCCCAATGTATTATATAATACATACGTAATTACGTTAGTAAGTTAAGACACATTAAAATAATTTTTCTAAATAAATAAGTTTTTTACAATATTGCTATTGTTTGGATCTAAACTTTAGATTCTTCCTTTGGCTAGACAAACAAGAAAGAAAAATTCGAAAAACTAAATTATATATACATACATACATATCTACTACATATGTATATACATAGCTATGCATGTGTGCAGGAAAAACTGGAATGAAATAATAAATGTGTGGAAATAAAATTGCAAGTGATATTAAAAATGGATCTGTAACATAACACATTTTTGGACATTTAAAATAGATATGTACATTGGTATTTTCAAACACGTTTGTATGGTTAGTAACAAAAATTCTTCGACATACCATTAATGTACTTACATACATACATACATATGTACATAAAATACATTTATGATTAAGCATTATAAAGTATAGACCAAGGCATAATCACAAGGTAGTAGCGGAAATGCAGCTGAGCTTTTTTTTCAAATTAAAGTTCATCCGAAACTTCAAAAATTTTTTACAAAAAAGAAAATGTAAAAAAATTCAATATAAAAAATATTTTATTAAAAAAATTCTTTGAAAACAAATCTAAAAATATGAAAAAACTATTAAAAAATTGTGAAAAGTGCTAAACGTTGCAAATTTTGTTAGTGGTAGCTGCCGTGGAGAACTATTTTCAAATTTATGTGATTAATTTTTATTATTATTATGTTAAACAAATTATATTTTTGAAGCATTGGATGATGTTGTTTTTTTCATTGTTGTATTTTTTCATTGTTTTTGTAATCCTGATATTACCTGGAAATAAATCTGCCTTGGTATAGACCGTGTTATTAATTTATGAAATTGAAGCACACATTAAAAAAATTAAGTTACCATGATGTGTTCTCTACGATTTCTTTCTTCCTGAGTAATGCCGCCACGATGCAAAGCACAAAAAGAACTGAGACTAAGGAAACCACCAATTGTTGTTCTTGACCACATAAAATTTTAAATCAATTTCTAAATTTATTAATTTTTTTTCTTAGCAATGTGGAAATATTCTAAATTGTTTCTTTCCTTCTTTTTCTTTTTGATACAAATTTTGTTTTAATTTTTAAAAATGTTTGATATGTTTAAATTTTATATGTGTGTATGTATATTTTGTATACATATTAAAATTAGTGAATTATTTCCCTGATATATGGAAACAAATTATTTTTAGAAAAACAAAACACAAGTAAATACAACAAAACTATGAAATCTCGTCATTATTTTATCACAGAATACAATTTTATTATTAAAAACAAACTACAGGAAAGAGAATTAAAAGCAAAACAAAACTGCTAAGTAGAAGAAGAAAAGAGGCATAGCAAGACAAAAAGTATTTACATCACTGTTGCCAGCAGTATTGTCAGATGAGGCGATTTGTCGCCAAAGTTGGCGATAAAAGTTCGTTTCGGGCGATGAAAATATTGAAATTGCGATTGTCGATTTACTTGCCGATATTTTTGACTATATAGAATTTGGATTAAATAAAGTTTAGAGTTACCTCCAAAATATTAAAAAAAAGTATCATATCCTATAGAAAATTGAAAAAATAAGAAAAAAATTGGCGGCCAGGATTAATTTCCGAGTTAAGAGCCTCTGAAATTTTAGTAAAAAAATTGTGATTATAAGGTGTATTTTTCAACGACTGCGACTTGTTTTCGTCTAATCACAAGACAACACAATTGTCGAACAGAATTAATCATAAAAAAGAGAAATCAACATGCTTTTGTGTGTTTTTTTTTTTTTTGGTAGTTGTACGTATACAAAGCAGATTGTTGGCAGATCCCTCAAGGCTATGGGATGAAGACCTCTGATGTAAAAGCTTTTTCGAAGAAACTTACTTAGGGTTTACACGTGCAAGTGCAAACAAAATACACTTAAGTGGGGTACACACTATTGACAGTTTTGCTCAAATTTTACATTTATCGATAGTGTGAATACGAATTTCGCCACTTAACAGTCAACCACAGAATTTTTTGTGGTTGAGGGACAGTCAGCGTCCATATTGGTTTTTGACTGATAGTGTGTACCAAAAAGCGTCAGTCAAGAGATATTTTTGTAGCAGAAAGAACACAAGATGGACGCTGAAAATTATTTTATTAAGGAATTTACATATTTTTATTAAATGAAAGGCTGTGTATGATGTTAAAGATAAAGTATTAAGACAACATCGTACGAGTTATTAAAGAAAAGAAAACATTAAAATAATTCATTATAAAAAAATGTTGTTAGCAACAATGCGCATCGAATTTGTGTTTGTGTGTCTAATTTTTTTCTTGAATGAAGGTTTGAGTGTCGAACATGATCGATAGTCTGAATAACCAACACTATCATTCAAAACTGATGGATTTTTGACTGTCACTCATGTTCGATAATGTGTACCCCACCTTTAAACTCTTACTAACACAACTATACTTTCAGAACTTGCAGTCTACTTCCAAATCAACTGCCAAGGCATTTTACAAGACAGTGACTTGTTTTTACTTGCAGCAAGTAAATGAAAAGTTCATTAACAAGTTTGCTCTATTAAGGTATCTTTACATGGCAATACAAAGTATTACGACTTTGTAGAATCAAAATATTATGAAATTCTATATTTTTTTATGATTACACTGATACTATAAGTTAAATGCAAGCATAGATATTAAACTGCTGAGTTAATAATAAAAAATGGAAAATTTAAAAAAAGATGTGTACTAAAAAAACTAATGGCGTTTTCTTTTCTAAGCAATATGCTGCATTTATGCTACCTTTTACATATCTTTGTGCTCTTTTCTGAAAAGTATGTATTATTTTAAAAATCAACGCATTCTTTTCTCATGATGTTACCCTTAAAAAGAAGAAAAATGCTACATGTTCAACACTCATTTTCATTAAAGGGGCATGAGTGCAGCATTATATTAACAGCTGTTTTTGTTATTGTCTATGAAAAAAATAAATCATTTAATAATCATTGTTTTATGCCGAAACTTGTTGGAAAATTGTTCTTTTGTAAACGCAAAATACGTAACACTTCTTAAAAATGAAATGAAAAGTGTTTATACAGGATTTCGCAAACATCATATTCACTGCCGCAGTCATTGCAGGACTTTTTTCAGTTGAATGAATTCTTTGTTACACTTATACAAATTTTTCTTTCAAAAATTGTCATAAATTTAATAATTTTTAATCTTCTTTTAAATTTTAAAGAAATTTATTATCTGACATATTGTCAGAAGTATACATACAATAATTGAAATTTATTTGCTGGTAGTTTAGCATGTCTATATACAGTTACTCTCAGAAATATTTTGCCTACATTCTTTACGCAAAAAAGTTAAATAAATTTATTAAAAATAGAAAATTTAGGCAACATGTTAAATTTATTTCTTTTTTAACTGAGAAAGCAAAGCCTATACAATGGAAAATAAAAAAACAACAACTTTGAATTTAATTGCTATACTTTTTTTGCCTTTTCTTGTATCAACTACGCAATTTCAACATCACAAAAATCTTTTGCTTCTTTCAGCGTTCCCGTTATTTCTTAAATATTTGTGTTGTTAAATGTGTTTTTTTTTTGCTATTCGTTTGTAATAGACCTGGGCAAAATGCATTATTTTTGCAAATTTATTGCATTAGCACTAAATCATATGCTTTTAGTGCACTATATTTTGAATTAAAATAAAATTTCTTCAAAGTAATGCATTAATATTGCATTGACATTAAATTTGATATTTTTAATGCACTATTTTTTCCATTGAATTAAAATATCCTCAAAGTAATGCACTTATATTGCATTAGCATTAAATTTCATATTTTTAATGCACTAGTTTTTGCATTGAACTAAAATCACTTGAAGGTAATGCATTAATATTGCATTGGCACTAAATCAGACGTAAAAATTGCACTGATTTTGCATTACCACTAATGAAGTAATGCAATATGATTGCATTGTCGCTAAAACCTATTGTACATAATAAAATTAAACAAAGGATGAACAAAAAAAATAAATATTAAAAAATACAGTAAAGCTCACACTGAGGCCACCTACATATGTATGAAGAATGTTCATTGAACATACGTATGTACATTAGCTATGGCATAGTGTTATATGGGAATTCTTAGTAACGAGATTTCGACTTGCACGAACCCCTCATTTTGTAAGGTTTGGAAAAAAATATATTCGAGCCAAAAAATGGTGGCGGTCAGATGGGGGCAAAGGTCTCCGCTTCGTGCTCAAAGTTGAGGGTCAAAGCAAAAAAAAATACAAATAATCATATAACTTTCCCGGGGTCACCGCTACAAGGGTCAAATGTATGACGAGCACCCATTAATTTTCTCCGCCCAACATCTTTTTTAAGCACGAATAAGTTAATTTGGAATATGTCAAAATGTATGGGAAATTATTTAATTTGAACTTGATTTCGACCGAAATCACGAAATTGCTTAATTTGGTGTCAGCCTGAATGGGCTATAAATATTGGAAAAAACATTTTGTTATTTCAATGTAATTTTACTAGAAAATATAATTTTTTATGGGTTTTTTATTGTTTGTTTGGTTTTGTTTTACAATTTAAGTAACTGGTGGATGCAATTGTAGAATTTACAAAAACAACATGAAAGTTCCCTGAGTTGATTTTGGTTGTTTTTGTAAAAGTGTTAACACCTTCAATAAATACCATTAATGCTGCCAATGTTTACTTTGAAATATACCTCTGGTGTGATGAGAATACTTAAGTTTCTAAAATGGTCTAGAAAATAAACAGCGATCGCTTGTCAAATTTTCTATCCGCATTCTCTCCTACTCGATACATTTTGCATTTAGGTGATAACATTTTATACATTCTAAAGCATTTTTGGAAATGTAATACATTGTATTAACACCTTTAATAGTTTAGTACAAGTTAACTGGATTGCAGTATAATGTTAAAGCTAATTTAATATTTTATTTCTTAAATATCATAAGTCAAGCGTTTAGCCATGCTTAATGATTTTCTCCACCATGGCGTTTCCGTGATCGGAGCTGCCTGACAAGGGATTTCCTGCCTACTAAATATTTCCTCCATCATTATTTTAAAACGACGCTGCCTACTAAAGTTTCAAATTTTACCATGAAAATTATTATTAAGGTACTTTTCTTTTTTGTTAGAAGTGTTAGTTTTGGTTTGTGAGGTAATATTTAATATGCAAAACTGTTTATTAAAAAACAATTGTAAGAACTCTCTTATAATTTATTTTTAATGCGAGCATAACTGTATATTATCAACACATTCTTTTTGTTCTAAAAGTGCTACCAAGCTGATGTATATGTCACAGATTACTTACCCTGCGCTTACACATGCAAGTACCTAGCATGCAAGCTCTGTTTACGTTTTATCAACGAAAATTTTGCACAAATGCTCGACTGGCTTGCAACTTGCATGTTTAACTTTTAGTGAAGAGTTGTCTATAGCATAAAAAAGTTTAATTTTAAGGGAACCAGATGGTATTGAACTTTATTCGTATTGTTTCAATGTTATTTATGTCCAAAAATTCATTAACTGCTTGATTTATGAATGTTTAAGAAAAAATATTAAATAATCTTTTAAATGTATTTAAAATGATTAAAAACTCATATAACATTACACTGAAATCCATTTAATTTGTACTAAAGTATTAATAGGGCAGCACTGTTAGCTAATTTTCCATTCACTTGCTACAAGTAAAACAAGTCACTGTCCTGTAAAATTCCTTGGCCGTTGACTTGGAAGTAAAATGCAAGTGCCGAAAGTGTAGTTGTGTTAGTAAAAGAGTTTGAGTGTATTGAGTTTTTCGAACTTGCACTTGTAAACCCTAGGTTACAACAAGTGCCGCTTTGTATTATATATATACATAGTATATGATTATACATTTGCTATATACTTGATTGTTACTTTTACTAATTTTAATGCACATCCACTGGCATATCTTGCTTACAACCGCTTATGAAAGTATGGTAGCACGATATATTTGGTCTAAACAGCTGTTCCTGTTGTTGAAAAATTTTCTTAACATATCCAAACACAAATTCTGCTTTATATATTTATTTGTAATTAAATCATAAATTTAAATACATACATACTTTTAACTCATTACAATTAGAAAAAGTGAAAGTATACACAAACTCACCTGTTTAAATATAGTGTATAATTGTCTGGTGTGATATGACGACAGAAGCATTTTTTATTTTTTAAGTTAATTGCATTGTTACACAACGTAAAAAATTAATTTGGTACGATAAATCAAAATAAAATATCACAACTAAAAACAATAGTATAAAATAAATTCATACATGCAAACTTTGTCTTTCTATCAACGTCGACCTCCAATAAATAGCGTTTTATCAAATTGAGGAAGAAAAAAGAGCAATGATGACGTTTTTACGTTCTATAAATATTTTTTATTTAAGAAATGCCGGCACAAATATAAAAAGTAAACAATTCTTAATTTTTGCTTCCTTCCTTTTAGAGAAACGTGCGATTATATTTGCCAAATAAAATACTACAAAATGTTGCCAAACCGTCAGCCTATAGCACAAGAAAATCCTCTTTGGGTTTCATGGCATGATACTCAAATGATGGCTTCATTGAATCCACAAAACGTAATGGATTATTTCTGCCGAAAATCGAATCCCTTCTATGATCGCATGTGCAACAATGAAACAATTCGTATGCAGCGATTGGGGCTTGAAAATTTACAGTAAGCCTTTTTCATACATATCGTCGTCTTAGAGTGTAGACCTCTGCTAAATCCACTTTTATAACATAGGGACATTTTATTGCCGCATTCACTGGGTACAATATTTATTTTAATTTGAAATGTTAAAAATTTTATGTGTTAGACTAATTTCTTAAGCTGTTTATAAATAGACCTTGAGACATGCATAGAAAATGTTAACAATATTTTGTCTCTCCTAACACTGCAATTACACATGCCACTAGTGGCATGCAATTGTTGTATACGTATTATCAACGAAAAATTGTTCGAAATAGTCGAATCTCTTGCCATTTGCTTGACTGTTTACACATGCCATTGCAAGTTCATTTTAAAAATGTCGGCGAAGAGAACATTTGTATACTTCTCAAGTAAAAAAATTGCTCCCATTTTGTTTATAGAGTTACCGAGTTCATCATATAAGCACATGTTTAGGGACATGGTTAATATTTATTATTATAAGTATTATTTTTATAATATTAATGCTCTATAATTAACAAACTTACATTTTTTATGCGCAGTACAATAAATAAAACACAATAATACATATAAAAAGTTAAAACTTTAATTTAAATTTCACATTAATCCAATAAATGTGCATCAAATGCTTAACACGGTAACACTTTTCTTCGTTTTGACATTCAATGGCATGAAACTGCCAAATTTTCACTGGCATGCAAATTTTGCTGCCACTGGAGCTGCCATTGCGAAAAATTTTAGTGTGTTAGTGAAAAATCGTGAGTGTATTGAGTTTTTCGAAATGGCATGCCACTATAGTGGCATGTGTAAATGGTATGTAAGCCTGCTAAATACACTTTTTATACCATGAAATATCGATGTTACCCCTTTTAGACACGGAAAGTTTACTTTGCAAAGTCTTAATTCAGCTGGGTGAAAGACAGAAAGAGATAGTATTTCTTCCTCTGTCTTTCACACAGCTGGGGGTCTACTCTGTAATTCGAAACGAAAGAAAATGCTTTCGAATTTATATGTTATAAGCATACAAATTCGAAAGCATTTTCTTTCGTTTCGAATTACAGAGTAGACCCCCTGAATTAAGACTTTGCAAAGTAAAGTCTTAATTCAGCTGTGTGAAAGAGAGGTAAAAATACTTTTACTCCTTTTAAACGAAAGTTTACTTTGCAAAGTAAACTTTGAGTGTCTAAAAGCAGTATTTGAAAATTAAACTTTCCGTGTTTAAAAGGGGTATTTAATTGGAAAATCTACACATCGAAAAAAAACTTTCCCCATGTTTCCACCACGCAGACGATAGACTTGAGTAGAAAACGGGGTATTAATATATTAAACTAATTTCTTTAAGGCATGTACATATTTATTTATTTATTATTATTATTACAGTTCATTATGAACCTAATTTAAAGCTATCTAATAGGTATGTATGTTCTTACAATGTTGGTATAATAATTTCTTAAATTTATTTATATTATCACAATTTTTAATTTCATTTGGTAATTCATTAAAATGTTTCAGTCCTTTATAATAAAGATTTGCACGGTCTGCTTCACTTGTGATTTCTACTACCCGGAAGTCATTTCGTCTTCGTGTGTTATAATTATGTATTTGGTGGCCGTATGTGATTTTTTCAGATAAATATGTGGGACAATTTCCTATTTTAATGTTAAATATAAACTTCATAGCGAAATAAAATATGCTTTGCTTTACACTTAGCCAATTTAAGCTGTCCAACATGTATTTTTATATTTGTGTCTCTTGGCTTGTGAAGTATAAATCTCATCGCCTTATTTTGTAGTTTTTGCAACTGCTCTATTTGGGTATCTCTAGCGAGAAATGTAATTGAGGGACAGTATATAAAGTGTGGCTCAATTATACTTCTATAAATTAATATCTTGTGAAATTTACTTATGCTATGACAAGTTCTATACATCAGATAAAGTTTTTGGTTAATTTTCTTTACTAAGTTTTCAAAATGTGTGTTGAATTTAAGTCTGCAATCTATTATAATACCTAAATACTTAATTTCTTTTACTTCATCTATTTCTTGATTATTTATATGCAATTTATAACAGTTTATATAGTTACAATTTGATATTATCATATATTTTGTTTTTCCTGTATTTAGTTTTAGCATGTTTAAACACATCCATTTATATATACTATTTAAATCATTCTGCATTTTATTCATCGCAACATCTATACTGGCATCGCTTATTGTAATCAGGACATCATCTGCAGAGTCTTACATTACAGTATTTTAATACGGATTTAATGTCGTTGATGTAAATGAGAAACATTATGGGCGCAAGGACAGATCCTTGAGGCAGACCTATGTTCACAGGTATTGCTGTAGATATCGTGTTTCCGATTAACGTTTGTTGCATTCTATTCGATAGATAATCTTCAAACCACCTTAATTCACCATCCCTCACTCCGATTTTATTTAGTTTTCGTAGCAATAGTCTTCTATCAATTGTTTCAAATGCTCTCTTTAAATCAATAAACGTTGATATAATATATATAAAATATATATAGAAAATATTTGCCCTTACACCCCTTTTACACACGGAAAGTTTACTTTGCAGTCTTAATTCAGCTGGGAAAAAGACAGAGGAAGGAATACTATCCCTTTCGTCTTTCTCCCAGCTGAATTAAGGCTTTGCAAAGTAAACGTTCCGTGTGTAAAAGGGGTATTATTCCAGTTGACAACATCGATGTCTCGTTAATTTAATACCAAAAAATTATGGCTGCCTACACGCTCTCATGAACAATTTTGTGCTATTGACAGTCTGTAGTCTAAGGTCTAGAAAATAGCATGAGCCTGTCAAAAGCAGTTAGTTTTTTCGACAACGTCTAGCCGTTGTCCACACAATTTTTTGGTATTGTATTGACGTTACGTCGATGTTGGCAATTAGAATAAGGGCGCTGCTTAGCACTTTTTTGTCTCTCCTGTATAATTTTGTTTGAAGTGAGTTAGGCTGAGTTTACATCTGGCACTTCATGTGTGCCATGTCTCCAAAAAAAGCGTAACCACTGATTACTAATGAATAACTGTTTGATCCAGACACATATTTATTAAGTTAAAACAGTTTCATATATAACTCATAGGCAATTTTGTAGAATCCGACATGATTGAAAACTGTTTAAATCAATAAATCAAACTGTTTTTCATTAGTAATTAGTGGTTACGCTTTTTTGGGCCCATGACACACAGATGTAAACCCGGCCTTAGCAGGTTTACACTCAAGCCGACGTTACCTAAATATTTCTAATTGTGTTACTGCAAACTTATTTGTTATTACTTAGAAATATGGTAGGTCTAGAATACATATTGCTACATGTTCACGAACCCATTTTGTATGTTATAAGAAAACAACACCGTCATAACCCACAAGAAGCCACTCCCATAGCAGATTACTACATTATCGGAGGTACAATCTATAAAGCACCGGATTTGGGAAATGTTATAAGTTCAAGAATTGTAAGTAAAAATTTTTTTATACACACACATAGGTACCCAGTTTTGTAAATTAACTTTTAATAGCTTTCAACGGTAACAAACCTACAATCTGCATTTGAAGAAGCCAGCAGTTATTCCCGATACCATCCTAATAAAGGTTATACATGGGACTTTACTTCAAATAAACAACGTAAGTATTTCTATACTAAAGCTTAATAAATGTATATATAAATATAGTTTTACCATTTTATAATTGTTTAATTATAATTACTTTGAGAATTATTTATCCACTATTTTGGTAGAATATGAAATTTAAATTTTAAGCTTTTAAGTGATCTATTTTAGGTTGAAAAGAGGGCAATATTGACCCAATCCGTTTCGGATTACACTTCTGCTTTGAAAGCATGTTGTTCATATTGAATCATAAATACAATTATTTTTCCTAAGCATTTAATTTTATATTTTTAGTAACCGAAAAATCAAAAGGGGCTGTAAAAAAAGATTCTTCAACTTCGAAAGATGATAATGGTACAGTATTTCAAATGCAAAGAGTTGATATGTTGCTTGCAGAGTTGTTAAGAAAATTTCCACCACCTATACCACCAATAATCCACCAGCAGCAAATTCAACAGCAGGGGGGACAAGTAACACAAAGCCAGCAAGAAGTAAATTTGAATAATACTCAGGACTTGAGTGCAAGTAACACAGTCAACAATGGCAATACTGCTGAAATAAGTCCAACGGGGGGAGGAGTCAATCTGGGTATGGATATTAAACAAGAGAATATTGATATGAAACCGCCACCCGAAAAAAAATCTAAAACATCTTAGAAATAAAATTTTTTCAAAAGCGCAATATACAATTATAAAAAAAAACATGGCTTAAGTTTTATTTATATCTCATCGTATTTTAAAAATATAAAAATTAAGATCTTTAAAAACATTTATCGCTTGCAGTGAAATTGTCATTTGTTGTTGTAATGTAATTGATTTAGTTTAAATAAGCAATACTTTCGATGCTTTAATTATTGTGTGATGAAATATTTTCTTTAACTTTTCCTGTGTTGTCCGTTGCATCAGCTTTGTAGCTACCGTGAGTTGACAGGTTATGATTGGTATAGTCTAATATACTCTTAAATGTTACTTTACACAAATGGCAAGGTACCGATTTGCTTGGTGTCCTATAAACTCCAGCATGTGCAGTAATTTTTTTAGGCTTGCAAATAGTAGCTTGGGATGCTATTCCATTATTTCCATTTGCAGTTATTAAATTTGATGTTATTTTTTGTGTTTCTGAAATTAACGTCGGTTTTTATTAACTGTATTAACTTTTAGTACAACTGATGTGATGGAAATTGTGTAAGAAATTTAGTAATTGATTTTCATCACTAATTAAATATGTTATAAAGGATACTATGACAACAAAGCCTGATCCACAAAACGAAGTGATAAACATTATTATGTGAGCACCATTTTTATGGAATTATTTTGAAAATATAAATCGAATTTATCTATCATTTAAACTGCTGACCAAATAATTTTACTGTCATAGTGTCAAATATAATGTACATATTAGCAGCCTTATTTATAAAAGTTATTAAGGCTTTATAAAGGGGTTTTAAAACAAATTTTCATAAACAATTTTTCTTATCAAGCCTTTTTAAAGCCTTAGAAATTTTTTATAAATAAGACTGTATGTAATTAATCTTCATTTGAAATATTTACCTTTATTTTCATTTATAGATTCTGACGAACTTATTACAGTATTTGGTTTTAACGTATACCGTGGCGTAATATTTGTAGAACTAACAACATTATTCTGCATATTTTGTTGTGTAAAAACAGGCAATTGTGCTTTTTCTACATGATTAAGCTCAGTATATTCAAGCTTCCTTTTTTCTGATGGCGGAATTTTCGAACAATTTTGCAAAAGGTGAATATGCAATGCCTTTAATAATGCGAATTTCTTATCACAATATTTACATTGATTCGAATTTCCATGCACAGCACCACTTCCAGGCTGCACTTTAGTCAAAGGTTTCTTAACAAAAGCTGGTGGTTTGTTATCGGTTTCGTGAGAGCGCTTGTGAGCATCGAGCAATGATTTTATTCGAAAATTTTCTCTACAAACATTGCAGGTGTATGAAATATCTGGCTTGCATTTTTCAGAAACATTTCCTGGGATATAAAGAGACTTCCTTTGTCCGTTAGTGTTAGGTTTTTTAAAAGTATCTGGCAATGAATTGCTCGTATTAGTATTCATATTAATACCAGAAGATTTTGGTACGAATCCTTTACAACTCAATATTTCTGGTTTTTTAACCTGCGAATTATCAGTGGACGTGAATTTCTGTGGAATTATACTTCTTCTTGTAGATGATGATGCTAAACCACTGACTGAGCTTTTTCGTGCTATTTTGCGAGCCGGACTATTCAATGTAGTTTTAACTACTACGGACATACGTTGATTATAACTAAATGGCCTTTTATAACCGGGAGCAGAAGGTATTAGAGATGTTCGCTTTTTCATTGAAGACGTTGCAGAATGTTCTTTCTCTGCAGGTGTATAATTCTTAAGATTCTTCGTCAGTTTGTAATTTTTTGGAATATCATTTTGTTCAGTTTTCATAGCAGTGTTAGTAATTTTTAATATTTTACTCATTAAAAAAGGAATCTCATTTTCGGCATCTACATTTATAATAGGTTTCTTACTTGTAGGTAAGAAGGATCGCCTCTTATTATCAGAATCAATATTTTTTGATGGTTTTTTATTAGAGTCCAAATTCGGTTTGCATACAGAACGTCGTGCACTTTCTGTTAAAACCGGAATTTTTGGTTTAACTGATTTCTCCTCGGTATTTTGTCCTTCAATTTTTAATTCCTTTACTAAAGATGTTATATCCGTAATTATTTTCAATGATTCTAATGCGAAATAGATATTTAACTATAATTTTTTTTTTATTTGAAAAAAATAAATTCTTACCTATACATTTTATATCTTCATTTTTAGCTTTAGCAGTAGTCTCAGAATTTTCTTCGTTGAAATTCATACTGAAATTTTCCTTTTCCGTTGGCATTGCGTTAGTAGCATCATCGAAGACAGCTCGAGTTTTAGAACATTCATCAACAATATCCATAGGGGCTTCATTCGAATTTTTATCTTCAACACACTCTACTTCGACTACAGAACCGACCGTTGATATTGAAGATAACATTTTCTTCTCAATAACAGTATTTGTAATTTCTACAGAACATGTCGACAATGTAGACATTTCTTCAGTATCAGGCAATATATTTTCCTTATTTTCATCATGCAATCCTAAGCTAAGTGGAGGAAAGTAGGCAGGTTTTTCATCATCCACACCCAAGAAAGCTAATCCCAAATCTACACATCTCATGGCATCAGATCCTCTTGTCAAATCAACTGATTTTAATAGCATCTCCCGCGACGGAGTAGAACACAAAGCTTTATATTCCTTTATAATATTTTTTGGAAGTACTTTAAGAGGACTATTCATCTTTGCGTCTGAAATTTCATTCTTCTTCACAGTTTTTAAAGCGCTTATATCCAAGTATTTTTCTTCTAATTCCAAAGTCATATTCATCTGATTATCATCAGTGTTTCGATTTACTGATTGGTTCATATCAATGGAAGATAATACAGACATATCGCTCATAGCTTCCAAAGTTTTGTAACACGCAGTGGACATAGTACTTTCAGCGTCAAACGATAAATACATTGAAGATGTTGTATCTTCACCCGAATGGCGACGAGACATATTGTCCATTTTGATATTTTTTCAACGCGCCTCTTATATTTCAGATGTGGGTATCTTATACAAGTTACGTTTGACCTAATAATTTCCACGTAAAATATGGCAGTCGTTTTTAATTTTGTTGACCTATGTCTTTTTTTTGTTTTAATTGTTTGTATTTTTATTAGAAAAAATTTATTTTTTTTCTTTAACTTCTTGTTCTTCTTGATAAACAACGCTTGGTGGTTTTTTCAAATTGAAATCAAACCGTGGTGTATTTTGTAACTTGATTGCAGTGTTGATTAACGAAATAATGCACATCAATTATTTGTGCAAGATCAAGATAGATTTACAAGAGAAAAGTTTTTACTATTACCTTGCGGCTACACGTTCAATAAATTTCTTTAAATTTTTTTCACACATATGGTTTGTCAATTTGCTAAAATTGAAATTATGTTCAAAATGCCGTCGTCGACGAAAAAATTAAAAAATTGTTTATACATACATACATACATACATACATTTTACGCTACAGCTACACGACCAAGATTTGCATTCAAGTTTTTCACACATACTGGTTGTCAAAAGTAATTTAAATTGAAAGCTGTGACATAGGCTGCACGCAATTTTCAAGCAAATTTATTTTCAATATGCCGTTGATAAGAAAACAGCTTAAACACACAACTTCATGGCTTCTATTTAGGTCTATAAACCGCAACACATCATTATATTTTTTTTATATATTTTTGTTCCTAATAATATTTATTTAAAGTTAATTGAAGTTTTTAGGAGGAATATAGCAATGTGTGCAACAAAAGAACACAAAATACTATTCCGGCAGAATATTTGAAAAAAAAAACGAAAGGTGTGCTCATTGAAATTGGTGTCAGTTGTTTTTTGCCTATAAATTTGAATACACAATTGGAAAGAAAATTTGAAGTCAAAGTCGCATCATCCCATCAAACAAAATGCTCCGAATTCGTAACGACTGGTCGACAAAATCTGCCGATTTCGGAACCGAAATATTATCGAAATCGTAACAATTTTTGTATGAAATGGTTGACACGACTTCGTAACGATATGTCGGTACGAATTCGTTACGATAAGTCGGTACGAATTCGTAACGACATGTAGGTACGATTTCATTTTGCTTTTATAGCGAGTACCGCTTCACCGTTATGTTGCTGCTATTGTCGAAATAATTTGCACATACTCACACTTTTTAATATTTGCTATAATTCTGTTTTTAACAACATATACACATATTTATTAAAAAAAAAAATTTCACAGACTTTTACTTATGCACTCAAAAATCAAAGACTTAATGTTTAAAAAAAATTGTTCAGAAAAACTACCGAAATGTCTTAACGAATTCGGTACGAAAAGTCTGAGTTCAGACAAACTACCGAAATGTCTTAACGAATTCGGTACGACAAGTCTGACTTCAGAAAAAGTCGAAACATTTTGTTTGGGGGGATATTCTAAAAGTGTGAATGTATTAGTGAAAAAGTGTGAATGTATTGAAATTTGAAAGGCAAAACTTGATCGTGTAACCCTCAAGTTATTTCAGCAAAGAAAATTAATTCTGTTTCAAATTTTTTACCAACACAAAAATTATTTTAAAACAGCTGCTAAGTTAAAAGAAAAATTGAAGTCCAGCTGGTATTCAATTCCCAAATGTATGAGTGTGGTAGTAAAAAAGTGTGAACGTATTGAACTTTGAAAAAAAATTTAAGCAAAAATTGAACGTGTAGCCTCCAAGTTAAGTGGAGTATACACTATACATGAAGAAAAGCAAAAATTCATCAATTTTGAATGATAGTGTTGGCAGTTCAGAGTATCGATCATGTTCGACATTCAAACCTTCATTCAGAAAAAACTTGGACTTGAACTTGAAAAAACATAAATTGGATGCGCATTATTGCTACCAAAACTATAATGCATTATTATGTTTTCTTATCGCTAACAACTCCTCGTACGATTTTGTCTTTAACATCACAAACAGCCTTACATTTAATAAAAGTATATGAATTCCTTAAAAAATAATTTTCCGTATCCAACTTGTTGTTTATGCTACAAAAATATCTCTATACTGATGCTTTTTGGTGCACACTATCAGTCAAAAACCAATATCGCCGCTGACTGTAACTCAACCACAAAAAATTCTGTAGTTGACTGACGAAATTTGTGTTCACACTATCTATCAATATAAAATTTGAGCAAAACTGTCACTCATGTTCGATAATGTGTACCCCATTAGGATTGCGTCTTATTTAAGGTCTCCACCTGATATAAAATGACTAACTTTAACATTAACTTCAAGTTAATGTTAAGTTTAGACTGCTGAAGTTAATGCTTTTTTCAAGTTATTGTTAGTGCATTTGTTTTAAGAACTCAGTTATAATTTCAAGTTACAATAAAATTTCATGTCAGGTGGAGACAAAAAAGTGGGTTCTGCCGGTGGAATCGGAATTAACGACCGAAAAAATTATTTTGAGACTATTTTTAATTTAGAGGCATTGCCAGAGTTGTGAGAATCGTCGGCTAAAGGTTATTAAAAAATTTATTATTAATAAACGATCCGCACAGCACAAAAATAACGTAAATACTGACGCGATATATATTGAACATGCAGCATACGCTCGTGATCCATCAATTCATTAGAATGGATCGCGATCCAAATATCACAATATATATATTGAACGTGTAGCAGTGCCCTTATATACTTTTTTTAAATAATAACGTAAAAATTTTATTTTTTTCCAAATAAATTAGAACGTCAAACTGTTTCTTTACGTTTTTTATCAACACAAAATTTGTCTGAGCTGAAGCCACAAAACATACAGAAGTGTCACGAGACGGAATTTAAGGGTATTTTTCTGTTTGTCTCGTTTTCCCTGAAATTTAGTCGGCGTTTTTGTTTATATTCTTCTTTCTAGTGCAATAAAACTACAACGCTTTTTATTAGCTGTGTTAATTGGTAAGTAATAGTATACTACAAAATCAAATACAGTGAAACCTCTCATAACCGGACACCGGTCGCCGTATTTTTTCAACCGACTTCGAAAAAAGAAGGTGGTTAACAATTCGTCTCTATTTTTTTGTCCGGTTATTAGATATGTCCCCTTACGAGAGTGGTACATATTCTTTTATTTTAATTTTGGTTCTACAAAACTTGTTCGGTTATTAGAGGTGTCCGGCTGAGGGACGTGTCCGTTACGAGAGGTTTCACTGTACGCTATATTTTTCTCTTTTTCCCACGAATTAAAAAAAACCTGATTGAAACGTCACTTCTGTTTATTCTGTGCTGAAGCTGTGACAAAATTGCTAAGACACTGCAATAACACTAATAAATACAGTCTTCACCTGATATATTTTTCTCTTGATAACGATTTGTCTTTTATCATGATAAAAATATATCATATATATATATAAAAATATATATATATATATATGGTTGGTTTCTGGCTGCAGACATAATGTATTTTGTATATTCTGTGCTGCAAACCAGAAACCAACCGACGATTTGTCATGTTAAATATATGTATATCAGGTGTAGACGTAGGGTATTATGTGTCGTGCAATCTGACTACAGAGAATATGCGTATTTTTTTAAAACCGCTAGATTACTCTTGTTATTAAAATATTTAAAAATAGACTGGCATCACTGATTACATAAAGAAAATTGCTTTTTTTTATTTTGAGAGGTGAATAATTGCTATACACAACTCCAAGGTCGTTCTAATAAACCAAGAAATTTGCAATTCACTTTCATAAACTGTCAAAGTCTATAAGAAAAATCTTGTTTAATTTCAAAGTTTAGTGTGATACAAATAACAAGAAATATAATCATTTTTATGGCTGCATTTGCAACAAATTAAACCAAATTTTAAACAATAAAAAAAAGCAGCAACAAACAAATCGACATTTTATTTCTGTTAAAACGTGGTGGTGCCAGCATCTTATTTCATTCGTCAAGTTTTCGTAAGTCATTGCAGTTTTCTATTTGCCGGCTCTTCCGTCACAAAGTGATTTTCACAATTTAAAACAAGTTTCCCAGAATTTAGTGCATATAATCATAGTTTCTTCTGTTTTGTTTTTAAAGGTAAGGAATAAAATGCATCTAAGCTGCAATACGCAAAGCACGCTTTGTAGTCATATACATATGTACATAGTTTCCGTGCTTTAAGTGCTGTGCGACTACGAGTCGTGGCAATTTTATGAAATCGTTTCCATTCTACTTTAGAACTAAATCATATTTGATACCTTCTTTTACGAAGGAAAAATTTGATAACGCTAAATTATCACAAAAACTTTTACAACATAATATGTTGTACATTTGTATATGAACGTAAGTTCTTTCATTTACTTCAAAAGTGTCACTACTCAGAAAAACTAGATAAGATACGAAATGCCGAATTATTTTGCATTATTAGCTAAAAAAACGCATTTTTTGAGTTATGACACTATTAAAGTAAATGAGCGATATGTACGTGTCTACATGTATGACAGTACCTTGCAGGAGATTGGGCGTTGTATTGTCTAAAATGCAAGGTTGGCAAACGGTATCGTAAAAATACCGATACCGATCAAATACCGCTAAAATTAGATACCGGTATCGTTACCGATACCGAAATCCATTTCTGTTAGAAAATACCGGTATCCAGACTACCGTTTACGTCTATACCGGTACGTACCGGTATACCGATTCCGGCCAAAAAATAAATGATAGTTGAGTTGTAGTTGCCAAATTTTTATTATGTATTACAACTTTTTTCACCATGAGACAACTGCTTTTTTTAAATCATGTAGTTGTTATTCAGAATACCAAAAAAAACAGTTGTTTAAAAGTTAAGTTGTTTCAGTTTCAATCCAACTTAGTTGAGCTGTAAACCGTAATATGGGCAAAAATTGTTTTCACACTTCACCGTAATATATACGGTTTTTAGAGAAAAAACAACTAAACTTTTATATTTGAAGTTAAAGATTCCTCTCTTGAGGTGAAGAAAATTACTTTTAAAAGGAAGGAAAACATTTTGGTGACCACTGTTGTACCAATTTTGTACTCTGTGTTGATATAAATCTATTAAATTGAAATTTCATCATCCTGGAAGCTTAAATACACCGAAAGCGTATAAATAGAACGCGAAATACATCATACAGGTAGTTTTTTTTTTAGCAAAAAGTCTTCTAACAAAATATTTAAAACAGTCCTGCGAATTGCTCTTATTCAATTATGTTTTATAAACAAAGTTATAAACAATATAGGTCCAGTACAAAAATATTGCGCAAGAACGTGTCCAAAGTAGAAAAGTGTCGAAAAATAAAAGACATATATTTGAAATTTACTGAAACAAGATATATGTGATTCAAAAGGTCTTAGTCTCTTCTTTCTGTATCCATTTATAAATTTAAAATCGGTTGATATTTAAATTAGTTAGAGGTTGATAAGTATCTACGGGTACGAAAACCCGGCTTTTTTTGGAGGTGTCTGAAAAATTTCAAATACAATTTGTATTGTTATACTCGACAATACCTAGCAGAAAAATAATAACACGTCACACGTATTTCGATTTCATCAAAATTGTCACACAGTGCAATATATCAGTATAGACAAAACTTTTATTTTTACTATTTTGTTTAATTAACCAAAATTTATACTTTATATACATAAAGCTGGAACTGCAGTCCCCTTGTTTTACTTTTTTAATAAATTATTTTTTAATAATAGTATAAAACATATATAGAAACAAATAAGTTTACATGCTTTTATACGAGTACATTTGTTAATGTAAAAATACTCCCTTTTTGAAGTAATTTAATAAAAAAAAATTTTTGTTATGCCACTGCCTGAAATAATAAATTTATCAGAAATATCGGTATACCGGTATTATAAACTCGATAACGGTATGTACCGGTAATACCGATACCGAAATTTAAAAAATAATTGTACCGGTATCCATACCGATACCGTTATTTTTTTCGGTTTCCAACCTTGCTAAAATGTAATATTACTACAACAGGAAGAACTAGTGGGAAAAGGGATAAAGCTGTTGTAGAAAATTACTAGTTCTGATGAGTACTATTATATGAAGTAGTTCAAAGTAGAAATGGGTGAAACTACCCGAACACGAACACTAAGATGTCCAACACGTACAAAACACGAAATCAAATTGAATAGCAAACAATTACTTTTTTTATATTCAAATAAATAAAATTTTTTGTTTAATTTCAGAACTTTAAGCTTGCGTGCTTGACGATACAAAATATTAAATTTTTTTTTTATTAGAAACTAATGCATACCACCTAAAAGTAATCATAATTATATTAGAAATTACTATTTTGTATTTAACGATTATAGGTATTCCAAATTTAAACTGCAAAAATCACACTATAATAGAAAAGTGCTACGTGGACAAGGATACACCAAGATGTTCCATGTTACATGTGCTACCTATAGATGCATTGAATTTTTTGATTTTAATTTATACCTCAGAAAATCACAGTTATTTCTTAATGTCAGTAGAAATCGTTCGATTGACAACTTTTATTGCAAACAACAATAACATTAGAAAATTTGTTGTTGTTTGCAATACAAGTTGTCGATGGAACGATTTCTGGTGACATAGTTGGACAGTCGTTAATTTATTCCTCACGAAATAACAGTTATTTTATGATTTTTATTTCTTTGCTCAATTCAATTCAGTTTTATTATTAATAAAATATAAACATGTAAATTTAATTTAACTCTGGCGATAAATTAAATTTTAAGTCCGATAAAATTAATTTTAACACAAAAAATACGCCGTTCTACAGTTTAAAAATTAAAATTTTTTAAGCAAAAAATACAATTCATAAAGTAACTGTTATTTCGAAAGGAATAAATAAAATTTACAAAATAACTTTTATTTTCTAAGGAATAAATAAAAATCTAGAAATAACTTTTATTTTCGGACTAATAAATAAAAATCAAGAAATAATGATTAAAAAGTAATTTTTAAAATAAAATTTATAAACTTTGCGGTCCTGATTTTGATAAATAAAATAAAAACCGAATTTTAACTAGGTAATAAACTAGTTTTAAAGCACCCAATCGGGTACAAATGCAGTAGTAGACGTATACAAAAATGGTACTAGTAATTTTCTAAGCACACTCATTGTTTATTTGTGCATTAAAATGGTATAGGAAAGTTTACATTTGGGAACTAGTGATGGTTGGACTTCTGTGCTAGTAAAATACTAGTTGGACACTAGTTCGATCACCTGCAGGATAAAAATTGTATTCCCAAAGCTTTGATCACAAGTAATGTGCATTATATACATACATACTTTAATACTCTGTCATGTGATAGACGTTTTCCAATTAGTTGCTTCATGTTACCCAAAATTAAAAATAAAATTCTTTAAAATTTTGTATATTTCACTTTTAATTGTTTTCTGTATTATACTAACAATATCAGTTTAGTCCTTTTCAATTTTTTTTCAAAATAAAACTACATACCTACTTGTAAAAATTTTCTTGCAGAAGTAATTCATAGTTAGGAAATGTTAAGTCTAAGCAAAAATATTTTAAAAACACCATTGAAAATGGTTAATCGCTTAAAAAATTGCCAATTGAGACAATTTCAATCAAATATAACATATATTAGGACTTCGAAGATATATCATCAGATTGTAAATATAAATAATTTTTTTAATATTGGTAAACAGAATTTAAGGTATACTATTCTTTCGCATTATTTAAATACATATACATACATACAATCTAAATGACAATTTCTTTTGACTTTAGCCCAGGTATCAGTACTACACGCACTATGACATCTAATGCTGCTCACTTTGTTTTACCCAATACCCAACCAATTGCCGACTTAGAATGTAAAAATGCATTTGAAAATCTAACAGACAAAGAAAAATATTACGCTCATTACTTTAGCAAAGCATCGTGGGATGGTGGATTAATTGCTTTAATACAATCCAGCCCTGAAGGTCCATTGATTTTCTCTCTTTTGCATCGTATTTTTGTTGCCGAACATTTGGAAGATTTAAAGAAAAAATGTTTGTCCAATGGCATAACTGAAGAAGAATTTACTGTAAGCATTTAACTTACTTAAGCTGAAATATCTATTGAAAATACTTATTTTTATTTAACGCGTATCAAAATGAGTACAAATTTTAAAAGGTTGGATTGTTGTTGGTTAGGCACGACAAGGCATATCGTTGCTGCTTAGGGAGCTCATCAGTAGACTTCAACCACAATTCATAAAAACTTATAAAACCCCAATACTTATAGAAAAACTTAATAAACTACAAGAAACTTTTTAAAAAACCCGCAAAAAACAATGTTCAGCATTTGTTGTCTTAATGTAAAAAAGGTAGTTTTTTAATAAACATTGGGGTTTAGTAACTTTTTTTTTTAATTTTGCTCGATTTCTACTGAGTTGCCCAAACAGAGGCCGGATTCCGCTACGATGTATTTTAAAGTATTCACCAATTTCAGTGTTCCCAATTTATCGGGCTTTTTCCAGCTAAAAATTTTGACTCTAGTGTTAAAATAATTCATTCTTATCGTTGTGGAAGCACAAATCACCGAAATTGGTGAACAATTTCAAATTCATCGTGGGCAACAACACAAAAAAAAACTTTTTTAAATTTGTAATAAAACATTTTATATACATACGTATGTAATATTTTTATTGATTGCACATACTTATTTTCTACAGGCATTTTTAGTATATGCTTGTGGGATATTTGCCAATTCTGGCAATTACAAAGGCATGGGAGATAGTAAAATTATACCAAATTTACGCCAAGATAAATTTGAGGAGATTATTAAGCTCTCAGCGGCATTCAGCAATGACTGTCAAGTCTCCAAAATCTTCAACAAAATTATTGATCTCGTTTTTGCTTTAAAACCTCGCAATGAGATTTTGGGTTTTGCACCAAATGGTATTACAACTTATTGGTCTGATAATTGTACAAAGGAAGATGCAGATATTGTAAACGATTGGCTTACTTCAAAGCGTATAGAGCCATATATGTGTCGAACTTTTAAAGTTGAAGAAAATGGTCAAGTCATATATGATATAAAATTAGGTTCTGTGGCAACTTGTGATAAAGATGGCATTACTTTGCCATTAGAGACATACAAAGGAAACAATTTCCGTGTAATCAGAGGCGACTATAGCAAATTATTAGCACGAGTTAACAAAAACCTCAAAGATGCCCAGAAGTTTGCAGCCAATGAAAATGAAATAAATATGATTGAGCACTATATAAAGGCGTTCGAAGAGGGTTCTTTAGCTGATCATAAAGACGGTTCAAGGTATTGGATAAAAGATAAGGGGCCAGTGATTGAAACTTATATTGGTTTTATTGAAACTTATCGTGATCCCGCTGGTGGTCGTGCGGAATTTGAAGGTTTTGTCGCCATGGTTAATAAAGAAAGTTCTGCAAAGTTCGCAGAATTGGTTGCTAAGGCTGAACAATTATTAGAATATTTGCCGTGGACTAAAGAATATGAAAAGGATTCTTATTTGAAACCTGATTTCACTTCTTTGGATGTATTAACATTTGCCGGTAGTGGTGTGCCGGCTGGAATAAATATTCCAAATTGTACGTTGAACTTTTTACGTTTAACTTATATTTGTTTTCCTTAATTAATTTTTTCATTCTTTATACAACAGATGATGAAATTCGGCAAGATGAAGGCTTTAAAAATGTGTCTCTTGGAAACGTTTTAGCTAATATAAACCGAAAAGATCCGATTCCTTTTTTGTCTGATGAAGACCAAACATTAATGAAAGAATATAAAGTGAAAGCATTTGAGGTACAAGTTGGTCTTCACGAGCTACTTGGTCATGGGAGTGGCAAATTGTTCCGTATAGATGAAAACGGCAAATTTAATTTTGACAAGAATACTACAAAAAATCTTATTAATGATGAACCTATTGCTACTTGGTATTTGCCAGGAGAAACCTATGATACAAAGTTTGGTGCAATTGGTTCATCATATGAAGAATGTCGGGCGGAAGCTGTTGGTCTTTATCTGTCACTGAAACGTGATATATTGGAAATTTTTGGATTTAAAGAGCCAGCTGAACAGGAAAACATAATTTATATTAACTGGTTGTCATTGATATGGAATGGTATGGGCGTTGCATTAGAAATGTATAATCCACAATCAAAACAATGGATGCAGGCACATTCAAGAGCGCGTTTTGTTATTATGAAAGTATTACTGGAAGCTGGAGAAGATTTTGTTACCGTCGAGGAATGTGAAGAAGGCAAAAATTTACGACTTATCGTAGATCGCAGCAAAATTGAAACTGTTGGCAAAAAAGCTATGGAAGATTTTCTAAAAAAACTTCAGGTTTACAAGTCAACTGCTGATATTGTTAGTGCTTCCAAAATGTATGAGCATTATTCTGAAGTCAATGAATCCGGGCCACACCCATGGGCAAAGTGGCGTGACATTTGTCTAGCGCACAAAAAGCCACGAGTTATATTGGTACAAGCAAATACCAAAGAAGAAAACGAAAAAGTCCAACTTCTTACATATGAAGCATCCCATGAAGGTTATATTAAGTCATGGGTTGATCGTTATCCTGAAACTGATATCGATGACATATTGGAAGAAATTGTAGAAAGTGATAAAAAATACTTTCCGTGTGCCTATGGTAATTAAAGTAAAATTTTAAAATAAGACGTCTTTAATGTATAATTTTGAGACAAATAAACAATTTATAAGTGTTTAAAAATTTTGTAAATTTAAATTTATTTAGAAATTTATGCTCGTGGACAATTAAAAAATTAAGTCCAATTATTTTTCAATATTTATTTATCTATACAATTGTAAGTCAAACTTTACGCACTTGGCAACCAACAAAGTTGTAAATGTTATGTTCTTCTTTTGGCGTTGGAGGATTAATAATGAAACGTGCAAAGGTTCCACCGTTGTCATCAGCCAAACGTCCTGGATTAATAGCTAGACAGCCATTAACAACCTGTAATTAGAATGGAAGATACATACTTATATATGTACTTTGATTTCGTAAATAGTAAAATGTATTCAACAAAAAATTTATACATATTTGTCTGAAAGCTGCTTATTTAAAAACAAAGATATATTAATGGGGCTATATATGTACATAAATTAAATAAAAAAAAACGGATCAAAATGAAACGTTTAAAATTCTGGAGAATAACAGAATTTGCAAAAATTATGATTTTCAGAGCTCTAGCGGAATGTAAGAAAAGTTAAACTGTATAATGTACACATCGGATATAAAGTAGAAAATAAATTCAGTAAAGTGCGACTGTGACTCGCATGCGAAGGGTTCCGTACGGACACTACATAAGTAATAATATACGAACTTTAGCGATTCTTCTAGTTTTGGCGGTTTTATTTATTTTTGGCGTTTTTTTTTTGGTTTTGGGATTTTTCGGTTTTTGGCGTTTGTTTAGTTTTAGATATTTTTTATGTTTGGCCCTTTTTTTCGTTTTGGCGATTTTTTTTGAGTTGTTGGGTTTTTTTTTTCATTTTGACGATTTATTTGTTTTACGATATTTTTCCAGTTTTGGCGATTTTATAGTTTTATAATTTTTTTTAGTTTTAACATTTTTTAAAATTTCAAGAGTTTGCTTCTTCTTACGGTTTCGAAAATACAGCAAGTTGTCAAAATTACATAGTCAAAATTACATTAACTGATAGAATACACTTTAATTTTTTTTTTAAATTTAGTGTTAATTGTTGTAGTCTGTGTAAAAATACACTAACTTTGCAAATTTCAAGTTCTATATATAATCGTATGTATGTTATATTACATAGGATTTTAAAATTTTAATTTTTAACTGTCATATATTTGTTGTTGTAGCGGCCAAAGTTTCAGGTCAGTAGCTCTTACGGTTCTCGAGAAAACATCCTGCGACAGACAGACGGACAGTTTCACCTTTGGTGTACGGAACCCTAAAAAGACGTAAGTTACATTTAAACTATTTTACTGGAGAAACAAAAAACATTAGTTTTAAGGCTGTCCCACGATGTCACCAACAAACTTTCGATCGACAACTTGTATTGCAAACAACAATAACATTACAAAATTTCTTGTTGTTTTCAATACAAGTATTCGATCGAACGATTTCTGGTGACATCGTGGGACAGGCCGTTAGTGTATTTAGTTGCTTCTTCCTTACTTCTTTTGGCTCTCGTTAATAAATTCGATATTGTTTGGGCATACACCGATGTATTTTCTTTAATTACATCAATCACATCAATCAAAAGGGCGTTTCTGATTTTTTGAAAGTTACTTATTTTTTAATTTTATATTACGATACGTATATACTATCTGCCTTATTCATAAAAAATATTTCTGTTTTATAAGAGGTTTATGAAACAAATTTTCTAATTCATAAAAAATATTTTGATTTTATAAAAGGTTTATTAATCAAATTTCCATAGAAAATGTGTTTCATAAACCTCGTATTAAACAGAAATATTTTTTATGAATAAGGCAGTATGTAGATAAGTGTATATCAGAAACGAATTAAAAATATAATAGAAAAGTAGTTAAAATGGCTTTATTAAAATTAATATAACTGCATACATATGTACATATTTATGTATATACACATACTTACCCTTAAGAAGCACTTTTGAGAACTTGGCAACATTAATATATTTGGAATCATATCAATGTTAGTAAATTTACTAGCCAAGAAGCTATCGAAACACATTTCATCTTCTTTGGGAGGACTTAAAGGGTAGAACGATTTCTGATGTAATAAATAATTTACCACGCGCTTCACTTTGTCACCAGCATTTCTAAAAGAATTTATAAAAGTGAAAACAGGTGAAATAAATGCGATGAAACATTTACGCCCAGTCCCGCGATGTCGACAGGAAACGTTCAATCTATTACTTATACAAAGGTACATATGTATTAGGTATGTTCATTAACTTTCTCAGCAGAAACTAGCAACGAGAGAGTAAAGCATAAATTTACAAAATTACTCTCCCAGATACGAAAAAGTAAATGTTAATTTGTTAACAAATACATAAATGACACAAACAAAATTTTTTTTTATACTATTAATAATTTTTCAGAATTTTTTAGTCTCTAAATTTTTTTCTCTCTTTTGATGCTCTCTCCTTGGAAGCTTTTTGAGTTAAGCATTAAACACATTCACCACAGCAAGCTACCGACTACAAAATGTCAAAAATAGAATACACATATTTATATGAGAATGATTATTTTGACGGCAACAAGGCAACGGGCTACAGGTTGTTGTCTATACTGATTTTGTCGTTGTAGCAAATGCAGTGCTGCCAGTGTAATACAAAATGTTGAATGAATGATATCGTACAATTATTTCATATTATTTACCAGAAACAACCAAAAATGGATGTAAAGAACAAATCGATTAATTTTTGTACTTTTACGTGAAATAAGTACATTTTAAAAGAAAAATTTATTTTTATAAATGCAAAATATATGAAAGTGGCAATACTGAACTATGTATTTGTACTTGAATAACAGGTGTAGATGGTGCTGCTGTCGTCTCCAAAATAATTAAGTAGCTGGCTACGAGGCGACAAATGCTGCTGGCGGCATTTGAAGTCGTGTGTTCGTGTAGCCTGCTGTGGTGAATGTGTTTAATGCATTAATGAAAACTTTCCACTAACAATTGTTACAAGTTCGTTACAATTTTTAGTAAATAAACAAACCTATAGTTTCTTTCAATATAACTTATTGATCGAACTTTTTCTTTCGACGCCGTGTGACAGCCCCTTAATATTTAAAATCGGCTAGCAGAATATATGTACATATATATTTACGTACAGTATTTTTCAGGGACCGTAACTGTTATGCATTTTATAATAGAAGTCAAAACATAACAGTTAAGTTTGGATTTTTATATTTTTTTTAGTAGAAATAATTTTGCATTTTATGATTTTTATTTTTTTGGCCACAAATAAAAGTTGTTTCCTGATTTTTATTTTTTCGAGCAGAAATAAAAATCAATTTCTGAGACTCCGCAGCCGAAAAAAAAACATGGTGGCACTATGTTTATCACTTGTATGATATGGGTATTAAATAAAAGTAATTTTCGGTATTTTCTAATGGAAAAAAGGGTGGAATCCCCACAAATACATATGCATATACATGTATACATATGTATATGTTACCATAATGTAACTTCCATTTGTTTTAGTAAAAATTTAAATCAGAAATTGATTTTTATTTCTGCTACAAAAAAAAATCAGAATAATAATAAAGGTATTCATTTCAGTTTTTTTCTGTTGGAAAAATGGAAAAATGTAATTTTTCTTACAACAAACACAGGTAAAAAAATTCCACCAAAAGTTGAATTTATAAACTCAACTTTTGGTGAATTTTTTTACCTGTGTTTGTTGTAAGAAAAATTACATTTTTCCATTTTTCCAACAGAAAAAAACTGAAATGAATACCTTTAATAATTATTTTTATTTCTGCGCAAAAAAAAAAAATAAAAACCATAAAATAAGAATATTTTTGCTCCAAAAATTAAAAATTTTAAAATAACAATTATTTCTGCTTAAAAAAATAAAAATTAAAAATTTTAAAACCATTAGAGTTTCGTAAAATCTAGTTGAAAACAACTACAATGGTGTGATTGGCCACGTTTACCTACATACATATGTATGTTTTCAAAAATTCAAGAATAATTATTATTTTCAGTCCCTGGTATCTTTGGGTGTTCAGCATCGTTATGTAATTGTCACTTGTTCGAAGGTTAAGAAATTTTTTGTTTGAGTAAATAATGGACCTTATTACGAGTGTCGTATTACGAATTCGACTACGACGATTTTTTAATGGCCTAAAGAACATTGCAGCATTTTTTGTTTAATCTAGTACAAAAATGTCATAGTCGTAGTCGAAATACGACACTCGTAATAAGGCCCAATATAAAAATGTTGTTTGTTTTTATGGTTAAGCATTGCCTATATGCATTTCGTTGTCGCTTTTGGAACTCAGCAGTAGACTCCAACCCAAAAAATGTTTGAATTTAGCCAACAAACTTCGTATGCTTATAGTAATATGTACTATGTTTAGAAGACATCATGAAGCACTTGGTTCACTATCTGAACCACTATTGCGAATTAATTATTTCGATTATTATAATTTTCCTTTCGAATAAAAATCGCTTAGTTTAACACTTACATTTGTAGTTCGTTGTACAGAATATGGTCCACAACATCTGTGGAAGTCATACCAATGGTCAAGCCACTTAAATCAACTATTGAAGGATCTGGAAGCATGTGTACATTTGGAAAAGTTTTTTTCAGACTAATTGGCATTGTAGGATATACACAATCTGCATTAGCATCACGATGAGAAGCCACTACTAAAATTATGGTGTCACTACCAACAGCTTCCACAATGCCTGTGATCATCTTCTCAAAGAAAACTTCAAATGTTTCCGCCAATGTAATGTTATCACTAATAAGTTTATGTTCAGAGTCTATAAAAGGTCCGCACATAATTAACACATTTGGCCTATGGTCCTTTAAGTAAATCACTAAATCTTGCAGAGGATCGTAAACCAAGTCGTCGTCTTGAGTGTAAGGACCTGCAGCAATTACAAAACTCAATTGCTCTGCGATAGATGGAGGTGTTGGCGGATTGAGATTTTGTTCCGTAAACAGTTCTTCAACCATAAAAATATCTCCTTTGGGATTCATGCCGGAAACCATAACAACTTGTCCAGGAAAAATACCAACCGATTTGGTTTTAGTAAAATTAAGACGCACTGTACGACAAGACATTTCGTCGGAGCCAACTAACAATGTGGACGAAGCATCTAAAGGACCATCGTAGTCGCTAAAAATTGTACCAATTGTCTTAATAGTATCCTGTAGGTATCAAAGAAAGACAATTTCATTGTTAAGTGCTTTTGTGTATTAAAATATTTAAAGTAATTGAAAAATAAAAAGCACCTGCGAATGTACGTCCACCTGAGCTAATGGATAGTCTTCTGCATCTTCACCAAATACTTTTTGGCACAAACTTCTGCCAATATTAAAGACACGATCCCCAGCAATTTCTGCCTTCTCACGTAAACTGTCAAACATATATCTGCCATTCGAACTCATGCCCAGATATTCTCCATTATGTTGCAACAATTGTTTGACACATATGTTCGGTTTGGTGGTCAGCATCCATTGGGTATTAGAAATTAAAGTTGGGTTACCAAAAGTATAAACGACTTTGCCAGATCCCGGAGCAGCGGTATGAGTACGTGGTGTTCCACTTAAACAGAATGCATGACGGTATTAAAATAAATATTTGTAACAATGTATTCAACAATAATAAAAAAAAACGTTAAAAAAAGTGAGCAACAGAAATGTAAAATTCCTAACCATATTTTTAAATACATACATACATACATACATACATATGTACACAAGTATCTTAAGTTTTCTAATCTATCTGAAATAGTAACAGAAAATTTATGTATTTCCATGCTAATGTTTATTAAGTCTACCATACAAGTGTTAGTTTTATTTTAGATTTAACATGCCTTTGGCAAGTTTGTGGAAAACACGAGAAACACATAGCCATACATACTAAATATGTACTCGTATGTACATGATGTGTAGTACATTGGAACGGTAAAATAAATGGTAAGTGGGTGGAAGTTTTTTTTCTTCTAAACGTAAAAAGTTTTTCTCAATTTGGAATTGTAATGGCTTTTACAATTTTTTATTTAAAACTTCGTGATCTTGTAAAAAAAGCTATGTTATTCCTTTATACTTTTAGGCTTATAATGCTTGAAAGATATACATATATATAGTCATATAAAATTCAAAAGGCCGTAAGTAAACTTTTTAGATTGCTACAGAAATACACTAATTTACATTATGCATTTTTTTTATAAATTTTATTGAAATTTTACCTAATTTACATTAAGCATTTTTTCATGAAATTTCATGAATTTTGTTGCACGAAACTTTTTCTATTTGCTAATTGTAGCGCTATAGAATCGAGTGACAAGTGAATACCGAAGTTTCCAATTTAACTGTAAAATAAAGAAATTTCTGAAAATCGATTTGAGAGTGTAAAACTGCTTTCACAAAAAACAGTAAAATGTGACTTAAGCACTTTTTCCTTAGTGCCACCAGAGAATGAAAAAAGAATCGTTTTAAGTACTCTTTGAGTATTGGCAGCCAAACAACAGCTAAAAATAATAAACACGCTCATATGCAAACACACGCATTAATTTTAAACCGAATACGTACATATGTATGTATATGTGATTATAAACATCCAACAACTATTTTAATTATAATTGTTCGAACTTCTTTTGTTTCAACATTTGCGATACGAACCTGATCAAATTATAACCCAATAAGCACTCAAAAAATTAAAATTCAAGCACTTGAAGTTTGACTGGAAACAAAGTTGAATTCCAGCATTTTTTCAAGTAATTTTCAAGTCTGAAAATATTTTCAAATAAAAAAACAAACAACATGTATATATTTTCAACCCTTGTCAAATAAATATTTTATTTATTAATAAAAACTAAAATTGTGTTTGAAATATTAAATAAATAAGTGACTTTTTAAAAAAGGTATTAAGAATAAAATGGTAAAATGAAAAGCGAAGACAGATGCGCAGAAAATAGTTGCATTGTTTACGCAACATTTGCCAGAAAATGATACAACACAAAATTTATTTGGAGAAAAAAACGTTGCTGAAGATAATCTTGGAAGTGGAAAAAATAATTTATAAAAGTGTTCGAGTTAAAATACAAATTAGCTAATTGCGCAGTTTCGTTCAACATAACCAATGATGCTGTCAATAATCCTTTGAAAATGTTAAAAGATTATATTGAAGGGTTGCCTCTTGATTGCCGTACTTTAAAACAAGCTCCAAAAGTTCCAGAAGTCGAACAAATGAGTACTGGCGAGTTAATGTTTTATGGAGTAAAAGCTGCTTTAAATAACTTTCCTGCTAAACACAATAACGCTCCATCTGATTTAGATTTGAACTTTAATATCGATGGCCTACCCTTAGCTAAAAGTTCAAATCGGCAAATATGGCCTATTTTGTTAAATATTCATGGATACAAAGATGTCTTTAATGTTGCAGCTTTTTGTGGAGTTCGAAAACCCCCTTCATCCGATATGTTCTTAATATTATTCTTTAATATTATTTTCAAAAATGTATTTGAAATGTTATTACTTATTTATATACAAAAATATAAGCATATATACATACATATGTATATATATATAAATAATAAATTTATTATTAAAAAACAAGTTAATTGTACTTTCTTTTCTAGTTTGTTTTTGAAGCTTGAAATAGGCTTGAATACAACTGTAATACAAGGCTTAATTAAACTGTAATTCAAGGCTTGAAGTAAACTGTATTAAAATGCTTGAAATATATTGTATTTCAAGGCTTGAATTACACTGTAATACAACTGAATTGTTCGAATTGAATTCAAGTTCCCATATCACTGGAGAATGCTATTGAAATAAAGTGTAAATCAAGCATAATTCAACCCTTGACAATTGAATGTGTGGCTTGAATAACAGTTGTTTTACACTTGATTTCAAGCAAAATTGCTTATTGGGAAGTATCCAGCAACTACGTTTTTACATATTTTTTACGCAGCACAAACAACTATAACTAAAATTTATACACTGTATGAGCTACAACCCAATAAGCAATTTGCTTGAAATCAAGTGTAAAACAACTGTTATTCAAGCCACACATTCAATTGTCAAGGGTTGAATTATGCTTGATTTACACTTTATTTCAATAGCATTCTCCAGTGATATGGGAACTTGAATTCAATTCGAACAATTCAGTTGTATTACAGTGTAATTCAAGCCTTGAAATACAATATATTTCAAGCATTTTAATACAGTTTACTTCAAGCCTTGAATTACAGTTTAATTAAGCCTTGTATTACAGTTGTATTCAAGCCTATTTCAAGCTTCAAAAACAAACTAGAAAAGAAACTTGTTTTTTAATAATAAATTTATTATTTATATATATATATACATATGTATGTATATATGCTTATATTTTTGTATATAAATAAGTAATAACATTTCAAATACATTTTTGAAAATAATATTAAAGAATAATATTAAGAACATATCGGATGAAGGGGGTTTTCGAACTCCACAAAAAGCTGCAACAGTAAAGACATCTTTGTATCCATGAATATTTAACAAAATATGTAGGCCATATTTGCCGATTTGAACTTTTAGCTAAGGGTAGGCCATCGATATTAAAGTTCAAATCTAAATCAGATGGAGCGTTATTGTGTTTAGCAGGAAAGTTATTTAAAGCAGCTTTTACTCCATAAAACATTAACTCGCCAGTACTCATTTGTTCGACTTCTGGAACTTTTGGAGCTTGTTTTAAAGTACGGCAATCAAGAGGCAACCCTTCAATATAATCTTTTAACATTTTCAAAGGATTATTGACAGCATCATTGGTTATGTTGAACGAAACTGCGCAATTAGCTAATTTGTATTTTAACTCGAACACTTTTATAAATTATTTTTTCCACTTCCAAGATTATCTTCAGCAACGTTTTTTTCTCCAAATAAATTTTGTGTTGTATCATTTTCTGGCAAATGTTGCGTAAACAATGCAACTATTTTCTGCGCATCTGTCTTCGCTTTTCATTTTACCATTTTATTCTTAATACCTTTTTTAAAAAGTCACTTATTTATTTAGTATTTCAAACACAATTTTAGTTTTTATTAATAAATAAAATATTTATTTGACAAGGGTTGAAAATATATACATGTTGTTTGTTTTTTTATTTGAAAATATTTTCAGACTTGAAAATTACTTGAAAAAATGCTGGAATTCAACTTTGTTTCCAGTCAAACTTCAAGTGCTTGAATTTTAATTTTTTGAGTGCTTATTGGGAATCATACGCATGAGTATAAAAATAGTTTGAGTATTAATCGGTTACACAAGTGAATATATTTATTTACACACATACATAAAGCAAGTTTTGAAACAACCAAAACACATTTGTCCGAATATCTATATTCTGAGTGTAAGCATACTATACGTGATAAAATTTCATTGTGATATCAATTTGACATTCATCATGATATAAATTCATCAGCTGTGGACACTGTTTTAGAATTACCGCGTCTACTGCGAGTAAATGTTATTGCCTAAAATAAATTTTAACAATCTCTTTTTCAGGTTTAAAGCATATTTTTTTTTTTAATAAATAAGAAATTCAAAAATAAAAATAATATTGCACTTATTCTTAATTTGACCAATTTTTTGCTTTAAAAACTATGCAGCAACTAAAAATTTGTGGTTGTGAAAACTAGTAAAATTTAAAATTTTATAACTTTGGAAGAGTTTCAGTTCTTCTATTTAAATCAATCACCTTTAAAGTCATAAAATGCTTTTTATCTTTAAAACTTCTGTAGAAGGATCTATTATCATCAATTCGTATTCGGAGTAACAATTCCCTATTCCACTATTTAAAAAAAATCATTTGCGAAAATTTAAGGTAAAAAAATTAACTGAAAACAAAATAACTGATTTAGACAATTCGAAATTCTCTCTCACTAAACCTATAAAATTTTTGAGTGTTTTCTAATTCATGTTATGCATATCGTCTTGATTGCTAGAGCACTTATAATGTTCTAATCAAGGCTTAAATGTGATTTTACACAACAAAATGTCTGCTTTTTAATTTCTGTAGTTCTTGTAGAGTTATATGTATTTGATGCATATAACTAAATATAAATATATACATATGTACTTTGTTTACAAGGTAAAAATGAGCCATACAGAGAAAATTTAGTATTTTACACATATCTGCCCCCGGTCATATGCTACCAATATTTTGAATTACTTCGCACCTTGTTCTCAAGAGAGTCCATATCAAATTTGAAGATTCTTGCTGTTGTAGCTTTCAAGATATAAAATTATTATTAATTAGTTTGTATGGTTGGTCCCCCTTCCCCGGTCCTATTCTACCAATATTTAAAATTACTTCGCACCTCGCTCTGAAAAGAGTCCATACCAAATTTGAATAATCTTTCTTCCATAGCTTTCAATATATGATATTTCGTTCGTATGGGCGTGGCACAGCCTACTTAGTATGAAAAATAGATAACGACCTATTCTCAGACCTACCGAATACACGTACAAAATTAAAAATAAAAATCGGTTCAATTACAAACACCGTGAAACGAGAATTTTATATTTGCATATAGATATAAAATTTTAGTACACTAAATAAATATACACGGCGATATCAAACTTATTAAATTTTAACTTAACTCGAGTGTTTTCTAATTCATGTTCTGTATATCGTGTTGACTGTTAGAGCACTAGCAATACCCTGATCAAGGCTTAAATAGGATTTTACACAACAAAATTTCTGCTTTTTCATTTCTGTAGTTCTCGCATAGTTTCATGCATTTGATGTACATATGTAAATATAAATAAATATCGTGTCATAGCCGCCAAAAAAACTTAAACGACATAATTTTCGAACTTAAATTTTTGACCAAAATTGATTATTTGTGATCGTAAATAATCGATTTTCGCCAAAAAAAGCAAAGTCAAAAACTGTGTCCGTTAAGGTTTTTTGGCTGTTATGACTCGAAATGCACTTTTGTTACAAAGCAAAAAGGACTCATACAGAATATTTAGTATTTTACACATCATACACCAAAAATTTAAGGGTTATATGCCGATTTAATAAACATAATAATGCGCTAAATCGAAGTGGGGGAACTTCAACAAGTTTAGTCTCCTCTGCTAGAACGAGTCGTCAGAATTTTGCTACATTTGGTTGTTGTTGTACAGTCTGATACAGAGTTACGCCTTTGCGTACCTTTAAGGGGAAATTGTCGAATTTTTCAAGAAAAAGTTTTGAAGCAAAATGATGCGAGTGTCTTCCAGCATTCTATAAAACGGACGAAGTTAATACATATTTCGGTTCGAATTTTTTATATTTGAACTTTAATGTGCGAAATATTGGGTAGTATGAATAAAAAAGTATTTACCTTTTACTTAAAAAATATAATAAGAAGTAATAATTCAGAGTACCCATTATGTATGAGTTACATATGTGTATTTTATTTTTTCTATAGCGTTAAGCGAATAATTCACTAGATTTTATTTGCAGTCAATAATTTGATAATACATATTAACAACTTCAATAGCAAAAAAACAATTTGTAAAAAATATTCTACAGCAATTTTATGGTAACAAACAGGACAAGAAAAAAACTTCAATCTTAAATTAAAAGAGCCACAACGTGTAGGAGTATGATATGGAATGAATTTTAAAATATTTTCCATATAAACGAAGATGGAAAAAGAAAACAAAAATTAATATGTCAAATGTCATCACAAATACGGTTTCAGATCTCTGAGTAGCTTAATACTCCTTGGAGAAAATGCAAACGAATATTGAACATTAAATAAATTAAATGTTTATATTTTTCCGTAAAAAAAATTAAACTGAAAATATACCAATTGCTATATCTATATACATATACATACATACATACGAGTACTTATGCATCTATTTAATGGAAGCAGTTGTTTTTATGCATTTGCATTTGCATCATGACTTATGGTGTGTCTAGTGATTTTATTTAAATTTCTGTGTCACTAAACTTTGTGACCACTAAAGTCACTTAAACACCACGATTATTTATTTACGAGTAACATTTTGTTATGGTTGTTGTTTGATATTGATGCTATTGCATTTTATTTGCCTCTGTCCGTGTCTGTTGCGTCTTTTCATGCCACATTGCATCCACAAATTATAATCATGATATGACGAGGACTTGAAAAAATATGCTTCCAAAATCTGACGTTGTATGCAAAGCCATTCATGCTGCATCCAACAACAATAACAATTACAATAAAAAAAATATGTACCTCTAACTTAAACACCATCGAAGGTTCAAAAGATCGCCCTAAGCTTTCTCCCCCTTTTTTCAGAAACTTAAAAGGAAAGCAACTAGAAATTTGTATGACTCGTACTATTTGAATTGCTTTCGTTTTATTGTAGGCATGAATAAACGGATTTCTATAAGCCCACAACAACAAGAAACATTTGGAATTTTCAAATTTTGACTAAGCCTGCAATTGCATAATGCCTCTAACCACTTACACTACATCTTTGGTTCGAATTTATTTATTTCCATTGCATTTGTAAAACTGTATGTAGCACACAACATGAGGCAGTAATCACGTTGCGAACACGATTCAACACTCTGGAGTGTAACATACATACGTGCCGTGCAGTCCATACTACTAAAATATTTAGAAAAAAAAACGAAAAAAAAAATAACAAAATCTTTTTGGAACAATTATTAAAAGTTGTGGAAAACTTTTTTGCTTTTTATTGCAAAAACAAAACCTAATTTAAGGCAAACTCACAGCAAAACGTTCGTAGGCCTAATTTTAACTAATAGTCAACCATCAAAAATTAATTAAAAACTATTTTTATTTGAGATATAATGAATGGAGTAACGGGATCGTCATTTCTTGGGGAATGGAGCTAAAAACGATGCCATGCAAAGTTACGTTGCAAAATCGTGACGACTCCATGGTGACCATTTCCACCTGTGACAATCTTTAAATGAACAAATGCATTTTAACAATCAGTGACCATTCATTTTGTTCTTGTCGTCTTTTTTTAACTTCACTGTATTTCTGCTTTCGAGGTTAGCTTCGAAATGCTTTTAGCTGGTATGAGTCAGCATTCATGTACATACATAATAAATTGACTGAATAGCTTAAAATAATGTTACTCCTTAACTGTAGAGGCGCTGTAAAAATTACCAAAACGCGCTGTAAAAATTGGAAATATAAAACTATCTTCTCTCTCTCTCTATCTATCGAATATTCGTATTCGTATTCGAATTGTCGAATATTCGGCCATTTTTAGATATTCGTTTCCGTATTAGCCAAATTCAGACGAATACGAGTATTTTCCCAAAGAAATTAAATAAATAAATGCATAAATCCTAAACGAAATTTAAATAAATGAAAACTTGTGCTTTGTATCATTTTCAAATATTATTTAATTACGATCAGTAAAATTTTGGGTAGTTTTTATTAACTTTAAATTACGCCAACAGGAGTATGAAGTCCTTTTTCATAACAATTTTTTAGTATTTCATATTGCAGGCGTAAATAGAACCCCAATTTAATGTCTAAAAATTTCACATACAATATTCGTATTCGTATTCGTATTCGCGAATATCGTTTCGTACAAAGGGATCTGTTATTTGGATTCAAGTGGACTCATCAATATCCACACATTATCTATATATCGTCGTTTGGTTATTGGTTTGGCTGCAGACATAATGTATTTTGAATATACTGTGCCGCAAACAAATAACCAACCAAGAGTCTTATTGGATCAGACTTGGAAGCAAGACTTATTATATAGCAAAATCAGCTTTTTGGAGTTATGCCTATGTTGCAATGAAGGAGCGATATGTACTATGTAGTTTAATAAACTAAATTTTTTTTGGTTCTTCAAATGCTGCTCAATTTTGGTTCATGTCATGTTGGGAGGTTAATGTTTTATAGCACCGCTTGGAAAACGAAAATTTTCTAGATAAAAAGTAGTCTTTGTGAGCTATTAGGGGCCTAGACACGTTCAAATTATATTGAAATGCTTACAAAGATGTTCAGCTCTACCGAGGAGGGCGCTCTGATGTTACATTAGGATTCGTATCTGCTGAAGTCGGTATAGTTCTGTGACCTACAACAACTTGATACAAATCATACAAATACATCAGAAAAATGACTTTTGGATACCGGGGTCGAACCCATAACATGCGGTTTTGTAGTCAACGTGCTAACTACTTCAGCCAACGCCACCCGGTATTATCAAGTCTGAATTAGCTGTTGGCCAAAAACTGATGACACCATTTTTTGAGGGCACACTGATTTTCGAAATCTTTGAAGGCCCATAAAAAGACTTGCGTCACCAAAATTGCAAAACTGAGCATTTGGTTTTACTACCCATTAGTAGTACTCGTACTATCGAATCCAAGCCGTCAAAACAGTGTGGATTTTTCTCTGTTGCACAGTGTATTAAAACTCTAGTCTTGCAAAATCGAAAATATTTTTTTCGAGTGTTAAAAACAAAAAGATAAAAATAATATAATAAATACATACATACATATTCACAACATATGTGAATATGTAGTTGTGTACATACATATGTATGACTCGGGGTGTTATAGAGGCTTAAAATAAAACTAAAAATTAAAAGAAAAACTCAACTTTAACCAAAACCCCCATAGTGTTGTTTAAATATTATTGGTATGTAACACCAAATGTGTGTATTTATAAAGCGGTGCAATAAAACACTAACCTCCCAACATGATATGAACCAAAGTTGAGCAGCATTTGAAGAACAAAAAAAAAATTTAGTTTATTAAACTACATAGTACATATCGCTCCTTTATTGCAACACATGCATAACTCCAAAAAGATTGTTTTGTTTTGCAGAAAATAAGATTTAAGTTTTCAATTTACATACAACTCAAAAAATATATAAAAACTATTATATGGTCAAAAGTGACTGGAAATTTAACAACAGATTCAATCCAAAGTGTAATAATAACAATTGGTCTTATTACCACGACATACATACAAATTTGTTCTAGGATTATTTTAATTTCTATGTTGACAGTTTGGGTTAAGATTTTATAATTTTTTTAAAAGGATTTAAACAGATGGGGTGAAATCAGCTGACGATAAACCATGCTGATAACGCCACTTGGTACTAATATACTTTGATTAAATCTAAGTCCTAGTTTACACAATGCAAGTCTTATTGCTAAGCTGATTAGTTTGTAGGGGAGAGAGAGACGAGGGGAAAAGAAACGAGTACTCAGCTTCATGTACTGTCAATACGTTTTGCTTTCTCATTCGTAATGTTAAATAAAATAAGACTTGACTTGTGTGGACGCCGATGAAAGTTTAAAGAAGAAAATATGATAAGCTTAGCAATATGACTTGACTAGTCTGAACTGGGACTTGGTTTAAATGTAAACGTAAGTCTCAGTTAGCCAACTATAATATAATGTGACTGCAACGGTAGGAGACAGCTGATCGATATTGTTATATGAAAAGTATCGCACATTCCGGTTACGTTACTTTACATCTCTATAACCATTTTCATTACTTTTCATATAACAATATCGATCACCTGTTTTCTACTGCTGCAGTTACATTCCATTACAGTCGGCTAACTGAGCCTTTAGACCAACGAGAATGTTACAACCAACAGCGAGTGTTTATTACAAAATGTTTAACGTAAGCGAGTGTGCATGAGATTTGTTCATTATTTTTACACTCATGCAAGAACAAAATGTTACTCGAAGTCCCATTTCCAATACATACAAGGTGGAAAAATATTTATAAATAATTTTTCCCATATTTTAAAATGAAACATTTCTGTTCTAATTTTTAAACTTGAAAACGATAATGATGATAAATACAGTTAATATATATTAATAGAGATGTCTGATAGCTCATCTTATAAATAGGAAAATATGTAATTATGCAAGACAGACTGGCTGGTTATACTGTCTGTTTCATAATTGTTATTAAAAAGCAACTTCAGTTTTTACCATTCAATGGGTACAAAGGAGAAATTCAAAGCAAACTAAACTATTTATAGAGACTATCTCTGTCTACCTACCAAACTCCGGAAGTAGCAAATCTCGTCTTTAACATGCATTTCTGTTGTTTCTATTTCCATCATGTCTTCTGTAAAAGAAGGCCAACAGAAAGTAAAATATCTTTAAGATAGAGATTTTTACAAAATCGACTCGTATAATTACACTAACTTGGCTGACTTCTAGGAGTACGAGTAATCATTATTAATTCATATGATTGCGTTGTTCATATTTAATGAAACATGTTTTATGAAGGAAATATGTAGATTTATATAAAGATTTGTATGATGACTTTGCTAGAGAGTGGATGTTTTCGAAATATCTTGAGAAATGTTTATAGCTACGTGCATATCACTTAAAAAAAAGGTAATAGTAATGATAATACGAGTAGAACAAATGAAAAAATGCGTAACGGATGCTTTCAGTGGTGCACGGCGGAAGCGATTTTTCTTTTTTCTTTTTTTCTCTTTATGGTCAACATTTTGAAAGCATTATTATTTAATTTAAGCAACTTTTGACTCTTGTTTTAAAATTTTAATTACAGAGGAATGTGTTATGGTGAATTATGGTATTTAATTTATACTGAAAGTTCTACATTCGGCGTTGTTTGATTAGAACTTGCTTAATTTTTATTGGGTCTTTTATTTGGGGTATTATTGTTGTTTTATTCTCTTGAGACTCTCTTCCGTTACCTTCGAATATAGAAAGTTAGTTTACTTTTAAACTTTGGAAGTTATTTCGAATCCCAGCGAACACATTTTCGGCAATTGTTGCCTACATAAGAATTTATTTGTACCATTAAAATGTATTGGGACTGTTTTATACAGTCGCAAAACTAGCCGACTTGTAAATTTTTGCGAATCAAAAATCGTAATATTTATCGCTATATTTATTCGTTTAAAGTAGCGATAATGTCATTTTGTAATTTCTTTTTTACGATAGTATACAGCTGTGTTTTACTCACCATTTAATTCAATATCATGTGGCATCTCTGCACACAACGTCAAATTAAGCGAAAAGCACAAAGAAGAATAACCAAATACCTCTTTTAGACACGGAAAGTTTACTTTGCAAAGTCTTAATTCAGCTGGGAGACAGACAGAAAGAGATAGTATTTCTTCCTCTGTTTTTCACACAGCTGAATTAAGACTTTGCAAAGTAAACTTTCCGTGTCTAAAAGGGGTAAAACTAAATGAATTTGAGCTTATGTGACACAGAATACACAGAAGTGAAAAAAGTGACAGGTAAAAAAGCTCCAATCAGGTTTTTTAAAATTCGTGGAAAAAAAGAGAAAGGTATAGTGTATTTGATACTGTAGTGCATTACTACTTACCAATTAACACAGCTAATAAAAAGCGTTCTAATTTTATTGCACTAGAAAGAAGAATCAAAGCAAAAACGCCGATAAAATTTGAGGGAAAACGAGACAAACAGAAAAATACCCTTATCTTTCGGCTCGTGACACTTCTGTATGTTTTGTGCTTATAATTTTACTGAAGAGCAAGTCGCTAAGTTTTATTTATATTTCTTATTGCATAAAAAAATTGCTGAGTCCAGGTACAGATGTATACTTAAAAAAATCACTTTGGTGGAAACTGGCAACCCTACAAAATATATCTTTTAAGCTTCAAGGCGCTAGGTTATTAAGTTTTTTAGGAGCTATTAAAAATCAGTGAATTTGTAAACATGGAAAAAATCGGTCACTATTGTGTAAATATTTGTATGCTCTCATTGGAAAGGTCTTAGTCCAACCAGTATTAGAGCCGAGCGAGATAGCCTGCTCCTTCGCTTACAACTATAAAATATTAAACGAGGCCTTACGATCTGCCAAAAAGAAATAACTTAGTTGAGGTGATCGCGCCAAAAAAGATTTAGAAAATTTAGAACATGGTATTGAATGATCGAGGGCTGAAGGTGCGTGGGTTAGCTGAAATGATAGGCATTTTAAAAAGTTGTATACATAGCATATTGACCGAAAACCGAAAAATGAGAAAGCTGTGCACTATATGGGTGCCCCATTTGCTCACAATTGAACAAAAACAGGGTCGTGAAGATTTTTTAATAGAGTATTTGTTTATGTTTCACGGCAATAACGCCGAGTTTTTGCGTCGATTCGTAATCGTGGATAAGACATGGGTCAACCACTTCACACCTGAGACAGAGGAACAGTCAAAGCAGAGGACTGGAGTATCGTGCCCCAAGTTCGCCTTCTTTGGAGTTCCTTCTGCTGGCAAAATCAGGGCGTTCTTTTTTTTCTTTAAAAAGGAAAAGTAATCAACGGCGAATAATGTTTAAATATTATGCAGCGTTTAAGTGATGAAAATAAGGAAAAAAGGCCCCATTTGGTAAAAAAAAGTGTTGTTTCATTACAACAATGCATCTATTCACCATCCACTACTGAATAAAAGTTCGAATTGCTTCATCACACAAGTTGTTAACGGCTCGGTGGTAAAAGACCAAGCCAAAAATGAAGAGATGTAGTCTGCGGTAGATAGTTATTTTAAGAAGCTAAACAGTTCTTATTTTAAATATGGTATCGAGCTAAAATAAGACTATATTGAGAATTAAAAAAAAATTTTCCAAGTTTTTTTTTTTGTTTTACCAAAACTACTTAAGCACGTGAAAGTTATGTCTAGGATTTATCAATAAGTGTCCCATATAAGTTACATGTGTATTATAAAAAAAAACGTTGGAACTTATAGCCTTTAATGCATGCACTTCATTGGAACCAGCGATGCCAACATGGTGCTTTTGGCACTATTTGTAGTGCTTTTTGAAGACTCAAAACGCCAAATTATGAGCTTTAGTGCCAAACTAAGAAAAAGCACTCAGAAGTGCTTTCAAAAAATTTATGTATTTCTAAAAATTACTTTGATAAAAACTTTGTGTATTTATTGTTTTCGGAGTACAGCATACCTTTCTCGTCTGATATATTTCCTTAAAGATGTTATTTATTTCAAAAATAGAGAATAGTTTAGAAAAGATTAAACATTATTAAACTTCACTCGTTTGAATATTTTCTCGTTTTTCACGTCAGTGCTTTTTACGCTTTTTAGATCTCAAAATTACGCTTTGTGGTGCTTTTTTTAAATACTGATGTGCTTGTTGAGCCAAAAAAGTTGGCATCACTGATTGGAACTAACTAATTTTGTTTTCAAGTTATTTAGTGGTTTTTATTCAATTCGAGAGACTTTTTCTACACTCCCTACTTTTACAAAGAAAAGATTATTTGAATTTTAAGATATCAGCGAAAACTTTTAGTACAAATTAATGAATCAAACCAATCGTTAGCACACAAATTAAACCGCTTAATTACACACCACATACATAAGTTTTTGAGAGTATAAAAAATTATTATCCTGCATTTATTTATGTTTAAAATAATTGTTTTAAGGTTCTGCCTGCAACAAACGTCACTTATTGGCATGTACCTCTACTCGTATAATGTACATAGTGTTCATATATTTATGATCAATTGTAAATTTATGATTTAATGTATTGCTAACTGTAGGCCATTTTGAGATAAACCCGCGAGTATTCGACTGAGTATCGACATTGTACAACGTATTTGCAAGAATGGCATAAATAGTATTTATTGTATTAATAAACAATAGAGATAGACAAAAAAGACAAGCAAATAGTCAAACTATAGGAATATTATTGTACTTACATTGGAGAATAACTAGCTGGACTGAAGAGGGCATCATTGTGGCGAGCAGGTGTTCTGGCCAAAGCACTTTTAGCCTGTAACAAAATGAATTCAAAGCGGAAGAGAATTATGAAAGAAATATCAAAGAAAAACATACAAACATTTTAAAATACAATGCAATAATATTAAAATATGATCTTCAATATACATACATACATACTTATTTACCATAAAAAACAACATTTATTGTGCAATAATCAAAGGAGAAAACTATAAAATAGAACTACTACTAAAAAATTTTGGTTATACATACATACATACAGAGCAGATACTTTTCGCTAAAGCAAATCCATATAAGATTTGAAAAAAGAAAAATATACATATGAGTAAAGACTTGGTTTTGACTTGGTGGTTCGCTTATATTTATTCAAAAAAGGAAATGGTGTTTCCATTTAGAAACTGTTAGCAGCTGTTGGTTAAATATGAAAACATATTGGAACTTTTTTTTTAAGTTAGTAGACATTAACAAATAATAACATCATTATTAAAAGTGATTTATTTCAGAATAACAAGGATATTGATATCTTGAGTGAAAATTATGCAGAATTTTAAAGATTTCGAATTATGTTCTAAATATGTAATAAAAAATCATCGATCAGTACGTTTCTTAATACATACATACATATGTACATACATATATAAAAATATACGCCTGAAAATGAAATATTAACGGGCCTATGTATAAGCAAAAGTTGACATGAAGTTAGCATAAGTCGTAAAATTGAACATGATCTTAAAGATGAAACTTCACATTAGAAATCATGTTAGGATTTAGGGGTTGGTTAAAATTAGGTAATGCGACAATTTCTAATGTCAAATGGTATGGAGGAACCCGTTAACACCTAATTCAATTTCGTCACTTATGCTAACTTCATGCCAATTTTTGCTTATACATAGGGCCGTAAGAGTACAACGCAGCACTGTACTTGCAGGACATCCTACAAATTCATTAAATACGGAGCAAAAAAAAAACCCAATTCGTATAATGATCTTTTTTATCATAGTTTTATATAATAATTTCAAAAAGTGACTGATTTTGTTGAATCAGTTTGTTAGATTACAATCTAATAATAATAAATTTTTAAAGGTTATGATATTTTGTATATGAACTAAACGGGAGTTTTATCATACATAGCACAGAGGAGTATTTGAATGAAAAAGGCAAAAATTAATTTAAAGAAATATTAAGAACTAAGTATGCAGTTCGATACACAACAAAATTTTACATCATATTGTAAATTTGAGATACCTCCTCTTGCCAATAAAAGCTGATAAGTCTAATTTTTATGATATTAAGGCATAATTAGTACATTTTTTTATTATTGTCATTGTGTATGAACAAATTTGTGAAAAAAATTTAATTTTTCAGAGATGGGATTAGTTTCTTTGTGGGGAACTTTTTTCCCTTTGCAATCTAAGCAATCTAAACTAAAAGAACAGTATTGGCCAGCTTTTTGGCTCAAATACTCCTCTGTTCATCGATTGCTTTCTTCTTCTTTTTTAATGCAATTGCTTGCATACATACCTTGAAGCAATTAAATGTCATTTCAATTAAATTCGACAAACAGATAACTAATTGTGGATGTTGTTAACATATCCGATGTAATACCTATTCAAACTTATTCTAGTTGTCGACATCGAAATCACTTTAGCACAATACCAAAAAAGAAAACAACTGACTCCTGTTACCAGTGGTCTAATTGTCTCTTTCGATAACGAGCTGATTCGATCACGTTTTTTCAGTTTGAGATTATTTCATTCTATATCGAACCATATTGTTACATTGTTCGATAGCGACTGCCATAATCTCAAACTAAAAAAAAGTGATCGAATCAGCTCGATATCGACAGCGACGATTAGACCCCAGGTTTATGCTATTTTCTAGGTCTTGGGGAACGAAAATTATTATCAGTAGCACAAAATTGTTCACGAGAGCGAGTAAACAAGCCCAAATTTTTTGGTATTGTGCTAAAGTCATGTCGATGTCGACAACTGGAATAAGGGTGATTATTATATTATTGATTTCACAAAGTTTTACAAATTCTATCAGAGCATATTTTCGGTGCCACTATAAAAAATATTAAAAAAGTCAGTAAAGTGCGACTTTTATTCGCCCACAAAGGGTTCGGTACGGACACTACACACATACTTATGTACATATGTATGTAATACTATACGAACTTTTGCCTATATAATCAAAAATCTAACCTGCCCCCGTATTCCGTAAGTCGCTAAAGCTAAAGCTAAATTAGCAAATTAAAAATTTTTTCCTATGATATAAAACACTAAAATTTCGGCGAATCACATTTTTAAGTCATTGCCTGATTTATCAATACACGTTTGAAAATTGTATTTGTAGCCGAAAATCGAGAAATCGACTTTATAGATTTTTAGCGATAGAGATTTAGCTTTGCGACTTACAGAATACGGGGGCTGATGTACATTTTTAGTTTTGTTTTGGCGTTATTTTGGATTTAGCGCTACTTTTTTCGTTTTGCCGATATTTTTCGGTTTTTGTCAACTTTTTTAGTTTTAGCGATTTTTTTAGTTTTGGCGATTTTTTCGGTTTTTGACAATTTGTATCTGTTAATATTTCGTTTTAGCAATTTTTTTAAGTTTTGGCGCTTTTTTCGTTTTATTGATATTTTTTTTTTGTTTTTTGTCGACCTTTTTACTTTTGGTAATTTTGTTGCATTTTAGCGATTTATTTTATTTTTGGTGATATTTTCCATTGTAGCGCTTTTTTCATTTTGGCAATTTTTCTTTTCGGTATTTTTTTCAATTTTGGGATTTTTTAGTTTTAGCGTTTTTGAAAATTTCCAGAGTTTGTCTCTTACGATTTCCAAGATGCAGCAAGTTGTCAAAATTACATAGTGAAAATTACATTAACTGCTTGAATACCATTTAATTTTGATTTTTTAAATTTTAGTCAGCACCAAGTCCTGGTTCACACACACATCAAGTTTACTTCATGAGTTTTAGTTGAATTTTCTTTTGAACCTGTATTTGCGTTCACACACCGCACGTTCAAGTTTGTTTAATCAATTTGCGTAATACGAATGACAAAAAAAAAACAAAAAAAAAACGAAAAAACAAACTTGATTGGTACGAGCAAAGCTGTACCCCTAGCCATTCTCTTTTTCTCTTTCTCCTAAAAACTCAAGACTTGACGAGTCAAACCTAACGTGTGTGAACGGACAAACTTTTACATATTCGTTGAAAATTTCAGGTCCGTAGCTCTTACGGTAGTCGAGAAACCAGCCTGCCACGGACAGTAACGAAATGCTAACAAATTCATTTATGGATATTTGTTAGTTGATCATTCAAAGACTACTGAAAAGATTTGAGTGGTTTAGCAGACATCTGATAGAGAAAGGGACTTATTTTGTTTAAATTAATTTTGAATCTTAAGAGACATTCAATGCGGAAAATAAATATATATAAACTCTATAACATATGTCTATTTTTTCTTTAGCATAAAAATAGTAAGTAACGTCAAGTGCGCGCGATTAAATGTGTATGTACATATTTGAACTTTGTAAAGTCGCATTGCACTGTATTAGTGGCAGAAAATAAAAAATAGAATGCAAACATTTAAAAACTTTTGAAAGTCGCTGTCGATCAGATATAAATGTTAACAACTCGAGGTGAAGAGGAAAAATAAAACAACTAACTTCAAACAAGCAATACAGTATATTAAAATCTATTCGTGCTGTTTAGAGGTGACTTTGAAATTTTCAGCAAACTTAATTAAACAGTGCCGAGTAAAAAGCATAACAGGCAACAATAATCGTTGTTACGACTATTTCTGCTACTTTCAACAGCTTGTTGCTCTTGTTGCCTACAAACGTTCCTTGCAATGATTGGCATCACGAGCAAACATACTCAACATAACTTTTGATGTTGTTTTATCCTACTATGCACTTTCAACAAATACTGCTGCAGAGGATGTCGCAGTTTGTGCAACATCACGATGCAACAGCATAAAGAAAATTTGAAGTGGTAAAAGCATTAAACTGATTTAAAATGATATTTGCTCCCGCACTAAACATTAACATGAACAGCAACAATATCAAAAGAACTGCACATGAGTATGACAATAGCCACCATTCACAAATGTAGAAAAGAAACCACGACGTACAATATGGTTTTTTATGTAGCGTATGCTGCAACTTGCCAGTTGTATCATCAATTTAATGTTAAATATCTATTGTACGGATAAAGCAAAGTAAACACTCTTGTGTGTGAAGTGCACAAGTGCATTTTTCTTTCAAAAAGAGGTTGCAAAGATGTCATTACGTTGCAAACTGAAATTATTTACAAAGTTCAAAATCTCAAATCCAACGGAAATGCGTTACATTTGTTTGCAACAAATAAACAAACACTTCATTTCAATAATATTTGTTTGAGCAGTTCTTAAAAGAATGCGATAATTTTCAATTAAGTTACCGATCGCTTGTGGTACTTAATTATTTATTAAACAAAAATCATATAGCTCATTTACGTAAAGAACGTCATAACTCAGAAAATAAATTTTTTGAGTTAATGATGCATAATTAAACCTCATATCGTTATTCATATAGTGCAAAAATTTCATACAAATATCTTGTTTACTCAGCTCTTGACAGAAAAAAAAATTTCCTGTCTTCATTAAGTTTTGTGTAAATTAAAAACTTTACACTCGTTTTCTGGCTAACTAGTTTTTTTGAGTTATAACGTTTTTTGAATAAATGAGCGATATGCAAGGTAAAGAAAATGAAATTAATGAAATGTGAAAATAAGGAAAGTAAAGGGCAGTAAAATATTTATATGTATAGATACTTAAATGACATAAGTAAGGCCGGGTTTACATCTGTGTGCCATGTGCCACACAAGCGTAAAAAGGCGTAACCACTAATTACTAATGAAAAACTGTTTGATTCAGACATGTATTTATTAAGTTAAATAGTTCCATACATAACTAATAGACAATTTTATAGAATCCAACATGACTGGAAACTGTTTAAATCAATAAATACATGTCTGAATCAAACAGTTCTTCCTTAGTAATTAGTTGGTTACGCTTTTTTTGGGCAAATGGCACACAAGAAATGCCAGATGTAAACTCAGCCTAAAGGCTCATTTATCCGACTGTAGTGTAAAGTAAAAGTATCGTAGGAAACAGCTGATCAATATTTTTATATGAAAAGTAGGCTACGTTACATTACATCTCTATAATCATTTTTATTACTTTTCACATAACAATATCGATCAGATGTTTCCAAATGTTGCAGTTACTTTACATTACAGTCGGGTAACTGAGCCTTAAGCCTCGTAAAATATTGCGTTCAGAAACTTTATATCCGGGAATTCTGATTAAATTTTGTTTTGATTTGTGTTTAGTAAATTATATATGTATGAATGTATATATTAAAATTCATTGATTTGCAGTATTAATTTTTGTTGATGGTTTGCTTGATATAAATGTCTTCCTAAATTTTTAACAAAAATGATCAATATCATGTCAAGTATAATTTAATAAGTTTGAGGAGTACATAATAGAAGTTAATATAAATAATGTTTTTTTTACAAAAAAATTAAAACGAATATAGTTACATTAAAATAGTTAAGTTAACAATTGTTAAACTTATAACAAAGACCCAGCTGGGCTTCCGAGTGGATGTGTGTTGCAACACCACCAACCTGCCTAATGAGAAACTTAATTGTAACAATTCCCTAAAAGCACCAATAATTAATTTGAGAGCATCCGGTAAAAAATACTTGTGTGGCAACACTCTATTCTTATGAAAACAATGTATAGAAGTTGTTGTTGTTTTTTCAATTATTTACTTCTTACAACTACAGTTCGAGCTGAAATAAAATCAGCTATAATCGTAAAGTAAGAAACCTAAAAACTTGTTTATATTATTGAGTTGAGCTTATAATTAGTTTAAATGAAAGCTTAACATACATATATGTACATATATCTCTTCTAAGAAATCTTTCAATAATCAATTTCAATGTACTTTTAAGGAAAAATATTTTACTAAATAAGTATAGTAATAATTACTGCGTTAAAAAACATAGTTGTAACAATTCCCAAAAAACACAAATTAAAATAGTTTTAGTTAATTTTGATTACTATTCGAACTTAATTTGTTTCTATATTTATGATTTGAACAGGTTACAAAAAAGCTTTCAGCAAATTGAAATAAGATGAATCAAAACAATTCACATATTCTATTTGCAATGATGGCTGAGCATATAAAGCAGAAATCTACATCAACTGACACAACACAAAGTGGACTAAACACAGAAGAACGCTGATGATGAAGGTTTAGTGGCCTTCGAAAACGGCTAGTTGTTCCGTTCAACTATGTGTTGTTAGTCAGAATATTTACAACCAACTTTGGTGTTATTTGTTCATTAATAATTATCACAAGCAATTTGGCTTACAAAGCGATACGAACTTTAGCCTGTTCAAATCATAAATATAAAATAGTTTTAATTTGCAGAAAATTTCAAATTGTCTAAAGATTCAAATAAATGAGTGTCAAATTATCGAGGGTACACTGTAATTCCGAAAAATATTGCAAATAATAAAATTAAAAAAAAACCAAGATTACATTCTTTTTATTTATTCCTAGTTGTAACGATTTTTTAATTCAAATCGCTTTTTAATATTGAATAGGTATAAAGATTTATATAAAAAAAAGTAAAAAAGTACAATTTTGTGTTTGCTATTTACTTCGCTTTATCAACGTTTAGTTATCTTTTCTTGTGTTGGTAACAAGTGACAGCATTAACTTGCAACAGGTGGAATTTTACTTACTCACTAACATGTACATACATACATATTTATGTGTGCGTTTGTGTTGCGGTTGCAACAGCACAGCAACAGCAACAGCAACAGCTTGTGTTTTTTACCCTACAGAACATGCTACGGACAACAGGTGTCTTTAAAATAAATACGAGTACCTACCTGTCGCATTAGGAATTTCTAATACGAGTATAAAAAAAGTAAAATAAAGGAAATTTGCAATAGTTAGAAGAAGAAATTCATAAGATAAGAAATGTATATTTTTAAAATTTTTCTTACATATGTATGTAGAGTATTCATGACAACTTTATTAGCCGCACTAATTGAAAAAATTTGCCGTTTGAATTGTGGGAACACTAGAAATGTAACAAGATTGTTATACTATGTTTAGACGGTACGTGCTTCGCTCTCTATTCATGCTTCACGCCCCAATCATGACCGAATCCACTTGCTTCGCCATACAAAATTATGAGAGCGAATCAAGTAGATTCAATATGAATCTACTTGCGAAGCACGTAAAATTGGTATCTTCTCTAACTTTTATCGCAGTTAATCGCCACTTTATCTGAACTAGCTATCAAAACAAAATAGGTATATGTGTATGTGTGTGTTTGTAAACAAATAAAAACAAACCAAAAAACATAGATGTGAGTTTAATATAAATAAATTTAATTAAGTTATGAATAATATAAAAAGAAAAAATAAGAAGAAAATATAGAGATGCCTTCAAAAACAAGATTTCGCATGAGTGGAATTTATGTAAAGTATGTATGCTTATGTGTATGCATGTATATACGTGCGTATGATACGTATGTTGTGTGAATATACATAAAAAAATGCCACGCGAACAGTGATGCCAACTTTTTCAGAGCAAAAAGCACTGTGTGTTCATAAAACAACACTAAATGAAATAAGTACTCGTATATATGTACATATGTATGTATGTACATAAATATATTTTTATTTGTATTTTTATATTTATCTATTTATTTGCAATACAAAGAAAGCCCATATGGCTAATTATAAATGTACTGAATTAGTAAAAATTAAAAATTTAAGTTAACTACAATTTTAAATTTACTACATTTCATAGGTTTTTGTAATAATTTCAATTACATATATCGAGCCATATTTCGATTTTGCTTATAAGTAGAATATGAGTAGGAAAATAATTGAAGTTCATTTGGAAAGACACTCCAATTATGGTGTACTATTTTAACAAAAGATGATCAACGAGAATTATACTCCTCGTTTCAGGAAATGCAGTTTCATCTTTTTCCTCTGGCCATAAAACTGTTTTAATAAAACAATTAGATTTTTAGGTGTTTCGTCTGAATTAATTTTTACATGAACATGGTTCAGTATGTTACATTCTGAACAACATAAGCCTTTTCTTTTTAGACCGTATTTTATATGAATGAAACAATTTGATTTATAAAATCATTATTGTATTTCTAACTTACTTTTAAAAAATTTATAAGCGCTAAAAGTCATTTCTACTACAACATTTGAACATGGTAATGTTTATAGTCTTGAGAAAATATTGACAGTATTAGAAATGGATTATGATAAGTTGAATTTCTATAATTATAAACTTCAATCCAAAATTGATCAGTTTTGAGCAAATTTGTCCATTTATGTATCCTTAAATTTCTGATACTTCGTTCTATTTCTTCAATTTCACCATCCCAGCAAAAATTACCGCTTCCCAGAAGAGTTTTTGTAAGCCAGCTAGAAGCAATGCATTCAGTTTCCAAAAAGCCGTTAATTTTTTGCTTTACTAATTCGTTTTACAGAAGCAATAATGTGTAGTTTTTGTGTACTCAGATGCAAAAGTTACTGGTTTACATTTTTTTTACTTCTGTCCACTTTGTTAGAGAGCCTTACGTTATTACTTTTCAGAAGCATTTTTGGAAGCACCGTTATCAAGAAAGCAATACATTGCTTCCCTTAGTGGTTAGTAGATTCGATTATTGTAATTAAGTTATTTTATTACGTGTATGGTATCCTCTGTAATATCTAGAAATATTTTCTTTTTTCTAACTGTGAAAGAGAAAGTTTTTCTTCCTTTGTATTTCACGCAGCTGAATTAACATTCTGCAAAGGAAACTTTGCATGTCTAAAAGGGGTGAAAGCAGATAGTTTTTGAAAGTGAAAATAAAGCCACCACACTTTAACAAATTAATATTTAGTAGATTTGTAAAACGCACTAAAATCAAAGGTGAAAAGCACCAAAAAAAGGCACTAATTTCTTTTTAATGCAACAATTTGAAAAATTCCGCACTGTTATGAATTAAAAAACTCTAAATCTAGTACGAAAAGCACTAAATTGGCACGATGCACACGAAGCACGAATGCGTAGTCTAAACAGCATGATTCATAAACATGATTCAGAGAGCGAAGCAGGTGATTCAACTCGTCGTCTAAACATAGCATTAGGATAGTTTTTCAATTGACAATAGGTGTGTTCATTTACTTTACTAGTAAAAATTAGTAACGAGAGAGTAACAAGAAATTTTTCAAAACTACTCTCAAAAATGTGAAAAAGTAAATGAACACTTTACTAGCTAAAATTTGCAAGTTAAAGTAGTGTTGTAATGTATAGGTATATATGAGTACTCAATAACTACCCCTATGTTTTCTGAACATATTATACATATGTATATGTATATTATTATAAAATGATTGTAATTGTGATATTGATTAAAAATGATGTGATTATGGTCATTTATATTCACCATTGTCGTGACTAATAAATTATGTGTTAATTCAAATTTATTTGCAAATATATATCTGAACTAATTGAATTCTTTGCCTGCTTAATGCCTATTCAAATTATGCCTTTTTAGCCTGCCTTGCTTCGACAATTTTCTTTTAATCCCCCTTCGAAAAGTCACGCACATTTACATTAAGACTTTTTTCTTCAAGACTTTTTGACGTTAATATTCATGCTTAATGCTGAGAGTACGAAAAAACAAAGATAAATGTCAAAAATCCCCTCGAGTTTTCATTTCGTGCCTTTTGTATTACTCCGCATGCTTCTCAACACCTCTCACCAACAAACTTAAAAAGCATTCCTGCACAGATAACCAGAAAAGCCCCAGTGTAAATATCGTCTTAGTGTAAATTACCGAGTAGCTAGGTACTCATAATATTTACAACACTAAAAATAACAGCTGGTCTATGAAAATTAAAGAAAAACAAAAACATTTCAGAGGCTGTGGAAAAAATTAATGCATATATATATTAGTTCAATTTCATTAGAGATATTATTTTGCTTCTGTTGTTGCTAGTTACACAAAAATAAATTTTTTATCTTTTTAATACTTTTTATCGTCTTACATTTACTTACAATTTCCAAAAATATTTTTATTTTCAACTTAATTTAGAAAATTGTTTTGCAAACACAATCATAAAACAGCTGTTTGAAAAATTATTACAAGTAAAAATTTTACTTGTAAAAACTTGCAAGAATTTTTCTGTCTCTCAATTTTTTACGCTCTTTCGACGCTCTCTTGTTGCAAATTTTTTGGGTTAATGAACACTTTCCAATAACAATTGTTACAAATTCGTAAAAATTTTTAGTAAATGAACACAACTAATTATATTTGTTACTGCTGCTAATGCTGCTGTTGTTGTTTTGCTGTAACATCATTGTTGGTCGAGTGACAGGCTGTTGGTGTCAGTGAAGATTATACCAGTACATATTTTGATTAGATTTATATAGCGGAAACGTTTTGATATTAAAAAACAGTTGTTGGAAAATAAAATTTATGTTGGGTTAGATATTATTGTATATATTTTAATCATTACAAATAATTATTAAGCATGTAAATTAGATTTTAAATGTATCTGTTACTTAATATTTGTGTGTAAAAACATGCTGAAGTCTTTATGCAAAAACTTGAAAAATTTGAGGTTCAGTATTTTTCAGTTTAGTACATTACAAATTTTGTATTGCATCTGAATATCAGAAAATATGATGTTATTTAAATTCAAATCCTCAGAAAAACATAAATGTGAAATTAAAATATGCTCAAATAATAACAGCCTTATTTATAAAAAATATTAAGGCTTTATAAAGGCTTAATAAGAAATTTTTTTTAAAAATATTTGTTTTAAAAACCCTTTATAAAGCCTTAATAATTTTTATAAATAAGGCCGTAAATAAATAAGCAAAACATATCACTATAAGTATTTTGATTTTTTTTTGTTCAATATCAATCGAAATCAAAACACGGGGTTTATCAATTCATCTGATTTCAAAAATTATTATTTTTTTTTGTATAGGCTCTATTTGGTCCCATAGCAAAATTAAAAGGAACGGAGCGCACTCTTTAATATTATATCCGATTTTTGTTATAATGGGATGGGAGGGGTGGACCTGAGACTAGCAGAGGGAGCTAAATACCTGGGTGTTTTCCTAGATAGCAAGCTTTCTTGGAAAATAAACACGTAAGAAAGGCTAAAGAAAGGGCTCAATACCTACTACACATGCAGGAACTCGATAGGAAGAAATTGGGGTCTGCAACCGAAGATTACTAGCAACGGGAGATTACTAGCTAAGGTTCAGAGATGTGCCTCGATGGGCATCAAAGGTGCTCAGAGGAGCACACCTCTAGCTGCCTTGGACGTCATTCTTCATCTACTTCCTATATACGACTTTGTGGTGGGAACGGGGACTAGAAGACTCCTTAGACTCGTAGAAACAGGTTTGGTGAGGACAGGAATAACAGGTCACACATCAATCTTAAATGAGATCAGTTTTAGTGATCAGGGATCTGTTAACCCTGGGTTTACGGGCTATAAGGTCGCTGAAATCGATTTTAGTAGAACCCCCTCAGCGTTGCTACACCATGAAATTGCAAACCAAACTAGACATAAAGGAATTATCAGCTGTTAAAGCAGTAATACCAACTCAAGAACATCAGGTAGGAAGATCAAAAGATTAGGTAGGAACATCAGCTATTAAACAAGTTCTTTTGAGGAACTTTTAATAAAAGAGAATACGAGACTTGGTTTTTTATTAATTTCCTGTTGATAAATCACGTAGTAATATCACTCTACATAATATAAAATTAAAAACTTGTATAAAATCATTGAATAAATTCATTACAGTTCCAACAAAATGTAAATACATACATAATATAGGATGTTTTTTTTATAGAGGTATAGAACTTTGAAATGGGATAAAACAAAAATGAATTTTTATATTGACATGAAATTTACTTTATTCGATAGATAATCATCTGGAATTATATTTTAAATATGACTTCTGGCATATGACTGCCACGGGTGGCTTGGATATAGTCTAATCTGGAGTTCCAATATTGGCAATAACACGGCGAATGTTGTCCTCCAAGTGGTCAATCGCTTAGGGCTTATCGGTGTAGACTAGCGACTTCACACGTCCCCACAGAAAATAGTCTAGCGGCGTTAATCTCACGATCTTGGATATAAATTCTCGGGTCCAACGTGAAACTATGCGGTTACCAAACGTTTCCTTCAATAAATCAATTGTGGCAAAGTGGACGAACAGAATCATGAAGCGTTGAATTTGGAAGCGTTGTTCAGGCATCAGTTTATTAAACATAAATCACATGACAGCTGGCAAAATGGCCGCCAGTTAAAAAAGTACTCCGAACTTAGTTTTAATGTGTTCCCTGTACACACACAAAAAAATGTGTGTGTAATGGCTTCAAATTTACGAAATTCTTTCTTTCTTTATACGATTGTATATAAAATATATATGTGCATATATTATTATTATTATTTGCTGATTTTTATTTATTGAGTATAAAGTACGTAGTTAGTTGTTCCTATGTGCAAAATTGAAAAATTAAAATAATTTACGTTTGTGTTAAATGTTTAGACATTTTTTTTACTGCAAAAGCTAACGAACTTTAAAAAAATTTCCATTCTATGCGCAATATTTAACATCAAAACTATGGTTTTATTTGAGTAATTTTATTTAATTTGTGTTTGTGTTAATAAGTCATTGAACCTGATTATAATCGTAAACAAAGTCTCGCCATGAAGTTAACCTTTAACTTATGAAGAAGTTGTAAACAAAATTATAACCACTGAAAAATGATCTAAGCATTATGGAAATATGTATAAGACTAAACTAAAGAAAAAATAAACTTAATACAAGGTAATTTAAAACCAACAATAAACACACACTAACATACAAACACTAGCAAGAAAAAAGAAATAATTTTAGAATATAACAAAGTATGTATTTGTTCAGGGTAAGAAAAACCAGTAGTAGTTGTTGTTATGTAGTTTGAATATAAGCATCGAATAAGTATTTAAATTATTGTGGCAACAATGTTGCATTCAACATGGGTAGTAGCAGTAACAAGACCAAGTGAAAATTGCCTTAGGAATGCAAATAATCACACTTAACTGAAAAGTTAGTAAGAGTTTATTATATTATTTACACGAGACAAGATATACATGACCTTTTGTACACTCTACCTGTACAATGCAGATGTATTATGAGTTATATTGCATTATTCTTGGTATAAAATATTTTAGATTTTAGACAGTGGGGAATATATTGTAAGTATGTATTTTTAATGTAAATAAAGAACAAAATTAAAAAAAAGTTAATGGCAATATATTTAAAAAAATACAGCTTTGAATTAAACTGAAAAACGTGGAATTTGAGAAAAATTTTATCGAAAAACTTACCACTCCACTGTAAGAAATTTATATTTTTCTGAGAAGTGATCATATATTTATTTATTTAACTTAATTGGCTCCAGTGTTGCCGTTGTGACACTATCGTGCCAATGATACTTTTTATGACCATTTTTTTAATTTATCCCTTTGTATAATTTTAACGAAATGTATTCCACTTTTTTAAAATGAGTTAAAGTTCCAATACTCCTCACGAAAGTTTTCAGTTCACTTTTATGTATGTGTGTTGTATACATATTTCTATACATGAAATATTTTGACCCGGTTTTTGTAAATTCCAAACATGACATAACGCCGGTTGGTTATTGGTTGGCTGCAGACATAATGTATTTTGAATATACTGTGCCGCAAACCAATAACCAACCGACGATAAATTATTTTGAAATTGTTTTTTGAGTTCAAAGACATAATTATCGAACCAGAAACTTTGGTCCATAAGTTTAAATTGCTAGAAAGCAATATAAGCAGCAAAACGTATGAAAATTTACCTCAGATAATTAACGCAGAAAAGTTTTGGTTCGAAATAGGAAATTTGAAAAATAATGGGTCCGCCATCTAACGTTTTTTTCAACTAGTGCTTATTTCGTGAATGGTAACACTTAGCTCATGTCTGATTTGACAGATAATTAGTTCTATCCTTCCGCTGAACGAATATGGTTGTATACGCTTGAACAACGCTTCGCTAAGTGGGCCTGCGATCGACTTACAGAAGATGCCGTTTTTGCCAAAAAATCATCTTTTCAGATGAAGCTCATTTTGATCTTGGCGGGTATGTAAACAAGCAAAATTGTCGCATTTGGGGCACAGAAAACCCGCACGCATACATTGAAAAGCCGACGCACCCAAAACGAGTCACTGTTTGGAGTGGATTTTGGTCCAGAGGCATAATTGGGCCATTATTTTTCGACTGTGCAAGGAGTGGTCGTTACAGTCAATGGCGATCGTTATCGGGCCATGATGAACGAATTTTTGTTCACATAAATTGAAGAGGCGGATATTGGCAACATTTGGTTTCAACAGGACGGCGCTACGTGCCACACAGCCGAAGCTACACTCGACGTTTTATTATAGCATTTTCAAAAAAAAAAAGTTATCTGGCGGACGCTTTATATTTGATGAAAATATATATTCATATTTATATGAATTCGTTACATAAATATTTACTTTAGTGCTTCCGCTGAACAAATTTTTTCAAAACTATCACTGATTAATAATAAACTTACAAACAAACTTAAAATAGAAACTTGTGAGTTCATGCTTTCCTCTCTCAATTTGCCCAAATCAGAGCTGGAAGAATGGACTCCAAGTAAAGAATTAATTACAAAATTTAATTTCAAAAATTTCTAAAAAGTGATAAACATTATCAAAAGTTTTTGTAAAAGTAACTTCTTTTTTGATAATATGACTTATATTGGATGTACTTGTGAATCGTTTTTTAGTTTTAACATTGATTTAGGGAAGAGTTCACCTGATACTGAATTCGCCTTGGCTGACACGTTGTTTGATCAATACAATTTTTGCATGTTGTTTCATAGCATGCTAACCGATTTATAATTTTTTTTCCAATTTTTATTTATATTATTTTGATTTTATAATATAAGGTATTTATTGTTTATTTATAAAAGTATACCACCAAAAAAAGAGTACTTCATCGTTTATAATTTAATGTAAAGTAATTGTATTGTATTAAGAATAATGATCATGAGCATATGGTTTAAAGCCTAAATGACCATTATAAGCATTAACTATAAAAAAACAATTAAACAAATGGGAAATAAATCTGATGTTAAGTGATAAAATGGAAGAGTACAGCAACGAGCAGCTTTAGTGATTATTATTGCTTGTCTTTGAGGCGAAAAAAAAAAGAAATATCAAAGAAATTTGAAAACAAATGTTAAAGTTTGAACATGAGCGATTTTTTACAAACGCATAAAAAATAACGAACCAACCCAGCAAAAAATTTTCGAAATGGCTTACAAAGTAATGACTGATACTTATTTATGTAATTATTTTATGTGCATAATAATGACTGCCCTGTAATGAATAAAATAAGAACTTATTTATATCATTACGTGAAAGTACTTATTGTAGTGCTTTCCAGTTAATAAGGAAATATATCTAGAGAAAAATTTATTGATCGTGAAAATTATTTTAATTAGAAAAACTAGCAAATTAATTTAGAATAAGTTTAAGCAAAAATTAATATATAAAATTTTGCATATTTGTAAGCAAAAAATAACCCATTACATTTTGAGTACTTTTAGGCAATCAGTAATCTATTAACTTTTGTATGTTTGTAGGCAAAAAGTATAGGGTACCGCATACTTTTTGAACTTCTCAAACAAAAATAATGGGTTATTCAGTCAAATTGTATGTACTTACGACTGAGGAGTACATACACTTTTTTGCATTCTAGTAGGCAAAGTTTTTTGCTGGGAATATATTTAGTAGCTACGAGGAGGGAGGGATATTAATGTTAACATTTTTAATGAAACGAATGATACAGAGAATTATGTATGTATATTTGCGATGCAAATAAAGTAGATAACACACAAATAAATGTCAAATATGTGGTACAAACATGGTTACTACTAAAAAAAAAGATTATCAGCGAACTTGTATTGAATTTTACATTAAAGTTTGGTCGTCTGATGCAGAGCAATGATGCATTTATGAACATACCCTGCATATTTATATGCATATGTGCAAACATGTATGCACGTAGGTGAAATTATAAAGGAAAAAGTTAAAAAGAAAAACATGAACATAAAATTAACGACAATATGTACATACATAAGTCTACTCAAATATATTGTTCTTTAGTTAACAAAAGTAAAAGCTTTAGCAAACATTTACTTCGAGACTTCTAGGAATATTAAGCAATTTTATAACTTGCATAACCAAATAGTTGAATATCTATTTTGTTAATTTTTATTTAAATTTATGCTGTATGTACGGTCTAATTTTTTCAATGATTAATTAAATTTTTCATTAAATTACGTTGATAATACGGTAGTACTACAAAATGTCCAAATATTATGGAAAGCTTTCTAAACACAGCTGTTTAACATAAATAAGAACATTGATTTATCAGTTAAAGTAGCCAAAACAAACATTTTACGAAGCAAAAAGAGCATCAGAACGTAGTTATGTATTTATTTATTTCAAGATAAGAAAATATGTATTGTACTCGTATATAATATATATTTGTGAAAATTAAACGAAATTCTTTTAAATACGACCACATGATGTTCATGTCTTCAATAATATACATGCAGAAGCTCAAAAACATATGGTATGTTTGTAAACCTTAGGTACAACTTACGAGGGCGGTTCGGAAACTTCTTAGCCTATCAATGAAAGAGAATAGTTAGTTTTTCAAATATATTTTTATTTTTCAATATAATCTCCTGAAACTTCAATACACTTAGTCCAACGCTTTTCTAGCAATTCTATCCCTTGATTAAAATAGTTTTCCTCAAGGTCTTCAAAATAGTGGTTTACAACTGTAATTGCATCTTCATTTGAGGTAAAACGCTTGCCAGCAAGGAATTTTTTTAGATTTGGGAACAGGTAAAAGTCACTGGGAGCCAAATCAAGAGAATAAGGTGGGTGGTCAAGCAACTCGTACTTTAATTCGTTGATTTTAGCCATTGTTAAAACACTCTTGTGCGCTGGTGCGTTGTCTTGATGAAAAATTCTTTTTTTGTGTTGTAAGCCAGGACGTTTTTCTCGAATTTGTACATTTAATTGATCCAAAAGATTGCAATAGTGCTCTGAATTTATTGTTTTACCCTTTTGCAGATAGTCAATCAATAAAATACCTTTGAAGTCCCAAAAAACCGTTGCCATAACCTTACCAGCCGATTGAATTGTTTTTGCCTTCTTAAGGGCACTTCCTCCAGCTTGAGTCCATTGTTTGGATTGTTCTTTTGTCTCTGGAGTATAGTGGTGGATCCATGTCTCATCAACAGTTATGAAACGACGCTTAAAATCCATTTTATTTTGCTTAAAACGATCCAAACAAGCTTGAGAAATTTTTATTCTTATGCGTTTTTGGTCGACTGTTAACAAATGCGGCACCCATCTTGCAGAAAGCTTTTTCATCTGTAGTTCTTCATGCAAAATTAAATGAACTCGATCATTTGAGATGCCCATGATATTAGCTATTTCACGCACTTTTATTCGTTGATCATTTAATACCATATCATGCACTTTGGCTACAATTTCTGTTGTTGTTGCTGTTTTTGGACGTCCACTACGTGGTTCATCTTCAATGCTTGTACGACCACGTTTAAATTCAGCAACCCAATTTTTTACTGTTGCATATGAAGGAGCACTTTCACCTAACACATTCACCATATCATTATGAATTTCTTGTCCCGATAAACCTTTTTTATGTAAATATTTAATGACACCACGCATTTCTAATTTTTCCATTGTTAAAAAATCGCGGATGCGTCTTTTGTGAACACCTGTTTCTATATGAAGGAGTTGCCAGATCGAAAAAAAATTTAACATGTGTTAATAGCAGAGATGGAAGTTTCCAAAACACTTAACTTTTTTCTGTTTATACCGCGCTTTTTGTGCTAGGCTAAGAAGTTTCCGAACCGCCCTCGTAAATGTTCAATGTTGGCTATTTAATTTTCATTTAATTTTGCGATGAAAACCAAATTTTTGCATTTAAATAGTTTTTTAGATACTTGTTTAATAACTGAATAAAAGACCAACCTCGTTATTTTAGCACATACTTAAATATTTAAGGTATTTCATTTTTGTACGCGTTGCAACTTGGTACTATCATTATTACCATTATGGTTATTAAAATATTATTCCCATATAGAATCATACCTGTGGTCAATATATACAAACGTAATTACATATAATCAGAGACAAAGCAAAAGCTAGCCAGCCGGACATACTTTAAAGACCCCCCAAGTGCGTGAATGACTTTGTTGTATGTGGAAAATGCAACAATATTTTTCAAGTTGAGTAATTACTCCACATACATACATATACACACTCTATAACTTTAATATATTTATGTATGTCGGCAAGGTGTATTTAAACAGGTGGCAGCGTTACTTCAGCTGATCATTTTTTGCTCTATGTGCTTTGTAGCTAACGAATGTCAAAAACTTCGTTTTGTTTTGGTTTTGGTACAATTATTTTTGTGCTTTTGACATTCTTCGGTTCTTTACACAGCTATGGTTGCCGTATTTTTGTATAACAAATCCTTACGCATTCACCTGTATAATTACACCATGTATGTCGGTAAGCACAGATGTACATATGTATGTATGTATATGTATATCAGTGTTGCCAATGAAGAATTTAAACATTACACTTATGAAAAAATACATCCCAAAATTGTTCAACGTTTCTCATTCCATTTGTAATTTCTACAATATTCATGTAAGACCCATATCAGTGATTCAAGGGGTCCACGTAAGGAGCCGAAAAAAACAGTGTACGTTTTCATGTTATGTTATATGTATGAAAAACAGCTGATATTGTTGTTATTGCTTAAGCTTAAACATGTCAATGAAAAAAACAATATTTTAAATGTTATTTAAAATTTGGCTGTACATTAAAATGGTTCGAAAAAAGTTGTGCCAGTCACACCCTAGATAAAGATAATGTAAAAACAATTCAAAAATATTTTTTTGCCACGCATACAAATACCGCCCTTTTAGTATTTTGTTCACTGTGTTGCCATTTTTAGTCCGATCGCAACATTTTGTATACCGGTGTTCACGGCTCTGTAAGGGCTTCATTTCTGTCTTTAATAATTTTTTACTACCACGACATATTCTATTCATGACTTTTAAAACTCGGTTCGTACTCACCGTAATGCCAAATATTTTTGAACGAAAATATTCACATTGTTCAATGCTGTTGTTAAATTAATTGCGAAAGATCAGTTTTACATCGCTTTGAGCAGAGTTTGATCACTCTCATGGGTAGCGATTTGTTCGCTTGATCCTAGAAAGTTACTACATCAACCACACGGTAAAAATTCTCTGGAAGAATTGAACCGCTTACGCAAATTGTAATTTTAATTTTTCTGTTTTGTTGTAATTCTAATATATGTACATCTAAAAAGTATAACTTATAAGCATTAAAGAAGAACATGAATCCAGCACAAAAAATAACTTAAGAAACTACTTAAAGTTTCTCTAGTTTAAGATATAGCGTTCTTGATGTATTCACCCCTTGAAGAGTTTTAGTAGAAAATATTGGCGACGACTTGCGCTACATAGGGCTTCATGGTTTATGTTTTAACATTTTCAAAATAAAAGTATTTGTCAAATATGTCAAAATCGAAAACCAGTGTTGGAAAAAACATTTTGATGTGTCGGGAACTGCACATTAGAGTTCGACCGATTAATCGGCTTCGGCTTCGGCCTTCGGCCAAAAATTGGTAATCGGCCAACATTCGGCCTATGGCAAAAATCGGCCGATTAGCCGAAGCCGAATATTTTTCATTCCAAACTTGAAAAATAACATTAACTTTGGTCGTTGCTCGCCGACAATTTCTATTGTGTTTAACGTTTTGAAAGGGTTGCTTTGAAAAAGCAATCTAGAAATTGCAAAATAGTTTTATTTTTCTTGTTATGTATCCAATAGATATTACAGCTATTTCAGTGATCTCAAAAAAGGAAACTTTTTTCTTAATTCATATAAAACAAGTATCATTTTTAAAATTTAAAAACTTTCGGCTTCGGTTTTGGCCGAAGTTTAGGATTTTAGCCGAAGTTCGGCTTCGGCTTCGGCCAAAAAAAACGCCTTCGGTCGATCTCTACTGCACATACATACTATATGAAATAATACCTGGGTTTCAGAAAGAAACAAGTTAGTGTTAAGCCTTGATCACACTATTAATATAATGTACCGATTTTCGTCGGCTTACTGAAATAAAGTCGTAAGTTATAAGATAAATTTGTCTTATTTTTCAACAAATTGAAATATAAGGACATAATTGCACCACAGTGCATTGGTAATAAAGTCATACAGATTTATTTCAGAATAAATTGAATAATAATACCAATTTGCTTTATTACTTATAACTTTATTGCAGTGAGCTGACGAAAATCGGTATGTTGTGCTGATCCAGGCTTTAGAAAGTAGTATGAGCAACTCTACAGTAATGGAAATATAGCAGAAATGTTTGTGTAAATTACTTTAAGCTTATAAAAATAACAATAATATGAAGAAAATTTTTGGAAAAAAGGATTATGAAAAATGTCACAATAACTATATGAAAAAAGTCAATCAACTGACCACTTGCATAGACCTTGGGCTAGAAAGTAAAATTACACATGAGTAGCAATTACTCGCAATATTTGTAATTGCATAAGGGCTGGCAACACTGATGTATGTATGTATGCATAAGTGATCTGAAAAATTAGAAAACCACGGTTAAAAAAAAAATAATAATAAATATTATATATAAAAGAGTATGTATGTCTGCCACTAAGAATTTAGAAAGGAAATCAAACGCTGTGTAACTTAAACAAAACTATTTTAGACTTTTTTCTCTTCGAAGAAAAATATGTCAGTAGAGTTTACTGAGTAGACCCGAAAAAATGTAGACCAGTATGAACGCCATACAAACAATACGACGCATGCGGGTAGTATAAGGTTTCAAAATACAAATTATTTTATTGTATTTCTGTATTTCTGTCATTTAAGAGCACTTTAGAATCTTTTATTTACTTTGCTAAAGGAAGTTGATTGAACTTAATGGAATGAAGTTTATAAAAAAGCGTCATTAGAATGTGCAAAGCATTTCTTAATTTTTTTTAGAAGCAACTTAATCTTTGGGAAATGTATCAAATAAGAATTAGCCAAATACATTACAAAGAGTGGCCTGCATGCTGAAAAATAATAGCTCGATTATGGATGGCAACCGAACTTTAGCTGCGTTGCCAGTTGCCAAAGTCTTATTATGTATGGCAACTGGCAACTAACTGCTTAATTACAGTAAACAAAAATCAATAATATTCGCAATATTGATTGAGCTGCCTTGATAAAAAGAATTCCACGGAAACTCTTAATGAATTCAGGGCAGTCTAATGCATTAAACACATTGACCACAGCAGGCTACACGACTTCAAATGCCGCTATCCCTATCACCCTCTACCCAGCTGCTTAATTATTTTTGAAAGCGGCGCAGATACCATAAGCTTCTAATATTGAAGTATGTACCTACATATATATCATTATTTCAGTGGTGTCTTTTTCAAATATTCTAAATAAAGGGTCCGCCATCTAACGTTTTTTTTTAACTAGTGCTTATTTCGTGAATGGTAACACTTAGCTGATGTCTGATTTGACAGATAATTAGTTTTATCCTTCCGCTGATCGAATATGGTTGTGTATTTGAACAACGCTGGGAAATATTGCTTACAGAAGATGCCGATTTTGCCAAAAAAAATTATCTTTTCAGATGAACCTCATTTTGATCTTGGCGGGTACAGAAAACCCGCACGCATACATTGAAAAGCCGACGCACCCAAAACGAGTCACTGTTTGGTGCGGATTTTGGCCCAGAGGCATAATTGGGCCATTTTTCGAAAATGAGCAAGGAGTGGCCGTTACAGTCAATGGCGATCGTTATCGGGCCATGTTGAACGAATTTTTGTTCACAAAAATTGAAGAGGAGGATATTGGCAACATTTGGTTTCAACAGGACGGCGCTACGTGCTACACAGCCGAAGCTACACTCGATGTTTTGCATAGCATTTTCAAAAAAAAAGTTATCCTTTATATAAAAATAAAATTACTTTTTTGAAATGTACCTATTTCACATAAAAATATAAAAACGAAATAAATAATTTGTTTATATAAATTTTTAGATGCAATTTCTGTTAAATAATATGCAATCATTTTAAGTTATCATTCATTACACATTTCCTATTACATTGGCGGTAGAGATGAGCGATATTTCCATACCTGTTATTCAATCACGGTGATTGAACAATTCCTACTCTCTATATACTACTGTGACTGAATTTATTGAGTTACAGCTACTTGAAATACAGTTCTTTTCTAGTTTATGTTCACACAGAGCGAGCTTTTATTGCGGAAATTTTAATTTAACTTAAGGAAAGACAGAAAAACACTGTGTTTACTTATTTCATCATGATGTCACTCACTCTTCTTATTAGTACAATTTCTTAAAATAACAGATCTCTGCTACAAACAAAATACTTTTAAGGTTAACGTACTCCAATCTGTAAAACCGTGGTCACGGTCGCTGTTTAAAAGAACAGAGGAACAAATCACTGGATCGCTCATCTCTAGTTGGCTTATTTTATTTTATTTTATTTTATTTTTTATAAACAAACACAACCCGCGAAGCGATTAGCTTGTCTGCAGAAAACACTCAGGGTCTATGGAGTGAATCGAACCCACGACCTCTGGACTGAGAGGTAAAAAAAAAACAAAAATTGAACTGACACAAAACTTATCACGTGAGTCGGATGGGCCTAATTGATATTTTGTAAGCACCTTGGGTCAATGAACTTTCTTATAGGGACCTAATCGGTGTAATATAAATAATATAAATTATTTTAAATATTGTTCCGACATTTAATATTAATAATTGACAACTTCTCTATTTGTTTATTGTTACAAATGCAATTATGTATATTTTATTTTTAACCAGAGCCTTTATGGGACTCGACCACAGGGGCACTTTTATTTCAAAAGACTAATTTGGCGATAGCTTCAACCGAGGTTGCTTAGTAGTATTGTCGGGAAAACAATTGAAGGTTAGTCGCGAATAATGTTGTAGGCAGCGTGAGCGTTTGACAGACTAAAGTGGCAAATTGCCACTTTTTCGATTGCCGTGCCACTTTTTGTTTTAGTGTAATTTTCTCGTTTTTTTTTTATTTTGCCCCTTATTTTTTTTGATAAATCCCCTATTTTTTTGCCACTTTTTGAAAAGTGTCATCGGTCACTCTGGTTGTAAGTGACAAAATATTAATTTTTCAGCAGAGCCAAGGCGAATTCACATAAGGTGGTCTTAATTCACCAGCTGACATAGCTTCTCTGCTGTCAAATCAACCAAAACGTTAGGAAATATTCTGACAGCAGGAAATTTTACACTAACAAATATACAAGGCGAATACGCAGAGTTGCAAATTAAGACCACCTTGTGTCAATTCGCCTTGAGCAGAGCCAAGAAACGTATTTTAAAGCAAAATTGTTTTTTCGTTTAATTTTTTTTAGCTTATCGAAAATAATGATCATTATCATTAACTTTTCTTTTTGTATCTCTGTTACATTTGTCAATTATTTTCGACAATTTCGTTTGCATGATTTTGTTAGTTACTGTAATTATATTTTGGCGGAGATAAGATGCATAATTTTGGATTGTTTGATGTTTGAACATCTTAGTATGTAATGTTAACGGTAATCTGTACAAAAAAATGGTTTTGTAAAAATTGTCTTTTACAACGTTATTCGGGGCTGTGCTTCATTTTTATTTTAATATATTTCCTTATACACAGATGTATTCTATATTTGACAGCTTGAAGTCGGTAGCCTGCTGTCGTGAATGTGTTTAATGAATAAAATATAAGCAAAGATCATATTTATATGCGCATTAAATGTTAAAGATCAATATTTTCAACAAAAAAAAATCAGTTCGGTGAAAGTATGATTAATGAAGATAGTTTACACATAATGCAATAAATCCATTATCAGCGTTTCAAAAGGATTAACAATAGGCAAAATATAATAATTAAAGTTATTGATTTAAAAAAAAAAAAGAACGAAAGAAATAAATACTAAAGTTGTTACCCGCGAACTGCGTTAATGCTTCATGTGCCACATCATCATTAATATAATTTCTTTTTTTGAATACATTATGAATATGCCCTAAATTTTTTGTTCTTTCTATTGAAAATTACTAGCAAACGTTGCATACAAAAGAAAAAACTAATTTTTCTTAGACGGAAGGTAATTTTTCGTTAGTAGTTTTTTTATTTTTATTTTTTGACTGGCAGCGTATGAAATGCAACAAAGCGTTAAGTGGCAAAGACGCATAACAATGTAGTAAACTATGTATGTATGTATGTATATTCAGATGTGGAAGAAAAGCAAATAAAAATTTAATTTCTCAAAAAAAAGTGCCTTAACCTAAAACAAAATCATTTTGGTAATATTTTTTAAACTTCTTTCAGTTACAAATTCAAGCGAAAAGCAATTTAACGTTAGGTAAGTAAGTTTAAATAACCATGTTAAAAAAAAACAATGTTAACGAGAACACCAACAATCATTTAAATAAGGACAAATGTGAAAGTTATTTTCAAAGCTCGAAAGAATTGAAAATTTAACACTTTTCTTTACTTACAAAATCGACAGTGTAAGCATTTCCACCTTAATGTCTTTTTCTGTCTTTCATTCTCAAGCATTTCACATAAATCTTCATCAAAGTCATTTTGAAATGAACTTTATGTTGATACTTACTTAGAAAATGGGTCATTTTAGAGCAATAAACATTAAATTAATGTTAATCCAAGGTCTTCTTTGAGGGGGAAGATAACATGGTTTAATAACTAAAAAATTATTTTTTTTACGTTCGAGGCGCTTTAGATTAACATACTATATATAGCCGTATCATATAATCAAGCAAGCGATTAAGGTTGAACGTAATTTTAGGACAGAGTTTTCATGTACAGTTGAACTCCGATTATTCGGCTCACAAGTTCATTTTAATTCAAATTTCTTTTGGCAATATGAATCTTTCGTGATTTCTTATTTCTAAAGTCTAGATCCCACTATCTGCCCGATATACCGATTTTCGTCGGCTCACTGAAATAAAGTCACAAGTAATGAGATAAATTTGTCTAATGTCTCAACTAATTGAAATATAAGGACTTGATTGCACCATGATTGGATTGGTATAGACTTATTTCGGAATTAATACAGAAATAAGGCCATTCTGGTTTATTACTTAGAACTTTATTGCAGGGAGCCGATGAAACTCGGAACACTGTGCCGACAGTGGGATCTCGGCTTAAGAATATAAAATACTTTAATATTATAAACATTTTTACGTGCTGATTTTTCTTTGTGTTTCTTATATTTTTTGTTGTTTGCTTTAATTATTTTGCTAAAAAACTGTTAACAAGCACGCAGTATTTATCCCTTTATAATGACCGAATCAATTGCTTGTTTGTTTTCATTTCGATTTATCTCTTTAAAAGAGCGTATGAACGAATTCGTTCTCTTTTACAAATTGATCGAAAATGACCGGTCACTTGAATGAACGATTTGGCACAGGTCTAGCATATAGGTGTTAGGTAATTATGTACTACAGACATATTGTTGTATTGGTGTACAGTGGAACCTACTTTAGCGGGCACTTCCTATAAGCGGACAGCGCTCCATAAGAGAAGCATTGCAATCGCTTCACCTTGAACGGACTCTCTCATGAAAGGACGCGGACACCTGCTTGACAAAAAAATTCTCTTGAACGGACTTTTCGCTTGTTTTTTCCGATTTTTTTCATGTCATAATTTACCAATAGACTTGTCAAAACTCTTATGTCATTATTTTGTAAAACGCAACGCTAAGCGTTGACAAATTTTGTGTTGTTTTGTTTTTGTAATTCACATTTTTTCCATATACAATTTTTGAACGCTTAGCGTTGCGTTTTACAAAATTAGGCCCTTAATATGCTAGCCCTGACAACAAGGCTCGGTTTGTCATATTTACTACATCACATGACAAAGTTAAATGTGGGTATGGTAAATATATTCTCTCTCACATAATGATATTATAGCGTTTGTGAAATGCAAATACAGATACTCGTACCTTCATCGCTTGACTTACATTTCCAAGATGTTGTTGCCAAGTCCAAACACACCCAACTATAATGTAGAAATATCTATTGAAATAACATACGAGTAGTATGTACTTATAAAACATTTTAAAGTTTTATAAGATACCCATAAAAAAAAGCTGAAGTAGTTCAAAGAGCTTGCGATTTTGACACCTTCTTAATCATTGCATGAAGTGAATGAATATGAAAATTAACATCCAAAAAGATTAAAAATCAGAAAACAATCAACGTCTAACGTAAAAACATTTATTTTTATAAATATGTATTTCATTAATTCATTCATTCTTTAATTTTTAATGAAGATCAATTTATTTAAATTCCGACACAAACACATGATCTCCGAGGACATGCAAATAATGTTCGTCATGAATTGGACCCTGATTCAATACCATTTTTGTCTTGTTATTTTTGCTGGGTATGAATACATATTTACATACTCGTATCATGATTTTTTGTTATTAAACCCAATTGAATTGTTTATTTTTTAATAATAGTATTTTTAAATAACAACTTACGATCTGAGAAAAATTTTACTCATTTGAATTCGTAGTTTTCTCTTGACGGGACAGCCACCTTGTACGGACACATTTCAATGGCCCCTTCGGTGTCCGCTCAAGAAAGATTCCACTATATACAAGTTCATCTCTTAGAAAAGAATTTCTAAGGCAACCATTTTATCGGTACATTTTTGCGATAATTATCAATGAAAGAAATCTTGTTCTCAATACGAAACCTTTTTTTATGACTTAGTATTTCTGTAACCCATTACACAAAGTAATCCTTCAAGATCAAATTATTTTTGTATAATAAAAAATATAAAGAAAAAAGTGAGAATTTGAATCACCGTAATTGAATTGCACATGATATAGACGTATGAAAATGAAGCACGAATAATAGAGGTTACGAGGGCGGTTCGGAAACTTCTTAGCCTATCAATGAAGGAGAATAGTTAGTTTTTCAAAAATATTTTTATTTTTTAATATAATCTCCTGAAACTTCAATACACTTAGTCCAACGCTTTTCTAGCAATTCTATCCCTTGATTAAAATAGTTTTCTTCAAGGTCTTCAAAATAGTGGTTTACAACTGTAATTGCATCTTCATTTGAGGTAAAACGCTTGCCAGCAAGGAATTTTTTTAGATTTGGGAACAGGTAAAGGTCACTGGGAGCCAAATCAGGAGAATAAGGTGGGTGGTCAAGCAACTCGTACTTTAATTCGTTGATTTTAGCCATTGTTAAAACACTCTTGTGCGCTGGTGCGTTGTCTTGATGAAAAATTATTTTTTTTGTGTTTTAGCCAGGACGTTTTTCTCGAATTTGTACATTTAATTGATCCAAAAGGTTGCAATAATAATCTGAATTTATTGTTTTACCCTTTTGCAGATAGTCAATCAATAAAATACCTTTGAAGTCCCAAAAAACCGTTGCCATAACCTTACCAGCCGATTGAATTGTTTTTGCCTTCTTTGGGGCACTTCCTCCAGCTTCAGTCCATTGTTTGGATTGTTCTTTTGTCTCTGGAGTATAGTGGTGGATCCATATCTCATCAACAGTTATGAAACGACGCTTAAAATCCATTTTATTTCGCTTAAAACGATCCAAACAAGCTTGAGAAATGTTCATTCTTATGCGTTTTTGGTCGACTGTTAACAAATGCGGCACCCATCTTGCAGAAAGCTTTTTCATCTATAGTTCTTCATGCAAAATTAAATGGACTCGATCATTTGAGATGCCCATGATATTAGCTATTTCACGCACTTTTATTCGTCGATCATTTAATACCATATCATGCACTTTGGCTACAATTTCTGTTGTTGTTGCTGTTTTTGGACGTCCACTACGTGCTTCATCTTCAATGCTTGTACGACCACGTTTAAATTCAGCAACCCAATTTTTTACTGTTGCATATGAAGGAGCACTTTCACCTAACACATTCACCATATCATTATGAATTTCTTGTCCCGATAAACCTTTTTTATGTAAATATTTAATGACACCACGCATTTCTAATTTTTCCATTGTTAAAAAATCGCGGATGCGTCTTTTGTGAACACCTGTTTCTATATGAAGGAGTTGCCAGATCGAAACAAAATTTAACATGTTGTTTAAAAGCCTTTTTATATATCAAATTTTTTACATATTTTATTTAATGAATTTTTTATAAATAATTTGTACTCATGCCTTAAAGCCTAATTATTTTGTGTCTTATCAAAATTTCTAACCCTGCATTTGAATTATTGTGAATAAGTATCTTTTAACGAAGTATTTTATTTTTTTGGTTGTAACTTGAAAATTACCCTTTTGTACTAATTTTGATAATTTAGGCGACATTTTTGTAAAAACACTTGCTTTGTAACCATTGAAGTGATCAGGTTTATTTTTCATCGTTGAATAAAATACTTATTCATGTAAGTTGGTTTGAAGAAAATACTTGGTGTACCTTTTATTTCTAATAAATCAGGTAATCCCCTCTCCTGAAGTTCTCCCATCCCCATCCCAGTACAGAAGTTTAAAAAAGGTAAGCCTAATCTGCTTCCATGAAATAAAACCACTCAACAGACCAACCTCCATAAGTCTGCATTTATGTGTCATTTAAAATGCAGAATTAAACACATGTGTTCATAGCAGAGATGGAAGTTTCCAAAACACTTAACTTTTTTCTGTTTATACCGCGCTTTTTGTGCTAGGCTAAGAAGTTTCCGAACCGCCCTCGTATTAAACAACGCGAGCACCATGTTTATTAATAGATATAGCCGTTTCATAGTGACCATCCAGGTCATCCGAGGTTCAACTGTAGTATGTAGTTAACATAAAAGTTTTCAAAGAAACAGAATTTTTTGGAACTTGTTAGATTTGAAAGACTCTATTTAGTTGATAGTTTTTTTTTTTTTGAGAATTTAAAGACCCGGAAAATACATGGGAATTATTTTTTTTTGGAATATATGTTTCAGTTCTTAAGAAGTTTTTCTGATATAACTTCCGAATATTTAGTGCATAAAATATTCAAGTAAAAAGCAAAGACTGTCTTCAGTAATGTATGATAGAATTCTCATTCATTTGATATCAATATACATATATGCAAGTAATTAAATATCATAATACTACGTTTATACGCACGGCTTATTTGCAAATAAAACTGTAAATTGTTGCCATATTATTGTTTTTATTGCGACTTATTAACTAAGAAATCTATTCATCATTAACACACTATTTGCAAATAAAATGCTTGAGGTTGCCAAACTTACAAATGTTTGCACAAAAAAACACTGATAGCAGACAATAATGACAATAAAAACAAATTATTATTGGTTATTTTATAAAATTTTTTACACAATTTTTTTTGCAAACATTTCTGTAGAAGTGCTACCAAGTTTTTATACATTTACAATGCCATATAAGCAGTGCGTTAATTTATTTCCAAATATTTTTATTTGCAAATAGTGCGCGTATAAACGTAGTAATAAGCACTTTATTGGCGATTAATCCAACCAGTCACTTTTAGACAAATATAAAACAAAATACTTGGGGTATTCACACCAGTGTCCTTAGTGTCATAATATCTTAACATTTTAACAGTTGTGGCTCAAAAGTCATAAACATTTTAACAGTTCACTGCATATGACGAACAATTCACAATTCAATCTTTAAATCGGAAAACTACTCTACTCCATACTTGCTCGAGCAAATTTGACAAAATATCAAATGCTGTGAAAAATTGTGTATTTATTATTATTATCATCATCAGTGTTGTCAGCAAAATGTTGTCACTTGTACACAATTTAAAACGTCATGTCCCCAAAAAATCCCAATTTCATTAAAGTATATTTTGTTTTGACACAGAGAAAACAGTGCCTAATAAATAACTCATAAAATAGAACAAAATTAATAAGATATCTCTATGGTTTTTTTTCAACAAGGAAATCTTATTAATTTAATAAGAAAAACCTTTTTGAAAAAATCAAGAAGAAATCTTCTAGTTTTTATTAGGTTATCTTATTGATTTTTTCAATAAGGTTTTCTTCTTGTTTTTATTAGGCAACCTAATAAAAAAAATTGTGTCTTTATTCTCTGTACTTATGTATTTTCATTTATGTAGTTCATATACATATGTGTGTATATATGTAGTATATTGTAGATGTTATTTATTTATACATACACATTATTTTATATTTTTAACTAACTTACTCAACAAGTATTGAACCAGCAAACTTCTGACTGATAGTCAAGCACTCTAACAAATATGCTAATAAGCAGCCTAAATAACCATTGAAATTATTGTGCAAACATTCTTATACAAAAATGAAAAAGATTATGAAAAAAATGTTCTCTATGTCTATTTATAGATATGAAATAACAAGACACCTCATAAAATCAAGAAGATTTCCTTGTTAAAAAAATCAATAAGATGCTTTACACATAATCATATAGGAACCTAATAAAATCAAGAAGAAAACCTTATTGAAAATATCAATAAGGTAACCTAATAAAATCAATAAGAAATCCCTATAGTTTACAATTTATAAGAAAACCTAATAGAATCAAGAAGTTTTTCTCTATAGTTTGATTTCTTGTTGTGAATAATATGATTTCTTCTTGATTTTATATGGTTTTCTTCTTGATAAAATTAATAAGACTTACCACATAAAAACAATAAGGAATTTCTATGAAAAAATCTTCGCTTCTTTCTGCTTGGCCTAAAAACATTTCATATGTATGCGCCATAGTTTATCAAAATTGTAAGCCAGCTTTAAACTGTACATATATACAGACAAGAAATTGTTGCAATACGTGGCATTCATACACACATACAATAACAATCGTCACTGAAAATAAAATTTTACTCAACAACTTTTTTCTTTGATTCTTTAAATTTCTTTATCGAAAAAAATATATTTTCAATAAATAAATCGTCATGACAGAAAATCCAAAAATGTTTCTCTATTGAATCGGTGATTTTCGTATTCAAATTTTAGAATAATTTTTTTTTCTTCTTTATTACACATTAAAATAGTTAAAGGCTTCAAAATAAATTTAAAAGTTCATATGTATTTATGTATAAAAATAAAATTACCAAATTTAACCAAAACCTTCATTAGTAGTTTCATCTGTTCGTTGTATCAAAATAAAGTAGCAGTCAGCGTTAATAGATTTTAAAGTACGATAATTGTAAATAATGTTATAGATTTAAAGAAATAAAATCTTTAATGTTCACAGTTTAAGAAATTGTAAGCAAAGATAAGAAATCGAGGTGTTTTTTCGCAAAAAAAAATATTACAATATAAATACATGCAAGAGTTACAGCAGACTTAAACTTAAAAACTAATAGTAATTTTGCAAGACCTAACGAAACAATTTAATAAAAGAAATAAACATTATAATTACAGTCTTGTAAGGAACAGCTTTAAAGCGTTTATATGTTTAGCAATTTTTTTTCCAACAGATAGTTTGGTTCTCGTTAAGAGCGATATTATATACGATATGTACTTTTTCTACCAAATGTAAACACCTTCTTCTATTTTTCCCATTAGCAAATCTTGCACTAAACTTTTCTCAAAAGCAACAACAAGATCATGAGTATTAGGCCAAAAAACATTTAATTTAAGTGTATCTAAGTTCTTGTCACTATCACCTCACAATAAGAGGAGCCATAACTACAAAAGAATATCTACAGAATACAATATGTATGTATATCATCATGTTTTAGTTTTTCGCTAAGGTTTATTTCTTTTGGTTTTAATACTTAAAAAAATCTCAGTTTAGGCACTCCTTCACATCACAAAACATCTTGAACATAAAAAACAGAGTTGCTCAGTGTGGTTGTGCATAAACGCTTATTTTTGCCCATTTAAACTTAAATATGTTTCAGTTCTATAAACTTTGCAATAATCGTTATTTCAGATTAGAATCAACCTAAAATAACCAACGTCTTTTAGCGTTGACGTCTAATTCCATGCACTCGTACGGATATTTCATGGCAAACTGTGTTAGAAATGTTGGGTAGGGGAAAGTGCATTTTAATTTGCCATTACGATTTTATAAAAGACAAGTGATTAAAATTCTTGAAAGCACATTATTTATATTAATTCGTTTTTAGGAGTTCACATCCCTGAATTGACAGCACTGTTTTGTTTGACAAGCGATTTCGCAGCTGAAGGTTGCTTTAAAATAAGTTCGTCGCTGTTCACACGCTTCAACTTTTATGTTTATGTGTCTTCACTCATCTCTCCTTCTTCATTTTCTTCTCATCCCCCACATAGTCGAAAGTTGCTCAACAAAAGATGAATCGTGTGAAGCGGGACTTTGGTATGCCATTCACTAAAACTGATTTTGGTTACGTGTTGCCAACTGGCACCAAAGTGAATTAATTTCCATTACAAAAATAATACTACATTTACATCTGAATGAAATCTTATACATTTCAAACAAAATATTTCGGCAAAACTATATCGTTTACGTCTACTTTTTGGACATTTTGCAAAATTTCGCTTGAATGATAAAAACAGCTGCTTAAAATGTACAAAAATAAATGCTGTTTTATAATATAAGAGTTATGTTAGGAAGGGTGGTGCTATACCGCACCTCCACTCGGAGACCCAAATGGGTCCAATGTGATAATATAAGAGTTACCCGAAGTACATTTATTATAGCTATGCTATTTATTTCACGGCATAGGAGCTAGTACGTGATTTTCGTAACAAAAATAATCGACACTATTACAGTTATAAATTTATTTTTGTTTTGATTTCTTTGTACTTAAAACCAGTGCCCCATTTCTGTAACTTGTGAGAAGTTCTCGCATCGACAAAAATTAAATAATTATATTGGTTGTCCTATTTTACACAGGGTTACTCACGTAAAACCTTATATAAACTTACTACAAATATCAACAAATACAGTTTTTTTCTTCTTACTCACCCTGCGTTTCACAGGATGATAACAATTTATTAAACTCGAAATGTTCTCACATTCCTTACAGAAACGAGGCACAGAATACGAAAATAAATGGAACAGATTGTTTAATTTTGTTTTGTTCCGTTCTTTGAAGTGAATGAAAAATAAAAAACTAAAACAATGAGAAGGATTGCTCAATTTGTGGCGAATTTGACAGCATCATATAATATAATTTTATTGCATTGTTATCTAACACAAAATGCATAACCCGCATTATAACAATATTAGTGTAGTGTAGTGTATGAGTCACACCGACGATGCTTGAAGCAAAATCTAAATTTTTTGATTTTTGCACATGCATGTTTGCAACACAAATATAGCAAGATAAGCTCAAAGCTCGACCTGTCCAATTCTAAACGTAAAAAGTTTCTGTATGTAGTTGATGATGATATTAATTTATCGTGCAATGCACGCACGTGTATGCCGAGACCTTCATGCACATGTACACGATGCTTGTGTCATGCATTTTGACCGTGAATAGTGCACTTTAAGGTTGTTTTATACAGCTAAGCAGCATAGCTATAACCGCGTGTTCTAAGACAGCTCTCTTTTTTTCACACAAAGTCTTTATTTGTTTTATAATATTCTTATACCCTTCACCAAAAATTTTAAAGGGTATATGTAGGTTTGTCATTCTGTGTAATTTCCACAATATTCATATGCGTAAATTAAATATATTCTGAGTCCTTATGAACAGGGAACACGAAAAGGTTTCAGGGTCGGAAACTGCTTGTTTAGAAAACATTACGAATATTTAGTATATTCTTTTACATATTGCAATCATTACTTTTGCCTCTAACCAATACGATTTAAATGTTTTAGGTTGGCTGTAATTTTTAATCTAATGCACAAGTTCATTTTTGGTGAAAGAGAACACAACAAAAACCACGTCTGTCTCTCGCGCTTAAAAAAACTGAAGAAAGAACCATAACGACCTTTAGAGCCGCTACACATTTATGTACTTTTCGCTTTGGGTTATTAATATTTTTTAAACTCCATAACTTGAAGAAAGTTTATACAAATGTATGTAAATAAATTCATACACACGTGCTGCTAACTTTCTTGGAAGCATTTTTAATTGCTGCAAAGCCATTAATAAAATCAGAATATCACTGGAAGGGTATATTTTTGCCGTAAATAAAAATTTGCTGCATCATCCACACATTTGAAGTAAAACGGTTTTTTTATACCCTTTACCAAAAAAATGGTAAAAGGGTATATATAGGTTTGTCATTCCGTTTGTAATTTCTATAATATCAATAAGCTATCCATAAAATATATATATTCTGGATCCTTATGCATAGGGAAGACGAATAAGCGATGTCCGTCTGTCCGTCTGTCCGTCTGTCCGTCTGTCCGTCTGTCCGTCTGTCTGTACGTGAAATCGGTTTTCCGAAGCTCCCAGAAGAGCTAGAGACTTCGTTCTTGGACTGGTGTGTCAGAAATTTTCCAAAATAGATTGGTATTGAAATTCAGCAAAATCGGGCAGACGATTGCAGAGGTGGAAAACTTAAACTTCATTTTGCCATATAAAAGTAACTCCCGAAAACAAATTTTTATTTTTTTTAATAAATGTACATATTTTACACTTCAGTACGACTAAAATTGGAATTTTAAATTAAAAAAATACAAAAAAATTAAAAAGACGTTTCCAGGGTTGGAAAACTTTAACTTTTTGTGTTATGTAAAATTAACTATGTCTAAAACTATATTAGTATTTTCTCGAGAACCGTAAGAGCTACAGACCTGAAATTTGGACACAGTATGTAGACCTTTGGCCGCTACAACAACAAATACATGAGAATTGGATATTAAAGGGTGTTCCAAAACGAGCAACGAAAAATTTTAAAATCCCATGTAATATACATACAATTGTATGTATGTATGTATATACACTTGAAATTTGTAAGGTTAGTGTATTTTTATACAGACTCCAAAAATTAACACAAAAATTTAAAAAAATTTAAATTAAAGGGTGTTCCATCAGTTAATGCAATTTTGACTATGTAATTTTGACTATTTGCTGTATCTTGGAAACCGTAAGAGCAAAACTCTTGAAATTTTCAAAAACGGTAAAACTGAAAAAATAAAAAATTATAAAATCGCCAAACCGAAAAAAATCGCCAAAAACAAGAAAAAATCGCCAAAACGAAAAAAAGCACCAAATTAAAAAAAAATTCTAAGACTAAAATAAATCGCAAAAACAAACGGAAAAATTGCTAAAATGAAAACAAAAATCGCCAAAATGAAAGAAAATCGCCAAAATGAAAAAAACCCTAAAAAACAGAAAAAATCGCCAAAATGAAAAAAAAAATCGCCAAAATGAAAAAAATCGCCAAAACGAAAAAAACCCCAAAAAACAAAAAAATCGCCAAAATGAAAAAAAGCCAAAAACAGAAAAAAAATCGCCAAAACGAAAAAAAGCACCAAATTAAAAAAAAAATTTTAAAACTAAAATAAATCGCAAAAAAACGGAAAAATTGCTAAAATGAAAAAAAATCGCCAAAACGAAAACAAACCTAAAAAACAGAAAAAAATCGCCAAAATGAAAAAAAATCGCCAAAATGAAAAAATCACCAAAACGAAAAAAACCCTAAAAAACAGAAAAAAATCGCCAAAATGAAAAAAAATCGCCAAAACGAAAAACCCCTAAAAAACAGAAAAAAATCGCCAAAATGAAAAAAATCGCCAAAAAAGAAAAAACCTAAATAACAGAAAAAAAATCGCCAAAACGAAAAAAAGCACCAAATTAAAAAAAAATTTCTAAGACTAAAATAAATCGCAAAAAACGGAAAAATTGCTGAAATGAAAACTAAAATCGCCAAAATGAAAGAAAATCGCCAAAAAGAAAAAAAATTGCCAAAATGAAAAAAATCACCAAAACGAAAAAAAACCTAAAAACAGAAAAAAATCGCCAAAATAATAAAAAAAAAAATCGCCAAAATGAAAAAAAATCACCAAAACGAAAAAAACCCCAAAAAACAGAAAAAATCGCCAAAATGAAAAAAAGCACTAAATTAAAAGAAAATTTCTAAGACTAAAATAAATCGCGAAAAAACGAAAAAAATGCTAAAATGAAAAAAATCGCCAAAATGAAAAATATCGCTAAAACGAAAAAAAAACCTAAAAAACAGAAAAAAATCGCCAAAATGAAAAAAAAATCGCCAAAAAAAAGAAAAAAAATCGCCAAAACGAAAAAAAAAAAATTTAAAACAGAAAAAAATCGCCAAAATGAAAAAAAATCGCCAAAATGAAAAAAAAAATCGCCAAAATGAAAAAAATCACCAAAACGAAAAAAAAACATAAAAAAAAGAAAAAAATTGCCAAAATGAAAAAAAAATCGCCAAAATGAAAAAATCACCAAAACGAAAGAAAAACAAAAAAAAAACCAAAAAAAATCGCGAAAAAACCCAAAAAACAGAAAAAATCGTCAAAATGAGAAAAATCTCCAAAATGAAGAAAAGCCCAACAACAGAAAAAAGTCGCCAAAATGAAAAAAACCTCCAAAAACAGACAAAATCGCCAAAACGAGAAAAAAGCGACAAAACTGAAAAAATCGTTTTAACTGAAAAAAACTTCAAAAAAGCAAAAACCCTTCCTTTCGTGCGCGATTCAAAGTCGCACTTAACTGATTTTTTTTAATATTAAAGGAATTAAATGAAACTAAGTTTTTGCTTATTTCGTTCTTGCTTTTTTCACTTAACATATTTTATGTATTTTTTAAAGAACTAGATTGGTATCAATAATCAGAAAAATCCAAAATTATGACTCCAGGGTTGGAAAACTTACACTTTTTGTGTTATGTAAAATTAAATAGGTCTAAAAATTTTTTTCTTTTTCTTTATAAATTGAATATATTTTATGCTTCTGAAAGAAAAGTTTGGTGTATGAAATTTTAAAAATGAAAATTATAGCTCCAAAGATGGAAACTTTAAAAAAATTATAAATTTTTTCACAAAACAAATATGTATGTACGTGTCTGTATACTATATATATGTACGTACGTTGGTAAAGGGTATATAAGATTCGGCACAGCCGAATATAGCACTCTTACTTGTTTTAATATTTATTTTCCTTTTTTTTTCTAAATGATGAATGGTTTTACCACCGATAAACATGCTGAAAAAAACGTACATATGTACTCGTACGATGTTTTTTTAGCTTTTACTCTTCCGCACATCGTTGACATGATTTAAGCGAGGCACTTGATGGTGATTATAGCGATGGTACACGGATATTGAATTAAAAATATAAAATAAAATAAAATAAAATAAAAGAAAATCCACTAACTTAAGCTTCATCAAATCAACTTATCATAGATCAACTTTGGTTAAAATGTCTTATCTGACATAAATGTCGAAACTTAAAGAAATAAAATAAAAGATAGATTTAAAAACTTTTTAAGCCATTAAACGTTTTAGCTTTACATTTATAATATTTGAGCAAATTTAGTAACACCCAGCAACAGTGTGAAAAAATATATTAGATTATATGGTGGGAATTAAGCTAGTGGAGATGCTTGTATTTAAAAGTAACTTACGCCAACTCATCAGGTAGACCTCAAAACTATTAGCCAAGCCACACACTTAAGTACAGAATTATGCAGTAATTCAGCAGAAAGACTTTTTTGTTTGAAAATATTTTACGAGTAAGTGTTTGGTTTTGAATTCTCTAATAGTTCGTTTATATTTAAGCAAAATCTAGTCTTACGAGAATTCGGACAAAATCTAATAGGGCACGTACATTGTTCGAACTCTAGTACTTATGAGATTTTGAGGTATAACTAGCTGTTCTTTTACTAGATTTCCCATACAAAAACAAAACCTAATTTGTCAGTAGATTCGTAGGCAATCTAATGAAAATCTAATATTTTAATTTTATTTTTACTACACTGTACAACATATTTATTTATATAAAGGAGGAGTGAATTAGCTACGATCTGTTTAAAAAGGTATGTGAATTGGCTACATTGCAGTTGTTCGATTGTAGTTTTGGAAATTTTTCAGTTAATGGGTTTTATTTTTGGATAAAAAGTTTTGATAAATGTAAAAAAAAAACTTGGTGTAAATGGTATAGATTTTCATAAAGATTTTAATGATAATCTGTTAAATTTCGTGTAGGTGTAAATGCCCTATAATGCAATTCCCATACAAAACAAAATCTACTTCGTCACTAGATATGGTCAAAATCAACTTAAAATCTAGTAGAACTTTGTGATACAACTATGAGTTTTATTTCTTTCAAATTTGTACTAAAAAGTCAGCCTGTGTACTTGAAAAGGTTTGTGAATTTGCTGCATTGCAGTTGTTTGGTTCCAGTTTTAGACAACTTTCGGTTAATGGGTTTCGTTTTGGATAAAAAATCTTGATAAGTGTCAAAAAAACCTTGGTGTAAATGGCATAGATTTTCATTAAGATTTTAATTGAAATCAGCTATGTTTTGTATAGGTGTAAATATATTATAAATCATTTTCTTTAAAAATGATAGTTGTCTTTGATAAAGAAAAATAAAAATATCATTATCATGTTTTTAAAAGATAAAAATTAAACTAGTAGTGCATTTACGCTGTCTCGAAATCTAGTACTTTCGAGATTTCGAGCTGCTTTTTTCCAGATTTCCCATACAAAACGAAATCTAATTTTTCAGTAGATTTGTAGGAAATCTAATAGGGCATTTACATCAGCACAAAATCTAGCATATTTTGATTGAAATCTTTATGGAAATCTATACCATTTACACCAACTTTTTTTGTTGACATTTATCAAGTTTTTTTATTTAAAACAAAACCCATCAACGGAATTGTTTCCAAGACTACAACCAAACAACTGAAATATAGCCAATTCACACACTTTTTAAGCAGACTGTAGCTAATTCACTCACCTTTTATTGTACAGGGTAGTAAAGAATAAACAAAAACATTAAATTTTTATTAGATTTAATATAAATCTACTGAAAAATTAGATTTGGTTTTGTATGGGAAATCTGGAAAAAAAGCAGCTTGATTTAGCTCGAAATCCCGAAAGTACTAGATTTCGAGACAGTGTAAATGCACTATAATAAAAATCTAAGGTTTTTATTTATTCTTTACTAACCTGTACAACAAAAGGTGAGTGAATTAGGTACGGCCTGCTTAAAAAAGTGTGTGCATTGGCTACAATGCAGTTGTTTGGTTGTAGTTTTGGATAAAATAAATCTTGACAAATGTAAAAAAAAGCTGGTGTAAACGGTATAGATTTTCATAAAGATTTTAATCAAAATATGCTAGATTTTGTGCTTACGTAAATGCCCTATAAACTATCAAAAAATAGGTTGAAAAATATATGAAAAAATACGTGTTTTAGATATAATGGTTTACAACAAAGGCGTAAAGCATATACACAAACCTTCTAGCACAGACCATAACTAATAATTGTCTTAAAGAATCACAACTTTGACTTTTTTGAGTCCATAGGTAGACAAGACGACACATTCGTCGAACAGAATTAGGGCATTACTGTTCTAATAATATTTTTTTAAGCCGAAGACCAAAAAAAAGTGTGTTATAGAGATCGACCGAAGGCGTTTTTTTTTGGCCGAAGCCGAACTTCGGCTAAAATCCTAAACTTCGGCCAAAACCGAAGCCGAAGCCGAATGTTTTAAATTTTAAAAATGATACTTGTTTTATATGAATTAAGAAAAAAGTTTGCTTTTTTGAGATCACTGAAATAGCTGTAATATCTATTGGATACATAACAAGAAAAATAAAACTATTTTGCAATTTCTATACTGCTTTTTCATATGATCACTCACAAGAACGTCCAAGTAAAAGAAAATAGAAAGCAACAGGGTTGTATTTCAAAGCAACCCTTTCAAAACGTTAAACACAATAGAAACTGTCGGCGAGCAACGACCAAAAATAATGTTATTTTTCAAGCTTGGAATGAAAAATATTCGGCTTCGGCTAATCGGCCGATTTTTGCCATAGGCCGAATGTTGGCCGATTACCAATTTTTGGCCGAAGGCCGAAGCCGATTAATCGGTCGAAGTCTAGTGTGTTATAAGTTTTTAGTGCGTATCTGTGTGTCTGTCTGTTACGTCCAGACCGATTTGGATGTCATTCTGAGAAAATGAGTACACATGCAATTTTACTGCTAATGAACTCTGTTGCACGGTGTAATACAAGAAAAATAATATGCATTTAAAAGGAGTATGAAATAATTTGCATTAAAAGTGTTTAAAACAACTTTAGCATAAACTGTCTATAATAGTATTCACTGCTTATTAATTTTTATTCACGTTGTTCTTGCTGTTGTTATATTCTTAATCTTTCAGTTACTCCTTTCGAAGATAATCTATTATTTTGTGTCCATTATAAATCTTTTAATACAACAAATTAAATGGTTAGTTTTATCATTATTATTATTATTATCATAACGGTCGATCAATTATTAACTGATAGCTTTAGATTTGTAGTTTCTAGTTTTGATTTAAATTATGATTTTCAATTAAAGTAATCAATCAAAATTGCAAAGAGAAAGAAAGAGAGAAACAATGAACTTATTGATCGTTTAATAAAGTGATCTCAAGTATAATTTAGATTTATGCATTTTTACTTACAGTTACAAAATTTAAGTGCTTTGTTTTTGTTTTCAATACAAATAAGCAGACGAGAATTTATGATTGTCTTCCATAAACTGGCAGTAAGTGTTTAAAATATTTATGAGTGCAAGAGGTACTTTAAGATCGAAAATTGGAAATTGTCTTTAATATTAAAAAAATATGTAGTTCAAGGCATAAAAGGTAAGTAATTATGTTCGAAAATGATATAATGGGGAGACAAACAAAAATAGTTTACTCCTTTATAAGGCATCATGGGAGCCGTTAAAACTGATTTAATACATATTTTTATAAAACAAATAAAAATTGTTTCTGGATACAACCAACCCTGAGGGTTAAACATACCTAGAGCATAGATCCATTCTGAGAAAACGTTGGGGTGAAAAAATGGCGTCGGGTCATAAATTTAACTCCTCTAAGGGGACTAAGAGCAACAAGAGCGTTGTACAGTGGTCCCATTGGTAAATTTAGTGCGAAAAAAGTCGTTTTTTGCATAAGTGCAAAATATTGCTTTTTTCAATGACAAATCTTCACCGTGCATAGCGGTATAAGTTTCATTTTTTACACTTGAAATAATTATTATCGCTGGTTGTTTATTATTTGTTTTAAAAACAATTAATTGCTTTATTTTGTTCTTAATAAGAAGCCAGTCGATAATCGTGTCATCGGGACCACTGTGCGTTGGTAGAAAATTTTATAAGAATCAAAATCTCATTTTTGTGTGAGAGCACCTTTAGGAATTTGTGAAATCCGCAGGCCCGTTTGGCACATTTCACCACTCTAGGGACATTTCTGATCCGCTGTGGGCCTAGACAATTTGTATGAATTTTCTACTTAAGTTTTCGACTTGAGTTTAGCAAATAAAATTAATGTATGTAACAATTATGAAACATTTTTCACTTTTAAGTGCTGACAAACTATTTCGCGCCAAAAAGATTATCGGCTACAAACTTTGTTATTGACTTGATCGATGAAAAGTAATTATTAAAAATAAAATATTTGATCAGAGACAATTCTGAATTAAGACTAAAACTTGAAAACTTAAAACAGTATGCGATTGGCACTTTTTTCACTGCATGAATTAAGAAGTGTGTGTGTTTTTTAATTAAAATTTTCCATAATAAAACAGCAATTTAAAGTCTTGAAAAAACAATTTCATGACAACATACCGAACAAATTTATCAATTAAACTTTATATATACATATGTATTCATTATAAAGTGATTTATGATCAAGACATTTTGAAGGCTATTAAAATCAGTTAAAGACAACTAGAACTAACTCAAATTGTAAAAACGAACTGTTTTAAGCAAAAATTTTAATAGACAAAAAACAAAGCTGAAATTGTTGGCTTAATTTGTGTTTAATTTTTTGGATTCATTTAAGCAAAAACAAAAAAAAAAAAGATTGAAAAAATGTAAGACGTGCAACAATTCAATGCAATTATTGGTGCAACAAAGCCAAAGCACAGAACAAGAAGCTGAAATACTCTTCATGCGCTAAACTATGCAACGTCTACAGATGGTGAATATTTTTTTTCTTTCAAAATGAAATAAAAACTTTTAGTATACGATCATTCGTTTGTACCTGTATGATAAACGACATTGTCACTTATGCCACCATATGACCACAATTTACTTAAAAAAAAATTTATTCCATTTTATTAGAAATAAATCTATTGTTGGAATAAAAAAATAAAAATGCTAAGGATTATAAAGGAATGTTGTCTTTTTAGAATATTATTGAATAAATCAGCACTCTGATGTTAGAGAGTTGGTGGTATCAGTAGTATAAGCTCGAATAAGAATATACTATGACTTAAAATAACTTTTTTATCCTCATCACCAGCGTCAACATAAACGACATCATCAAAACATCTTAAGAAACGTCCAACGTTTCACCAACAAAGGGAACGGTTGCTTAGAAGAATACATATGTACATATCGCTCATTTATCCAAACAACGTCATAACTCAAAAATGCAGGTTTTCCGAGGAAAAATAAGGTATTAAGAACGTAGTTGTACTTTCATCAAGCTGGCTGAAGTAGTTAGCACGTTGACTACAAAACCGAAGGTCCTGGGTTCAATCCCTGTATCCAACAGTCATTAAATAACAACACCACACATTTTTCTGATGTGCATTAGTTTCCCTTTGTATCAGTGGTTGTAGGAAAGTTCACTGGTCACGGAACTATACCGACTTCAGCAGATACTAATCCTAATGTAACATCAGAGCGCCCTCCTTCGTTGTGTAGCAGAATTATCGGCGAAGTAAAATAATCAATAAAATGGCTACAAAACACAGCTTCAAAAAAATTAATACGCCTCATTAACATCAGAAAGGCGCTGCAGCACTGCAGTATTAAAAAAAAACGTGCAAAAAGCAGAGTTCTAAAAGAATGAAGCTTTCCTCTATCTCTCCCTTCACCACCTTTCTTCTCTATCACTATCCCTTTCCTAAAGAAGGTAACACCTAGTAAAAGTAATAGGCATTAATTGCCTGAGTGTTACTTCTCTTTATTAAAAAAACGAAAACTCAGGATAAAATTAAAAAAAAATTTTTGATCTAAAAAGTTAATGGAATTTTTAATCAAAGCAGGCGACAAATTCAATGCTGTAGAATCTTATCAATATTAACGTAATTCAACCATGTCTGTTTATAACATTAATGTTTATCATAAAACATTACAATTTTGTCTTTTAGAGTCATTTGTTAAAATCTGATAAACTTTATAGCCTCAGCTCAGTTTTTCCCATTGGGTGTCTTTCCCATAGCTAAAAATTAAATTTTTCTGCAAGATTTTAGCTCTAATCTTAAGCTTCCTTGAAGAGATTTTAAATGCTAAATAAATAAACAACCATTGAGTTGAAATTTGATTTGTTGTTGCTGTTGGATTCGATTGTATTAATTTAACAAAATAAATAAAAAAGGCTGTGGTGCAGTCGTGATCGATCAGAGGAGAAGTTGATTTGCTTTTGGAATTTGAGACACATTCACATCATTCTTAACATCGCCAGCGTCAGCGTCATAGTCATTCACATCGTCATTATTATTATTATTATTATTAAAATAACAGCATAGAAGAAAAATCCTCACTCATCAACAACAACAACAACCACAACAACAACAACAGCAGCAACAAAAACCACGTCAAACATCAATATTAACATCACATCAAATCAAATCGAATTGAATCGAAACGAATCATTCAACATCATTAATGTTTTCTTTAAAAAGTAATACGAAAGAAACAAAAAAAAAAATATAATAAAAAATCAGAAAGTAACCACCACCATTCAATTCCTGGACCATACCAAAATGTTTTATACTTATTTTCCATCTTCATCTTAAAACATAAAAAGCATCTGTCCATAAGAGAGGAGAAAAAAAAAGAATGCTTTTCCTAACAGCCGCATTTTTAGCCGAACACCGCACATGCAAGTACTAAAAGAATTCTATAAAACTCCCCTCCAAGGAGTTGGCAACAACAAAGAACTATTTGATTGTTTTCAAGTTTTCGAGAAAACTGAAAAAAAACCATATAATACAAAGCATTTGAAAGCTGCATCCGCTCAATGTCCCCTGAATGCGATTAGTTGCACATACGCCTTATTTTTGTTTGACTTGGCTGTCTGTTGTTTAAGGTTCTACACTCTATGTATTCTTTATTCCTCTTACAATGTTTAAAGACAATGCAAACAAAAGTTTAGCTTCTTAGTAAGCAGGGCACACGAGGAGTTAATTCTTAATAGGAATTTGTAAGTGAGTTGCCTACAGCCGTATTATCGTAAAAGTCAACATTTTCATATACACACATGTATTGTATTTTAGACTGTTTGTAGTCGGCAGCCTGCTGTCGTGAATCTGTTTAACGTGTTAGTGTATATATGATGCGAAAATGGTACAGCGTGTTTTTTAGAGTGTCACAACTTGGAGTTTTGGCATCACTGCTTTATTTGAGCACCCATTTAACAGCTGATAGTTGCTTTTTGCTTTGAAATTTCATTATGAATCGACTTACACCAGAGCAACGCGTGCAAATTGTTTTTAAAATTTGAAAAAATTTAAAAATTTTATTTTCCGATGAAGCCCATTTCTGGTTGAATGCGTACATAAATAAGCAGAATTGTCGCACTTGTAGTGAAGAGAATGTACAAGCTTTTGTCGAAACACCATTACATCCACAGAAAATTACTGTTTGGTGCGGTTTATGGGCTGGCGGAGTCATTGGCCCATATGTCGTCAAAAACGATGATGGTCAGAATGTTGCTGTCAATGCTGAACGGTATAGAAACATGATTTGAAATATGTGGTTCCAACAGGGCGGAACCACATGACACACAACGGGATTTGATGAAAAAATTATTTCACGTAATGGTCCAATTAGTTGGCCACCAAGATCGTGTCGTTACCATTGGATTATTTTCTTTGGGGTTATGTTAAGTCACTTGTCTAAACCATAAACAATTAAACACCTGGAAATCAACATTCGAAGAGTTATCGGCGAAATACGGCCGCAAATTATGCGAAAAGTTGTTGAAAATTGGTGTTCTAGATTGCGCCGTCTACGCGCCATCCGTGTCGGCCACATGGCACAAATAATATTTAAACATTAATTTCATTTTCTTTCCAATAAAGCCCGATTCATTGATATTAAAATTATATTTTCTTGTTTTATTAATCCCCGACCAAAAACAGGGGTGTTATAAGTTTGTAGTGTGCGTCTGTGTATCTGTGTGTCTGTCCGTGTACACGTACAGCCCAAATGGCTGGACCGATTTTGATTTAGTTTTTTCTGTTTGAAAGGTGACTTGATCGATCGATCGGTCCAGCCGCTTAGAAGATATCACATCTTTTCTAGATATGTCGGGGGGTTTTAAAATTTTTAATTTTTGTTATTATGATTTAAGCTTGTGTCACTCTATAAAAAACACCCTTTATATTTCGAGAATGGCAAATAATAACAAAGATTTTTAAATGAGATTATTGATTTTCTTGATGATGCATTCGTTCAAACTATTTGTCATAGCAGTTTTTCCATTCCTCTTGAGACACCTCCAAAACATGGTTTTTGAACGCCTCATATGCTTCTTCTTCGCTCGCGAAACGTTTACCACACAGTTTACCTTTGATATTCGGGAACAAGAGGAAGTCATTGGGAGGATAAGTCACCAAGTCGATGTTTTGACTGCACAAAAATTCACTTGTTTGACGAGATGTTAAGAGCTCGCATTGTCATGATGAAGAATGCTTAGTCTTTGGGGGTTAGTTTTACGAATTTTTCCGAAGACTTCCGGCAAACAAATGGTCGTGTACCATTCATAATTGACAGTTCTACGTTGCTCCAGCGGAAACAGACGACCATTTGCTTCGCTGTGCTTCTCCCACGAACAACTTTTGTTGGATTTAGCTCGTCTTGGAATACCCACACGGTCAATTGCTGTTTTGTGTCCGGCTCATAAGCATATATTCATGATTCGTCACCTGTCACGATTTTATACACGTCTTTTGAAGCACCACGGTTGAACTTTGTAATCATTTCCTTACACCACTTGAGGCGAGCTTTTTTTAAGCGCTTGATAAATTAAATTATGGGGTATCCAACGAGAATTTTTTTTTACAAATACGTGTTTATGCAAAATCAAATGTATTGGAATGGAACTAATGTGCAAGGATGCCTTTATCTCACAATAGCCCAATTCACAAACTTGTGCAAATGGTCTTGCATCGTAGCATTTGCAAAATGGTTAATATATTGATACTCCCCACTTAACAATTCTTAATGGTGAGTATCAATATACTATACAATTTTGCACATGCTACCATGCAAGACCATTTGCACAAGATTGTGAATTGGGCTAATATGTCACAACAACCGATTTTGAACGACATTGACGGAATTCGTCGGGACGGAATTACAACAACGATTGAATTCACTATACCAGCGATATGCTGTGCTTTTTGAAGGTGCCTTATCGCCATGCAAAGAACTGAGTTCATCGACACATTTTTGTTGAGATAATCCAAGCCGAAAGTTGAGAAAAATAATACCACGCAAACCTTCTCTTGAAATTTCCCTTTTTTTTTTTGCCTTTTAGGCGCTGAGGCGACCTAATGTAAATGAATTATTTTCAAATAAATTTTATATATATATATATACTATATATATTTATAATATATTATATAAAAAAACAAATAGCAATTGTACATCAAAACGTTGTGAGTAAGTTTATGCTAAAAAAATGTTAAACTTTGTTATGGTGTTACCATATTTTAGCTATTGACATTAGTGTTGCCAGTCCTCGAAATATAAATAGTAGCCCTCGTATATGCATGTTAATGTTAATTATGAAAAAAAATTCAACATTTTAATTTTTAAGAAAAAGAAGAAAAAGTGCTTGAGTCATATTTTACTGTTTTGTAGTAGAGCACTTTTAAACTTTCAAGTCGATTTTCAGAAATTTATTTCTTTTACACTTAAATTGGGAAATTCGGTATTTACTTAAATCTTCTTTTTTTTAGAGATAAACAATTATTCCATATGAGATTTTAAGTCGAAAAAAGATAAGCAGCAAGCAAGTCATTGCGCTATAACTTTCTGAAAAATCGCAAAAAATAATTCAGATTTTGCCCAGCGGTACTTTCAAATATGGAGATTACAGGGGTACTATTAACTCAAAATCAACGTATCTCGACTTAAGCTTTTTTTTTGCTTCAGAATTTTATGTTTAAATTAGGAAATCGAACAAATGCACTACTTTAAGAACTGCAAACAACATCAAATGAAATATATATTTGTAGACATTTTTATATTTGCCGTTTCTTAGCCCCTAGTCGTTATATTGATTTTTCTGCTTCTTTAGTATTTTTGGCATAGTCGTCCGTTCGCATAAATAAAGTTTATATGATGCTGCTGTTGTTTCTCGTTTTGTTTATTCCTTTTTGTATGAGAATAATTTCGTTGTTGTGGTAGGTCCTGTCGCTTACTTACAGCCATGTCAATCCAGTGAAAGGGATGTTTTATTACAAGACATTTCAATATCGCTTGATTCTTAAAATTTTTTTTTACGGATGAATGATTTCTAAAACTGCTTGTGGGTTGTTAAGAAGTCTCATTTGATGCCGTTTATTGTTGATGTTGCTCCAGCAATGACATTGATAAACTTAGTTTAACTCGGTTTTGAATATTGTTTGTTAATAGCGAATTTGAGTCACAGATAAATTAAATTTACAGCATTGTTTACATTATAAAATGTTGATGAAATTTAATGCCATTTGTTACGAGTACATGAAACTTGATTTTATTGGAGAAAAAAATCAGATGAAAAAATTTGCTTTTTTCTATGCTGTTTGCAAATAGAACAAGTTAAGTGCAACAAATTTCATGAAATTCCTTAAAAATTTTCATAGGGGGGGGAGGGGCAATCATGAGTAAAATTTCGCGAGCAATTTTTTCCGGGGAACAATTTCAAACAATAGTAAATAATAGGGAAAACAAAAAAATTCTAATTGGAAAAGGGAGAAATTTCTCGCGGAATTTTATTCAGCATAGGCTTAATAATGTTAATTCTATATGATATGTATGGAAGTGACGAAATTTAACTAGATGTTAACGAGTTTCTCCATACAATTTGACATTGAAAATCGGTGCATAATGTAGTTTTAATCCACTATTAAATCTTAGCATGATTTTTAATATAAAATTGTTTGGCAAAGCTCGTTAAGACCAGATTTAATTTTGCCACTTATGCTAACTTCATGCAAGTTTTTCGTTATGCATAAGGCTATTATAGCTTGTATATAAAGCATACATAAGGATGTTATAGCTTCAGCGGGTAAGCACGTTTGCCACCACGCGCTAAGTTCGCCGGGAAAGCCAAGACACAACCATTTTCCTGATGCATGTGCCAATACACACATTAACGTAAGTTAATTAGTTAACAAAATACAATGACTACATTAAATTAAATTTAACTTGAAATAACTTTGATTCAATATGGTTTTTTGTGTTATTTCAGTATCGAATTTACGTTGTTGCTACTTGACATAGCTTTGATTCAACATGATTCTCAATTTTGATTTAACAGCACTGGAATGTTAAATCAACATGAAATAAAGTTATTTCAAAAGGAACATATTTCTTTGAAGATTATTGCACATCATGTTAAATTAACATGAAAAACATATTTTAAGCAAAAATCATTATGAAATTTGACTATGTGTAGTTAGTTGGTGTCACCGACTGCACGGTATGAATTTGTCGCTCAAACTTTGGTAGAGAATATGAATACATGCAAGCGATACATGAATTGGAGTGTTTTATGTTTTGTGACACGAACTGTACATTTTTATAGCCCGAAATAGACACGGGTTAATGCGGTCAGCCAGATAACAAAATCAATTCTACATCGGGCAACTCAACTTGAAGTGTAATATTAATGACTTAATTTTAATTTTCTATATTTCCTCTTAAATTATTGCTCCAGAATTGTGAGCATGCATTACTATATATGTATGTATGTATGTACAAATGTACGATTCGTATACATACATATGTACATATATATTAAATTCTACAGCTCTCTTTCTATTAATATTTAAATTGTCTTCTAAAACACATGTCCTACAACACCCTGTAAATACATATTTAATTGTTTTAAACTGGCGCAAAGACATGGCGACAAATATTAATGTCTACCCAGTCATTATTCATTCCAGTCAGTTTCACCCAGAAGCTACACACACTCTATTCAGATGGATGATTAAATTTTACAACTAATCCAATTTGTTGCCATTATCATTTTGAGGCTGCACTGTTCACTAATAACGACTTGCAAAAGAAATTCTTTTTATATTCGCTAAATGGGACAATTTCCTAATCGCCAACAACAAATCAAATGCTGCTGCTGCTGCTAAATCATGCCAAATTAATCAAAATTTCAAATATATCTTTTAAATCAAAATGTATGCGGTTTACACAAAAAGAATTTATTTTATTGCAAGTCAAAAAGAAGAGAGAAATAAACTGCAATAAAAACAAAATTATCATACAACATAGAACGGATATAAAAGATTGAAATCAAAATATGCACACACCATTAACATGCTCCGAATAAATATTGTACAAGTATATACATAAGTAAGTATGCAGTAGCAACAGCAACAGCAACAGCAACAGCAACAGCAACAGCAACAGCAACAGCAAAGCTCTGAATAATTAATATGGTAAAAACATATTTCATTGCTTGCAGCGTCTAAAAACTTAGCAGTCGCAGTATTGCTACCAAGATGTTTGTAAGAAAATAGATGCTGTTAACCAGAGACGTCTGTTGATGCTGCCACAAATATGTAAATCAAATCAAGAAATGAGCATAATTTTTAAATCAAATGCATCGGCGAATGCAATACATAACAAATTGTTTAAACAGATTTCAAATAAAAGCTTACAATAAATAAATACAGACAACAACTGTGTGTATGTACGAGTACGTATTTCGAGTGCTTCTCACTCACCTTCTACGACACAATGACTACCACACACACCATTGCTGCTACTATCATTATTTTTATGACTTAAAACATAAAAGCAAAACCTACTTTTCATAACAATACTCGTACATAAATGCGAATTGAAAATTAGAACGTTGCTGCTGCTGCCTTAGGAACAGAACTACAATTGCAAGCGACAAACGATGAGCCACGAAAGGCTGCTGTAAGCTGGACAAAAAGTATTAAAGAAAGCAAAATGTTCTTGTTTTATAACCATCACTTATCACTTAGGCCCAAATGCACAGTCATTAGTTAAATAATAGCAAGAGTTTAACCAATAATATTTGATTCATAGCTCTTTGTTTACCACTAGTTAAACCGCCAAATGTCATTGATTAGCAAATAGTTAGACAACAGCTGTTTCATGGTAAACTTTATTACTATTGCTGTTTTGTGAAAAATTTTAGCTGTAACACAATCTCGAGCGAGAACTGTTTTATAAATTTTTAAGAAATAATATAGCAAATGTAAACAAAAACCATATGATATAGCAGAGCTGCCAATAGTGAAACTTAATAGTTTGATGGGGTTACCATTCTTTGCTCATATTAACATTTATTCTTTGCTCATTTTAGTTTACTAATAATTAACTAATGACTGTGAATTTGCACCTTACAGTTGCGCAAATTAAAATAGCATTACCTGAAGCGTTTCTCTTTAAAGCGTTGTACAACGTTTCCAGAGGGGAAATTATGACATTCGAAATTGAAAAAAGAAGTTTTACAATTTTGTTATAAAATTTTATTAATTCTTATTAAGAAAAAATAAGCCATTAATTTTTTAATGTTTTTAGGCTAAAAGTAATAATAGGTCTGTCCATTTACTATCCCAGCAGAAACTAAGAACAAGAGAGTAAGGCAGAAATTTACAAAATTACTCTCCTAAAAATGAAAAAGTAAATGAACGCTTTACTTGTAAAAACTTGCAAGAAAAATTGATTCATATCAGAACCATGGATGGAAATCATGATACAATTGTACTTTTTTCTGAGGTATTTTGTTTGATAATATTTTAAATTGCAATTTTTTTTTTAAGAAATTGACATTTAATATGAAATTCTTTAAACAGTTTCATGTATTTTTACTATTTTTATGCATTTTTCATAGTTTTTTAATTTTATTCATTAACAAATACAAAATGCCATTTTCCATCTCTGATCATATTTACTGTGTATATGAGAAACAAACAAAATTATTTTTCATTAAAATTGAATTTATGTGGCTTAATGAAATTAAGCAATACATTTAATTAATTTGACATCAAAACACACAACAGGTGGTTGGATAATTCCAAGGCCTATTTATCAGGTCAATGCAATCGTCCTGATGATTTTCTGTGTTTTCGTGTTTAAGCTGTCAAAAGTTGTTTGTGTGTGTTTCTGACAACATAAACATAAAGTTGTTTTTTGTATTGCTGTGTTTTTGCAGAGTTGCATAGACCTAATAAATAGGCCTTGGATAATTCTTACAAGTAAAACTTTTACTAATAATAATTTTTAGGAATTTTTTGTCTCTCAATTTTTTCTCTCTTTTGACGCTCCCGCCTTGCAAACTTTTTGAGTTAATGAACACTTTCCAGTAACAATTGATACAAATTCGTAACAATTTTTAGTAAATGAACAAACTTCTTTTGCATTCTTGTTTTCTCAAAAATCAACATTTTAACAAATTTTAAAACAAACTTATGCTATTCAATTGTAAGAGGTAGCTAGACTGGCTGTATAATGCTGGCACCCATTGTACTCTGCCGTATATGATTTAGATCACATAAATCATGTATGATTTTTATTTTCCACTATTTAAATTTATTTCGCTTTCGCTCTAAATCTAGTCCGTTTGCTAAAAGCCGTCCAGCTTTTTATTCTGTGTGTGCTATTTAGCAAAATAGTTTATAGTGATGGATATAATGGTGTATTAGTGTCGGCATTAATACGCAACAATAACGAAATATCTCCCTGAGCCAAGCAAATGAAATAATAAAAAAGCCGCTTTTCCAATTTTATTTTGGTTTTGCATCATTCTTTAGATTTAGATAAGCAATCTAAAATTAATGATGATATTGTTGTATACTCGTACATATAAAGACGAACAGAACAGAGCCTATTGTTGCTTTAGTAAACATTTCATTAAATAAAGCTTTTTTTTTAAAAGCTACATTAATAAAACGAAAAAAAAACAACGGCTATAGAAAATTACGTTTAGTTTTTTATTTTAAATTGAAAAATTCGTTATGCTAGAGAAAAAATGAAGCTATAAAAAATGGAGAAATTTAAATATGTACGTATGTGTGTATGTATGTATGTATATCATGGTTAAAAAGTTATGTACACATGTACCTGCTTGAAGTCTTTAAGGTCGAGTAGGCAAAGACAAACGTTCTAATTTTTTTTTTAAATTTTTGCCTTACAACCAACGACCTACAACTTTTCTTTAGAAACATTATTACAATAAGCAATAAGCGTGAAAGTAATCAAAAACTATACAATACAAAAAGAAATTTGAATTAAATAAATCATTATTTATAATTTAAAGTATGTGTAGAGTTTTTTATCTTTGCGTTAAAAGATAAAAGACCAAAATATGAGAGTTCAACAAAAACAAAAGACTTAAGACACGAACTTTATGAATAACTATTAAAAAAAATTAAGGAAAAATATAAAAGAAAACAATTTTACTATTTGTTAAAATTGTTCTTTCCAAGTTTTCGATTACACAAGCATTAGAGGGCAATGCAATAACCCAAAATGTTTAATAGTTCATTGCAATGATTATTTGATAATAATTAAGCCATTCAAATGTAATCGTTTGAGTCAAAAAGAAACATTAAACGTACGATATACAATTTCGTATTGAAAATCGTTTATCTTCCGTTCATGTTTGTACGTATTTTCGTGCCTTGTATTTTAATTCATGTAACACTTAGAAATGTTGTTACAGAAAATAAAACTAAAAATAAGCAGTATTTGTTTTCTTATCGATACAATCTATTATTTTTTTTTTTTAGAAAAGCACAAAAATAACTTAAATCGTTTAAACACGATTTCACGATTTTATATAAATACATACTTATATACAAGAGCTCATCATACAGACATAAAAATATGCACGCATAAGTCATAACAATGCGTTTCTTATTATTTTTTTCTTTCTATACAGTCGAGATAAACATTTTAAAGCATCAGGGGAATTTTTCTTTTACTCTGCATTTTAGCTTTAGCAAATCTGAAAATTCAATGTATCACGTTAGATTTAAAAACTAACATTAGTTTTCTTATGCATGTAAATTTGCGTTGCATAATCATTTTAAGTATGATTTTAAAAGTTGACGATAGAAGAAGTCTGTATTTAAAAACGTTTCGCATTTTAGTATTCCGTTTTATTTTTTAAGTTTCTAATGTTAAATAAAAGACTAGTGGAGGATTGGGCAAACTTTGACAGCAACAACAGCAGAATATTTTGTTATCTGTTACTTTCAGATCAGATTTAAAGAGTGCACTAAACGACTCCAAGAGTTGCTGGTAGCTGAAGAAACTGCATCTCTTAAAAATTATCTGGAAGATCTTCATGTCACACCAACATCTAATTACTCTTTGTGGCGCGCTTTTAGAAAGCTTAAAACACCCGTTGAGTTTAAACCACCTCTGCGAACATATAGCGGAGCTTGGGTAAGAAGCGATACTGAAAAAGGTAAAATATTTGCTGAGCATTTAAAATCCGTATTTACCCCAAACACATGTACTGGTGTTGTTGATTTGCCGAGTGTAGTTCCGCTACCTCGTCGACCCATAAAATTCAAGACGCGTGATGTACAAAAACTAATTGCTGAACTCAACCCGAAGAAAGCTCCGGGTATTGATGGAATTAGTAGCCAGATGCTAATGAAGTTGCCTCGTATTGCAATTGGAATTCATTTTTAATGCCATTTTAACTGTATTATCCACACAGCTGGAAGCTTACCAAGTTTAAAATGATTCCAAAGCTGGGCAAATATCTTATCAATGCTGAGTCATACAGGCCAATAAGTTTACTGTCAACAATCTCAAAGCTCTTCCAAAAGTTACTCATGATAAAATTGTCCCCAATTCTAACTGATAATGGGTGCATACCGGATCGTCAATTTGGTTTTAGAAGTCAGGATAGCACCATTGAACAAACTCATAGATTGGTTCAATTTATAAGAAGAACATTTGAAGAGAAGAAGTATTGTTCTGCCCTCTTAATTGACGTTTCTCAGGCATTTGATAAAGTGTGGCATGAAGACCTAATTTTAAAATTGATGACATACCTACCAATAAAAATTCTAAATCTTCTGAAAACTTACATTCTCGCAATGAAAGATAATTTATGAGTACGCCCGAAACTATCTCATCCGGTGTTCCACAGGGGAGTATACTTGGCCCAGTTTTGTATTTGATTTATAATTGTGATATGCCTTAGAGCAATAATATCCACAGATCTACATTTCCCGATGATACAGCCTGCCTTAGTATGCACGAAAGCCCTCATAAGGCTTCTCGATATCTCCAGGAACATATTACCCAGCTAGCACTATGGTTAAACTTATGGAGGATTAAAGTAAATTAACAAAAGTCTGCCCATATAACGTTTACCCTAAGAAGAGATACTTCGAATCAAAGAAGGCTTACATAGAAACACCACATTGACTCTAAGCTAACACAAATGAAACTTAAACTAATTCAGATACATTGGATGATTGGTAGAAATGCAACTCTCAGTCTAGATTGTAAACTTTTAATATACCTACATGTCGCTTTTGAAACCTATATGGTGTTACGGAATTCAGCTATGGGATACTGCTTCGGATTCAACTGTAGAAAAAATTCAACGAAGGCAAAACAAAATTTAAGAAACTCACATTTACATCGTGATTTAAATATGCCACAATATGACTGAATAAATTGCAAAATATGCAGGCAAATATCTAACAAAACTCGAGTCTCATCCTAATGCACTTGCTCTTAATATCTTGAACTTTACTGGACACATCTGCTTAAAAAAGAGGGACACAAGGACTTTAATACTCAACACTCCAGAAGAAACTGCCTGCTTATGTATTATTAATAACTATCACTAAGTTTATGTCCGACACTGGTCGGGTATAATAATTATATTTAGATTTAAGATTTGAATACTTATTATTTGTTCATATTTGAAGATACAATATATAAATATATGTATAAAAAAAATCTGTTACTTTGCTGACTTGGTTTTTATCTGGTTTTTATCTTGGTTTTTTTGCTCAAAATCATTTGCAGTTTTTATAATGAGTACCGATTTTTCTTCTGGTTTAGTCAAACAAATTATCCAGTGTATCCGCAATTTTCAATTATAAACGTTGCGAAAATTTGTAATTTATTAATTTAACATATTACAAAAAAAAAAAAAAAAAATTAAACGCAGCTGAAGTCTAATAACTAAAATAAGGTTAAGCTCATTTAAAAAACTAAAACCGAATTTAAACCTAAGAAATTATATAAACTCAACACTCATTCATGCCCATTTTTCTCTCTTGTGGGCTTTAGATTCTAAAGTTTAGAACAAATAAACTTTCTCACACATTTACACAAAAGACAGAAAAACCAGATACACATTTCTCCTATCTATATCTCTCTAAGGCAAGTTTAAAACCCCCTTATTTAAACAAGATCTATAAAATGTAAATTAATTTCAAACCCGTTATAAATAACAACGATACTCCTCAACTGCTGCGAAATGTGGTAAGAAACAAAATGTTTACCAAACATTTCAATTAAATTCTTTTGCATTGCATGAAAAGAACATTGTAAAATAAATTAAACAAAAAAAAAAAGTAAAAGAAAAAGAAAAAAGGCTGCAAGTATATACATTTTACAATTATAACCATTTCCACTCGTAGTATTTCAAACCAGGGAAGGAAAATGACTTCGTGGGTTTTGTACCAACTGTAAAAGCAAAATGTACTTTTTGGACCATGACGGTACTATTTTTTTTAATATTTATTAATAAGAACGGAAACGTAAAATAATTTGTAAAAATTCAGAAGTAAACAATAAAAAACAGAAACTTAACAAAAATGTGTATAAAAATTCAGTATAAAAAATAGCATAAAAACATATTAAATATTACATTCATAAGGGTACATTAGTAGATTAGACTTGTTAGAGATCGGTTATTTTACAAATTTTGCTTATTAACAGGCCTGTTATCTAAATCTAAGTTGTGCGCATAAAAAATGCGCGATACACCTAAAACACGCTTGAAGTAAAGTAGCGACATGTAGTTAACAAAAATAGATATAACCACAGCCAAGGCGAGTTCATGTACGAGGTGATGTCAAGTTAACAGGTACAGTTAAAGTACTAGACAGATGTTTTTGTTGCAGACTTGACACCACCTGGTACATGAATTTGCCTTGACAACTGCATTGCTGGACGTCTACAATACAACACACAAAAAAAAATTTTAAGACAACATAGGCAAAATTAATGTGACCATATATTGAAACATTGGCATTTTTAAATTGTACCAAGTAACTCGCGGTAGTACCACGGTACCAACGAGGTCAAAAATGTACCATAAAAAGTACAATTGTACCATGATTTCCATCCGTGTTTCAAACAGCCTACATAATTCTTTATTTGTTTTATTTATGTATTTAATTTTTGCTTTTGTAACTATAAGTAGATACCCACAACACCTACACACACACATGATGCAAGACACAAAAAGAATATGAAATAAAATTATTAATAAAAAAAAGAAAGATAAATACGGTCACACAAGCAAACTAAAATGTTGAGGGCGTGTAAATTCCATGAAGTGCGTTTGATGCATAAGAATGATTTTTCCGCTTTTGTAAATATACAACAAATGATTGCAAGACAAGAGAGTGCACTATGGGGCATAAGTATTTAAAATATTTTACAAAAAAAAAAAAATAGTATGAACTAAATAATGACAATTGTATGCACTTGTAGGCCATGAAAGAAACGACTTTTGATTGACGTGTGATATTGTGAGTAATTCTTCACTCACGTAGATGCAGTTCCACGAGTAAAAATATTTGCTTTCTGGACATATGCTCACAAGAGCCTACAAAATTAGCCAGTAACAAAATACTTGTGTAAAAGATGTTACATTAACAAATAAGAAGGTGAATTTTTTATTATGTTTAAGCCCGATAGAACTTACGAAAGTGTTAACTGTCAAACGAACTGTTATACTGCGCTCACTTTTTTACATTTATGATCAGCAGGGACACCAAATATGCTCTAAAAATATGTTTTATGCGCATTCCAAAATGAAAATATGCACCAAAAATATGAACTTAAAACTAAAAAATATGATATAACATAATTGGTTTATTTGTAAATGGAAATATATTTTTAATTCAACAATTCAATAACATTTTCATCCTTAATAATATTTCTTGTAACGTATGGACTCCAAAACGGCTGGGCCGATTTTGATGAAATTTTCAGGGAATCTTCAGAATATTCAGGCGGGTGACACTGTGAAGTCTGATTTTTAATTTCCGGGCGGAGGGGCGTGGCAAAATCTAATTTTCATATTGCGCCACCAATGACATATATATGTATATATATATATTTTTTTTTTTGCGGGGAGGGGAGGGGTAGCGAGGCACACGGGGTTAAACTAGTAATATTATAAATGTGAAAGTAAGTTTGTTTGTTTGTTACGATTTATATTTGGTACGGATTTTATTTTTTTTTCCAAAAAACACATTTTTGGGCTGTTTCGGATAATTTTCGTTTCGGGTTTGATTGTTAAAGGGTGTTGAACTGCAATATATTAGTAGCTTTATATTGAGCTTTGGTTGGTTCGACGGTGGGCACTCCGCTTAAGCAGAGTATCTCCGGTATCAAAATGGACCAAAACGGTCTAAGTGAGTATGGGTTTCTGACTGCCACCCCTACCTAACCTAAGCTTGATTGTTAAACCATTTTTAAGATCAGTTGTTATGTATTTTTTAAACAGATCACCGCCAGCAAAGGCGCGGGTAAAATAAAAAAAAAAAAAAAAAATAATTTGAGTTTGAAGTGTATGTTAAAACATAATTGCCATATAAATACAAATAAAGTTTATTTCGAGACGGCAGTAAAAATTTAACTTCAGCCTTAAAAGATATCACGATATTAGAATTAAAACTTTGGAACTGCATTTTGGATAAATAAGACAAGCTTTTTATCTATAATTGTTATTGCAATAAGCAACAAAATATTGACTCAGATTTTCAAATAAAAATTGTTGCCTGTTTTATCTGAATAAAGTTTTATACATTGAAAATGTTCCTTCAATGTCTGCTGATGTAATCGGGGTGAAGTCTGTTAAAATTTTGGCTTGTTAGTATATTAAAATTATTTCAAAAAGGAATCATCTAGATTATACTTGAATGCCTGCGTGTAGTAGGCATTATATTAAGTATCAAAATATGCCCTAAAAGCATCAAATATGCTCTAAAAATAAAAAAAAATTCTACAAATATGCGCATAAGACCGAAATATGCAAAAACATGATTTCAAGGTTAAAATATGCACTAACAAATCAATACAAAAATTAATACAAAGTTCCGAAACGGATATATATCTTATTTCCGCATTAATACATTACACCATATTTGCGGTTTCTCTGAATGATCAGTATATCCTGTCAAACCATCAGTCATCCATTGGCGCAACATATAGACGACTTCGTGTGTTCAGTTATAAGGCTCATTTTTGACTTAACGGGTTTGCTGCATATGGAGTGAAATCATACCAGAACATACCCTATAGAGTCCATTACATCCAGAAAAATGCACTGTGCCCCCAATCGTTTCCAAATGTTAATGTCATGTATTGACATTTTGAATAAAAATTTTTTTGTAAAAAAATTTAGTTTTTTGTGTTATTTTTTAATGTCCATTATTACAACTTGTAGTTAGTTATAATTTTTATTAAATGGCTAAACAATTTTTCTTTATTACAACCTCGATTTTGAAGGTTAAAGCTAAAGGTAAGTTCACCCTACCTGTAACTTTTGTCGTAAGGTTTAGTCATTTGACGCTGTCACATTTTCACAAGTTGCCATACTAAGCGGGTGTAAGCCAAGATCTTTGCGCAAAAGGTGAGAGCAGAATCTTAACTCCAGCGATCGATGAGGAATCAATAAATTTGGATCTACTTCCGCACTTTTGTTTACAGCTTATTTCTTCGACGTGTTGGTGTTATCGCATCATATAAAGATAAAATCACGAAAGTCGTCTATATGCTGCGCGAGTTGTATGACAATTCGTCTGACAGTTAACACTTTCGTAAGTTCTATCTGGCCCCTTTTTTAAGAGCATTTTATTAGTTAATTTTTTTTTGCCATAGTACTTTTGAGTAAAATATTTTAAATGAACTTTAAGTACAGTGTTACTTGAATTACCAAAAGTGAATGATAGTAATACGAGTACATATGTATAAATAATGGCAACTATAATGTCATGTGCACATTTATAAAAGAAATAAGAAAAGCACATTGATAATTCTGCTGGTAGCAAAATTTAAATATGCATATTTTAATACATGCTATATATACAAAAGAACAATAAAATAAATTTTTGTATTTAACATTTGTTTTACTTAGGTAAACGTAAGTTACCTATTAAATATTGTTCATTTGGTTGAGGGGTTGAAAATAAAAGTTTTAGGGAGAGGGCGGTTTCTCACGCTCTTAATTCACACATTAATTAACTCAAAGATAATTATTTCTAAAAAATAGTTTAACCACTAATTTCAAGTGTTACTTTTTCTAATTTCACAAATGATATGCACAGAAAATAATTATTTTCGGTTTTCTTATTAATTGCAATAAAGGATTTACATAATGACTTCTTTACAATGCTTTTAATTTAATTATGAGGTGCTTTTCTCTCATTTATCCATAAACACTAAAAAAACGTCACTCATAAAAGTCATCATCTAATAGTGTTTTCATACTTAAAGTTAAAACGTAGTTTTAACATTAAACCACAAAAAAAAAAGAACAGCTGATTTTGCGTTAACGCTACAAGTTTAGTAGGATCAGGTTTTAACACAAGATAAAATAAATCGCCTGTGGCAATAATTTCATTTGTTGCTATACTTTTTATAACACTTTCAAACAAATTCACAGTCTAAGTTAACTAACGCCCGTGGTTTAACTAACGATATTTTCTTATCTGTGAATTTGAGCCTCAGTTGACAAACTGTACGTACAACAGCTGTTTTTGTATTACAACTAAAGGCTCAGTTAAGGTTTAGTTACCCGACGGTTATGTAATGTAACTGCAACGTAGGAAATAAGCTGATCGATATTTTTATATGAAAAGTAGGTTACTTTTCACATAACAATATCGACCAGCTGTTTATTACTGTTACAGTCGGGTAACTGAGCCTATACCCGCCTGTAATGCAATGTAACTGCAACGTAGGAAATAGCTGATCGAGATCAAGATGGATGTCAGTCATATCGTTTATTTTCTGTTCGCAGAGGACAATGAAAATATTTTCGTTATTTTCCGTCCGAAAGTTTCTATTTCTCTGGAATTTTTTGCACGTTGTTGCGGCTGCATACATTTTCAGGTTGAAAATGTTTCAATCGGTATGTATTTTTATTAACTGCCATAAACATTATCAGCTGCTTCTGGTAATTTTTATTTGGCAGCACTGAATTTAGTGCAGTGAAAACAAGATTGCATTTCATAAGGTCTACTTAAAATCATTTGAGAAACGATTTTAAGTGGGTTTTAACAAAATCTCCAGCAAAAAATTTAAAAAAAGGAATTAAGCATTTTTGGTGGAAGCTCTTCTTTGGTGGATTATCAACTTAATGATTTTAACAAGGCGTGAGACTAAAATAATCGATTCTTGAGAAGCACTTGAATTTGAAAGATTGTTTTCCAATTTACGAATAGTTGGGTTAGTAGAACTAACTGTAAAAATTATATCAAAACCTTTTTCTTGTGCAAAAATAATTTTTGTTTTGTGATCGTGCGTTATCGTGAGTTAAAAATAAATACTCACGTGTACATATGTACATGTCTACTACGTTTGACCTTTAAGTTTAGCTTTTTAGATGTTATTGTTGTAGCTGCCACCAAGAGAATGGACTCAAAATTAGTATTTTGTTGTACAAATTAAAAAAAAAAAGTTGACAGCAAAGACACGATTTACAAAATTAACACAACAAAACTTTCAACTGTACATTTCACTAATGAAGCAGAAAAAAATAAATAATTAACTTTAATTATACAGCAAAATTATACTTATATGAACTTTGTTAAGAAAGATCAGCTTGTTTCATTAGCTACTCGTACTTGTGTCAGTATCTTCCAAAAGAAGAAAATACTATTCATAAGCTATTAATTGCTGGAAAGTAACAAAGAAAAAAAAAAAAAGAAACAGTAGCTGATGTTAAGTGCCAAGCTAACGAGGAAACTATTAAACTTCAAACATTACGAGTACAAACAAAAAAAAAAAAAAAAAAAAATGAACCAACTGAAAAGAGAGAAATCTTCGAAGACCAAAACCTTTTTAATGGCAAATGTGGCCTCAGGTCGCGTGTTATTTGTCAATAAATTTCCAATGTTTACATTAACACAGTAAAAGTCTTGGGTTATTTATTTATTTATTTTATTTATTTATTTATTATTTTTTTTTTTTGGGATGGTATGATATGAGATGACATGGTTTGCATTGGAATGGCTGTTGGCTGTTGGCTGTTTGGAATGGATTGGTGTTTAAAAGCAACGGTTTAACTGTCGCATTACGGATAACAACAGCTTTGGAAGACAATATTACCGTGGGTAGTTTTTGTGAAAAATTCGGGCAGTTTGGATGTAGTGATAAAAAATATAAAAATAAAATGGTATGATTAAATGGAAAAATGTCTTGTGTGGAACATCACCACCAGCAGTAGCATAAGTACAAGTTAAAGTTGTAAAAGTTACAATCACACTTCAATACTTGTAGCTTTTTGCTTGGGTTTCCATTACGAGTACGTAAATATTTCTATGTTGAAAACAGCAGCATTTTAAAAACGTTTTTATTATTTTGTTTGCTTCGTTATATTTGCCACATGACTAGAAGCCTTAAGCAGTTGACGAAAAAACACTGTTGTTTGTTATTTGCCACACAGTGTGGCGCAAAACATCTTTTCTGCGCATTTGTATAGAGGCAAAATTTTGACATGCATGCACTCCCATCATCATTATTATTATTGGGCGTGTGGCAATCGATTTTTTTTAGCTTTTGGTTTTTGTTTCTAGCAATATAAAAATAACAGGACTTATACATACCAATAAAGAGTGATAGATATCGAGAGAAAGAGATAAGTAAAATGAAGCAATAATAACATTCAACTGTTTGGCAATTGATGGCAGCAATGATGTATAAAAGTCCATTATAGGGAAAAATACTGCTTATTAAAAAGGCAGAAGCTTAGCCTAATTCAACTAAACAAAGAAACAAAAATAGTTCTAAGAAAAACTAAAGTTGGTACAATAAACAGCTACAGGCTTGAGCAATATGAAAACATTATGCACGTTTGCCTACAAAAAAAAAAACTTTGTCTTAAGTAAAAACAGAAACCGGACTATTGCAATTAGTGATACCTTCAAAATAAAGTACAACTTGTGCTCATGAAAAAATATATATATAAAACTATTCACCCTTATCGTGAATAACATTTACGGAGCATCTTATTCCCTATTAACAAAATCGATGTCATAAAGTTTGCCCGATAGAACAGTTGGCAACCTCGGAATATATTTCTCCTATCATGATTGATTTTTGTTCATGGGAATTTATTCGCCATTTCAATAGGATTGTTCACTTTCATTTGAAGTGGCGAACCGAACCGTTAACGTTAGTGCATATAATTTATTTCTTATATAATAATTTAATTTTTAGGAGTAATTCAACAAATAAAAAGCAAATTAAAATATTATTACAAAGAATGCGGTATAACCCATTCACAGCTGGAGGTTACAGTAAAGATTCTAAATTCCCCAAGAGACGATTAAATAAAACAAAAACAATAACAAAATTTTACATGAAGAAACTATTGTAGGTTTATTCCCCTGCAGGAAATCGAACTGACATAAGACTAGTCACGTGACCTGTCCCCAAGTGATAGGGACCAGTCCGAGTTCTAACACTTCCTATGAAGCGGATCAGTCACTTTTAGATGGGGATGGCCTAGCACCTTGTGAATTGTCACTGAACTATCCTATAGGGACCTATTCGGTGTATTATAATATAAATTATATATAAATGTCATTCCGACATTTAACTGTAACAATTAAAGCTTATACATTTTTTTATTGTTACATTTTATTTTTAATCGGAAAATTTTTTGAGATTCGAACCGACAACCTCTCGTGCATGGCAGGCTTGCACACTACCCACTCGACTACAGAGCGACTCATATTTCAAAAGTATAAATACCAGTTAAGCTTAGGTTAATATTTGAGTATAGTTACGGGAGTGGTTCCAGAACCACATTGGAGGGAGCAATTAACATTATATTTACACTATTTGATAGGTCCTGTATTCAACCACATCGAACATGTTCAGTGCCGTTTACCACAATACTAGACCGAGTCCGAATTTAATTGGCTCAAGATCAAGACAATACGTTACGAAAACTGTGAAGCACTGCGTGCTTTTGATAACACTCATATTTTCTCAAGTCATAGGACGAGTACGTTTGGATCAATTGTCACCAAATTTTCTGCAGGGTCCCCATAGGGGCTAATAACTTTATTAAACTTCAAGATGATGTTGCGACATAAATAAATGCTTCAGATATGGTGAAAACCTAATTTCAATTTTGAACTCAATGGCATTTCTTATGTAAACGTTTGAAATTTTTATCGCACTTTTACCCTTAAATAAGTACAATATAAATTTTGTTCAGTAAATTATTAATTGTTTCATAAAAATATGTATATTGAAGTTTGATTATTGAGGAGTTATCTATACATTTCTTATGGCTTCGGCAAGTTTAATAGCCAACTTGGGAATTGCAACTAACCTTTAAACAAAAGTTAATATTAATTTACTTCCTACATTACTTACTACATTATTCCTACGAATAATGGAAATAAATTAAACTTATATAATATATGTTACTTACTGTTAGGAGATGTAACCCTATTTTATTTTATATCTATCAATATTACATAGAAAAATCGTACCTAGAAAGAGAAAAGAAAATTTTTATTAATTATATGAGAAAATGTTTTGTTTTGCGAAATAATATTTTTAAGGTATTATAATACAAGGTTAACATCCCCTTGTTTTTGCAAAATAGTAAATTGCAAAGACATTCAATCAGCTTTTCTTTATCGAAAAATTGAAACATACAGAACTGTCAGCCAATTTTTAAGAAACTGGATAATACGTACACATTTCCTAATGCTGAGTACACAGTTGCCATTTCTTTTGTTGTCATTTGCAAAACGTCTCCAAAGCCGTTCACATTAGCCCAATTCACAATCTTGTGCAAATGGTCTTGCATTGTAGCATTTGCAATACTGTACACTAACAACATAGTTACACAAAAATGCTCCGACTATTTTTACATATGCATAACGTGACCAGAAGGTGTTTGCAAAAAGCGGCGGTACATGATCGATCAAAAAGCAAAATTTTGAAGAAAATATCGCCAAAAAAAATTTATTAAAAATTAATATCTTTTAAAAAGCGAGATATGTAATATGCACATACACACTTTCGTAATACAGTTTTCTACTCAAGAGAAACGCTTTCAAAAAAAAATATATATGTATATCTAGGTATATAAATAAAAATAAATGTTTGTATGTAATTTCTCAATCTTGTTAGTTAGTATAAAAATTTCGCGTTCTCACCAAACCATTTGCTCAGATTTTTGAAAAGAATTCGTAACGACTAGTCGACAAAATCATCAAGATCCGATATCGGAACCCAAATATTACAGAAGTCTTAACGATGTTGGTATGAAATGGTTGATACGACTTCGCAACGATAAGTAGTTACGAAATTGTAGCGACATGTCGGTAAGAAATCGCAACGACATGCAGGTTCGGTTTCTTTTTGGTCACCAAAGGTGACCAAAGGACCCTACTGTTTTAGCTACGCTGTCAGTCTGTCCGTCACAGGCTATTTTCTCTAGAACCGTAAGACCTACGGACCTGAAATTTGGACAGCGTATGTAGAACTTTGGCGGATACAACAACAAATTAAATTAAAAATTAAAGGGTGCTCCAAAACGAGCAACGAAAAATGTTAAAATTCCATGTGAAGTTAGTGTATTTTTATATACAGACCACAACAATTAACACTAAAATGTAAAAAAAATCTAAATTAAAGGGTGTTCTATCAGTTAATATAATTTTGACAACTTGTTGTGTTTTGGAAACCGTAAGAGGCAAACTCTTGAAATTTTCAAAAACGGTAAAGCTAAAAATCCCAAATTATAAACCGAAAAAAACCGCCAAAGCCGAAAAAAATCGCCAAAACGAAAAAAAGCGCCAAAATGAAAAAATCACCAAAATTAAAAAAACGCAAAAAATCGCCAAAACGAGAAAAAACGCTAAAACTAAAAAAATCGCCAAAACCGAAAAAACGCCAAATTAAAAAAGCTCAAAACCGAAAAAATCACAAAACGAAAAAAATTTCAAAACTATATCCCAGCAAAAAATTTTAAAAAAGGTGCCCTGTGGCTGAGTGGTAGCGATGCTAGCATCTCAGTCCAGATGTAGTGGGTTCGATTCCCACCCTGGATGTTTTCCGCAGACAAGCTAATCGCTTTGCGGGTTGTGTTTGTTTATTAAAAAAAAAAAAAAATCGGGTTTGGAATTAAAAATTTTTGGTGGAAGCTGTTCCTTAATGGATTACAAATTTAATGATTTTAACAAGGCGTGAGACTAAAATAATGATTCTTGAGAAGTACTTACTTTTTTTTATTTAGCAACTTGTTCACGTAATCCATTTAATCTAAAAAAATTATTCTCCTCATTTAGTAACTTGTACATAATTTTTTTAAATTTTAGGTAATGTGATTTATAAGTAATGAAATTTGGTAATCAGAAAAGTAAGTCATTATATGGCAAGTAGTTCTGATAGTAATGTGTAATTTTTTGCTGGGATGTTCTATAGGCTAAACTTCGTATATTATTACATATCTAGCGTCCGTACAGAACCCTTAGTGCGCGAGTCAAAGTCACACTTTACTGAATTTAGTTTTATACCCTACCGCTGCACCGTTATGTTGCTGTTTTTGTCGATATATGTAATTTGCACATACATACTTACATTTTTTAATATTTATTACTATTTATTTTATTTATTACATTTATTTAAAGCAAAACATATAAATCAATCTATTAATGATTTTAAAAATTTGTATTAAATAACAAAAATTAAAAATTTTAAAAACCCCCTATATATCTAGAAAAGATGTGATATCTTCTTCAAGCATAGCTACGAACCCTCTCGATCAAGTCACCTTTCAAACACAAAAAACTAATGGCCTATTTCCCACCTGCGAAAGAAAACGTTCGACTTAAAATTTATATTGAACACAACAATAAAATATGAAAATTTGTTTTTGTTTTCAATATAAATTTTAAGTCGAACGTTTCTTTCGCGGGTGGGAAATAGGCCATAAATCAAAATTGGTCCAGCCGTTTGGCGTGTACGTGGACACGGACAGACACACAGATACACAGACACACACTACAAACTTATAAGACCCCTTTTTTTGGCCGGGGGTTAAAAAATTGTTCAGAGAAACTAATCGTACCTAAATGTCTTAACGAATTGGTTACGAAAAGTCTAAGTTTCGATAAACTACTGAAATATGTATCTTAACGAAATCGTTACGAAAAGTCTGACTTCAGAAAAAGTCGAAACATTTGGTTTTGGGAATAGTTACAAACACATGATTATTTGACAAGCGAATCTGTTAAAATATTATTTTCGTCGATGACTCGTTTGTCAATAAAACAATATATGTATGTATTTAATAGAGACAGAGTTATAGCAACCAATATTATTGGAAACTGTTTAACTCAATAAAAACTTGTCTGCATTAAAATGGGTTTCATTAATATTAAGAAGTGGTTGCGCTTTTTTGGGCAAATATTGGCCAAGTGTTACCCTACCTTTAATTTTAAAGTTTGCAAAAGAAAATGAAGAATAATATTCTCTGGGCATTTCTTGTTGTAGATTATTTTTCACTTAATCCTACAAATACTAAAATGATCTATGAAATTACGTTTGTATATATAAGAGTACACACTAGCATATGTACTCGTACTACACTTACTTTTTATTGTCTGGCATAAGCCTCAACAAATGCACCATCATAAAATTTATTAAAATTGCGATTACATCGGATGAAAGATAATAATATTTTGTTGGCTGTTCGTACGTTTTATCATTGTGTGATTTGGAAAATATGTATTTTGTTGTTTTTCGTTTAGCCTTTCAATAACTCTGCAGGCCATTTCGGTCTTGTTTCATTTTTTTATTTCGGTTTTATATCAATTCTCATTTCAATTGTCCTACCTTGGTAACCTCTTGCTACACCCTAATTTTTTTTTTTTTGTTATTGCAACTAGCAAAACTTTGTTTGCTGCATTAGAAATCCGTTAATAACTTTTATTGGTTCAACTCAGTTCGTTTTTCTTGATCATCTTTATGCGGGTCAATTGTTGTTTGTTTGGGTGTTGGTGATGATGGTGTTGCTGCAGTTTGTTGCTGGTTGTAATTTTTGCCATTATTAAAACTCAACATGCACGCTGCATGGAATCGTATCTAATCAAAATAGAAATTTTGTGATTTCTTTTTTTTTTTAAATAATTAATTTTTATATTATCAATATGGGTTGGTTGTTGGATAAAGAAATGTTAAAACAAAATCCTTTAATTATTATGGTTGCTGTTGGAAAGATTTGTTTCAATTTTGAATCAGTTTGATTGCAGCGAATGGGTGGGTCAGACTGATTCATAAGATTGCGGTTGCGTTGTAGGTGTTGGAGATAAATAATTGGAATTTATTTACTTTTTTATGTAAGAGCGAGCCATTGTAAACCAGTTGATTTTACAAATTTTTCTTTTAATGAAATATTCTGAATAAATGGGTAGCAAAAACTATTTGAACTCTTTGGCATTAAATTATTGTACTAAAAAGGTGTGGATGCCGTTTTTAAAAAGTATTTAATGAAAAAGTGCATATCTGTAATATTCTTTTAAAATATTTGAACGTAATAGACAGATTAAATGATAAAACAGAACTGACTGGGTCTTGACCAGTTTCTGCTTAGTTGATGTTAGATGGTACTTGCACTAAATCTATTTATAACTTGAAACTTCACAATATTATAGAAAAACAACAAATAATATTCAATAATAATAATATTAATAATAATATTTAGCATGTGTTGTATACGAGGGCGGATCAATAAGTCCGTGACTTTTTGAATGAAACACAGTTTTTTGGCAAACAAAAATTTATTTTTCAACATAATCTCATTTTAACTCAATACGCTTAGTCCAACGTTTCTCCAGTTTTTGTATCCCTTCCAAAAACTAGGGTTTTTCGAGGTACTTAAAATAGGCAATACTTTCATCGTTGGAGATAAATCTCTTTCCACAGAGCCATTTCTTTAGGTTTGGAAATAGGAAATAGTCACTAGGGGCTAAATCCGGAGAACATGGTGGATGGGGTACCAATTCGTAGCCCAATTCATGGAGTTTTGCCATTGAGACTCCACACGTGTGCACTCGTGCATTATCTTGATGAAAAATAACTTTTTTCTTGGTCATATGGGGTCGTTTTCTTTTTAAATCCTCATTAAATCGGTCTAATAAGTTGGCATAATATTCGCCGTTTTTTATTTTTACTTTTTGAAGGTAATCGATGTGGATTATCCCGCGTGCATCCCAAAAAACTGTTGCGATCACCCTATTGGCCGACAAACTCACCTTGGCCTTCTTCGGAGCAAGTTTAGACTGCTGCTTGGTCTCCGGAGTGCAGTAATGGATCTATGTTTCATCCACAGTTACAAAACGCCAAAAAACTCATTCGGATTGCTGTTAAGCAACTCCAAACAATCCATTGAAGTTGTCACACGTTTACGTTTATGGTCAATTGAGAGCAAACACGTTACCCATCTTGCAGACAACTTTCTTAAACCCAGCTAGCTGATGATTTAAAATCGAAATCATACTGCCATATGAAATGCCTATGGCATCAACAATCTCACGCACTTTTGCTTTTAGATCGGCCAACACCATATCGTGGATTTTTTCAAAATTTTCGGGTGTACTGACCTCAATTGGCCGTCCAGAACGTTCAGCGTCATTTGTATTTGTGCCACCACAACGAAAGTCAGTAAACCACTTTTTCGATGGTGCAGAGTCCCATAGTATTTATCGAGCTTTTCCTTGGTTTGATTGACGGTTTTTTTTTTGCAAAAAATAATGTTTAATGAGCAGACGAAATTCCTTTTTTTCCATTTTCTTCTCAAAAGCCGAGGTAGTGTGTTATCAACGGCTGCCAAACACAAGCTGAATGACACAGCTTGTTCAAATTTAGACAGGAGTCAACTGACAGTTGCCTCTTGACGGGAGCAGTGTTGCCATTTCAATCAAAAGACACTGAGTTAATGATCCACCCTCGTATTTTGTTTTTCTACTAACTACAAAATTGGCAGCACATCCGAGACATAACCGCCAAAAAAGCTTAACCGACACATTTTCCGTACCTGGTTTATTTTTTTACCAAAATCGATTATTTAAGATAGATGGTCAAAAAATTTGATTTGAAAATTATGTCGCTTAAAATTTTTTTTGCTGTTATGGCACGACATGCTGAATAATATTATTTGTTGTTTTTGAAAAAGTTTCTGTGATTTAGTTTTGTAATTCTCAATAATTTATTGATAGTTTGGATTTAAACATTGAGGTTTTGTAAGCTTTTTTGAAAAGTGCTTGAAGTCTACTTAAGTGTTGCTTAGTAGCAACGAAATTGTTATAGATGTGTTAAACCAAGATCAAATAAATTTTTTAAAAAACTTTCAAAAAGGCTACCAGGCGTGCTTAACCAACAACAAACAAACATACATATATACGTAAAATGTCGGAATTTGTACTATTTTTTTATCTTAGTTGCATCCTAAAATTTTCAAATATATCGATTTGCATTGTGAAAACCGTAGGTATTCACACATCTTTTAAAATCTATAAAATTGCTGAAATCACATTGCATACTTTTATACATACATTTCTTTGTGGCTTGCACATACATATACAGTGAAACTTCGTTATGACAAAAAACTCAATATAACGTATGTTGTATTGAGTCCCTTGAGAAAACCGCTTTATTGCAAAGTTTTTCATACAAAAATACACTATAGCTATAACGAAAAAATTCTGAGCAAAAAAGCCTCTATTTAGCTAAATATTGCTTCAAATGCCTCAATATAACGAATTCAGAATAAATCCTAAATGGTAAAGTCCCGTTATAAAAACAGCGAAGTCTAACCCCCTGTTTGTGTAAGACGTTTGAGTTAGAAATCTTGGCGTTTTTGTAGTAGATTAAAGGAAACTGTACAACTTTTCTTTAATATATTACAGAAACGCCAAGCTTTTTAACTCAAACGTCTTACACAAACAGGGGGTAAATGTATTTACAAGCCTCTATACAACGAAGTAAGAATAAAATTATGTATAGCAAAATGGTAAAGAAAACTATAGTTATAACGAATTTTCTTTTTTTTTACGTATTTCTAAAATTTTCGTTGTATCAAGGCTTTGCTGATTATATTTATAGCGAATCAATGGCTATAACGAAGTATTTTCGCATCTTCTTGGAATTCCTTATATCGAAGTTCCACTGTATGTATTTTCACATGCATTTAGATTACAAACCCAATATTTTTTTTTTATTCTAGAAGACACTATACGAGTACAAGTAAGACTATATGCACTTAATCTCATACAACTTTATTTCTACCTTAATTACTTTGAAGTCGAAGTAAATCTTAAAAAATAAAGAAGTCCCAACACATTTTCACCCATTAAAGCACATTATTGGTAAAACACAAATGGAAACATGAAACACTTAATGTTTGTTGCATTTGCTGCTGCGTTTGCCACATTTACTTGCAACTGCATTCAATTAATAAACTGAAACACACACAGACACACACTTGGTAGCAGTGTACTTTGCCAAAGCAAAGTAAAACAAATCAAAACCAACTTTATATTAATATTCATTAAATTTAATTGAACATGGATAAAAAGATAGAAAAATGTTTGAAAAAAGAACAAAGATTGAAGTGGTGATCGAATGGTCGGTCATACTCCAATACTTCGATTATGTACGAGTATGTTGCTCTTTCACTTGCACCCCAAGAAGGCAACACTCACTGCCATTACACAATTTACAATCAATTAAATTAAATTAATTAAATAAATTTGAGAAAAAATATACTTAAAGATGAGAATAACAAAAAAAAAAATAACAAAACATTTGGGTTGGCATATGAAATAATACGGTGATTGTGGCCTTAATCATTTTAAAAAGTATTTGAAAACGCAAAAGGTAAGATGATTGGAAAAAATTTATTCCAATCATATATCTCTTATTCAATGATCACTGCAAGTTAAACATTGCCCACAACACAGTGGAGGACAAAATGTTCAATCCTGCTGTGAACTTTATTTTCCCTCGAAATATTTCCCTTTTCCCTTGTGCTTTAATCGTGAATGCTTTTCAGCGAAAATATTCAGTTGCTATTTTGATATATTCGGCCATGTCACAGAGTTCAATTCCGTTCGGAATCGGAATTCAATCCAACCCATTTTTGTAGGAGATGGTGTCTAAAAAAGAAAACTAAAATACGCAAGTTTGTCAGGTGTGTCCAGACTGTTGGCGGCGGTGGTACGGTGGGGTATGCTCCAGCTAGGGCTTGACATTTTGAGGTTTATTCAATTCCGATGCCGATTGGAATTGAACTCTGTGACATGGCCGATTATACAGTTGTATTTGCCCGATCTGTAAGCAGACATGTTGCCACTGTGGAAAAAATATATAAAAATAATTGCCGAAGCTGCAAAAGCATTTTAATATTACAAGGCTTGCGGTAGAAAGGCACAAAGGAATATGTCTTGTCACTTCGGTTTTGCTTTCACTGTATGACGGTGTATAAATTGGTCTTACTTTAATGTTTTCTCTTTGTTTCCGATGGTTTTTCAATTATGTACTACAACAAAACGATTTACTAAACTGAACACTGCTTACAGACAATTTTTGTAAGGAATCCCAAGTAAAATTAATGTATAAAATATTATATCAAATCTGGGCTAATATTGGAAAAGTTATACAACATATTGGCAACACTCAGGGGATGGCCCCTTCTCATGCAACGTATCGTGATAGAACTAAGAAAATAGGTTGTGGGAAGGATAGAGGGAATAGCGTCTGTGGACAATCCAATCTAACTTTTCCACATAGCAAGTGACAGAAAAAAGCCTCTGCGTGTATTTTATTCAATATACAAACAGTTCAGCTAAAATAGGAGTTCTCTCTGTAATGCGTAGTGCAATTCACTGGCCAGTTGATCACAAATGGGTGCGCTTTAATGAAACACGTGTTGTGCGTAAAAATTTTCGAGTTTCGGGACCAAGTTTCTTGATTTCACTATAATACATTCAATTGAATTTTCATTCCAAAAGCATCCAGAGCTTCTGATGCCTTAACAGTCATAGTATTTTTTAACGGACCTCAAAAAAGGAAGAGGTTAGCAATTCGTATAAAATTTTTTTTAGGTGTGTTACTTTATAACTCGGTACATTTTAGACCGATTGTAATTTTTTTTTGTTGTCTGGGAGGGTATATCTTCCCATTGTAAAATAAGTGGGCGGGAGCACGCCCAAATTTTTTTAATTAAAATTTCACGATATTCCACTTATTTGATTGCTGCGATACCTATAACACACCTTAGGTTCTTGTAATTGCACAATTTTAAAGTTAAGAAAATGGGCGAAGTTACGCCCATTACAATTTATTATAATATTTCACGCGGTTCTACTTAACCGATTTTTACGAAACTTACCACACAAATTGAGCTCTAAAATAGACAAAATTATTTATTAAAAAAATTGGCGGAGTCATGCCCATTGAAATTTAATATTTTATTTTACGTGGTTCCACTTTACCGATTTTTACAAAACTTAACACACACCCTAAGCCCTGAAAAACACAATATCTTGCATTTAAAAAATGGGCGGAGGCACACCCACTACTTATCTGCTTCTATCAGATCTTTGCATTGAAGTCGGTTTTTTTTGGCAGAAAGAATTATTTTTTTTTGCAAAATGATTTCGTTCAAAAGATAAGAGAAGAAGCCCCATTGGGATCCACGGAAAAAAAAAAAAAAAAACAGGGAGATAATAGAACTAGAAGTTTTAGGTTAGTTCACAGCCTCTGTGTCTTCGACGAAGTTTGAAACCATAAACTTGAGACTGAAAATTGGGAGTATTTCCCCTCTAAATACTGCTGCACAAGTTCCATGGGTAGATATAACGATTAGTGAGTGCGTGTACGATGCTTCCACTTTTAAATGTTTGAATTTATTCCATGTTCATCATTATATTTGTTGCATTAATTTTTGTAAGCAACTACACACACTGCGTACATACATATCTATACCCAGTGCATAAATGGGATGCGTTTCTGAGTGCTGCTGCGATAGGTACGAGTGTTATCTGTGTTTTTGTTAGTGGGTTTTACTTCTATTATGGGTTTGATGTTACCACTAAACTGTTTGTTGGTGCTGTAAGTGCAAGGTGTTACAAATGATCAAGTATTTTTACACATCCCAACGTTGTAATTGTGTCCATATATAAATTTCGTAATAATGTTACTTGAAAGTTGTTGTTCTATTATTCTGTTTCTTTTCTGTAGTTATCTCTATATAAAATTTTATATACTCATATATGTACAAACATATGCGTAATCATTGCTTCTGTGAAATCCGTTTGTTGCCCATTGTAAACAAAATTGTTAAAACGCTGATAATTTTCATTTTATTTTTTAAATCAAAATTTATTCTGTTATTTAGTTTCTTTGTGTTTAAGTGAAATAATAATAATAAAAATAGTAAAAGAAACATGCATACTCCCAGTAAAAAAAATTGGAAGTCATTCTAAAGGAAGTACATTTTCATTGCTTCCAAAAAATCGATATTTTTAATTTGCCGATAGTTAGCTGAAAACCAAGTAGAAGTTTATTTTAGTCATACAAAACCTTGTAATTCCTCTCTAGTTTTAGAAATTACTCACCAGAATTTTAAAAAAATCGTTTTTTTTTAAGAAACTTATGAACTATTTTTGGTCTAAAATTTTAAAGTTATTTGCTTAAATTTACATGAAAATACTGTTTCGCGTTTAAATTCCTATAAAAAGAAACTAATTGTTAAAATAGGTAACTATTAGCAATTTTTCCTAGATGAAAATATTATCATAGAACACAAAAAAGGAAATTTTTCTTAAAATCGCTTCCAATTCGGTGACCAGGCAGCGAAAAAGAGAACTTCTTGCAATGACAACCCTATGTAAAAATCATTACATCGGATCGAAATTTGCACTACTTCCAGATCGCAAACTCTACATTTTCATGACTTTTTTGGAGTGTCTTTGACCAAAAACATTGGCTCATTGAAAAATGGCCCACAATTGAAGAAATAAGAGCGCTATATACCGCTGTGCCGAATCTTAGATACCTTTCACATACGTACGTATGGATAATATATGTACAGACATAATATACATACACAGCAACAATTTTTGAATCGGAATCACTTGCAATTGCGCCTTTATAATGCATGCTTTTTGTTCGCTATGAGCCACTTAGCCACTTGACCTGAGATTCGATAAAAACGAATGCTCACTAAAGCGAAGAAATTTCGAAACAAAATTGTCCGATGTTTGTTCGCAAATCTAAAAAAATTCAAATGTTCGCTAAAGCTTCGAACTTCGAACTTTTCTCGATAGTTTTCCGCATGTGTGACGGTAGTCGAGAGGATGTGTGCGCTAGTCTGTTAGAATGGAGGTACCATGTTCAAATCCTTCAGCGTAAGTTAAAATTAAACAAAATAAGTAAATTAAAATAAATAAATTATAAAATAAATATACTTTTTGCGATATCGAAATTAGTTCGATATTCTCTCACTTCTGTTATTGCTAGCGAAACTTAGATTTCGAATGTTATTTTTTTGGGACAAAACTGAGCGACAGGTGAACTTTTTTCGATTAATTTTTGAGTGTCGCTTTCGATAGTTTTACACGATATATGTATGTTCGAGATATATTCGAAATCGATGTCAATAACGAAAGTCTTGGTCAACTGGGTAGAAGCGATTATTATATACATAATTGTGTACTGTTCCTGTACGAACGTAGAACATATTTTACAATGCATTGCTTTTAGTGATTCTAAGTGTATTATATTTGTTGCTGAGTACATACATATGTATTTGTTTCGTGAAAGAAAAATGGTTCAGATTCTATTTTCGATATTAGCAATATGTACTTGAAAATTTTATTCTGAGCTTTGCATTTAAGAAGTTTTTTACATTTTTAATATTTTATATTTCTCAATCTCGAATCCCAGCAATCATTATAAATATCCTGGGGAATCTCGAAATTTTTAAATACTCTATTTGAAGTAAAATTGTTGTACAACAAACTAATAATAAGAATTTGCATATGTATTTATTTGTACCACAATGTTATACTGAGCTCAAGGCATTAAACTTGAGCTCACCTCTAGTTTATACAAACTGTATTATCTTATATAAATATGTACACATGTACATTAGGGCCATACATTTTTTAAACTTTTTGCAAATATCAAAATAGCAATGACATAGTCGAATAGACGATTGGAAATTATTTAAAAAAAAAACAGAATTACTTTTTCGCGGTTATCAAAACGCGAAAATAGCAAAAAACGTTGTTCCTCTTTTGTTAGACATGCAAAAAATTAAAAAATTGAGAGAAACAAATTGTTTCTTGTTGCTAAACTTTTTTTAACGAGAATGTTTCGGGAATTGTTGGCTACAGCGAACATTCATTTATTTTCAAATCTCAGGTTGGCTGGGTAAAGCTTAAATTAGACGTGACATAGCCATAACGCCATAGCCATAACCAAACCAAAATTCAATTGGTTTCTATGGTGAGAGTTATGGCGAGTCTCTCTCACTCTCACTCTCACCATAGAAATCAATTGAATTTTGGTTTGGTTATGGCTATGGCGTTATGGCTATGTCACGTCTAATTTAAGCTTAAGGTATGCGATTTTTTTCTTGATGAATGCAGACTATTCGTTATAATTCTGCGACAATAACGAAAAAGTGCTTAATTTAGCTGTTTTTCTAGGAGAGCACTTTTAAACTTTAACGGCCTGGCCCACGATGTCACGAGAAATCGTTCGATCGACAAATTGTATTGCAAACAACAACAAATTTTCTAAAGTTATTGTTGTTTGCAATACAAGTTGTCGATCGAACGATGTCTAGTGACATCGTGGGCCAGGCCGTAAGTGAATTTTTATATGCAGGTACATATATCTATTTCCTTAAATGATATAGTATTGTGATAAATTTATATTCATATATTTTTTTATGAGATACTTATTCCTATAACCATGTTAAATTGCCCATAAGTATATACGGAAACAACAAATAATATAAATGAACTTTGATCTGTCATAATTATGCCGACATTTATGACCAAGTACGTTCGTTCCTTTTACTAAATTCATACATGCAGACGGACGTCTTACAAAATAAATAATTGTAATGTTTAGTTAAGCTCTTGCAAACAGCGTACGATTCTTTAGGAAATTTAAGACAATCACCAGGAATTGCAAAATTATTGAAAGAGGAGAAGAAAGAAAAAACGCGTACGTTTATTTAGACACACCAAGAATAACGAATTACCAAATGTACTCGTCGTATCATAGCAGCTACAAACAGAAATCAGTATGTACTTATGGATTTTCCACCTTTATGGATTTTTTTCTTCTAAATAAAATAATCATTGTTATGAAACTATTTTTATTACTAAATAGAAAAAGATTTATTACCACCATGCTACTGCCAAAATAGAAACTTTACAAGACAATGACTCTCACAGTTGAACGAGCAAACGCCTTAAATGTATTTGAAAACTGTTTTATTACATCTATTGCTCTTAGGATCCCAGGATGCTTGATGCCCCACTGCTGTACAGCAACCATATGCATTCAACATATGTACGTACATAAGTATGTATGTATAAGCACATCTAAAGGCAAGATCAAAATATAAGAAGACCCTTGCCTTTTCATTTCCTTAATAATAAGACGCGCGCGTTGCTTTTACCTTTGATAGCAAGGCTAGCAGGCTCGCAGGCTGGCTGGATGGCTGGATGGCTGACTGGCTGGTAGGATGGCGGTATCGCAGCATAAATAAGAAAGATACGAGTATTTATACCTAAAAGAAGTTTAAAGAAATTACACAAATCCAAGTTAAGTCTTTATGTATCATGTGCTCATGCGCATAACATTTATAAAAAAAAAACAATAGCACAAAAGAATCAGAAATCACTATCGCAAAACACTAAGCACTTAAAATAGACCTTTATCATCATTTGCCGTACGTAACAATAACAGCAACAACAGTGTGCTGTGTTGGTTAGACAGAGCATAAGGAAGGGTGCAGCCAGATAGCAGCAGCTTTGGGAAAATAGTGTTTCTAATAAAAGCACAAAACAATTGGGATAAAGGAGAATCGAAAATATATACAACAACGCAAAAAAAAAAAAATTAAGTTTAGAGAAATCCTAGAACGATAATAACAGAGTATAACCAAATACAGCGCAAAAATGGAAAATCTCTATTTATATACGAATACATACATACATATCCATACATACATATCGCTCATTTACTTCAATAGTGTCACAACTCAAAAAATTAGTTTTTTGAGTTGTATTTTATCTTATGTAAAAATTTCATACAGGAGTAAATAGCTTGTACCATCACCTCCTGAGAGAAGAATATTTTTTCATGTCATCATTGAGTTGTATGCAAATTGATCATTTAAAACGCGTTTTCTGCGAAACTGGTTTTTTTTTTAGTTGTGACACTATTGAAGCAAATGAGCGATATGTAGATGGTTGTGGTTAAGGAAAGAAACACAAACTTTTACTAAAGCTTCTAATAAGAGTATTCACTTTAAGACATCGATCGCTAGCAGTTACTTTACAGATCATCGGCTGAATATGTGATATATAATAAGTTACAGTGCTTACAATTTTGCATGTATGAAAAGCCTGTCGCCAAAGAAGACAAAAATAATTCTTATGTATGATATAATTCTCATTTGGTTCACGTTGAAATTAATGTAGATAGTTTCGTCAGTGAATACCATAATATTTACCAACAAAAAAACTGCTGTTTGAAATACTGGGACTTGCTCAATTATAAAAATAAAGCAAAATAATGTCTGTTCGTAAATGCATCACTGCTCTGTAGTATACCAGCCAAAGTTTAATTTAAAATTCAATACAAGTTCGTATAATTATTTGTATGTAATTTCTCAACCTTATTTTTTTAGTATGAATTAGTATGGTTTTATAGATATTTGGGGTATTCACACCAGTGTCGTAAGTGTCCTAAGTGTCACAAACAAAAAGGTCATAAAGTAATAAGACTTTCTTAAGTCTTAAGGATTTGAGTGAGAGACAATAAGCAATGTACAAAGGTGCTAAAACCAAAATACAAATAACGAAGTAAAATATTTATAATTGTAATTATGAGGGGTTGCTAACAGCAGTCATATTTTTTCGTGTTATTACTTTTAAACTTGTTAATTTATGAGTACCATTTGAATACCTTAATTGTATCTATTCAGGCTTTCAAGGTGATTAAATTTTTCAAAATGTAAATAAAAGACGTACTTTATTTAATTTTTAGTGTATCCGACATTTCGTTGTAATTTTCCAACATCTTCTGGAATAATTATTTTTATTGAAATCTGGTAGCGTTTTCTGATCATCTTTTTTTATTTGAAATTTTTTTTCGTTATCTACTTCAGTGAATAACTTCAGTACATTTAAATTTCTATTTACAAACAAAATTATGTGACTAATGTCATTATACCAAGTCAAATGTCAAATTTGGATTGTGTAGGTATAAGCCTAAAACATGATTTTATTTGGGTTATCCTCAAACACCTAACGAATATTCAGTTTTGTATGATGTTTGACATTTCCTATAAAAAAAATACACTCTGTCGATGCTACCCTGATTTGAAAGGTAATTTGGTAATTTATCGGCCATGTCACAGAGTTCAATTCCGTTCGGAAACGGAATTCAGTCCACCCAATTTTCGCAGGAGATGGTGTCTAAAAAAGAAAACTAAAATACGGAAATTTGTCAGGTGTATCCAGACTGTTGGGGGCGCTGGTATGCTGGGGTATGCTCCGGCTAGTGCTTGACATTTTGAGGTGGATTCAATTCCGTTTCCGAATTTCCTTATTGAAAAAAAAACCAGAGATTTCTTATTAATTTTGTTCTATTTTATGAGGTATTTAGTAGGAACTGTTTTCTCTGTGTAGGAAAAGCTTATGTCAAAGCCATTAGAAGTGCCGCATTTGCACTACATACTTAATGCTAGGATTTACTATTGTATCGTAATCGTACGACTTATGAGAAAATTCGGCAAAACTCGAAAGTGTCAGGTTCATATCTGCTGGTTCTTGCTCTGATCGAGGAGTGGTCAACCAATCCATGCGCTATCTATTAAGTATGTACTTCAGAATATCCTGTTCATACTCAGTCTTACCTCACAGAATCGAACTTCATACTTTTAACAATTCTTGATCCTCTTTAGTACTTTTTCGAATTATTTTCTTTTTAGACGTGTGTTTTTCTTTTTTGCAGTTTTACTGAGTTTTCGAATGCCTTGGGAACTTTTATGCTTTTAGCATTTTTTATTTTTGGAAGAAGCTGACACAAAGTTGCAACGAAATATCGATAATTAAATAAATTTCTTATTTATTTAAAAGAAAGACATAAGGACATAAATAAAATTTATATACAATAACAAAGGTCGAATAAATTATTATAATCTTAGATTTTAATTTAGTTATGTTTTCGTTTATAATCCGCAGCAATTTCTATATTATTTAGAACTTTATTTTTATTTTTTGCTAATGCTGGTACTCTATTATTATTATTGACAAATTTCAGGCATCTATAGACCCATTAAAGATAAAAAGGTATGGCAACAGCTGGTTCCAAAATGGCTAATAAGTTTTCTTTGTCCCCTGACTCAGTTATGCATTACCAAAATCTGATAGATCAGTTTCATAACTATTTTATTATATTTTAGTATTTTATTAAAATGTTACAAATACAATTGTACATTATAATGAGCATATTAAGAGAGACCTTCAACCGTTGTAGTGAACCAGAGAAGCGACTTTACGCTACTCGGGCACCCTACATGTCTACTTTATAATTTTCATTTGCGAAGTGTGATTATCCTTTATTCGTAGCATCAAAAGATCTTTTAAGTATTTTTGCAAACTATTTTTTGTTTGGGTATTCAATGCCGCTTTATGTACCCGTACAGACATACATAAGAGAACGTAACTTAAGAACATTCACCTTTAAAACCAAAGGGTTTCTTTCTTTCAGTTTATATAATTTTTCTTCATTTTCCATTTCTATTATACGAGTATCTCAATTTTACTACAATACGAGTATAAATACACATAGAGAGTATGTAGGTATATTCTTTGGTAGAGTACTGATGGTGCAACGCAGTTGAAAGCACATCTCTGTTGTTGTAATGTTTTCAACTATCAAAACTGTTCAGTCGTTTGGTGAATAGATAGAAAAGAAAAATCCTTTTGCTTGCGCTTTAACTATAAGAAGTTTAATTTTATTACCAGTTTTCTAGCCTTTTATGCCTCTTAAGCTCACATTTGCTAAACCCATTATCATCATCATCATCTATGTATGTATGTATACATATCGTTTTCATCTGTTGCACCAATGGACGGCTTCGGCCTCATCTACAGAAACATATGAATGTACATACACATGCACAAACATATATTATCATCGGCGATGGCAACACTTTTGAAGTAAAAATCGCAATAAAGCACTTTAAAAAGCGCCAAGTTTCAAGCAACCGAAAATCGATTTAAAAGAAACGCTAAATGTGAATGAAATGAAAAACGCTCAGTTTTAATATTGTTTTTAATGGAATGCCACCCACCACACATCCTTAAAAAGCTGGTTCTCATTCGCAACTACGACTTCATTGGATCTGAATCCAGGGACCAGAATTGCTTTAAAAAACTAACGCCGAATTTAATATAAGCTAATACAACGAGTATCAATGATCTAAATAGATTTGCCCTTTGATTTCAAGCGGTTTCCAGTACGTCTGGCTTTCGCCATAACCATTAACAAGGCTCAAAATCAAATTATCAATAATTTTTTTTTTAATTTTTGTACATTTGCTTGCAAATTTAAGACTTTTGTAAGAAAATGTAATGGAATTTCTTAATTATTATAATAAGGCAATTAAGCCTTTAATCCTTATGTGACATGCATTCTGTTTGTTATATTCACCCTTATTCCATTTAGCGTCATCAATACGAAACGATATCGTTTTGTTTCGATTGTTGTAGATCGGTATGCCCATTGTCAATATCAAGTTTTATCGATAAGCGTCGATGTATTTTTGGTATGCCGTAGGCAACATTAACGACGGCATCGATATAAATTAACTCTTTTCTTTTTTTTAAGAGAAGTAGCACTCATGCAATGAATGCCTACTACTATTAGTTAGGTGTTACCTTCTTCAGGAAAGGGATAGTGATAAAGAGGACAGGTGGTGAAGGAAGAGATAGAGGAAAGCTTCATTCTCTCTGCTTTCTGCACGCTTTTAATAATGCAGTGTTGCAGCAGCGCCTCTGGTGTTAAACGAGGCGTATTAAATTTTTTTGAAGCTGTGCTTGCTAACCAATTTATTGGTTATTTTACTTCGCCGATGATGCTGCTACACAACGAAGGAAGGGTGCTCTGATGTTACATTTGGATTAGTATGTGCTGAAGTTGGTATAGTTCAGTGACCAGTGACTATACCTTCCATCACTTGAACTTTCATACAACAACTGATACAAAGAAACACTAATGCACATCAGAAAAATGCGTGCTGTTGTTATTTAATGACTGTTTGATACCGGGCTCGATCCCAGAAACATCGGTTTTGTAGCCAACGTGCTAACTACTTCAGCCAACGCCAGTCAGTCTTATATGTGTCGAAACAATTTTATTCCTTTTGAATTTTTCGCAATAATAATCTTTTTTATGCAAAACAAAAGGTATAAAATTTTAATGCTAACTACAAAAGTAATTATATATTTATAAAACGAAAAATAATGCTAATTCACGAGAAGTTGCAAGCTTTAAAAAAAGTCATAATATTGATTAAGAATCGCTAAAACTGTAAGGAATGCAAAAAAAAAATCCCGAAAATGACGCAAATTGGCAAAAAGTTACTAACAGGGGGATGATAACAAAGTCTAATAATGTTTGAAAATCTTTAAAACTGTTAGGAAGCTATAGACCACGCTAAAAGCCTCATTTATTCCAAATTTTGCAAAAAATTGCGAAAAGTTGCAAAATTTTAAAGAAAACTGTAAGAAATGCAAAAAATTTTATAAAAATCGCGGTAACGGCAAAAATTCGCAAAACTGCTGTGGTCCATGTGGAGCAGATGGAAAAAATCCTTCACTTGCCAAAGGTTTTCTTTCACACACAGACTTCCTTGTGATTTTAAAGGGCAGTGGGAAAGAATTTCAACGATACGAAATGTCCTTGGTCCACCAAAAAGAGCAGGTGCTAAAAGGATTGTTGCTTATTGAAATTATTAACAAATAATACTTAGAGCGCCTTGGAAGAAGCTGTGGCAAACTTACTTCAATTTCAGAAGCAACGAAACCTTGAAGGATCTGTTCAGGGCAACAGAAGTTAATCATAATGTACCCAATGGGGTCTCCGAGTGGAGGTGTGTTATTTTTCATATAGATATTGTTGCAATCAAAAGCCACTAAAAAGCTAAAATGCAAACAACCCAAAAACTCAAATTCAGCGATTTTTTTTCCAAAAGGCGGTAAATACAATTAAATGCGCTTGTTGGCTGCTCAAAAGGAACTAAATCTGTCGCGAAAAGTGCTGAGTTGTCATCTCTGCCTCTCTTAGAGAAATGAAGGAGAAGATAAAAAAAAAATACAAACGTTGTTGTCTACAACACACGAATACGAGTTTTCCGATGCAGTCCATAGGCAGTCAATTGAATTAGTGCGTTGTTGAAATTAGTTTCGGATCTAATAAAATTCAAATTGAAATTTTATTTTATTTCTACACGGACGGATACACACACCATGATTTAGGTAAAGTAACAAAAATTAAAACTTTAAAAAACCTCCGACGTACAGACCAAACACAACTGGATCGATTTTCTTCAAGTATAGCTAGAAGGTATAAAATCAAGTTACCTTTCCAACAAAAAAAAAAAAAAACTAAATCAAAATTGGTCCAGTCGGTTGGTTGTAAAGGGTGTTTTTTTAGAGTGTCAGAACTTTGAGTTGGCATCACTGTTTTATTTGAGCACAGCTGATAATTGTTTTTTGTTTAGTTTGGTTTGAAATTTCATTATGAATCGACTTACACCAGAGCAACGCGTGCAAACTGTTGAAATTTTGAAAATTTTAAAAATTGAAAAATTTTATTTTTCGATGAAGCCTATTTCTGGTTGAATGGGTACGTAAATAAACAGAATTGTCGCATTTGGAGTGAGGAGAATTCAAAAGCTTTTGTCGAAACACCATTACATCCACAGAAAAATACTGTTTGGTGCGCTTTATAAGCTGGCGGAGTAATTGGCCCATGTCTTCAAAACGATGATGGTCAGAATTTTACTGTCAACGGTGAACGGTATAGGAACATGATTAGAAATTTTTTCGTACCTCAATTACGTGGCATTAATATTGCTGATATGTGGTTCCAACAGGACGAGGTCATATGCTACACAGCAGGCGCTACAATTGATTTACTCAAAGAAACTTTTGATGAAAAATTAATTTTACGTAATGGCCCAATTATTTGGCCACCAAGATCGTGTGATTTAAACTCATTGGATTATTTTCTTTGGGGTTATGTTAAGTTAAGAATTATCGGCGAAATAAGGCCGCAAATGCTGCGAAAATGTGTTGAAAATTGATGTTTCAGATTACGCCTTCTACGCGCCAGCAGTGGCGGCCACATGGCACAAATCATATTTAGACATTAATTTCGTACAAATTTCTTTTCAATAAAGCCCGTTTCATTGATATTAAAAATATATATCCTTGTTTTATTGTGATTTAAGCTTTTGTCACTCTATAAAAATACCCTTTACTCATATTTAATCCGATTAGAGGTAACCAGTTCATATACGCCCATTCAGCGAATAAGCTGCAATTTGTAGAAGCAATTATCGATCAATTTGTGTATTTAGATATTTTGGGTGTGCTCTGTAATTCTAAACGAAAGAAATTGGTTTCGAATTTGCATGTAATTAACATATAAGTTCGAAAGTGTTCTCTTTCGCTTTGAATATGAGAGTAGCTACCCAGTTTGAAAGAATCCGCAAAGTAGTTGGTTCTAATAGACTCTTGGAATTACAAAAAAAAAAAAAAACAATGACACAAATCACACATCAAACATCACAAATTGCGAATTAATGGTTGATTTTTAATGTATTCACTCCTCAATCACCAGATTTATGACCCATTGAAAAATTTTGGTATGAATTAAGACGACGCATACGTATAAAAAACGAAAAAATTAAGTACAACTCAAAGCTTCGGTATAAAGGTATGAAGGGAACCTAATATCGGCTGAAACAACAAATAATTCATATTCTATATAAAAATAATCCATAGCTAAGGCAAAAGAAGGACCAGCTGATAATAATAAATACATTACTAATTAATTATTTTACATGTATTGCACCAAATAATTATTTGTTTAAATGAAGATTTGTTTTAAACTACGCACACAAATAACTTGTACAAAATAAATTTTTTTTCTTTTCCTATTGCTGCTATTTTAGCATTTTCACTGTTAGATTTAGGCATGGTCTTCATGCATTCATGATTAGTTTTTCATTCATTCATTTCTAGTTTTCTTCTGTAGAACAATTTTGAACCGATTGAGCATTTTTTAATAATAATTTTCTGGCAACACTGGTTGCAGCATGTGTGACTGCATATGCTTGTGTACAATAATAACCATTTCTTGTATTTTATTTCATCTCAAGTTCATGCTTAATAGTTAATAGACTTAACTCCTCAATTGAATTTTTCTTCTTTTATAGTTTTTGAAATAAAATTTATTTTGCCATCTATATGTACAAAATTTTAAAGTTTTAATTCCTTTGATACTCTGTTTTACAAATTTTTGTTTCCTGGTGGTTTCCTATAGATTATGTTTTTTTTTTCTCAAACATAGACTCAAACGAACAGAGTGTGTGTTGTTGTTGCTTGACTGACTGACTGAAGTTGTATTGGAGATGCTGCTGGTTTGCGTTAGCTTGGCAGATACGAGTACCACCAAGTCATATGACTTGACTTTAGTTGCTTGTAGCTTGGGCAGCATCATCAACATTTCCCACTTTTATCTTCTATCGTGTTTGGCTGTATTTAATTTTTATGTTTTCTCATATTATTTTTTTTTTCTGCTATTTTCCACTTTTTTTCATTGGTTTTTTGCTGCGTTGTTTTGATTATCATTTTAATGATGAATATGTGTGTGTGTGTGTGTGTGCTTTTTGCTGCAGTTTTATTTTTAGTTGTTGTTAGTGTTGGTGCTTAAGTTTAAGTGAGGATGAACGCTCATAATTTTTCTTATTGTCAATCTAATAGAAGCAATTTGATACTTCGAAAGTGGTCTTTAATGTTAAAATGATTATTATATCTGAACAGACAGACAACAGCAACAACATCAGTTTGTGTCATATTCTAAACTTTTATGTGTGTTCAGTTGCTTGAGATTGGGACAATGCTTGTTGTATGTATGCACATAAATATTATTTTCTTGTGTTTTTATATATTTGTTGCACTAAACCCAATACAACCGCAGGAAAGAATGCTAATTAATCCGCTCTACCATGGGATATAAAGCTTGTGTTTAGCGGCATATAATACGAGTGGTAACGGAAGTTAAAAGCAACTTTCTTTTCCACATTTGAACGAACTCTAATTTCTAATTGAGTTTTAGGTAAGCTTACTTTTGGTATAATTATTTCCTTATAGCCTTTATTCTGGACTGAACGTAACCAATATTTTTGCCCATAAATTATTTTATTGAAATATCTTGAGATCTAAGAAGTATTTTGGAAAGAATTTGCATTAGAGAATTGCAAAAAATCAACAGCGTTTTACCTTTGGAAAATTCGATTAGATTACAGAAAACGAAATAAAATATAAAATATTTATGGGGCCCGTTGATTCTACTATTTGTTTAAATATGTACAGTCATATGTACAATTCGACCTGCTATAGCCATAACCATAAAAAACAGATGTCCGAACCAAACTTATGGTTCTACTTAAGTCAAGTAGATCAAGCTGTACTTAAGCTTTATTGCTCCATCGTATATAATTATAAAAGGAAAGTAGATGACGTGACTGAACGTGATGTGGATTTATAATTGACCATATCTAACTAATCGATATATGAAAGTTAAATATACATTTTGTATTCTCTTCTCAACATACATACTTATTCTTTATTTTTCAAAAAGTTTGCTTCATTGTTTTATAAATATATTTACACTTCAACTCCGCCTTTAGTTCTAAAAAATAATTTTCGGAATTGGTTGAAATTCATCAAATCAAATCAAATTAAATCAGAAATCTCTTTACCTCTAAGTCAAAGATAATTTTCATAGTACATTTTGTGGTTTCGAAACCGCCGGTCTGGCAAGGCTGTCAGCTCTTAAGCATCTGTCACCTCAAGTGTCATTTATTAAATGATTGGTTTCCCATTTCCGAATATGGATCGTCTAACAACCGAAGAATACGTAAAATTAGTTAAAAATTACTACAATCACAACGTGCGGTGCGATGGCATGGTGGCAAACATTTAAACTCTGCAAGGTTCAGAGATTGGCATGTCTTCTTGCAACAGGCGCAGTGAGGTCATGTCCAACCTTAGCCATTGAGGCCTTTATTCGACTACCACCCATAGAGTTTTTTATAAGATCCTCTGAGGCAATGGCCTCTTATAGGATGGGTCTCGGGAGCTATGCTCGTTGTGTCGGTAACGGGCACTCGTCGGTGCTGAGTACAATGCCCAGCATAGGAGTGCTAGGAATGCCTAGTAACAGAATAAACCAGAGTTGTCAGATTTTTTCCGAGCTATTTCGCCAAATTCATTTTAAAAATGCCAAAAATCGCCAAAATTGATTTATGTGGTTTTTCTTAATATATATTTGATAATAAATTTGTTTTTATATAACACTTTTATTAATATAAATTTTTAAAAAATAATCGTATAAAAATGCAGCAGAAAATCGCCAAAAGCAGGATTAAAATCGCTAAAATTTTTTTTTATTTATTTTATTAAATTCAAAACGCATTACTAATTAATTAATATAAGAAAAATCATCAAAATCAAATTGATTTAATCGGGTATGTTCTGTATTCCACGCATTTTAATTTCACGTGGAATACAGAACATACCCGAATATGCTGCAGACGAGTTTTGGTAGGATTTATTTTTGAAATTCCTAGTTTAAGAAACTAATTTTCCTGAATTACTAAAATTTTCAAATTCAATTTTGTTAAAAAATAGCTATTAAATCGCCAACAAATTTATTTATCGCCAGAAAAATCGCTATGTCGCCAAATCAAAAATTTAGTCGCCAAACAAGTTGAAAAATCGCCACGTTTGGCAAGAAATCGCCGTATCTGACAACCCTGGAATAAACTGCGAACTGAGATTTGCAGGAGATTCAATGTCACAATTTCACCAAGGGCATTGTGTTAGGAAAGCGGTTCAACTGTGGATTCACTGTGGATTCTGGAAGTTTATGATGGTATAGTGATTTATCCAGAACGGAAGATGCAGTTGCTGCTGTAGTCGTGGGGCCCAACGTAAAAATCTCTGTGCGCATGGGCAAATGGCCTACTGTATTTCAGGTAGAAATAGAAGCAATCACCATATGTGGTGACATTAATTTATCTCTTCCGATAGTCAGGCAGCTCTTAAGTCCCTCCTTTCATGGGAATTCCGTTCCAGGCTTGTTTTGGAGTGCTTTGACTCATTACGAAAGTTATCCATACGGAACAAGGTTATTTGCTGTATACTTGGTCACACGGGAAAGGGGATCAACTGGCCAGGAGGGCCTCTGCTGTTCCATTTTCGGGTCCAGAGCGTTTTTGTGGCGTAAGCTGGTTTAAGACAGGCCAAGGGATTGATGCAGCCATTTTCATACAGTGGCATCCTGAAACTCAACAGGAATGACTTACGTCTAGTTACAGGTTTTATTTCTGGTCTGGTTTTGGACTGAATTATCCTCTGTGGAAAAGTAACCAAATTCGTTCACCATTGTGTCGTTTATCCTTAGAAGATGACCAGACACCGACACATATTCTTTGTAAGTGTATCGTCTTGTGTAGCAGTAGAAGACGTGTTTTTCATTCTGAGTTTCTGTGTTCAGATGATATAGGGCGGGCTTTTCCAATCTCTGTGCTGACTTACATAAGGACAGTTATATAGAGCTTGACTTGATTTGATCCATCAGGTGTCGCAGTGCCGGTCTTTGGACCGGATCTTTCCCTGTTCTTTTGTTAGTATCTACTAAAAACGTTGCCACGAGCATTAGTGGATGTTTTTGGTCGTCATAATCGACCAATTGTGCTAGGAATTGATAAGATTATAAAGAAAAGATTTACAGATTTGGTCAGGCCTATTATTAAAAATGTGGAAGATAATGCAAATTTGTTGATTCCACGGGGTACTATCAACGACTTTTTTTTTACCTGCAATTGATGATTATAAACTCAACGATATATGGTTTCAAAAAGAAGCTGCCCCGAGCCACACAACAATACCGATTTTGGCTTTATTGCATAGGATATTGACAAAGCTGTAATTTCGCGTATTGACGACGTCAATTGGCCACCAATATCATGTTATTTGACGCCGTTAGAATTTTATTGCAGAGCTACGATAAAGGCCGTAACTACATATGCGATTCCCCGACGTTGAAGCATTCTAAAACCAACTCGTCAAGCTATCGCGGAGGTACTGCCCGAAATGTGCGAAAAATTGGTCTAGAACTATCTAAAAAAGATGAACTGCTGTAACTAATCTGGAGGCGGTCATTAAAATGGCATTGTATTTCGCACGTAAGGACAAGATTCAACCATTCCCTGCAGGAAATGGAACTGACACAAGACTAGTCACGTGACCGGTCCCAAAGTGATAGGGACCAGTCCGAGTTCTAACACTTCCTATGAAGCGGACCAGTCACTTTTACATGGGAATGGCCTAGGATGGGGTTAATTGATACTTTGTATGCACCTTGTGACTTGTCACTGATCTATCCCATAGGGACCTATTCGATGTATAATAATATAAATATAAATTATTTATAATTGTAATTTCGACATTTAACTGTAACAATTAATGCTTATAAATTTTTTTATTGTTACAAATGCAAGGACATTTTATTTTTAATATGAAAACTTTTTGAGATTCGAACCGACAACCTCGTGCATGACAGGCTGGCACACTACCCACTTGACCACAAGGCCACTCATATTTCAAAAGTATATATACCAGTTAAGCTAAGGTTAATATTTAAGTATAGCTACGTAACTGGTTCCAGAGTCACATTGAAGGAAGCAATTAACATTATATTTACACTATTTGATAGGTCCTGTATTCGACCACATCGAACATGTTCAGTGCAGTTTACTACAATACTACACCGAATTCGAATTAAATTGTCTCAAGATCAAAACGATACATCACGAAATGGTCAATATGTCACCATTTAAACGATATGACTTTTTCACCATACACTACTCCGTACTTTTGATAGCACCCACATTTTCTCCAGTTATAGGAAGAGTACCTTTGGATCAATTGTCAACAAATTTTCTGCAGGGTTATAATGAAATAAAAGTTTCATCGAAATCTAAGCCTTATGTATGAGTGGCTGACTTCCAAAATTAACGTTCGAAGAAAGTGTAGTTAGTGTTCGGTTTCAAAGTTGATTCTACTAGATACAATGTTGCGCAACTTTGTATCTGTACACGATATGAATGCCGCATCGGAAATGTATACAAACATTGTACTGATATATTTTGGAAGTTAGAGTTATTTAACTTTACTTTCGCAATCGAAATATGGATAACTCCAAACTGAAAGCCAATTAGAAGGTGTTAGAAATATCTAAATGCATTGTACATATACACGTTGTAAAAAGCCACAACACAATATATGGTTTGTTTTATTTCAGTTTAAGACGGAACTTATAATGTTGTTGTTTGAAAATACGGCAGTAGCCGGTGTTAGCAACAGAGAAGTACCAAAAAATATAAGTATAACAATGACATGTTGCTGTTGTTAAGTCAAAAGTGCTCTTTAAGATATTTATTCTTTTTTGTGAATGTTAGACAAAAAAGATGCTGTTTGTAAAGTAAAATAATGACGTTAACTAACAATTTTCTGTTTTTCTTTTACTGAAAAAAAATAAACTACTATTTGTAGTGGCTAAAATGTTATTGCCTCAAGTTGAGATTGTTGTTTGTGTTGCTGCCATATTTGTAGTTGTTGTTTTTGTTGCTGCAACTGTGTTGTCGTTGTATCATTTTTAACGTGACACAATCAGTTGTTAACGACAAAGACACAAGAAACATGACAAAAAAAAATAAAAAATAATAAAAACAACGACAAGAATGTATGAAAAACTAAAACATGAAGAAAAAAAATGAAATATAAAATGAACATGGAAAATTATGCGACACATTTCGAAGCAGTCAAATCAAACTCATATTTAAACGTAAATGAAAATTGAATCGAAACCAGCGAATGGAAAAAAAGTTATTGGTGAGTGAATGTGTGTGTGTGTGTGTGTGTGTGTGTGTGGGCCTGGAAGCATTATGGAAAAAGCGAAAGATGCTCGATGTGAAGTTAAGAAAGGCAAACATGTGCTGAACAATTCAATGAAAATAAATTTGTAAAAATGTCATTGTGTTTGGAAAGTTATGCAATATGAAGCGTGTTTATTCAATAATTAAAAGGAAATAAAAGCATTTTTTATTTTTCAATTAAAATATGTCTTTTTATATTTATGTATGTATACTCGTACATTAGTACACCCAGAGAAAAACCAGCTTAAAATCTATAAAAAAAACGTATTGAATTAATGAGAAACATTAACGAAAGTCTAGTCCAAGGAGTATTTAAACAGGTGGCAGCGTTACTTCAGCTGATAATTTTTTGCTCTATGTACTTTGTAGCTAACGAATGTCAAAAACTTCGTTTTGTTTTGGTTTTGGTACAATTATTTTTGTGCTTTTGACATTCTTCGGCTCTTTACACAGCTAGGGCTGCCGTATTTTTGTATAACAAATCCTTACGCAGTCACCTGTATAATTACACCATGGTCTAGTCATATTGAAATTTCTTATATGGAAAAATATTTATTTATTAATTTTATAGGTATACATTTTCTGTTATATTGAAAATTATTGAATTAATGTGACGGGTTCTTATTTTTAAGTTGTATCTTTTCCCTGAGTGTATACATGCTAGTGATGCACGAATAATCGTATTCGTATTCGAATTGTCGAATATTCAGCCATTTTCAGATATTCGTATCCGCCAAATTCAGGCGAATACGAATACGAATATTTTTCCAAACAAATTAAATAAATAAACGAAATTTAAATAAATGGCTAAACATTTTAGTTTGTATTTACAAATCCATTAAATTTTTTATAGAAATTTGTGTTTTGTATAATTTTTAAATATTATTTCTGTGGCAATAAGGAAAAAGTGCTTAAGTCATATTTTACTGTTTTGCAGGAGAGCACTTTTAAGCGTTCAAGTCGATTTTCAGAAATTTATTTCTTTTACAGTTAAATTGGGAAATTCTCTGTTAACCTTTATTTTTTTAAGCAAACATCGTTCTACACACTATAAATAATACATTTAAGTTGAAATATACCAAATTATAACCTTAATTAAGCTATTATTCCAAATGCGATTAGAAGTCTAAGCAAGTAATTTTGCTATAACTTCCTGAAAAATTACACAACTTAATTAAGATTTTGACCAGGGGTACTTTCGAATATGCAGATTACAGAAATACCATTAACTCAAAATCTGATTATCTCGACTTAAACACTTTTTCCTTTTTGCCACAGATTTAATGACGATCATTGAAATTTTGGGTAGTTTTTAATAACTTTAAAGTCCTTTTTCATAAAAATTTTTTAATATTTCATATTGCAGACGTAAATAGAAGCCCAATTTAATATCTATAAATTTCACATATTATATTCGTATTCGCATTCATATTCGCGAATATCATTTCAAATATTCCTATTCGTATTCGCGAATATCAAAAGTTGACATTCGTTACATCACTAGTATGTACATATGTAAATACTTTACGTGCAGTGAAGTTCGCTTTTAACGAACACCGAGGAAAATGTGAATTTTATTCGTTTAAATATTTTCTACAATTCAAAGAAAGTAACAAGTAAATACATAATACAATTCCTTTTAAAACTACGTTCATTAAATTTAACGAAAAGAAATATACATATCTTTGAACTACTTGAGATGTTTACTTGCTATAGTTTCCATGCAGTTTTGTTTACAGGAATTACATACGTTTAAAAGAGTTGGTTATAAGCAAGGTTCGGACTTTCGTGCAAGTGCATATTTTTTTTGATGGTACGAGTAGATCAAAAGGTTTGATTTTTGCATATTGTGTTGGTAAGTGCATATTTTTACATATTTTGGCAATAAATATATATTTTTGAATTTTTTAATAAATTTTTTAATTCACATTTCAAAATTTTTAAGAAAATTTATTATTAAATAATTAGAAAAGATTAAAATGCACGCTATTCTGGTTATTATCATTAATAAATTTCAAATCAATGATACTATACTGAAAAATTTAGATTGTTTTTTATTAAAAAAATATTTAAAATGATGTTAATGCCTTTTTGCATTTTATATGACGATATGTTGGCCAAATGGCAGCAAATTAATTAGTATACATATCTCGTGCATTCAGTTTTATGGAGACGGAAAAATATAAATTGGCAACACTACCTTCTGAAGATGTCGGTTGGAAAGTTCATCACTGCTCAAACGTTGGCTCATTGAAATTTCAAAGACGTGATTTAATTTGAAAAACTTACCGGTTATTTGGTGTCGAAGCAAGTTGTCGATTATATGCATACTCGTATCGGAAAACAGAAATTCCGCTTCAGCACACCGTTAACAGTATTTGTCAATGATCTTAGGTCCTTTTGCATTTTATATGACGATATGTATACCTAGTGGCAGACAATAAATATATATTCTAGTACACAAATATTGGGCATTCACTTTTCTGAGAATGTCGATTTCAAAGTTCTCTTTTGTTTTGGAAATTATTTTAATTTTACTATTCATCGTTTTCGTGTCTATTAAGATTTGAAATACATCATTTAAATTGCAAAGGATTTGTTGCTGCTTAATCAGCGCACTGTAATCAGCAAAATCAACCTTTGTAGTGCTTGGACTAGCAGGAATCGTTGGTATGTATGTACATTTATGTGTTCAATTTCATGTAATTTTATAAAGATTTCAGGCGTAATAATTTTTTTTATTTCTTTACTGCACACAAAAAAGAAGTAGGAATAATTTTGTAATATCAATTAAAATATTTGTAATATCAATTAAAAAATTAATTAAATTTTCAAATAATGTTATTTGATCCATTTTTTTTTATCTATTTAGGCTTTCAAGGTCATTCAAATTCTTCAAAATGTAAGAAAAAGACGTTTTTTATACTGTACTCAAAACTGTTAAAACAATCAAACAATCGCTTCAAAATATTCAGGGTTTGGTACATAGTACGACAGACTTAACACTAGCTTTCATTAATATCACTATCAACTAACAGCTGATTTTGTTTTGATTGACATTTGTTGCAGTTGAGTAGAACATGAATGAATTAAAAGAAGAAATTTTCAAGAATAGTTAACGTTCGGATTTATATATTTATTTGCATAAAAACACAACCTGAATGTCCAAATACATACATATATGTGACCTTCTCCGAGAAAAGGGACCTAGTGTGTGAAAATTAAGTTTTGAGAAAAACGCATTTAAAAAATAAAATTTTAATGTTTTTCTCATTTTTATCGATTTTGACACACACCCATTTTTTGACACACTAGGTCCCTTTTCTCGGAGAAGGACATATATAACAAATATTAATAGGAGATAGTTAGCGAAGAAGAAATTCTACATACGGTATCCGTGCACCAGAAATTGGTGGAAACTCCTGGTTTAGAGCATAAAATGTCAGTTGACTTCTTATGGGCATCAAAGTAGACTACTAACCTAAAAATTTAGCCTCCAAATTTGTTTATCAGTCCGAGGATACGAGTATCATGAGTTCGATTATAAACACCCTTAGGCCGAGGCCACGCAATGAGCGGCAAAGCGGTAAGCGGCTGAGCGGTGAGCGGAAAAAAATTAAAACATATGGAATACTACTGAAGCGGCCACGTTATGAGCGAAATTTCTGAGCGGCTAAGCGGAATTTCTGAGCGGCTAAGCGGCGCCGCTCAGGAATAGAATGTGTTCTAATTTTTAGTTGATTTCTGAGCGGCAAAGTATAAACATGGCAAAATTGAATGCGGAGCTTATAATTTCATCTGTACAAAGTCGACCGCTATTATGGCAAGATAGGTTACCAAATTTTAAAAATAAAAATATTACTGATAAATTATGGAGTGAAGTTGGTGAAATTTGTGGTTGCACAGGTAAGATTTTATTTAATTTATATTAATTTAATGCGTTTTATTATAATTATGTTATTTTTATTTCTAGGAGAGGCAGCGAAAACAAAGTGGAAAAATTTAAATGGTTAAATTCGCCGTAATGTCGCCTTACTTGATTTATAGGATGAATGCCAAATCTTCTTTTTTTTCTTAAACGCATTAAATTCTTGTAAATATGAACACGATTTTCGCGTAAAAACATTAAACAAACCTCTCTTGACAATGGCATTTTAACAATTAACTGCACTAACCGCTCAGAAATGACGCTCATTGCGTGGCCACTTGCCGCTCAAATTCGCCGCTCAGACGCTTACCGCTCAGCCGCCTAAGGCCGAGGCCACGTTCTAAGCGTCTAAGCGGTAAGCGGCTGAGCGGTGAGCAGCGAAAAATTCAAACATATGGAATACTACTGAAGTGGCCACGCAATGAGCGGCATTTCTGAGCGGCTAAGCGGCGCCGCTCAGGAATAGAACTTGTTCTAATTTTTAGTTGATTTCTGAGCGGCGAAGTATAAACATGGGTATAAAATGCTATTATTGAGGATCTTCTGAGTGAGGACGATATTATATTGGTAAACAATACGCCTATCAGAAGCAGTACTGAAGAACTAACATTGATTAATAAGAATATGCCCAGTACTAGCAATACGTCTACTGATTGTTTCACTGCAGTCCCATTAAGAAAAACAAAGAATAGGAGCTCAAACTCGCCGCTCTGCCGCTCACCGCTCACCGCTTTGCCGCTCATTGCGTGGCCTCGGCCTTACTCTGCGTTTTGATTAAGAAAAAATAAGCAATTTTACAAAAATTTAGTGTAAACAGTGATTTAGCAATTAAAAGAAATAATAATTATTGATTGTGAACATTTTTATTAAATAAATTACAAGTCAAGTACTGAAAGGTCAAAAAAGAAGGAGAAAAATATATTAAATAAAAATCACATTACAGTACAAAGAAGAAAAAATAAATAAATTGTATAGACCATTAGTTAAACCATCTATTGCATTTAACACTTACATTCCACTTACTTCACTTTTGTAAAAAAAACTATTAAATATAGAAATGTAGCCCTTACGGAGCCATGAACACCGGTATACAAAATGGTATGATGGGACTAAAAATGGCGACACAGTGAACAAAATACTAAAAGGGTGGTATTTTTAGGCGTGGCAAAAAATAAAAAAGATATTTTTGGAATTGTTTTTACATTATTTTTAATCCTAGGGGGTGACTGGCACATTTTTTTTTTGTATGGAAGACGAACCACTCTAATGTACAAGACTTTTAAATGAAATGTTTACAAGACTTCCTTTTGAATCCACCAAATATAAGTATAATTATTTATTATTTCTCATGCATAGATAAAAGTCTGTACATAAAAAAATTTTAAGCCGTTTCCTTTTATTTCCAGTACACATTATTGAAAACTTTTTAAAATAAGTTTTTAAAGATTTATTTTATCAATAAATAGTTCCACTGTAGACCAAAATACGAGGACAAGTAGTTAAATGTAAATGTTATTTGTTAAATTTAATATTAAGACCTGAATGTCGGAATAAATTAAATAAAAAATAAGACATAATATATAGAATAAAACAATAATTTCACCTTAAATTGAAAGCGGCAAAAAATGTGTTGTATGTAGTTGAGCTGTTCTTGCTGTTGAAGTGTTGTTGTTGTTGTTGTTGCTGCTGCTGCTGCTAATGTAGTTTTTGCTGATGTTGAAGCTGAAGCTGTAACTGACGTTGTTGTACTTGTAGAACTGACCCAACTTAATAGACGAGCATGAAATCTAGTCACGAACTTGATTATGAATAAACCGTGCACTAGATCCATGTTCGCCGACAAAATAGAGTCAGATAAATTGTTTTGCAAAAAAAAAAAAAATAAAAATAAAAAACAATAATGAAGATCACTGGTAGTACTCGTAGTATGTTTATTAAATTTCTCAAAGGAAAACTGAGGCAGTTCAAAGAAAATTCTAAGTATCGACCAAAAGAAAATCTTTCTCAGCAGAGTCTCATTATAACACGAATTTTCTATTGCGGTTGTTATTGTTGTTGTTACATATATTTTTATTGACGCCACATTTTTTCCTAAGAACGACAATTTAGCAATTACTGTTGTTGCTGTTTTCTTACTATATATTTTTCTCGTTTGTGTTTGGTTTTCTAAAACTTAACAAGCTTCTGATGTTGCAAAATGCTTTTTTTTCTAGTTGTCGTTTCTTTGTGTTGTAGGTGATCATCATCTGAAGAAACTCTTGTAGTCGTTTCTCCAATTGAATGAAGTGTTTCGTTCTAGTTCATTGATTTAAACCAAGGTTGGAAACCGAAACAAATAACGGTATCGGTATTGATACCGGTACAATTATTTTTTAAATTTCGGTATCGGTAGCGGTATCGGTATTTTTTTTATTTCGGTATCGGTATTACCGGTACATACCGTTATCGAGTTTATAATACCGGTATACCGATATTACTGACAAATTTATTATTTCAGGCAGACATAGCAAAAAAACTTTTTTTTATTAAATTACTTCAAAAAGGGAGTATTTTTACATTAACATATGTATGTATAAAATCATATAAACTTATTTGTTTCTATATATGATTTTATACTATTACTAAACAATAATTTATTAAAAAAGTGAAACAAGGAGACTGCAGTTCAAACTTTACATATATAAAGTCTATACTGATAAATTATACTGTGTGATAAATTTTAATGAAATCGAAATACCTGCGAAGTGTTACTATTTTTCTGCTAGGTATTGTCGAGTATAAAAATTTTCCAGACATCTCCAAAATCTTGAGTTAAGCCTGGTACTCTGTTCACAATTTCGTGCGAAATGCTGTCAAACTACATATAAAAGTATTTGGTATGAAATATTTGCGAAATAAATTCGCAAGAGTAGTACTCTGTTCTTGGTGTGAAAAACACGGAAAATCATGTCTTTCCATGCAAAATTAATCTGGTATCATTTTAGTTTCGCTGCGAAACAACATGAGCAGTGCTTTTTTCGCACGGAATTTTAGCAATGTTGCATACATACAAGCAAAAAAATGCGAGAAATTTATTAAAACAACCGCGAGTTGGGCTACATTTAGTACATGTCAAATTTTTCACGCGAAATAACCAATTGCACTGAAATTTTTTCGAACAGAGTACCATCCTTTACGGGTAAAAAACCGCTTTTTCGTACACGTAGGCACTTATCAACCTCTAACTAAGTTAAATATCAACTGATTTTAAATTTATAAACGGATACAGAAAGAAGAGACTAAGGCCTTTTGAACCATATACATATGTACATATGTATGTATATCTTGTTTCAGTAAATTTCAAATACTCGTATATGTCCGTATTTTTCACCAAATATAATTTTTTGGGTTTTTTTTCGACACTTTTGTACTTTATACACGTTCTTAGGCAATATTTTTGTACTGGACCCATATTGCTTTTTTACTTTCTCGCCAAATTCAGACGAAACGAACATTGGAATATTTCAATTCAAAGAATAAATAATATTCTTTCAGCCAGCTTAAAAACAAAGAAAACAATCTTCTTGTACAATTAACATTTAAAAATTTAAAGCAGGCACTTTTCTTCACCTCAAGAGAGGAATCTTTAACTTCAAATATAAAAGTTTAGAAGTTTTTTCTCTAACCCAAAGAAAGAAAGTTAATTGATATATATTTTTGCAATTTTTGCCCATATTACGGTTTCCAGCTCAACTAAGTTGGATTGAAACTGAAACAACTTAACTTTTGGTATTATGAATAAAAACTAATTTTAGTTGTTTTCGAATAAATGCTCGAAAAACAAAGGTTCTTATATATGCTATGTTTTTTGAAACCATAGTACCTATCACAAAACATTTTAAATATTTTTAGTTCTGGCTTTGCTCTTTTTTCTTGAGATTCTATGTTTTATAAACGTGGCAATAATATTGGCTGACAAATGGGATTGGAATAATAAAGCAAAACGAATGTAATGGTCGAAATATAAACCAAAATGTGTCATGGTGAAAAAAGTTGTAATACATAATAAAAATTTGGCAACTACAACTCACTTATAATTTATTTTTTGGCCGGAATCGGTATACCGGTACGTACCGGTATAGACGTAAACGGTAGTCTGGATACCGGTATTTTCTAACCGAAATGGATTTCGGTATCGGTAACGATACCGGTATCTAATTATAGCGGTATTTGAATCGGTATCGGTATTTTTACGATACCGTTTGCCAACCTTGATTTAAACTTTGCGATCTTTTTGAATGTAAAAAAATTGAAATGAAAAAATTCAACATTAGTTTTGAAAAATTTTGAAGTCATGTTAATGGCGGGTCTTTTTTTTTTTTGTTGTCAAGAGATTTTTTTTCTCGTAATAAGCCAAAAATAAACAAGGCAAAATTTTTGAAATAGGATGTTTTTCATAGGATTTGAAATCTTACAGTTTTAATAACTTTAAAAATGAAAGAGGCTATCTATTTGATTGTATTTTTTTAAGTGTGCTGCCTTAGAACTCTTCTTTAATCTGAGAAGTATGACAGCTTATTGGTGCTTTTGCAGAAATAACTAGGAGAGGCTGCACCCACTAAAATCCATTTACTTCTTCACAAGCAATACCAATTACATACAATTTGCCCATAACCTGAATAACTCCTATGGGCAATTCCTATGAAACTTTGCACATGTATTTAAAAAGGTGGAATGACCCCCTCCCATTAAAGTTTAACATAATGGAGCTTATCGTGATTCACGTATTTCGTCTTCGACTACGGCATTTTGGTCCTAGATTAAAGATAATATGTTGGGTTTATCTTTTTTATTCCCAGTCGAGGTCGAAATATGCCAACCACGATAACGGTGGAATATTTCATGTGTTTGCTTTTTTATCTTGTGTTCAGAGTGGAATGGCCCAAGTCTATTATTTTTTAAATCTCTATATGTCACGACTTATTGTCATTGATGAACAATTATTGCGTTTCGTTGTTTTATTTTTATTTTGAAAGACTGAATTTACATTATGAAATTTTGTATGAAAATAATTATATGATAAATTTTTAATTTTTTATAAACGTCGCAAAGCAAATCAAAGTTCCTGTGTCAGAGACATTTTGAGTTTCCTCCTTCTTAACTGAAAGAACAATTCTGCTTCTGTCAACTGGCAAATGCAAGTTAACTCCTGTCAGATTTGAACAATTGGTTAAAGAAGAAAATGGTGGTTCGAGAATCAAATGGCTCCTTAAGCAAACCAAGGATTAATTTCAATAGTAAAAAAGTGGCTTACAGAATTACATTGTGGCCGTATACGAGCGCTACGGACCCCCAATTGAAGTCTCCACACTCGAAACAATTGAAAAATGCACGATATGATGTAGACCGATCGGAGATTAAAAGTAAGACAGATTATGGAAACCATAAGCATCTCAAATGGCTCAGTGGCTTCAATTTTGAACGATCACTTGTGTATGAAATTGCTCTCCGCAAAATGGGTGCCAGACCAGAAACTCAACGTGAGTACTTCGCAGGAGTGTTTGCGTTGTTCAAACGCAATGTGGACTAGCTTTTGCGCCGCATACAAAATAGTAGATTTCTTGGAGCGAATCGTCGACAAAGAAAGACAAGTTGGTTTTGTCAGGCAATAAAGGCATGTCGACCGTTTTTTGCGATGCACGTGGTATAATACACATTGACTACCATTAAAAACAGTCAGTGGCGAATATTATGCCAACTTATTAAGTCGATTTAATGAAGTCGATTTAAAAAAAAACGGCCGCATTTGGCAAAGAAAAAAGTTATTTTTCAGCAGGATAATGCAAGGGTGCACATACATATGTGCAGTTTCTATCGCAATGAATTTGGCTACGAATTGCTCCCTCATTTATCAGGTTAAGCCCCGAGTGACTATTTCTTGTGTCCAAAACTGAAGAAATTACTCTACGGGAAGAGATTTGACTACAACTATGAAATCATCTTACAAACCAGTACATATATTTAATGACTTCGACAAGGTTTATAATTTGGAAGGGATAACAAAAAAGTTGAAGAAATGTTGGACAAAGTGTATGGAACTCAAAAAAGAAAACGTTGAAAAATCAAATGCGTTTTTATCCAAAAACCTGGGGGCAAATTACGTCATTCGATACGATTCAAAATATAAAAATATTTTAATATAAGCTCTATTGAAATGTTTCGTAATTTCGTTCGATAACGAGTGCCGAAATTTGCCCACAGTATTTCATTAAAAAATCATGGACTTACCCCCAGTTTTTGACTGGCTAATCAAACTGTAATTATTTTTAAGTTCTAATTAAATACGAAATTGTGTTTTTGGGTGCATAATTAAATAATAATTAAATACCCAACCTTGAGTAATTAAATACTACTTAAGTTTTATGAACGTACCATATGTTTTTATGCGTGTATGTGTTTATTGATAACATACACATGACATCATATGGTCGGGTTGAAAACATCATGTGGTCGGGTTAAGAAGAATTTCGTTTAAATTTCATAAATATATAACATATACAATACAAAGTTACATATTATGGAATAAGGTAATAGAAAAATGTATTGCAATGTTCGTTTGATTTCATAAAATGAGTTTTTATGCAATTTTAATTTTCTACATGTTTATAACCTAACTTTTTTGTATATGCTAAACAGCTGTTCTTTAGAAGTTTTGCAATGCTGCCGTACTTTCAACGTAATTTAATAAGAACTTTAATTAACCACTGAAAAAATGAAATCGTATTTAATTACAACTTAATTTTATATAAAAATTAGCTAATTAATTAATAATTTCTTTTTATCTGCAACATTGTAATCATGGGAAATTTTAACTGGCGCAAAACACAGCATAATAAAGTAACATTTTTTGGAGTCGATTTAAGCGATTTTCTTATATTGCCACATATACATATCGATGGGCTTCAGTACAGTTTTTCAGTGATTCCAATACATTTCACACAAATACCCAAATTACAAAATATGTACAAAAATTTATTGCAATAGTTTAAAAAATAACGCTTTTACAATGAATTGTACAAAAAAGTTACTCGTATATATTGAATATTGCAGTTTCTGTTATGTTTTTACCTTCTCTTGTGGTAACAATTATTTGAGTTAGGACCTTTCTACTTTAGACCAACGATATGTATGTGCAAGTGTTTTTCTACAGATTTAATCAGACGTCTTTAAACTTATAAATAAATGACACTTTAAAAACAGATTGAAAGTTAATAATTTTTTTTTCTTTAACAGAATAGCCAAACCTCTATTCATGCACAGATATTCCTGTTTTTACCACACCTGAAAAAATGTGTCCGTAGCAGCTAAATTTTTAATTTTAATTAAATATAAAATGTATGTATGTTTGTATATAAAAATAAAACGCAAAAATTGCAAAACAACCCACCCATCATTTGGAAGATTGTTTTGGCAAAAAAAAAATCCCCTAACTGAGTCTTCCTCGAGTACTTTTTATGACTAAACACTGATTAGTCTCTTCCGCGCTTAAAACAATATTCGATAATGATTCATGCTTGCATTTAGAAAATAATACAATAGCCCAATTCACAGTCTTGTGCAAGTGGTCTTGCATTATAGCATGTGCAAAATGGTATAGTATATTGATACTCACAACTAAGAATTGTTAAGTGGTGAGTATCATTTTGCACATCCTACGATGCAAGACCATTTGCACAAGAGTGTGAATTGGGCTATTAAGATACGAGTATGACTGGAAAATGCATCAAACAAAACTGATCTGAACAGGGGGAAATACAAGATTCTTTAAGGGTAGTCGCACGTAGGATTATAACATTTACTACCGACAAAAATACGTTTAATGCCTAGAAAATAAGCTTCCGATTAAAAAAAACTCGAATATGCTTAAAAATTTTATAAAATGCTAGCTGGGAAAAAAGCAAATATAGATACATATGCATGCACTTATGTATGTATGTACATATGTATGTCTGCAAATAGATTTTAAAGTGTGATAACAAAGTACAATTTGATATTTTTTAATTAGTCGCACAGGCAGACCACAAAAAAGTTACTTAATGCATAAACTAATGAATTGATATGAAATAAGTGTGTAAGTATGTATTTATGTACGTCCGTATATTTATTAGATTTATAGTGCCTCACAGTTCCGGCTGTTCTCAGGCCACTGATTGCGGAGGTACTCCTGCAAAATATAGAGGAAATGACTAAGTTTAGGTTAGGTTAATCTGGTTGGTCAAAGACCTCGCATAGACCGGCATTGATCCTTAGTCAGTGTTCAGACGAAGAGATTCTTATTTTTAAGTTTGTTAGTTTATAGGCGAGAGAGACGAGGGGAAAAGAAACGAGTACTGAGCTTCATGTACTGTCGATACGTTTTACTTTCTCATTCGTAATTTTAGAAAAAGCATAGATGCATACATAAAACTATGCATAAAAAATATGTGCTTAAAAATAAGACTCGCATTGTGTGAACACCGAAGATAGTTCAAAGAAGAAAAAGTGATAAGTTCATCAATAAGACTTGACTGGTGTGAACTGGGACTTAGCGATACCAGCAGATAGGAAGAGAACCTGTAAGTATGGAAGCCTAGTATCGAATGACACAAAATAATCTACACAGTTCCACTCTCGATACAAGTTCAAGAATACGAAAAATGTGATTACCAAGACAGTTATATCCAGTGCGGCTTAAACCCGGACAGCGGCACAGTAGATGTTCTATTGTTACAATTGCCCCGGGTTCCTTACATTTCCTGCAGGTACTGTCAAGTATTCGTCCTATTTTGACAGCATACGAAGCCGTCCAAGAGTGTCCAGTTAATACCCCCACTAGAAGTTTACCATGTTGACACTTATGGTCTTAAACGTGTTTAAGGCAGCTGTTTTAAAAGACTAAACACAACCGTTCACATTACATTTGAGATGTTTAAGGTTGACGTTTCGTGAGTAAATTCTTGTATTTTTAAAAAACTACGAACAATTATGCTTTTTTATTGGTTTATTATTTTCAAACAAAAAAAGTTTTTGTAAATTATTGAGTATTTGTTTTTTAAAGTAATTACTTGTTTACCAAATAATTTTTCACTTGCCCCGACAAAGTTGTCAGAGTTATCAAAAAATCGACGTGTTTAAGGAAGTGTTTAAATCTTAAACACTTCATTTGAGATGTTTAACAAAATATGTCATTGTATGGTTAATATCTCAAAATCATTGTCTTTAAGCTCTTAAACACGAATGAGGCTTAAGCACGTACGTGTGAACATGGTATAAGTATTAAACACTTCATTTGAGATGTTTAACAAAACATGTCAATGTATGGTTAAACATCTCAAAATCGTCGTGTTTAAACTCATACCCCGTTATGCAAAAACGATTGTTAATATTGAAGTTGGTTTAATAAACGAATTTTGTATGGCAAAACCGGTTTTAAAGCATGCTTTAACTTTAACAATCGTTTTTGCATAAGAGCATTAAATACGAATGAAGCGTTAAACACGTAAGTTTGAACATGGTATAAGACACATAACACTAAACTTACTTTGATAAACAGATAATTTTTATCCAAAATGTTTTTTCTTGTTTTATTTAAACCATGATTTAAAAATTTTGACTCAATATCTCCAACAGTTCCCATTTGATGCAGTTTTTTGCTTCCCCTGTAAACTTATGAAAAGTCATGTTACGTTATTTTTGCATTTTAGGTGACGATATATTACCCATATGCACTACAATAGAAAAATAATTTAACAATGTCATCCATCAGAACTACTGGGCACAACTGCAAAATATGTATCGTGTATGTAAAAATATTTCTTGTAGACATGTTCATAAAAACATTAAGAATGTCAGACAAGCGGAAAAAAAACGATTTTGACAACGACTTGCTAATGGGGAGATAAATTATAGAGAAAAAAAGTGGTGGGTTTTAATTTATTTTTAACTGCAGTTGCAGTTTTAGAGAACTCTAATGCGCGAAAAAGGGGGAAATGCCATCAGAACATCGCAGTATAATTTTATTTCTGCTGTACGAAATTCTAAAACCAATTCAGTTGTATTTTTATGTGAAAGAATTATAAGTATTATTAAAATAATTTTATGTATGTAAAAGTGTAAAGGAATTGAAAAACATAACGAATTTGACCATAAACTTTTCTTACGGCAGTTGTACCGGTCTAAAGTGGATATTTCTCAATTATTTCTCTTAGTGTATATGAGAACTTGCGTTTTAATTTTACGTTTGTGTTTGAGTTTTTGTTTTTTAATTTTTTTGTTTTTTCAAAACATTCATATTTATTTAAATACGAGTATGCTTACCAAAGTCATTTAAAAAAACAGTTGTAAAATTTAAGCTAATTAAAAATATTATTTATTTCAACAGATTTAGTAAACTACACATTTATGTATGTAATTGTAATGAGTTTATTGTTCGCACTAATGAAGACACAATCCAAAGGGGAATAAAAAAACATCATTTTATTATGTACATATTATGCCGGCCATAATAGTAGTACAAGTAGAACTTGTAGTACAAGTTCACTGCACAAGTCTGGCACTGTACAGTGCGTTTGTGTAGTGTATGGGGGTGGTTGTGCTATTTACGCAGTGAACTGAGTAAATATCAAAACAATTTTGATATTTGCTCAAGTTTGAAAAGTATACAGTGAACTTGTGTAGTGTATGTTGCAAACGCTCAGTTGTTTCGTGATTTTTTAAGAGTTCACAACAAGAAATGAGCTCAGAACAAATATTCTGGACAGAGTTGCTAGAATTATACAAAGAATCACCAGCATTATGGCGAAATAAAATAAAAAATGCACAATTTACTTGTGTGTCACAAGCTTAGTTTACGCAGTGCCAGACCTGAGCACTAAACTTGTGTAGTGTATGGCCGGCATTAGGGATGCCAATCGGGACTGATTTTTGGAAATCCCGGAATTGGGGATTTTCGGGATTTAAATTTGGTAAAACATATTAGGCTTTTACTGTATAGTATTTTAATAATAAATTTTTCTTTTATTTATTAAAAGGTTTTTTTTTTGATAATATATCATTACACTATTGTCTTTAAAGTTCACAAATTATGTGGCTACATATGAAATAGAAATCAAAAGAATTTTTCTCATCTATTTTTAGGTTTATTAATCACATTTGATGTACGAGAATTGATACCTAAAACTATAACTAAATATGAAAATTTGTTTTTGTTTGCAATATAATTTTTTTCTTCTATAGTCTGCGGACTTTTGACACTAGCGCTTAAGCTGACTTACGAACATTTTTAGATTCACAAGTGGAAAGGCCCTACCTCAAATAATTGTAACTTTACGGGAGAATTTAAAAACATAATAGAAACAATACAACTGCTTTGTACAAGTGTTTGTAAAAGTGCTATTTTTTACACTATTGCAATTTCGGGAATCGGGATTTCCCGTTTGGCATCCCTAGTATATATCGATATTTGGGAAAATATATATCGATATATATGTACTTATCGCCGATATTTCAAAACCCGATATATCGATACATCGATTCTTATTTACGAGTATCGGGTTTCGATACTTTTAAGAGCTATATCTGTTTTTTAACTGTACGATATTGGCATCACTACTAGTGATGTGAAGAAAAAAAGATAAATTTCATAATAACAACCCAAGCGCATCTATAAAGTGACTAAGCCAGGTGACTTTTATTTGTTAACTAAGCTAAATGCCAACTTTGGATTGTGTGGGTATAAGACTAAAGGCAGAATTAATTTGTACTTTCAGTTCTGTTACGAATCAGCTGACTCTTTTTGCTTTATAGAAATCTTATATAAGCCGTTAGTTTTTCTCTTTCATTCTGTTCTGTTTCGGTTCAAACTGTGAAAATAAAAAAAGTGTTAACTAATTGTAAGTGGCAGCATAAATAAAATAAAAACATTTCGAAATAAACTGTGATTGAAACAGATGATAATTTATTACAGAAAAAGCAACTATTAAAATTTTGAAACACAACAGCACAGCACAGAACAGCAACATAAAGTAAAGACTAATGAAGTCTTAATACTCAGTTACCCGACTGTAATGTAAAGTAACTGCAACAGTAGGAAACAGCTGATCGATATTGTTATGTAAAAAGTAATGAAAATGATTATAGAGATGTAATGTAACGTAACCTGCTTTTCATATAAAAATATCAGCTGTTTTTTACGTTGCAGTTACTTTACATTACAGTCGGGTAACTAAGCTTTTAAGGAGCTACAGTAGGTTACGTATAACTTAACATAAGTAGTTCTTTTGTATTAAATTTCTTAAAGTGACTGATTGTGCATTCCAAATTAATGCAGTTTTTTAAGAAATTATCATATAATACAAATTAAACATACAGATGTATGGATAATTTTATTTCCTTTTTTGATAACAACATTAGTTTGGGGTTTCTCCACTCATGGAGTTCATTAAGTTAGTTGTTCGCGATTTCTTTAAATATTATTGTTTAATGGATGCCCAGTGTATATTTCTCATATTCCGCGATTATGAACTTTGAAATCTGTTTTAAAAACCCTTTATAAAGTCTCAATAATTGTTCAAAATTTATGTATTTTAGATTTTTAATATTTTGGCAACATTTGTAGGCAAAAATATCGATGTTTTCAAAAAATATGTATCGATACTGTGAAAAATATCGATAAATTTTTTTCATTTGCCCATCTCTAATCCCTGATTAACACAAGTTTTGTCTAAAATAAAATTCTACTTTCTGTTGTAACATTACATGGGGCAAACTAATATTTCCTAGTTGTCGTCATAATAGCTGTGGTACAAAAAAAAAAACATTTATTTTAATACAATTTTCTTTATTCAATTTGAGGGAAAAAATATATATAAATAAATAAATCTATGTACTGAAACAGTCAATTTAAATAATTTCCTTTGTTGGCAACAATTACTTTTTAAGTCAATTCTTTTCTAAAAACAAAAAAAAAAAAAAAATATGAAAACAACCAACTGACGACCGGCCACTACTCGGTTGCTTGTCGCTTGTCTGAACAAAGAAGACCTTTTTTGTTGTAATTTAAAACATTTCTTTAGCAAACTTAATAACCATTAACCAAACTAATGGCTCAAATAACAAAACGTGATCACTTAAAAAATAAAAGAAACACCCCACCCCCATCACTTACTTACTCCTCCTTCGGGTTCAGAGTGTCCTAATGCATAATGGAAATAAAAGAAACAAATCTTTTAAATGTTGCCTTCATTTAGTTGTCAAAAGTAAAAGACATGCAACAATGTTGCAAATTAAAAGAGGAGGTTAAAATGTTAGTTTGTTTTTCTTTTCTGGTCTTTGACTGAAGTAACAAAAGAACTATTAATTTTTGCACAGATCATTCCAAGTCAAATAAACGTGTCTTAAAGTATTGATTAACAGGAAGAAGAAAAAAAAAGAAGATTAAACGTAGTTAAAATAAATAAATAACATTGTTTGAAAAGAAATAACAACTAAGCAACAGTTTTGCACGTTTCTTAAAATTAAATGACATATTAAAGAAAAATTCAACAAAATTAATTTAAAATTTTTAATATTCAAAAGAAAATTGGAAACTTGACTGGGATTTAAGTAAGAAATTAATTTATATATAAAGTCCTCATATAAATTTTTTTGTATACAGATTTTTTAAGCGTTAAGCCTGGTATGGTACTCTTCAAAATTTCACGCGAAATGTTGACATAATCCATAAAAAAAAAGTTTGCATAAAATATTCATGAAATAATATTGCAAAAGTTGTACTCTGTTTAACTCGTGAAAAATGTATCTGGCAACATTTTCCTGCCATCTGTGAAATAATGTGACTGGTATTTATTTCGCGCGAAATTTTGACAGCTGATGTTTTTGTTTACAAAAGTCGAACAGTGTTGCCTACTTCAAACCAATAAATACGTAAATTTTTTCAGAAAAATTAATATGGGCATCACTTGTTACGTGTAAAATTTTTCACGCGAAATAATCAGTATTGCTGAAAAATTTTCACAACTTCGAACAGAGTACTAGGCTTTAAGGCTGGTAGGTACTCTGTTCTAATATGCGAAAACTGTTGAGCAACATTGATTTTTCCTTTTAACATACTCGTATACAAAATACAGCCCATCTCGCGATTTTGCTAAATTTCTCGCTTTTATTGCTTGAAAGTATGCAACATTGCTTAAAATTCCGTGCTGAAACAAAAATAATGCCAGAAACATTTTGCATAAAAAAACATGTTGCCAGATACATTTTACTTGTTTTTCGCAATAAGAACAGAGTACTACTTTTGCAAGTTTATTTCGCAAATATTTCATACCAAATACTTTTACATGTAGTTTGGCAGAATTTCGCACGAGATTGTGAACAGGGTACCAGGCTTTATTATAGATTTAACAAAGCTGCGTGTGCTATTTGAAAGATTGAAGAGTTCTCTACTCCTTCAAAGTGCTTACAAAGTTACTGGATGCTGTGGAAGTGCAAGAAGAGAATAGCATCTCTGCTTAACATTTCTAACATTTTCTTAGAAACTTTGGTGTTTAGTCCTAGTTTACACTATGCAAGTCTTATTGCTAAGCTGATTAGTTTGTTAGGAGAGAGAGAGAGAGAGACTAACCTGCTTAGCAATAAGACTTGCATACTGTAAACTACGACTTACCTCCAGCTTGGACGGATTTTGTCACTTCCTTTGCAATACTATTTAAATATTAATTTTGTTTAAAGGAATTATAATATAATTTTTATAAAATAACAAAGACCTTAAGCTTGATTATTTATATATCGCTATTTAACTACTATTTTTATTTATTGAATTACTCCTAATAATACTCGTATTGCTATTTTATCGGACATAACATTCTTGCATTTTATTTTTAACAATTCCCCGCTTCAAATAAAAAATGGAGGACAAATTCCCATGAAAATATAATTCATGGCAGGCGGAATAGTTTTCGATGTTGCCATACATACGTTCACGCGAGCAAAGTTTATAATAACGATTTTGTGAACAGGGAACTAAAGCCCGGGGAAATTTTATTCCCGACACTAAGTTCTCCTTTGGCAAAATACAGACAGTTTTTTGTGATTAAAAGGAAAAAAGGCAAAATAAAAAATTAAATTTCAAAAAAATAAAATATATGGAATATTCTGAAGAATTTAACCGAAGGTTAACGAAATATAGAACTAAAAAAATAATAACAAAAATCAAAAATTTTAAAAACCCCCCGAATTATCTATAAAAGATGTGACATCTTCTAAGCAGCTGGACCGATTTTCTTCAAACATGGTTAAGCACCATCTCGATCAAGTCACCTTTCCAACAGAGAAAACTAAATCAAAATCGGTCCAGCCGTTTGGGCTGTACGTGGACACGGCCAGACACACAGACACACAGTACAAACTTATAACAGCCCGTTTTTGGTCGGGGGTTAAATATATAAACAGACCTAAAACTCGAACAAGTAGTTTAATTGAACATAGACAATTTCTTAACACACTTTATCAAGTTTTGGCAATCATGATTTAACAAAGGAAACTTGTAAGGAGAGTTTCAAGATTTAAGAATTGGCATTTAAGTGCCGGCTGGCCAAAAAAAGAAGTTAATATCTGAAGAATTTGCAATATTTACTGGATCAAAACTTGCAGGTAGTGTTTCTATAATTGAGGATGCAAGTCACTATCATTCATGCTCATATGACTTTTGAAGAAAGTGCTGATCTAATGAGTTCATGAAACTTAAAAAAACAACAGGGTTGCTTTTAAGTCAAAAGTCTGATGATTAAGTGGGACAGCGAGGCATATTCTTTAGGAGTAGATCAAGCAAATATTCCCACATGGTTAGATGTGTTTAAGGATAACGGCCTTATCTCACGGTGGTCTAAACACCGGGTGTAGGTTAGACGCTTACCATCGCGGTCTGGCTGACCGCGTCACACACACTAGCATTGATTTAACACTAGAAAGCCAAGACTATTCTCCCAGCGATTTTGGTGGCAACAAACAACCACCACGCACGATTCTCAAATCATAATCATCCCTTTAACCCCGTGGGGTAGGACGAACTCGACCTTTTAGCAAAGTATCTTGACAACCGCTACATACACCCAAACTCCTATAGCAGCCTTACTGTCGGGCAACCGGCAGTCGTGGTATCAGAGACAAGCATCTGGTGATACCTCGAACTTCCACCATAAAGGCTTCACCTCTGTCGTCTTTTGAACTCAGGGAAGTTCCAGGTGACGCTGAACCTTTTATAAATATGTGCACATCCTTTGCTCTGTTGGCAGAGATTGGGTAGTAACACATAAGTTCTATGGGTAATGTACCAAAGGTACGTCAACGGAAAAAGCCACATCACTCCAGCTGAGGCCCCGGGATTGCCACACCCGTAGTCAAAAATAGACTCCCGGGTTATTCCCACTTAATTAAAATCTAAATCTAAGCCTACTATGCTTATTTTTCTTTTGTGATTTTCAAAAATATTATTATTTGTGAATTCTCAAATAGTTTTTGAAAGTCTGTACATAAGATAAGAGATTTGTGACTGTTCAAAATGTGTGGTTGAATTCTACTGACGATTTTTTACAGCAACAATGAAATGCATATAGACATCGCTGAACCACCAGCAAATAAATTTCAAATTAAAATAAACTTATGATTTATTATGTCGAATAATAAATTTCTTAAATGTTAAATTTAGATTTTATTTTTCATTTTGCCTTATAATTACATTTATTGTTATCCAAAGGATTTCTAATTGTATAAAGGTGTGGAAAAATAGAATAGATTCATATCGAATATGAATTATTTGCTGGGTTTTGTATAAGTTTCTAAGCCTACTATGCTTATTTTTCTTTTGTGATTTTCAAAAATATTATTATTTGTGAATTCTCAGTTTTTGAAAGTCTGTACATAAGATAAGAGATTTGTGACTGTTCAAGATTTGTGGTTGAAGTCTACTGACGATTTGTTACAGCAACAATGAAATGCATATAGACATCGCTGAACCACCAGCAAATAAATTTCAAATTTTTTTATTTTGTTAAGTGGAACCACTATCGCACTTAATAAGTGCACAGTCAACCTATAAGTATTTTTTTTAACGCATCACATTAGTCTGTACGTGCGTGCAAAGTATTATTATCTGTTACACGCACTTACACCTGTCAGCAGTATCTATAGCGTTTATTGTTGTAGCGGGGGTCCCCCGTTTCCCCTTCAATAAATATAGCATATTTTCCTTAGGTAGTACACCTAATTCTCGTGTAATCAGTTTAGAGATATTTCGATAATTTTTTTTAAAATTGTACGCCATATTTGATCCGCCATTTTGAATTTTTCAAAACTATCATCAGATTCGTAATCAGCGACCCCAAAAACCCCGTTTAATAAGTTTTAAGCGAATTCGATAAAATTTTTTAAAAATTGTCCGCTATAGTGGATTGCTATTTAAACATTTTTTCAAACTGACATCATATTCGTAATCAACGATCCTATAAACCTTGAGGTACATAGTTTTATTAAAATTTATTGAATCCAGATGAAGTAAATAGTTTTGTCCCATTAAATTTTCAATTTGTCCCTGTGTGCGTCGTAAGGAACCGTTCGTGTGCGAGTCAAGTCGCACTTTACTGACTTTATTTCATTATATTTTCAAACTTCTTAGTAAATCGATTGAAAAAAGTTCGAGTTATTTTATAATGGGTTATGTTAGGTTAGGTTTATCTGGTTGGTCCAAAGACCTCGCATAGACCGGGACTGATCCTTAGCGATACCAGCAGATGAAAAGAGAACCTGTTAGTACGGCAGCCTAGTTCGTGGTGCCTGTATCGAATGACTCCCACACAGATTTAACAAATTATAGCAACCTACACATTTCTACTCTCGATACAAGCTCAAGACTACGAAAAGTGTAAGCACCAAGATAGTTATATCTAGTGCGGCTTAAAGCCGGGCAGTGACACAGTAGATGTTCCATTGTTTCCATTTCTCCGGGTTCCTTAAATTTCCTGCAGGTACCGTCGGGTATTCGTCCTATTTTGACAGCGTACGAAGCCGTCCAGCAGTGCCCACTTAATACTCCCACTATAAGTTTACAATTGCTTCTAGTTAATGATAAAAGGAACTTAGTCAATTTGGTATCATAGGAGCTCCACATGATTTTAGAAGTTTTGCAAGTTTTCGTCGCGCGTCAACATTTCTCCGCTTCTTCCCTCATATTAGAGTCTATGATCTCTTTAAGATATTGAATTGGTTTTCGGATATATACCGTTACCTCAGCCGGTAATTGAATTCCCCTTTTGGCCATTTCATTTCCCTCAATCCCCATGTGTCCCCGGATCCAGAATATATGTACTTGTACATATCCAGGGCCTTTCTACACAGGAACACAACCGAGGAGTAGTTGCAGTCAGCTGAAATTGCTTTTATAGCCGCTTGACTGTATATATACAGATTTACACGTGCATTCATAGTTAGAGAGGTGAAGACTAACTCTGCTGCCATTTTGACAGCATAGATTTCCGCCTGGAAGATGCTACAATGTTCAGGAAGTTTATAAGATTCCTCTATACCGAGCTCCTGACAGTAAACCGCAGCTCCCACCCCTCTATCCATCTTTGAATCATCAGTGAAAAAGTTAAAACCAGAACCACTATGATTAAGACTTTCCAGATAGCCTTCTTCACTTATAGTGAATTGTGGTTTGGTAAAAAAGTTGGTCACTGGAATGATGTAGTCCGAGCTACACTCCATATTTTCCAGTAATTTGCTGTGACCAAATGATCTGTACGACATCTGACCTGTTGTCCTCAGTCGGATAGCTGATTTGCATGCCACGTTCACTGCGATTAGTTTTATTGGTTTAAGGTCCAATATAACGTCTAAAGCTGCAGTAGGTGTACTCTTTAAAGCTCCAGTGATGCAGAGCTCTGCTAGACTCTGGATACTTTCCAACTTTTTCAGGTATGATTTTGTCTCAGTCGCCCTCCACCATACAAATATTCCGTAGAATAAGAGTAGGTGAAAGGCCCCATGTCTTGCCCAGCATTTTTTTACATGCATATAGAGCAGTGATGTGCACTAACACATAAACACACTTGCGCTTGTGTGTGGAGCAGAGGAAAACCTCTGCTTACTTTTAACAGAGGTGGAAATGTTTTGTGAATCACATTCTGTTTATTACTGGTTGAGACAACAACACACGCGTAAAATGTTTAAAGAAAATTACGAAAGCGAATTCTTCTTTAAAGAAAATGTTGATGGTAATGCACGATGCGTTGTATTTTATTGTGTTTTACATTTTTTTAAATAAAAAGACATCAAAATATAGCTAAAATTTAAAAATACTTGCTATCCATCCCTGCTCTATGCTAAAGAGAAGCCAAAACCTAAAGAGAGCAACATTTTTTTTCGTGTACGTATTTGCTTGCTGCGTAAGCAGAATTTGTTTTTTTCTTGCTTTCCTATAACGCGTTATAGGGAAAGAGATGCTTGAACATCTATGATATAGAGCAATGGTGGCCTTTTTAACTCTATCTTCTATATTGGACCTCCACGTCAGCTTACTATCCAAAATAACCCCCAGGTACTTTGTGTGTGTTTTGGGCGAGAGCGATATAACGTCTAATTTTGGTGTTCTCCATTCCTTGACTTTCCTATTAGTAAAAAGCACAAGGTCAGTTTTTCCTGGGTTTAAGTTCAAACCTACCCGCGTTGCCCATCTATGAATATCCCTCAACGAGGATTCCATTAGGGAGCTGATTGTATCGAGGAACCTACTAGTTATGATGATAGCTATGTCGTCCGCATATGATGTAATCCTAGCTGCTTTACCCTCGAATTCCATGAGAATTTCATTTACAACCAGCGTCCAAAGAAGTGGCGATAGAACACCACCTTGGGGAGTTCCTCTCTTAGCTTCTTTGTTTATATTGGCATTGCCTAATTCGGCAGATACTATTCTACATTTTAATAGGTTGCCTATCCAGTTTTTGACTTGCAAGTGAGCACCGGAACGATTTACACTTTTCATAATTGCGTCCGTAGAGACATTATTGAAAGCGCCTTCGATGTCCAAAAAGACCCCTATAGCAAAGTCCTTATAGTGTAACGATTTTTCGATTTGTTCAACCACATTATGAAGTGCTGTTTCACCCGATTTGCCCTTTGTGTATGCATGTTGGTTGGAGGACAGGATATTTGGATATACAAATTCTTTGATGTGTATATCCAAAATTCTCTCTAACGTTTCCAGTAGAAAGGACGTCAAACTGATAGGCCTAAAGTCTTTTGGATTCATGTGGTTGCTCCTACCTGCCTTTGGTATGAATATAACCTTGGCTATCCTCCATTAATTTGGCACATAATTCAGTCTGAGACATCCTCTAAATATAAAATGGGAGTTCTTTAATTTAATTTTTTAGCCTTCGAAAACTAATTGAAAAAGAGCGTACAAGTGCCACTGTATATGTCACTCTTGGCTTTTTTCCTAAATCATAAAAATTTCTAGATAAAATAAACTTCATTATAGGAGAAGTTAAATTAAATTAGTTCGTTTCTGGCCTTAAACAAATTAAATAAGATTACGTGATCATTATGAAAATCATAGAAATAAATGACTACACGCAATATTTTATAAAAAAAAAACTTTGTCATACTTTCTTACGCTTAGTCCATTTTTCTGTTCAACTAAAAATTTCTAAAAAAAAATCAAATTCAAATTAACTCAAATTGTGGGTTAAGCAAATCAATAAACTAATTAAACATTATTTTATTTTTAGCTAACAAAAAAAAAAGTCAACAGGCCTTGTTCGAGTAAAAATACAAATTTAGTTTGCTTAATAACAAATTCAAATTAAGTTGTTGTTGTTGTTGTTTTTTTCATTACAATTAAAATCCAAATCAATTTTTTGCTTAAACAATAGTTCTATTCGAAAAAATAATACTCGCAAAAAAGCTGACTCAATATGTTTCAATGCTAGCAAGATATGTACATACATACATATGTAGTTTGCTATTAGAGTTCGACCGATTAATCGGCTTCGGCTTCGGCCTTCGGCCAAAAATTGGTAATCGGCCAACATTCGGCCTACGGCAAAAATCGGCCGATTATCAGAAGCCGAATATTTTTCATTCCAAGCTTGAAAAATAACATTATTTTTGGTCGTTGCTCGCCGACAGTTTGTATTGTGTTTAACGTTTTGAAAGGGTTGCTTTGAAATACAACCCTGTTGCTTTCTATTTTCTTTTACTTGGACGTTCTTGTGAGTGATCAAATGAAAAAGCAATCTAGAAATTGCAAAATAGTTTTATTTTTCTTGTTATGTATCCAATAGATATTACAGCTATTTCAGTGATCTCAAAAAAGCAAACTTTTTTCTTAATTCATATAAAACAAGTATCATTTTTAAAATTTAAAACATTCGGCTTCGGCTTCGGTTTTGGCCGAAGTTTAGGATTTTAGCCGAAGTTCGGCTTCGGCTTCGGCCAAAAAAAACGCCTTCGGTCGATCTCTATTTGCTATAAAAGAAAATTAAAAAAAAAAAGTAAAACCCAGTTTTCGCAAAAAACAAACAAAAATAATTTATAGAAAAATTAAATTGTTTTGCAAAGAGACTTTATTCTAGATAAATATCAGTTGTAGGTGCACTTTTTTTTATTGAATTTAATATTTTTTTTTGTAGGTAGTTCTAATGAGCAAAAGTCATATTGTAAAATGTGTTATTTACATAAAATTGGCTTAAAGCTTTGTTTAAAAAATAAAATCAAATCTTGCGTTCTTTGTTTTTGTTTTGTGTATACATACGAGTATTTTTACTCTGTAAATGTCATTTGATTTGCATCGTATCTGTCTGATGCAGTATATCTAAACACGCAATTGGTTGTTTTTTATGATCTTTTTTATTTATTTTGAAACAGAGCAAAAACCTTGAATTCTTATAAATCCGTTTAATATTTTTTTTTATTAAATATATAAGATATATAGAATAAAGAGCGTATGTATATTGTAAAATAGCTTCGAGTTTTTTCTAAGAAATTTTGTAAAATAATAAAGAGTAAATGTAAATTGAACCGAATCACGCATAAATTAAGTTTAAACATTAAAAAAAAAATAGTGAGTGAATGGATTGGTTCCAGAGAATTGCGGATTAGGAATATGACTTTAATAGTTTGGGGGGAAAATATCTATTATACTATGTACATATTTACATATGTATATCGTGCAATATAAATTACATGTGATTCCTCTTTTTAATTGTTAAAATTAAAAAAAAAAATTCAACAAAATGTTCTATTCCTATGCATACATTTCACAAGATTAAAAAAAAATTCGTTTAAGCCACAGTTTATACTTTTACAGATATAGTAATCTTTTTGACATCAATATTATTACATATGTCATCAATAAGACGAAAAGAATTAAATAAATTCATCGTTTTTATTAGTATGTATCTTGCCCATTATTTGCATAAATTTTTTTATTCGAATAAACATTTTTATTCGGTTAATATTTTTATTCGAAATTTTTTTATCTAATTAATATGCTATATCTGAATAAAATTTGTTTATTCAATTTATATTTTTTATACGAACAATTGAAAACATATTTATTCGAATAATAAAAAAAAATATTAAATTTATGCTACTACTCGAAAAAAGTTTTCTTAGTCGAAAAATCGAGTGACTGAAAACATTTTTTATTAAATTTATCACATCCTAAGTTTTTTGTTCATACCGTTGTTTTATTCGATAACTTTATGAGAAACCAGTTTTTCTTTTAATATTTTTCATAAATTTTTATGGATACATATCGTCCCTACCACGTCAAACTATCCAATATGCAAATTAGTACTTTTCAGAAGAGCTCAAAGAGTCGTCAATTGAGAATTTAAGGTCGGCGTATTCCTAAAAATGTCAGGATTAAAATATTTCTTATTGAGTTATCTATCGGCTATGCAAATTTCAGCATTTTGAAATGAGTCATATCCTAGAAATAAGGGTACCAAGGTAACGAAACTAAAAAACGAATTTTGCATATTGGATAGTTTGACGTGGTAGGGACGATATTTGGTCTATATTTTTAGATAATTTTTTTTTAATATTTTTTTGATTAGTATTTTGCTCCATTATTTGCATAAACTTTTTTAATCGAATAAAAATATTAAATAAAATAATGAAAAAATTATTACACGAAAAAAGTCGACTTAGTCCAAAAATCGAATAATCGAAAATATTTAAAATATTTTTATTCGAATAATTACAATAAATTAAATTTATATCAGTTCATTAAAAAACCTGACATCGCAATTGTGTCTACTAGTGGCAAAATTTGTCATTTACGACGCACAGTGGCGTGAATTAAAAAAAAGTGGTAAAAAGTCCGCAACTTTTGAACTAGTTAACCGATTTCGATGAAACCAACTGTTTTGGAAAGTACAAGTGTTGAAATTTTTAGAAAGAATATTTTGAGGCACCCTGTTGTAAGACAGGGTAGCTCCAAACAGCCTCAAAGTGGGAAAGTGCGGGTATCGAAATTCTTTCGGAGCTTGTAACTTTTGTAAATAGGGACCGATTTCAATAATTTTTTCAGCGGGACAATCTACGTTAAGAAATAAAAATAAAACATGCTAAGAGTACCATTTTATCTCTTTCAGTTTCAAAGTTATTTGACTTGAAAAATTTATTTTTTAATTTTTGGCCCTGACTTTTTTTATTCGTTAGTACATAACTTCTTTATTACTTGGCAAAAATCAGTATGTTTTAATGTTTTTGAAAGAAAACTTCATTACAATTCATATAAAAAAAATTTTTTTTTGATATCTCAAAAATTGTAGCAAGGAATAATTTTGCAATTTGGATTTTTAAAAATTATGAAAAAATTTGGTATATTTTGTGAAAAAAGTATTCTTAATTTTTTTGGAATATTTTAAAAAATTATTAAGTATTTGATAAAAACTTTGATTGTATCTGAGAAAGGAGACATTGAGAAAGGCTGTGAAATAAATTTTGGAGATTCTTGTTGGTGCACCCTACATTCAGCATTGGTCGAAAACTAGCAATTTTTTTTCAAAAAATCCGATTTTCGGATGTGGCAAAAAAATTGCACGGTCGTTTTTGTAATTTTTTTGGTTTTTTATAATAAATAATTTTGTTGTAAGTAATCTGTAAGAAACTCTTGACATCCTACACATAAATGTAGGCAGGAGAGGAGATTTTCTAAAAATTCTAAAATTTTTCTAACACAATTTTTCCCAATAAGAAAAAAGTATTATTAAATTATAAATTGGGAATCATTTTAATTTTTATCAATAGTATACATTTAGCTTTGCAAACTGGAAAAAAATTATTCTCCTACCTTCAATACTTTTTGAAATATTCGAAATCCAATTTTGATTAAAAATTTTAATTTTCTACATTTTTTATTTTTTTCTAAATTATTGATCTTATTTTCTTTACTGCAAATGTTTCTTAATTTTTTCTATGTTATTACAATAGTAGATATAATTGTCTATTCAACGGTATATAATATGTATTCCTTTGCCATTATATCAGTCTTAAAATGTATACACAAATATAACACCTCAGGTAACAATTTACGTGTTTTATCTGATACTCAAACAAACCCACATTTTTTATGAACTCTTGAAGCTGTTATTAAATACTTTCTTTACTTAAATACAATAAAATATAAGAATTTATATACATAAATGTAAGTATATTTATATACCCACAAGGGCAAAGGTACCTGCGCGCACATCTCCAATATGGGTATGGTTTTACCTGATATTTGTATCGGTTTTGTATTCGCAGCTTGTAAAGTAGCTTTATATTTAAGCTGCGATGCATTTAATGTCATTATTTCAGTTATAGCTATCATGGAGATAACAATTAAAAATAAATCGCTCTGCAAGTTAATGTGGGAAAACCTCACTGATGGTAGTACTCGGTTGGACAAGGTAGACCAAATGATGTACATAATATCTACTACATATGGTTTATCTGTAAACACTGATTTATCGAAAAAACTTGAAATTTTTTTTAAATTATATGAAAAGAAGATACGTGAATGCAATAAATCAATTTCTGAATTAAAATCAGGATTGGTTAGATATGGGACTATCTACGGAAATATACCCAAAGAAGTTTGGTCGGCCAAATAAAGATTAGATAACGTTCGACGCAGGAGCAAAAGGATTAAACAAGAAGACTTGATAAATAAATACGTATTCGGAAAATGAAATCAAAGATTCATTCAAATTGATTTTAGCGAAGACTCAACTTAAAGAAGCAGGCAAAATCGTAGATGTGCTACCAGTTGCGTCTCCAAAAAGATTAAGACGGATGGTGGAAAGCATTCCAACGCCAAAATATAGTAAACATTTTACGGTGGAAGATGCACTAGCACTCATTCCTAATTTGGGCCTTTCAAGAAATAAATACGATATCTTAAGGAAAGTGCTTAAAGAAAAAAGTGGGCCTTTGCCATCAAGTACATTGTTGTTAAAAAGAAAATCGGAAATTTTGCCACATCCGATAACAGTGGATAGCCGAAGTGCAGTCATTAGTTTGTCAGACCTTCTTCATAATACAGCATCAAGACTCATCGCTACTTTTGACGAAAGAGACTTAGATACATGTAATAATTCTGAACTAACACTAATATACAAATGGGGATGTGATGGATCATCTGGATTTTCAGAATATAGACAGCCCAGTGCATACGATAATGACTTTTCCAAAGTTTTAATGGCATCATTAGTACCATTAAGGCTTCGACTACATAATGAAATGCCTTCAACAAGTACAAATGCATTTAAAGATGTGTGGGTAAATACTACTTCAGGCTCAAATTTTTATGCCGACCAATACGTTTTGAATACATCAAGGAAAACAAAGAAACAACTCAAAATCTGGTTGATGGTATAAAACATGAAATTTCTAATATGGAACCCATTGACGTTCATATATTAGGACGAGTAATAACAGTATCTTTTAGACCTTATTTAACAATGATAGATGGAAAAGTTGCAAATGCAATAACCGATACAAAATCTTATTTGATTTGTAATATATGCGGAAAGAAAAATTCCGATTTTAAGGACATTGAGAATTATACTCCAACTAAAGAAGATGCCCTTAAGCTTGGAATATCACCACTTCATGCTCGGATTCGATTCATGGAGTACATTTTACATCTATCTTACGACAATAAATATCGCAGTGTACCAGAACTTCAGAACGTTCCAGTTGCAAATAATTCTGCTTTAAAACAGATACGGTTGGAAGAAAAGAAAAGAATTCAAGATGAGTTTATGAAACGTGGCTTAATCATTGACAAACCTTTATATGGCTATGGAAACTCCAATAATGGCAACACTGCCAGGCGATTTTTTGATGACCCTGAAACCACATCTTCTATAACTGGTATTAGCTTTAATCTCATAAGACGTTTCAAAATAATACTGGCCGTCATAAATAGCAAAAAGTTAATTAATAAGGACAAATTTTAAATATATGTATGTAAAAGACACTCTGATTCTAATAAATGAATTATATCCATGGAAATCAATAATTCCAACCGTACATAAAGTGCTAGCACATACAAAAGAAATAATAGAAAACAACATTCTTCCTCTGGGGGAACTAACCGAAGAAGCACAGGAAGCTAGAAATAGAGATGTTAAGCAATATCGACTTTTCAATACACGTAAATGCTCTAGAGTTGCTCAAAATAATGATTTAATACATCATTTGCTATTGTCTTCAGATCCAGTCCTACAAGGCATAAGAATGAAATGGTTGCCAAAAATAAGTATTGAAATCGAGAAGGACGATCCCGAAACAGAGGAAATTAATAGCTTGCTAGGCCATGATGTCTCAGATTATTTTAAAGCAAATTCTTGAAGTAAAACCCAAATATAAATTAAAAACAACATAGGTATGTATCCATGCACTTAGATACGAGTAATAAGGAAAATGAAACTGAACTTATTAAATATATTTTTAATACAATTATCAGAATCAAAAGGAAAAATTTAGTTGTAAGTTTTCATACTCATACATACATATGTACATTGTACATATATCTCTTGATACATAAGTATTTATATTCATACAAACAAATATCTGATATCATGGCAAAAAGTCTCTGGAATTCTCTGTCAAATTATATTCAAAACTTAGGGAATTTATATGCGTTTAAAAAGGAGCTACATAAAAAAATGTTCGTAATTTAATGTTCTAATGTTAACTACTAATTTTTTTTAAATAAATAAATAACTCAATCTATTTGTCCTTGTAGGTATATAAATATACTTCAAGAGTTCATAAAAAATGTGGGTTTGTTTGAGTATCAGATAAAACACGTAAATTGTTACCTGAGGTGTTATATTTGTGTATACATTTTAAGACTGATATAATGGCAAAGGAATACATATTATATACCGTTGAATAGACAATTATATCTACTATTGTAATAACATAGAAAAAATTAAGAAACATTTGCAGTAAAGAAAATAAGATCAATAATTTAGAAAAAAATAAAAAATGTAGAAAATTAAAATTTTTAATCAAAATTGGATTTCGAATATTTCAAAAAGTATTGAAGGTAGGAGAATAATTTTTTTCCAGTTTGCAAAGCTAAATGTATACTATTGATAAAAATTAAAATGATTCCCAATTTATAATTTAATAATACTTTTTTCTTATTGGGAAAAATTGTGTTAGAAAAATTTTAGAATTTTTAGAAAATCTCCTCTCCTGCCTACATTTATGTGTAGGATGTCAAGAGTTTCTTACAGATTACTTACAACAAAATTATTTATTATAAAAAACCAAAAAAATTACAAAAACGACCGTGCAATTTTTTTGCCACATCCGAAAATCGGATTTTTTGAAAAAAAATTGCTAGTTTTCGACCAATGCTGAATGTAGGGTGCACCAACAAGAATCTCCAAAATTTATTTCACAGCCTTTCTCAATGTCTCCTTTCTCAGATACAATCAAAGTTTTTATCAAATACTTAATAATTTTTTAAAATATTCCAAAAAAATTAAGAATACTTTTTTCACAAAATATACCAAATTTTTTCATAATTTTTAAAAATCCAAATTGCAAAATTATTCCTTGCTACAATTTTTGAGATATCAAAAAAAAATTTTTTTTATATGAATTGTAATGAAGTTTTCTTTCAAAAACATTAAAACATACTGATTTTTGCCAAGTAATAAAGAAGTTATGTACTAACGAATAAAAAAAGTCAGGGCCAAAAATTAAAAAATAAATTTTTCAAGTCAAATAACTTTGAAACTGAAAGAGATAAAATGGTACTCTTAGCATGTTTTATTTTTATTTCTTAACGTAGATTGTCCCGCTGAAAAAATTATTGAAATCGGTCCCTATTTACAAAAGTTACAAGCTCCGAAAGAATTTCGATACCCGCACTTTCCCACTTTGAGGCTGTTTGGAGCTACCCTGTCTTACAACAGGGTGCCTCAAAATATTCTTTCTAAAAATTTCAACACTTGTACTTTCCAAAACAGTTGGTTTCATCGAAATCGGTTAACTAGTTCAAAAGTTGCGGACTTTTTACCACTTTTTTTTTAATTCACGCCACTGTGCGACGTGAACGGCGTTGCACACATTTTGAAAATGACAGCACAAAAGATGCCAAATGTGTACCAAGCATTAACCGAAAAATCGACTAATTACACCCTAAATTTTTTTATTTAGCAATCCATTAAAAGTTTTTATTCGATTACCTAACAATTTTTAAAATTTGTTATTTTTAAAGATATACATAAATGAAAAAAGTCTTGTTTAAATATTTTTATATAAATAACATCTCAACATTTAGATTTTTTTTACTAAGCCAATATTCGTGTTTATTTGCATTTATTTGCCCATTTTTTTATTCGAATAAACATTTTTATACGTTTTTTGGCGTTTTTATACGAACAAAAATTTGTATGTAGTTAATATTCTATATTCGAATAAAATTAATTTATTTAATCAATTTTTAATAGAAAAATCAAAAAAATTTATTCCAGTAATTAAAAAAATTTTAAATTTCTGCAACTACTTTAAAAAGATCTTCTAAGTCGAAAAATCTAATAATAAAGAAATATTTTATATCAATAACCACTTCCTAATTGTTTTAATTCTAATATTGAAATTTAATTTTGTATTCAATTATCCGAATAATTTTTTATTCGATTAATTGAATAATGCTTTTTATTCGAGTAATCGCATAGAAATTTATACTTATTCCATAACAAGAAAAACAATTTCAAGCTTTGTTCAAACTCGCTGGCAACTTTAGTTTGCACAAATGTACACATTCCTCGATGAGTGTCGTTATTCACTATATGAATGCGATGGTAGAACTATAGCTCAAACTTTACAACAATTACGGCCGTGTACTCAAATTGTATTATTTTTTTTTTGACATGTGTTTATAAAACGTTATTATTTAATCGATATCATGAATTATAATGTTTTTTTTTTGTTGAAATAAGTAAATTAAAATTAAGTAAAAAAATATTTTGTATTGTTTTGCACCGGGAATTCCCGGGAAAGCGGGAACGACTTTTCGGTCCGGGAAAACAAAAACTCTAATAACAACGGACGATGCAAAACTCATCATTTTAGTGGAAAAAGTAACTATTAAAATTTAGAAACAGAACGGCACAGCACAGAGCAGTAAAGACTGAGGAGCTACAGTAGCTTAAGTATAACTTAACACAAATAGTTCTTTTGTATTAAATTTTATAAAGTGACTAATAGTGCATTCGAAATTAATGCAGCAAAAAATATCGATACATCCAAAATATCGATGTTTTCAAAAAATGTATATCGATACTGTTCAAAAATATCGATAAGATATGTATCGATACAGTTTTTTCATTTGCCCATCCCTAATTCAAACATTAAAAGTTTTATAATGAACATCGATTATAATGAATTATCGGATATAACGAACAACAACAACCAACAGTTTTGCACTGTTATTTCCTTCATACAAATTAGTACGCTGACGCGAAATTCTGGAGGTCTACAGTGTAATTCGAAACGAAAGAAAATACTTTCGAATTTGCATATAAATTCGTTTAGAAGTACACAGTAGATCTCCTGTTATAGGCAAATTTCATTCATGGCAAACTATAAATAACAACAAAAAAAAACAGGATATTGTTGTTCTCGAATTGCTTTATTACATTAAATAAAAGTGTTTTAAAAAGGATTGCATTTTTTTAAATCAAATTAATTATTTTTTTTATGAATTGTATAAAACATTTGCTCTGGTTATACAGAACTTGGCATATGACGAACTAACTAACTATCCAGGCGTCTCCAAGTTCGTTAAATCCGAACTCCACTATATTGTATTTTTTACTCGATAAATTTTATTCTCAAATATCACTTTCATATAATGTTTTTATATATATAGTATATATACATGCTTTGTTGGCTTCCTGTGGGCTTAATGGCTAGAAAACTGGCCCTACATACGGCCGTTAGGCTGAACGCAATAGGCGTATGGAACTATAGACTATGGGGTCACGCTAGCATCCTAAATACAGCAAACAATATACCTAAACCCATTGACTACTGCACTCCTAAACCCTACTTCAATAGGAATTTCAATTATCTCTGTGAAAGAAGGGTTCTCCCCAGTGGGCAGAGCCGTGCAGGTTTTCACGGACGGCTCTATACGAAGGGGAAGAGTTGGAGGGGGGATATATATTCCAGATTTTGGAATTGAAATATCCTTCAGACTCCCGGACGAATGTAGCATATTACAGGCAGAAATATCCGCCATAAAAAAGCAACACACTGGTTGAGTTATTATCGGATACACAATAGTAATATCCAGATAATAACGGACAGCCAACCCGCGATCAAAACCATTGCAGGTGTATATTCTACATCATTACTTGTCCAAGAATGCCGCACAGTCCTGGATGAACTGGCGCAGCACTCAACCATCACACTATACTGGGTGCGTGGACACGGAACTAATTCAGGCAATATAGTTGCGGATGAACTAGCAAAGAGGAACTAGCAAAAAGGAACCCTACTCGGGGAAGTCGATATTGACAATCTCTGTGGGCTCCCTCTGTCGTCTTGCTGGAGACGCTTCGATACTGCCTTTCTTAATTTAGCTCAGGAAAGATGGCGCAATGAGCCTATCTGCGTTATATCGAGAACCCTTTGGCCTCGTCTAGATACTAAAAGAGCCAAAAACCTCATTAGCTTTACCAGAAAGCATCTGAGGAATCTCTTGGCCACACTTACAGGCCACTGCACTTTCGGAACCCACGCTAAACGTATGGGTCTCCCGTATAATGACTACTGTTACAGCTGCAATGATGAGGAAGAGGAGGAAAGCATTTCGCATCTTCTCTGCTTCTGTCCTGCTTTGGAGGATCTCCGTCTGCACTTCCTTGGCAGAATATCCTTCAATAGCTTGTCCGAGTTATCGGAAATAGGACTTAGAAACCTAAGTCTATACATTAGGAGCAGCGGCTGGTATGGCCGCTAGCCTTCACGGCATGTGTATGTACTAGACCCTCTCCTTGTCCCACCTCTTCACCTCTTCTCTACTCTACTCTCTCTTATTTTACAAAAACTCTCCATCTATATCCTCTCCATCTATATTCTCCCTATACTTCCGGTCTCCCCCCTTATTCTTATACTTTCAACTTACAGGCAGCACAAAGGGATCATCGTATGGGACCCAAGTGAGCTAGACTCCTATATTTTCATTCTTCACTAGCAGCCTGCTAACCTAACCTAACCTAGTATATATACATACATATGTACATATTTGTATCCACTTAAATACCTTAAAAGATTTAACATATAACAGCATCTTCTAAATAATTTTCATTCTGATACGTGCGATAATTTGGCGCTAAGCTATTTTCTGCTAAATAGTATTTAATTCTTTTAATTTATTTATTTTTCATTTTATGTGTGTAGTTATTTAAAATAAATATTGTCTGGCAAATCAATTGATCACTTGCATACATAAAAGTTTCTCACGCTTTATGGCGGCTACTCACACAGCAGCCACTCTAAAGTACGAGTATGTGCGCGATCGTTTGCAACAAACTGTTCCCAGCAAAAAATTTTCGAAATTTTGTAATGGGTAGTACTCTTTTAATGGCTTACAAAGTAACGAGTAGTACTTATTTATCTAATTATTTTATTTGCATAATAATGACTGTCATGTAATTAATAAAATAAGAACTTATTTATATCACTACGTGAAAGTACTTATTGTAGTACTTTCCAGTTAATAAGGAAATATGTATATCTTGAGAAATTTGTTACAAAATTTTATTCATTTAAAATAAAAAAATTAGAAAATATAGCAAATTAATTTTGAATAAGTTTAAGCAAAAATTAATCTATATTATTTTGCATATTTGTACGCAAAAAATAACCCATTAAATTTTGAGTACTTTTAGGCAATCAGTAATCTATTAACTTTTGTATGATTGCAGGCAAAAAGTATAGGGTACCGCATACTTTTTGAACTTCTCAAACAAAAATAATGGGTTATTCAGTCAAATTGTAAGTACTTACGACTGAGGAATACATACACTTTTTTGCATTCTAGTAGGCAAACTTTTTTGCTGGGTTGCTGCATTTTTTTATGGCATTAATAAAACGTGTTCATTTTTCAAATACTTTTTTTTTCAGAGACAAGTCTGGTGCAGCCTGCTTACCGCGTTTGTTGTAAATAGTTGCTGTTTTCCCCCTCCATTTCAAAAGAAAAATCATGAAAAACGCAATCACATTATAAACATTTTATGCACATACATGCATACATATTTAACTATTAAAAAAATATGTAGCTGTTTGTAAAGTAATACGAGTAGTATTATCTACTTCAAAGTAATCGTCATCACCATCACAATCATCATCGCCAGGTTTTCTTTTGTACACATACTTGTACTAAATGCGAAATCAATGACTGACTTGAGTGCTTGACTAAACGTGAATACAACAAGTGTGCAAATGTGAATAATGGTGTCTTGTGAATGTAGATTTTTTTCTTTTAATTAAAAGTTTAAAAACAAATAAGATAAATATAAATATTAAGTTGTTATTCACAGCTAATAGTTAAGCTTTATATTTATTGTTAATACAGTTTTGGCAATTTTGTTTTGAGATCCTTATCATGACCAAATGAATGAGTTGTCCCTGAGAGTGTCTAATAGAAACAGGTACATACATATGTATGTGTGTTTGAGAGTTGCCACATTGTGACCCTGCAGGAAATCCGGATAGTGAAATTGTAGTGATTTACTAGTGACATTGTCAGTAGTACTACTGACCAGGTGTACCCCAGCCAAATGTAATCACCTATTGACATTTAACATTAGCTTGTCATTGAAAAAATCCACCACTATGCAGTAGCACTACTGACTAAGTAGTTCTTTTGGGACCACATGAAGACATTGGCACCAAAGATACACTAGTAAATTTTTGGTGCTCTAGTCTACAATATCGATATTTCCTCGCTCATTGTCAATCGTAAAATTGTAGTGATTTACTAGTGACTTTGTCAATAGTACTACTGACCAGGTGGACCCCAGCCAATGTAATTGTCTATAGGCATACATACATATAACATATGGTGGTCATTGAAAATCTACCGGTAGACTTTAGCACTATTATTTTACGACCATATGGAGACACTTGAACTAAAGATTCACTAGAACATTTTAGTGATCCTCGTCTACAATTTTATAAGGGTTGGGGCAACAAACTTAAATACATACATACATACATATGTACGTAAGTTTTTGACATTATTGCATAGCATAGCATAATAAAAAAAGAAAAACAAACTATTGACGCGTTCATTGAAAATGTCACTAGAAATACACTAGAACTGTTGCCTCTAACGCACATAAAAGGAAAGTTGTAGACATTTCAAGTAGTGTAATAGTCGCTAGAGAAAAGAGTGTTGACAAAGAGACATATGGTTCTAGGCTGACTAGAGGGGAGTTACGGTTTTATTATTGCCAATTTAGAATTTTTATTAATACAATTAGTCCTAGTTTACACTATGCAAGTCTTAACGCTAAGCTGATTAGCATGTAAGAAGAGACGAGGGGAAAAGAAACGTTTCTGTTTCCCTCGTCTATCTCTTCCTCAAACTAATCGGCTTAGCAATAAGACTTGCATAGTGTAAACTAGGACTTAGGTAGTTCACAACGCAACATTTTAATTCCTTAATATGGGCTCGAAAGTTTATTTTGCTTGGTATGTAAATCAAATTCAATACAAAGTGTCAAACTAAAAAATCTGGAAAGCATGTAATTTTTAATATGCCAATATGGTCATGTTAAACTAAACAAGTTAAAACTGTCAGCGCAGCTGTAATTGATGAAAAAGTTTTGAAAAATATTAAACATTAAAAAAATTTATTTTAATACTCGTACTTCAATATATTTTTTTTTGTATCGTTGGCTGCTCACAATGAAAATTTTCAAGATGTCACAATGTTGCCATATTAAAGTTTTAAAATTTCTTAGATTACATTATCATGAGTTCACTGTATAATTGACTAGAAAACATACAAATTGTGCAAATTCAGAATGTTTTTCTTAATGTTGCAGTTTTCTATAGCTCTGTTAGAACTTGGGGGGGGGGGGGGTTACTCTCTATTATGATGCAAAAGAAAAATAATATCAAATCGAGCAAATGGTACTCATTAATCCGTTTGCGCATTTGCATTACGTGTCTCATATTTTCATTTGCACAAGTCTGTGTGTGTCAAAATCGTTCATTAAACACAAGTATCTTGTGATATGTAAATAACAAACACATATAATTTCGTGAAAAAATCGTTAGAGAGGAAAATAAAATTTTTCTTTTTCCATTAAGTTGTGTGTAAGTTGAAAACTTTAAACTCGTTTTCTGGCAAACTTCTTTTTTTTTTGTGATTTATGACGTTGTTTGAGTAAATGAGCGATATGTATTTTAAAATACAATCCATTTAATTCAATTTCATGTATTCTTTCGAGGCTACTAAATGAAATGGAATGTTAACCTCGTTTAATTTAAATAACAAGAGTTCACCATTAAATAAAATGTTGTCTAGCATCATTAATACTTCTATGTCAGCCGCCTGCATTAACGAAATATTACAAATCATCATCATTACAAACAGTTTATTTAACACGATAAATATGACATAGAGTAATTAGTCATAGACATATAAAATTAAAAAATAAAAAATTAAAAAAGGCCAAGTTCATATTTGAGTAACTAAAAATAAGTTTGCTGCTAATAGAGAAATACAAGTTTCTGCTTTATAAAGCCTGGATTTATATATATATATTTTTTTTAATTTCAAGTAAATGTGACAAACTACTTGTTAGTATGGTACTAACAATTACATTAGCTGTCACATTTTCACAGCTTTACAATTTAATGTAATTGCCTACATATGTACATACTTTGAAAAATGTGATTTAATAAAAATTTTATAGTCACCAACTTTTAAAAAAACAAATTAGAACAATCTTAAGTAAACTGCTGTACAAAAACGAGCTTAAAACTTTAAACTAGCGCAAACTTGTTGTTTAACAAAATTTAAGAAAATTGCTAAAACTACCAACTGACTGAATTTTTAAACATCGCATGAGTTTTGATATAAAGAACAACATTTACTCTAAGTCCGAGTACACACTGTGGCATTTTGTGACAAATATGGCAAATATGGTGGGAATTAGTGGCAAAGTTTGTTATTTCCGATATTTTTCGTTGTGTGGCATTACCATAATTATATAGAAAATGAGAATGACAATTACTTCAAAGTATAATTTACTCGTAACTGGTTGGAGAAACCTAAGGAAAGACAAGAGCGGGAGGGAAAATCTTTGGAATAATTCTTTATATTTCAAAGGCCGAGGAGTGTTGATATTTTTTTTTTTGCAAAAATTTAACTGAAAAATGTTTAGAAATTTCTTTCAACTATTCATGTCAAAAGCAATAACACAGTGCAACATGAAAAAATATAACCATATGTGACCCGGTCTGTATGAAAAGATGGCTATGACTCAAAATCAGCTGTTAAAGATAAATCAGCTGTTAAAGATAAACAATGCATTTCGTCAGTTTCTCGGTAGTTGTTGTTTTTTGAGTCATAAGCACTCTTTTCATAGACCGGGACGGACACTACTATGTAGTAAAAGACCAAAAAAATCTCCCAATTTTGCCCCCAAGAATTTGGGGCCTCGGTGTCATTTTTGCATATTCTCAAGCTCATATCTTGCAAACCGTTTGAAATTTTGATTTACTCTCTAAGGCAAAGTTGTAGCTCTTGTCATAAAGAACAAAAATTGTTAACATATAAAAGATCAAAATCGCAAAAAATATTTTAAAAAATTTGATTTTTTACCTTTTTTTCCGTGTTCAGGTCTATAGGTAGCAAACTGTTCAAAATTCAAGGACACAATCAGCTACAAAAATGTACCTAAGATTTCAATAAACAACTTTCTAGAACATATGAATTTCCTAGGAAAAAAGTGGAAAATTTCCCGATTTTTTTTATTTATTTAACATACTATACAAAGTAAATTTGCATAGTATGCTGTTGCACAAATATGGACGGAGTAACTAAGACCAACAAGACAAGATGTTATTAACAGTAGTTTAAAAAGTTTTGTGACTGACTGTACACGACCTATGCCTTCACATAGGAAGTAGCAACGTGGTTGTTTAAGAAATTCGACAAAAAAGCGCAAGATCATACGGTTATCCGTGGCAGATCAGCCAACCAGTGCGAGTGAGACGAAAAACTCTCGAAGGCCAAACAACACACAGAAGCCAGACCGCACTTAAGAAATAATTACGATGACGCGAGAGATGGTCTCCGACCCAGAGCTGCTTAACGACTGAAAATTCTTTAATTTCATTTGTTGGGAAATTTTTCATTTTAGCTTCTACCTAAGCGCTACCTAAACAGTGTTAAGAATCATTCACAGGCATTTCATATGTTCCAGAAAGTTGTTTATTGAGATCTTAGAAACATTTTTGTAGTTAATTGTTTCCTGAAATTTGGAACGGTTTGCTATCTATGGACCCGAAAGGGGGAAAAAGGTAAAAAAATTAATTTTTTTAAATTTTAATCTTGAAGATGAAGTTTTATTAATTTTATATGTTCACAATTTTTATTCTTTATGACAAGAGCTACAACTTTGCCTCAGAAAGTAAATCAAAATTTCGAACGGTTTGCAAGATATGAGCCTGAGAAAATGCAAACATGACACCGAGGCCCCAAAACTTTGGGGGCCCATTAAAAAAAGTGCATGACTTGGGGCACAAATGGGAGACACGCATCTTTTCTTTTTGGTATTTTATCACGTAGTGGTGTCCGTATATGGTTATATTTCCATGACTTAAAATAGTACACGCAGTGTAATCAAGGTGCAGATATTATCCAAGTAAAAAAAAAACTTAGAGCAAATAACGAGATATTTTAATGTTAGAAAATATTATTCCAACCATAACAAATTAGCTGTTACTAAGCTGTCAATTAAAAAAAAAATATTAGCCCTGGTATATTTTTGTAATATTGTTTGTAAGTCCAAATTATTCAGCCGGTCGGTCATGTGCGAGTGTTTGTTTTTCGTTTTCGTTTCGTTTCGTTTTTAATGACAGGTGTCACCACATTTTAAGGCAATAAATTTTCTAGTAGTAATGTAAAGCTTATTTAAAATTCATTTTAAAGATTTTTGTTTTATTTATTTTTTGGAAAATGAAAAAAAAAACACACTACCGAAAAAAAATATTGAGAAATAGTTTTGCAACAAGCTGTGACAAAAAAGCAATATTTTTCCACATCACCTGTTTGCTGAAAGTCGTGCTGTGCTGATCGTACCAAAAAAAAAAACGAATAAATTTTTAAGTAACAATTAGTAACGATATATTCTGTGTTATTTTATTTATTTTTTGTTGTTCATATAATTTACTTTCTATGTACGAGTATGTATTGATTTTGTTTTGTCTACAACAATAACTAATTACGAAATTTTTTTTCTCTAATTTACCTTTAATCACGTTACATTTACATACAATGTACATACATATCGTTAGCCAAAATGCAAAAAGGCGTAACTAACAAAAATATAATTTTACAGAAGAAACAAAAAACTAAACAAAAAACTGAACAAACGTGTAGTTAAGTCCCCTTAAAAAGCATAATTTTTGATCGCAGAAGTGTAAGATTTTGTCAAGATATGTAGTTGAATGGCATTCATAATAATCAGGGCTAATTTTTCTGGCTTTTTGCCAGAAAAAGCATTTTTTTGCATATTTTAGTTTTTTTTGTAGAAAAATGCTTGCATAAAAAAGCTTATTTTTCACTCTGGAAACGCGATTAATATATAACAAATCATATAGCTCAAACTGGTGTAAAAGAAATTCACATAAAATATATTTCTTTCCTTTTCTTGCACATGTATGTCTGCATGTTATTAATTTTTTTCTTTACTTTTCTATAACTTCTACCACAAAATCGAACTGAAACTATAACCGCCGGAGGCTTATGATTGTTTGCTTGCAGATATTCGATTCAAAAATACCTTTCGTTACCCTACGTCTCCACGAGCTATCAACTTGGACATGGCATGAACATGACGCCAGCAGAGCAACTGTGAAAAATTCATCAACTTCTTTGTTGTGGTGAACACGGGCGATGTCCATGTTCAGGCATATCAAAGTATTTTGCGGTAAAAAACAACAACAGAGATATAATATTTACCAATTTTGTTCTGTTTCTTTGCTTTCTATTGTAAATGGTTGCGGACGGCGAATCTCATGGCGAACATCGTTGCTCAGTCATATGTTCGGGCATCTATGTCAGAGCATGGACGAAACATGGACATGAGCGGTCTCCATTCGCATTTAAATATGCTCCTGTTACATCTACTGATGTTGAACGCATATTTTCCATGTATTCATTTGTTTTATGTGACAATAGAAGATCATTTCTTTTTGAAAATTAAAAAAAAAACACATTATTGTTCATTCTAATAAATATCTCTTTGAATAAAAATACTTTGAAGTAACAAAATTGTTGATTTTATTCTTGCATATTTTGCATATTTGTGCATATATGTAACTGCATATTTTGAATTTTTTTCGTGCTATTCCTGGCGCATACTTTAAATTTTTATTTGCATATTTTAATTAGCCCTAATAATAATCAATAAAAAACTCGATTTTAAATTTTTTGTTAGTTACGCCTTTTTGCATTTTAGCTGACGATATGTATATATGACTCAACTTTTATTTTATCAAGTGTGTTTTTGTTATTTTTTTTACTAAAACAAATAACACTACAAATTTCATTTTTTTTATTATTAGCGGAAAATGCAACACATGTAATACATTTTGTGAAAAAAAATATTACGATAAAGTCGTTGCTAAAGTTCCACTTGAGTGAAACAACGGTTCCATATTCTTCACGGAAAGAAAATAAAACGAACTACACAATACAAAGGGAAATTATTATTAAGTATACAAACAAACAATCGTTAATTTCCTTTAGTACCACCATACTTTTTTAGGGTTCCGTACACCAAAGCTGAAAAGGAACCCTATTGTTTTCGCTACTCTGTCTGTCTGTCTGTCTATCCGTCACAGGCTATTTTCTCGAGAACCTTAAGAGCTACGGACCAGAAATTTGGACGGATTATGTAGAACTTTGGCCGCAACAACAACAAATACATGAGAGTTAAAAATTAAAGGGTGTTACAAAACGAGCAACGAAAAACGATAAAATACCATATACATACAATTGTATGTATATTAGGGATATAACTTTTTAAAAATTGTTAAAATATAAAAATTGGCATAGCACAGTCCGATAGAGCATAAAAAACTATAAGGGAACATATATTTATTTTTTCGCTAAGGTCAAAAAAGTTCACACACCAACCGCGATGGAGTTTTGAAAATTTATAATTTTCTTTTTGGTTAAGAAAAATTAATAATATGTTTATTTAAAACAAATCATAAATAAAAAACATCGTGTAAAATTATGAATATTCAATATTGCATTAAGAGGGCCTCTTTTTTTTTGAAAAAAAAAAACCCAAAACCCGAAAAAATCGCCAAATCGAAAAAAAGCCAAACATAAAAAAATCTCTAAAACTGAAATAAATCGTCAAAACCGAAAAATCGCTAAAATGAAAATAAATTTCAAAACAAAAAAAAAAAAAAACACCAAAAAAACATGGAAAAATCGCTAAATGCCGTATAGTAGTACATATGTAGTGTCCGTGCGGAACTCTTCGAATGCGAGTCACAGTCGGTCGCACTTTACTGAATTTATTTACGAATGAATATTCTGCGTAAGAAACAAAGGACCTCAGCGTCGTTGCAGGGCTGTCATATATGTCGATTTCTCGCCAAACGTGGCGATTTTTCAACTTGTTTGCCGTCCAAATTTTTCGTTTGGCGAAATGGCGATTTTTCTGGCGATAAATAAATTTGTTGGCGACTTTTATGGCGATAAATAAATTTGTTGGCGACTTTTATGGATATTTTTTTTTTAACAAAATTGAACTTAAAAATTTTTCTAATTCAGGAAAATTATTTTGTTAAAGGAGTAGTTTAAAATAAATAAATAGTACCAACACTCGTTTTGCTAAAAATTAAAAAAATTTGATTTTGATGATTTTTCTTACATTAATTATAGTCATTAATGCGTTTTGAATTTGTTATATAAAAATAAATTTATTATTAAATATATATTAAGAAAAACTACAAGAAATTGATTCGGTCGATTTTTAAAATCAATTTGGCGAAAAAAGTCGGAAAAAATCTGGCAACCCTGCGTCGTTAACGAACTCGTATATCGACTTCAAGTACAAAAATTTCGTCCTAGATTAAAGAAAATATGTTGCGGTGCTCTTTAATCTATTACCAAAACGTCGTAGTCAGAGTCGAAATACGCCAACCACGATAAGGGGGAATAATTGGTATACGAAAATCAGGGATGGAAAAGTTGGTACAATTCTACTTTTTTGTACTATTTGAAAGTAAGAAGTCATGACCAATTTAGCTGTTGAAATTTTTTTTCCTATTACAGTCTTACTTTAATCAATATCGTGGTAGTCATAGTGGAAGTCGAAATACCAGCCACAATAAGGAGAAATATTTTTTTTGGAATGTAAGTTGCTTATGGCGCTCCGTGGTTTTGGGGATTTTTAGCCTAGTTTTTGGGATTCTCCAATATGGGTTGTCTCTTTGCTAAAAGGTTCCTGACTTGGATAAATGGTTCGTGGCGGTGATAACTGAAGGTGTCTCTGCTAACTAATATTATAAATGCGAAACGGCTTTAACAGCTAAACTGCGGAACCGTTTTTGATGAAATTTAGAATATAGATAGATCTAAATCTAGATGGACACATAGGTTATATGTTTTTTAAAAACTATGAGCACGGAGGGTTGCACGGCGAAATTTCTGCTGTCAGAAACTATCTATCCGATTTTTATTAAATTCAAAACATAGATAGATCTGAGTCTAGAAAAGCACATGGCTATACACTTTTTCAAAAATAGGAGCACGAGGAGGGGTAGGGGGCGATTTCCACCTCCTTGAAACTGTCTAACCGATTTTGATGAAATTCAAAACATGGATAGATCTGAGTCTGAAAGGACACAATTGCTATATTCTATCGAAAATAAGCCCACCAGGGGATAAGGGGCAACTTCTAAGGTAAGTAAAATGTAAGAAACTACGTTTCTACACGTTGTCCCATGATACTGTGCGTCTTTTTTTTAAGTTTTATGAATTTTTGTAATAAGATTTAGGAATTCTGTGGTAGATAGCTTCTATTTCAGATATAAGATTATTTGAGTTTTTGAATTTAGTAATTGCATACAGAATGAAAATTTTTCTGTATGGTTTTCTTCATTTCGACTTTTGAATTTATTATTCATAAAGCATTAAAGATTTCCAGCCCTTTCTCTCGGTGTTCTAATAATATTCTCATTCTGCAAAGTTGTTTTATTACATCAGTTTCCTTTTGTTATAAATTTTAATTTCTAATTATTTCCTTAACAAGCCATCGTCTGTCAATATATGTACGAGTATACCAGTTACAATTTAAAACATGTTTTTCTTATTATTTTTTTTTTAACTTTTACTAAATGGATGGATCTTCTCTTTAAGATCGTAAATCAAATCTTTATAAGGCAATAAAACAACATGAAGACAATTAAGTCATTAATACTGAGTAAATCTATACACATACTCGTACATATGTATTTATAATGGGTGTTTTTTATTGAGGTATAGAACTTTAAGTTGGCATCACTTTTTTAACTGGCGGCCATTTTGTCAGCTGTCAAGTGATTAATATTTAGTTTGGTTTGCCATTTCATCATGAACAGGTTGACAAAAGAACAACGCTTGCAAATCGTGCAAATTTATTTCGAAAATAATGGTTCAGTTCGCGAAGTTTACCGCAAGCTCCGTCCATTTTATGGTCGACATAATCGTCCATCAGAGCAATTAATTCGGTTAACCATGGATCGTTTTCGCACTACGTTTACTCTATGTGATAATACGCATCCGCAGAGACGTCGAACAGTGCGCACCGAAGAAACAATTGCCGCTGTAGAGCAAAGTGTTGAAGAGGACCCGAATGAATCGATTCGCCACCGTGCACAGCAATTGGAGCTTTGTCCATCAACTTTATGGAAGATTTTGAAGATTTTGAATGTGGATGAGTTGTGGTTCCAACAAGACGGCGCTACATGCCACACAGCGCACGTCACAATCGATTTATTGAAGGAAACATTCGATGAGCGCATAATTTCGCGGAATGGACCTGTCAATTGGCCACCAAGATCGTGTGATTTGACACCATTGAATTATTTTCTTTGGGGATATGTGAAGTCGCTCGTCTACGCCAACAAACCAGAAACGTTAGGGGACTTGGAAGTCAACATTCGTGGCGTTATTGCCAACATACGGCCCCATATGCTCGAAAAAGTGGTTGAAAATTGGACCTGTAGAATTGGCTTTATTCGATCCAGCCGCGGCGGCCACATGCCCGAAATCATATTTAAACATTAATGGCATAAAATTATCCTTCCAATAAAGCCAAATTGATGGACATTAAAACGATTTTCTTGTGTTTTATTTCAATTCGAAGTTCTATACCTCTAAAAAAAAACACCCTGTACATACATACAAATGTACATATAAGTGTATATAAAGAAAAGTAAACTACTTGCAATAAATAAAATTACAGTTGCAAACAGCAGAGTTGCTAGCAAAGTCAACCCAAGTTAACAGAAATGGCTTTTGAATTAAAATTAAATAATAAAGAAGAAATTGTTGGCTTATAAGGAAACACAAAAGAAGGAGGAAATAAGTAATTTTTACTTTTTTTGGAAGCACATGTCAAGGGTGATTAATATGTACATATATTCATAACGTTCAATTAGTAATTACCAAGTAAAAGGTCATGCTAAAAAGACTTACACTAAATTATATACTTATAGAAACTAAATTATATATGTATATAAACAATTTGTTTTAGGTTGTATATTCATTTTTTGGGATTTTGTATGGATTAGAAGTAGCAAATTATCTCCAAGGGTTTCCTGGCATATGCTTCAGGTGAGCTAAAAACCAAAGTTTCGTAAGAGCATGCATGAATAAATTTGCTTGAGCATGAACAGTCCTGATCACCGAATACAGAGTTTGCACAGTCTAACAGTTTGTAAGGCTTTACAATTATTCAAGTAAACCCTGAAGATGGCACCTTTAGAATATTTACATTTTCAATCAAGCCAGACTACCTGAATTTGTCAGAAAACGACATACAGTTATACTCTTTACTCTTTTGCCAAAATCAAAACAGTTTTATCCCTCTTTGTGATAATAAAAGTATCAGTCTAATTATAAATAACGATTACCCGGGATTACCCTTTTCCCATTTCACCTATTGTGTAAGAGTTTTTTACGAGTTTTCTCCCCAAGCGTTTTGAAGAGAACTAATGTAAAATTTAAAAATTAAATTCAAAAATGTTGTAATATAATGGCGGTATTCGGTGTTTGATGCAAATGGTATTGCGTAAAGTGTAAATGCAAAATATCGTAGCCAATGGTACAATTTATAATATTAAATAAGCACCGCAATGTTATGTTTGTCATTTGTTTTAGGAATTTTTATACAAAAACATGAACTACTTCTGGCTTCAGAAAAAATACTAAGGCTATGACAGATGGTTGTCAGATATTACAATATTGTCAGTAAAATGTGCTAAAAATGTCTTACAACCGTGTGAACAGGCAAATTTTGTCTGACATCTTTGCCAGAGAAAGTCAGTCCCTTGCAAAGACTAGCACCTGAAAACAAATTGTCAGACATCTTATGGTAGCTACTAATGTCCTGCACAATACCATTTATAAGACCTTTCAAGACATGAAATTGTTTGTCTTGCCAACAGTTTTGTTTAGCGTTTGTTTTAGAATATTTCGCCGTAGTAAAGCAGTTGCAAAATCTCTCATGTCTTGAAAGGTCTTATAAATGGTCTTGTGCAGGACTTTAGTAGGTACAGACTTAACAAAGTGCTTATGCAATCAGGTTGCATTGTCGGTAGCATAGTGTGTAGTCTTGTTTATGGTTGCGTTCGAAGTTGCATTCAAAGTTTCAAAAATATCAAAATGTTTTGATGTTTATAGGTTGAATTGTAGGTTGCAAAGTCTGTGTTAAAATATGAAATATGTAATATAAACGTGCTGCGTAAACACGTTTGCAAAGTGTGTACCCGTGTACTATTACAATCGTATGAACACATTGCAAAATTGTTGCCAGATATTTGTCAGACATTTTAATATTGTCAGATGTCCGAAGATTTATAAGCTGACAATGACGTCATTGGGGAACGCTGCACACGCTTGGCTTTAAAGAAAAGGAAACGAGCAAAACTATTAAAATATATGCAGACAAAATCATTGCAATTGCTTCTTTATGGTCCATAATAATTTATATTTTCACATTTTTACATTTAGCACAACCACAAGCGATTGATATCAAATAATTTCTTAAAAAAATTTTTGAGTCTGGCATCACATAACAACAGATCAGAAATTTTTTGCATATGACAACGGTATGATATGACAATTTTTTTATTGACAATTTTGTCAGATAAACTTATTGCCATCTACCTTGACAATCTACCTTGTGCTGACAATTTTTGATTGCCAGTACATTGTCACCACATTGCCACATCTGACAATCATCCTTATTCTAGCTGTCGATATCGACGTCACTTTAAAACAACACCAAAAAATTAAGGCTTGTGTATCCGTTGGCGAAAACAACTGACTCCTGTTGGAAGGTTTATGCTATTTTCTAGACCTTAGGTAACGGAAATAGATTGCCAATAGCACAAAATGTTTCTCGAGAGCGAGTAAACAAGCTTAAATTTTTTGGTATTGTGTTAAAGTGACGTCGATGTCGACAATTAGAATAAGGGTGAATATTCTAATATTTGACAATCGGCTGTACATAGCTAAAGCCACATTCAATTTTGCATGCCTCCTTTAGGTTCACATGATAGGCAAAAAGGAAGAGTTGTTTCCCTGTAATATTTTCAACACCGATAATAGGACCAAATTTATAAAATTAAAATTTTTTTTTATATACATCACTGCAAATTTTTTATTTAACCAAAAACTTGTATTTATATTAACACACAATTTTACTCGTCGGGTGGTTACTCGTTTGCCGCAACAATAATGTATTCTTAATATCTGTGCGGCAAACCAGTAAAAACCCGACGTATTATTATTATTATTATTAAATTTCTACAGCTAAACACTTGCGTTATTTTCGAATAAAATGTTAACATTAAACAGCTGATTCAGATTTTTCCCTCTCCCGTATTTGCTTATTCCCCGGCCATTTAGGAGGAGTTCTTCCCGGCAACAAATGATTGGGAATAGAACAAACTCCCCGGAAAAATTCATAATTGCACTGTATATGAAAATAAAATCAATTATTTCCTTCTATTGAAAATTTGTACATTTGTAGTTGACCTGACCTACTTTATGTATGTAAGTATGAACATATTGGGTGTGTTCGTAAATGCATCACTGTGCTGCAAATGAAATTTTAAATGTCCTAAACTGGTTCACTGAAGTAGATAAGTCATAAATAAATTTTAAATATGGTTTACAAACATGATTACTCCTAAAACAGATAATCAGCGAACTTGGACTGCATTTTAAATAAAAGTTTGCACGTGTGATGCAGAGCAGTGATGCATTTACGAACACAGCCATTGTTACCTTAACCCACTACTTTTTTGAAATCAATTTTTTTGTATATTTCGATAGAAAATCTAACCCTACGTCTCCACTAGCCATCGACTTGGGCATGACATGAACATGAAACCGGCAGAGCAACTGTGAAAAATCATCAGCTTCTTTGTTGCGGCGAATACGTGCGATGTCCATGTTCAGGCATATCAAAGTATTTTGCGCTAGTACAATAAGGACGGAATATTTACTAATTTTGTTCTGTCTCTTTTCTTTATATTGCAAATGGTTGCGGACTAAGAATCTCATGGCGAACATTGTTGCTCAGACATATGCTCGGGCATTGATGTCAGAGCATGAACAAAACATGGACATGAGCGGTCTCCATTAGCCATTTTCGATGTTCGACATGATGCCCATACCAAGTTCATGGCTAGTGGAGACCCCCAGTAATGTATCGAAAAATACAAAAATCCCGATTTAAAAAAATATTATGACTTAGGGCCTTTCTATATTAAGGTAATGATGATATGCATGTTTGTAACATTTCGTGACATTTTCAATTTCATATGCATTCTTACTTTTTAATAGTTTTTTTTATTATGTTAGAATAAATTTTACTTTTATTTCACTTCATTAAACGTTTTTCTTTCTGGATGAGTAAGAAACTTAGAAAGTGTAACATTGTTTTGAGAAAGTTTATTTTATAGACAAAAATAACGCATTCGGTCATTTAATAAATTATTTGTGCTACTTTATTTTGGAACGAAATTTGGCCCGGAAGGCCGGTGGAAAGGTATACAAATAGAATATGTGCGGGTTTAGCAACTCTTCAATTCTAAGTTAGATTATATAAAAAAGAGACAAACTAGAGCTATGAACTAAGGCCGGTTTCTTAATTTTTCAACTATTTTATGCTGACAATTGCAATGAAGGATACGGTTCGTAAATGCATCACTGCTCTGCATCGTAAGAGCAAACTTTAACTTAAAATGTACCCCATAATTGACACTTGAACCTTATCTACTTCAGTGAAGCACTTTAGGTTATTTTGAATTTCCATTTGCAGAGCAGTGATTCATTTACGAACAGACCAGAAATTAATTAATGTGTTAAAATTTATTATTAATAAACTAAACATCTTGCGTCATACCTTTACTTTCATTTATTACTATTAACAAGCAAGAATACATGTGATATTGAATTAAAGGCAATAGAAAAAAAAGTAACAGAATTTAATGACTTAAACTTAGTTCTAACCAAAATCACATGATGGGAATGGTACACACAAAAAAATATTCCTGCAATAAACAATTTTAATTGAAAATAAAATAAAAATCTATTAAAAATGTATTTAAGTCAATTAAACTTTTGTTTAAAAATTTTATCACTTACAAAGTTTAATTGACTCTGTTAAATTTTTAATTAATTTTTGGTTTTCTTTTCATGAAAGTTGTTTATTGCAGGACTATTTTTTTCTGTGTATATTATGGTTAAATAGAAACCAAAAAACCATTGAACTAAAAAACACTTTTTAATAATTAAAAAACTATTTTTGTCAACTGAACCAATTACTCCAAAAAATTTCACGATTTTCGAAAAAAAAATCTATCGTTCGAATATGTTGAAATTTGAAAAAAATATTAATTTTATGCCTCAGACAATATATGTATGTATGCATATCATAAATAAATAAAGTATGATGGAGTCTATGAATCGTGCGATTGTTTAGGATAGTGAGTCATGGCCTTATCATGTGAAATTTTTAGTACAGTAGAATCCCGATTATTGGGATCAAATAAAACCAGGGGTATTCCGTATAATCGAAAATCCGGATAATCGATTTCAAAGCAAATCAAATCAAAAAATCAATTTACATACATTTAAATTTGTCATGTTTATCATTTGTCAATTTTTATTTAAATTTTTGTCGTTTAGATAATACGATATACAAAAAACGACCTATAACGATAGACAATGAATTACATAATACCTATGTAATTTAATTTTTGCTTGGAATAATGAGTCCGGATAACCGGATATCCGGATATCCGGGATTCTACTGTATTTCCGAATACTCCGACATATTTCGAAGATTTTAAAATTTTACCGGCATTAAGTTTTAAAATGAGATTTTATTCCCAAGACGCAAGACTGCGTTTTTCGAGATCGAAAAAACTTCAATTTAATGATTAAATGATTGATTTGAAAACGCTAAATTTCTAGTAATAAACTCTTACAAAAACACCTTTTTAATTGTTAAATTTTTACAAATAAAAATTATTAAGGCTTTATAAAGGGATTTTAAAACACATTTTCGTACAAACTTTTTCTTAATATGTCTTTATAAAACCTTAATAATTTTTAAAAATAAGGTTGTTATATTTTTTTGTGTCTTGGATTCCTAAAATAAAATTTTCACAAACTTAATTTCCAAAGCACAAAATCGTCCTGGACGATTGGTTGGTCATTTAAAAAAATTTTTATATATCTTACAAATTACCTAAAATGAATTAAATATATAAAATGAATTCCTTTTAATTAAATAACTAATGTTATATTGAATTTAAACATATCCTGAATTATCAAACCAATATCGTAAATTGTATAAAGAAAGGGTACTCGCATTGAAATATCAACCCTGGTTATAATTTTTCAGTTGTCACTTCTTAACGAAACTCATTTACTCGGACTAAAATGTTCTGTCTCGCCATTACACGACAATTCATATTTAATTATTGTTCAACCTTTGAACAAACAACTAATTTTTCCAACCAAAAAAGAGAATTTAATCTCAGTGCGAGTGACCTTCATCTAGATATGTATATCCAAACACAAAGAAGATTATACTTCTTAACGTGGCTGTCGAATTTCTTTTCCCCTAACTCCAATGATAATTTCTCTCACGGAGGAATTATAATACATACATGAATTTTCTATATACCTTTTTCCCATAAGCATTGGTGTCATCTACTCATATGCACCAATACATGGTCCTTCATACTACAGTACTTCCGAATGTGAAAATCACACATACTCAACCAGCGAGTTTGCCAGCACAGCCCTGATAGAGCGCATATATCTTCTCTTCCCTGCGTATGTAGATGTGTAACTGTAAATGCAACACTGCTCCTGCCAATAGGCAACTGTCAGCTGACTACTGTCAAAATTTGGGCACGCTGCGTCATTCAGTTTACCGCCCAAGGGGAGTGGGCCCAAGTAATTAGCAAAAACACCAGCAAATTTTTGGTGAAAATGCGCCGGGATATCCCTTATTTCTTTTAAATTCTCAAACAGTAAGTTTGAGAATTTAAGAACTTCTGAGCTGATTTGCAATATATAACAATAATCTAAACATAAATTATATTATTTCAAAATTAGCCACATTTCTTTTAAATTTGCAACAAATTGTGCTTAACTTAATATAATAAAATTCTGTCAAAGGTTTTATTATATTAAGTTGCAGCTGCTCATAATAATTTTAATTCAAGATAAAGTTAATTTGAATATTTCATATAAAGAGCAGAATTATACAATTACAGTCAGACATGGACGAAGATTCGTTAAAAATGAAAGAATAAATAACAAACAAACACCTGAAACCACAAACCCAAACAAAAAAATACACGAGGGGTTCAAAAGAAATAATATAATATGCATATACTTCTACTTTAGATAGAATAAAATTTTGCAAAGATACAATTTATGTTCTAATTTTTTCTTTGGCCATACGTGCAAATTTGCATACGAAGGTTTACTGATGAGTTGGCATGAGACTGGATTTACACATGGCAATTTTTGTTGAGCTACCTTTGAGTTTATTTGAGAGATAGTATTTCCGTCTCTCGACAGCCAACAAAGAAGTTGTTCTATAATAATTACTATGTGTAAATTTAGTTTAAGCACCAACGAAATGCATATCGCTCATTTACTTCAATAGTGTCACAACTCCAAAAGAAAAACCAGTTTTGCAGAAAACGCGTTTTAAGTTTTCAATTTGCATACAAGTCAATGAAGACATGAAAAAATATTCTTCTCTCAGGAGGTGATGTTACAAGCTATTGATATGAAATTTTTACACAAGATAAAATAAAAAAGTCATTTTTTGAGTTATCACACTATTGAAGTAAATGAGCAAAAAAGAAAAAGCAAAATTTCAAGTGAACGAGATATACTTGCAAGATAAATAATAAGCATTTTCATCTTATTCTGAGCAAGTAATACCCCTTTTACACATGCAAATTTTACATTGCAAAATTATCGGCCCTGTTCTGTAAACCTAATACGAGTAAATTTCTCGTTTTCAAAAAATTAATAATGGTCCTGTAGACGTGCTTAAAATCATACACGATAATTTTCTTTCAGATATGATATTTAGGAATATATATAATAAAAACATTTTAAAAAATCTAAAAATATATTTCTATTGTCGGAGTTAGTTTTCTAAAATCGTGCGGTTTCAAATCGATCGGTTTACAGAACAGGACCGTATAATTCAGCTGGATGAAAGACAGAAGGAGGAATAACCTTCTCTTTCGTCCTTTCTCCCAGCTGAATTAAAATTTTGCAAAGCTACCTAAGCTATTGTAAAAGGGGTGTATAACTTTACTTTGCTATAAGTGTTTATTTCATTTCTATTATGAGACGACTCTCTTGTTATTGCTAGTTCGGTTCCGTTTAATGCAAACTTTTGGTAGAGCAACTTTATTACCAATATGAACAGAAGTTGATAAAACTCTACGCATTATGCATACTAACCCTTTTAGACACGGAAAATTTACTTTGCAAAATCTTCATTCAGCTGGGAGAAAGACAGAAAGAGATAGTATTCCTCGTTCTGTTTTTTACACATAGCCTATTTAAGACTTCGCAAAGTAAACATTGCGTGTCTAATGGATGTGGTACATCTCTTTTTAACCGACTTCAAAAAAAAGGAGGAGGTTAAAAATTCGTCTATATTTTTTTTGTGTGTTACCTCATAACTCGGTACATTTTACACCGATTGTAAAATTTTTTTTTGTTATCTGAGAGGGTATAGCTTCCCATTGGTCCCATTATAAAAAAGTGGGCGGGAACACGCCCAAAAGTTTTTAAATATAATTTTATGATATTCTACTTATTTGATTGCTGTGAAACCTATAAAACACCTTTGGTTCTGGTAATTACACAATTTGAAGGTTTAAATAATGGGCGGAGTTACGCCCATTAAAATTTGATAATAATATTTCACGCGGTTCTACTTAACCGATTTTTACGAAATTTTCCACACATATTGAGCTCTAAAATAGACAAAATCTTTTATTTAAAAAATGGGCGGAGTCCATTAACACACACCCTAAGCCCTGAAAAACACACAAGCTTACATATAAAAAATGGGCGGAGTCACGCTTATTAAAATTTAATTTTATATTTTACGAACTTTTTCTTGTCTTCTTCTATCAGATTTTTTGGCAGAAAGAATTATCAGTATAATTGCAATGGCTTTACTTAGATTTAAGAGACATACTGGAGACAAGGCTAAGACAAATAAATATTATGGTTATGCTTATTATTATTATTTTTAACATTCGGCAAGTCTATAAATTTAGTCAGTATACATAACTTTTTTTTTTTCAATTGACAACTTCACACTCAATTAGTTTTGTTGTTAAGAGTTCAATCAAGGAGAAAAATTGTATGCAAGTATTTCCAATTATGAAAATATAAATTGGTAAATAGCCAAACTTAACAAAGTTTTGGTTAGAGAATTCTGTTTTCCATCGCGTGAGTAATTTATGAAATGAGTTAAAGCTAATTTTTAGTTTGTGATAAATTTTGTTTTATTTTTCCTACATATGTACTTACATATCGAGCCATAACCGCTAAAATAGCTTAAGCGACACATTTTTTGGATTTCGTTTTTTTTTTTTGACGAAAATCGACTATTAACGATCGCAAATAATCGATTTTGGTCAAAAAATTAAATTCGAAAATTATGTCGCTTAAGCTATTTTGGCGGTTATGGCACGATATGGTGGAACAGATCAAACCCGACTGCAGCTAATACAACAATATTAAATAACTTTTCCGTTAAACATTTCACAATTCGTTCAGCTTGCCCACTCAATTATCGGTTTTTCGCAATTTTATTAAATTATGTCTGTACTTCAAATTTGTGTTTAGCATACATACATTTGCTTCTTGCAGTAAAAAGAGAAGCAGAAAAAAGCGCGCTAAAATATCACCACTTTCAGCAAGTCCATACAGTGACTGCCAATCAACACATATCGATCGGTTCATACAAAGTAGTTGATTTATTTTCCTTTACTATTTTTTTTTTTAATTTATTTTAAAAATAAACATCTTTGACCAAATAAAATTTTCAAATCAACTTTTAATGAACAACTTTAATTCAAAATGATGTAAAAAAATTCACTAACAGAATTGAAATGAAGCAAAAAATTAAAGAAAAAATACATAAATAAAAAAAAACATACATACATATACCAACTACATACATAATATTCGTACATTTAATCAATCTGATGTTATAAAAATGTAGTTAAAGTCGCAGGCACAGAGCAGCAAGAAAAGATATTGCTTAAAAGAAAAATACATATGTACATATCGCACACTAAATCATAAAGAGTCACAACTCAAAATTATAAAAGTGCCTTTTCTTTTTTATAAGCCAGTTAATTGATGAAATCTGTAACGATCTCAACAATTTCTTTTGCAATACAGTTTTCTGGAAGAATATAAAATACCGTTTTGCTTGTTTTTATGTCACATACTTGCGCCATTTGTACAGTATCAACAGTTGTTTGCAACTACTCAACATCTGAAATTTTTTGAGTTGGGACTCTTTATGATTTAGTATGCGATATATATATATAAAAAACTGCGAAATCGCGCAAACAACAGTGTCTGAATCGAAAGACATAACACAAACAAAAAAGACTGTTAAAAGCAACAACTTCAGACACCCAGCAAAAAAGGCAAACAGATAGATAAAGAAATTAGTTGGAAAAATTAAAGATATACATATGTACATAGTAATATTGAACATACATATATACATGTATATAAAGCGAGTTTTTCTAGAGTGTCACAACTTTGAGTTGGCATCACTGCTTTATTTTGGTACCCATTTAACAGCTGATAGTTGTTTCAAAATTTCATTATGAATCGACTTACACCAGACGGAATGGGCTGTAGCACAAATTATTTTGATATTGATTTTGAATTTCCATTCAAAATTTTATTTTCCGATGAAGCCCATTTCTGGTTGAATGCATACGTAAATAAACAGGGGTCTAATCGTCGCTTTCGATAACGAGCTGATTCGATCACGTTTTTCAGTTCGAGGTTATGGCATGCGCTATCGAACAATGTAATACTATGGTTCGATATCAAATGCCATAATCGTTATCGAAAGCGACGATTAGACCCCAGAATTGTCGCATTTGGAGTGAGCAGAGTCCACAAGCTTTTGTCGAAACACCATTCCATATCCACAGAAAATTACTGTTTGGTGCGCTTTATGGGCTGGCGGAGTCATATGTCTTCAAAAACAATGATGGTCAGAATATTACTGTCAATGGTGAACGGTAAGTAACATGATCCGAAATTGTTTCGTACCTCAATTACGTGGCATTAATCTTGCTGATATGTGCTTTCAACAGGACGGAGCCACATGCGACACAGCGGGCGCTACAATTGATTTACTCAAAGAAACTTTTGAGGAAAAAATAATTTTACGTAATGGCCCAATTAATTGGCCACCAAGATCGTGTGATTTAACCCCATAGGATTATTTTATTTGGGGTTATGTTAAGTCAATTGTCTATGCTGGAAATCAGCATTCGAAGAGTTATCGGGGAAATACGGCTGCAAATGCTGCGAAAGTTGTTGAAAATTGGTGTTCCAGCCTTGGCGGCCACATGGCAAAGATCATATTGAAACATTAATTTCATAAAATTTTCTTTCATTGATATTAAAAATATATTTCCTTGTTTCATTATGATTTAAACTTGTGCCACTCTATAAAAAAACACCCTTTATATAGTTATATGACGATATATGTATACGAGAGTGATTCAATAAGTTTTTAAATTTTTGCAGTACAAATTCTTGCGAAAATTTCTTTTAGAAATTTTTATTTTTGTTTTAAATAATTTCTTGTTTGTTATTTCTTTGGAAATTGTTACAATTAAGTTTAATATTTGTTAACGCATTAGCAATCCCAAATTATTATTTTACTAATATTTATTCCAACTAATATTTTTTTTATTTTCTAAATTTACTATTGCTACACTGGCTGAATTTTTTCAGCTCGAATTGTAGTTGTAAGAAGTATGTAACGAAAATAAATGCAAAAAAGCAACAACAACTATTCATTGCTATCGCAAGAATAGAGTGTTACCACATAAGTATTTTTGGCAGGATTTTGGAATTGTATTTTTTTTATTGCTTTTTCATTTAAAAAAAATTAAAAGCTTCCAACTGAAAGTCGCAAAACCAGTTAAAGGATATACTCGTATGTAGATTTATTCACGAAGCACTATTGCTTATACGCAAGTAAAATCTTTTGGAATTTTGTTGTTTTTAATGTGTTACAATGTAAGGAGTTGGACTTATTTGTCTCATTATTATTGTAGGTATAGGAACTACTAGCTGCTAATGATTAAAATTTAAAATAAAATTTAAATGTTGGTATACCGTCCTTACTACTAATAAGTAGTGCAAATCCTACTGCTTTTGATTATTCAATAATACTTAATATTTTTTATTTTGTTACTGAATAACACTCGATACTTTTTACACTGTACTGGACTCACCTAGAACATAAGCATTTCAATAATATGAAGTTTTCGTTATCTTTCGGCATTTTGCAGAACAAAAATTATATTTGTACTTATATTTATAAAGTTGTTCCAATGTTGCCCATTTTTATTTTAGGAGTTTATAATGTTGGCACATATATTTAAAAAGATCACTGTGCCCTATTCTTATAAAAGAAACTACGGAAAAATGTATACATATGTAAGTGGTTGTATGCAGGAGCCTAAATGTTGTCCAGTTTTGCTTTTGGGCGGAATAACATACATTGTCGAATGATGTGTTCATTAAGGTGTAATAAGACGTGCCATAACCATAGCCATAGAAAACAGCCGTTCTAACCAAACTAATGTACAATACTGTATTTGATTATAGGTGACTCGCCATAATGCCATATCCATTACCATAGAAACCAATTGAATTTTGATTTGGTTATTACTATGGCATTATGGCTATTATAAAGGTTGAAGGGAGGATCGCCATGTAATGTGTTAAGCTGCAGGATGTGGTCGTAGCGTGTAGTAGTGTGAGTGTGGCCCTATAGTCCCTTGTTTAGTTTGTACAGTTGCCAGGGAGACCAGCTCAATCAGTAGGCTATCAAAAGAGGTGCCAAAAGTTTTTGAGAAGTTAATTGAAAACAAGGCAAGTTATTGCCGGATTGCGTTTACAAATTAAAGTCTGATTTATTGATAATTTTTTTTTCCTACATATATACTATTTTTGTGTTTCTTTATGTATTTACTTTTTTGCTGAGCATCTATAATAACCAGGGAAACCAGAAATATGCTCTAAAAAGTGTTTTATGAGCATTCAGTATGCACTAAAAACTTGAAAATATGCACTATAAACTCAAAAATATTCTCTTAAAAAATTAGATTATTTATAAATGAAAACATATTTTTAATTGAACAACATTTGTATATATTTTAAATAAAATAAAAATAAAATAAAGAAAAAATTAAAAATAAAACAATAATTTGGGTTGAAGTGTACGTTAAAGGATAATTGCAATACAATTTTTGACCAAAGCAAATAGTTTAAATTATTATTTTTTCTGTGATACGGCCGAAAAAATTCAATTTCAACTTTAAAAGAGACTACGATATCAGAATTAAAAATTATACTGCTACAACCGGGACAAAGTCCGTCACAAATATCAAAAGCTAAAACTGACGTTCGTAATAACTGCGTAATAAATGAGAAAAATTTATACACTACATGGAACATTCAAAATGCGATCTAGATGGCAAAAAATAAAAATAAAAATTTTGACCAACAGTAGATGGCTTGTAAGCATATTAAAATTAAAAATTATATATATGTGGTATCAAAATATGCCTTAAAAGCGTCAAATATGCTCTAAAAATTCGAAAAAAATGCTAAAAATATGCGTATAACACTGAAATATGCAAAAACATGCACTAAAAAATCGATGCCAAAATTCATAAAAAGTTCTGAAACGGATAAATATCTTATCGTCGCATTAAAACGTCACACAAGAAAAAATTGCATATTTCCGGTTTCCCTGATAATAACATGATTTTGTAATGAAAACAAAAGTGTGTCATTTAAATTTATTAAAGTAAGCGTTTTGTTAATTATTACAATGAACTGTGTTGCAATGCAATTACATATATTATGATACAGTGTATTACAGTAAGTGAGGTACACTACTCTATGACACGTCTAATTGCACCTTTATCTAGCAAAAAATAATTTTGAAGAATCACAAATTTCCGATAAATTAATATAAAAAATATACCTCAGTGTATTTTTCCGAAGCCTTACTGACTTCCCTCGTTTTCTCATATGAATCAAAGAAATAAATTTATATGTGTACGCAAGTATGTATGTACATATAGTATGTGATGAAATCATGAAATGAAAGAAAGTCAGTCAGCTTGTTAATGGTAAAAAAACGAAATAAAATAAAATAAAATAAAATAAACAATTACGTATGTATGTACAGAAAAAAGCAACAAACGTAACAACAGATCGTACACATTTAGTAATAATAAAAAAATTATGAAAAAGAAAAGGAAAATAATAATAATAACCAGGGAAACCGCAAATATGCAATTGCATGTTTTTTTCTTGTACGACGTATTCATGCGGGGACAAGATATTTATCCGTTTCACATCTTTTTATTAATTTTGGCATCGATTTGTTAGTGCATATTTTTGCATATTTTGCCCTTTAAAGCATATTTTACCCTTTAAATTATGTTTTTGCATTTATCACTCTTACACGCATATTTTTAGCATATTTTCTAAATTTTAGAGCATAATTTACGCTTTTATTCCATATTTTGAAATTAAATAAATAAAATAAATAAATAAAATTTATTATTTTAATTTGCTTACAAGCTTAAGTAATGCAAAAAATTTTTATTTTTAATTTTTCGCCATCTAAATCTCATTTCCAATGTTCCATACATTTTCGTAGTTATTACGGACGTTAGTTTCAATAAAAAATTCGGGTTTTCTATTTGTGACGGACTCGAGTAGACGTTGAAGGAACATTGTCAATATATAAAAGTTTATGTAGATGTGGCATGCAACGATTTTATTTGAAAATCTATATTTACCTAGATTGTTGTTTATTGAAATAAATATTGGACCTGTACATAAAAATCTTGTCTTATTTATCGAAAATACATTTCCAAAGTTTTAATTCTGATATCGTGTTCTCTTTTGAATTTGAAGTTAAATTTTTAAGGGATTATCAAAAAAAAAATTAATTTGTATTATTTGCTTTAGTCAAAATTTGTATTACAATTTTGTTTCAACGCCCACTTCAAACCCAGATTATTGTTTTTAATACGGCAGTTGTTCTTTGTTAATTTTTTTATTGTTTCCTTTTTTGCTTATTTTATATGCAAATGTTGTTGAATTTTTGAATTAAAAATATATTTTCATTTCAAATAAACCAATTTATTTTATTTTAAGAGCATATTTTTAGAGCATATTTCTGGTTTCCCTGTTAATAACAATATAAAACTCTTTTTACGATTTTTAAGAGTACACTTGGAAACAAGACTAAAGCCACATACTCGTACATAATAAAACGGGTTACTTTTTGCACAATATTAAAAAATATTAGATATTTCGTTCGCCTATTGACTGGCAACTATCAAAATGTTTTATTTAACTGAATTTATTTTTAACTTTTCAGAGCTTATTGTTGAAGTTTAATTTTTTTAAAATTTTATATTTAAATTGTTAGTGCCAATTTTATATTTTTTTAGTGCCCAAGTTGGCAAATATTAGTGTTCACGTTTTGTAAAAACGAACAAGCACGTGATATAAAATATTAATCTTTAATAGGTATGACCCCGCCCACTTCTTTAAGCACAAAAGAGCCGAAACTCTTCGTGGGAATCGGATAAATAGAAGTACATATAATTTAATACTAACCTTTCATGGGCGTGCGGCCTCGCTCACTTTTTTAAACGCAAGAATAGATATTTTTCAAAGCTCAAGACACACAAGCTTGCCAAACAAGTTTCGAAAAAGTCGTTAAATTAGAAGCATGTGAAATATAATCCTATATTATAATGGGAGTGGTTCTGCCCACTTTTTGGAATGCATGATTGTGTATTTTTAAGAACTTATTGTGTGCCAAGTTTCTTAAAAATCTATCAAATAGAAGCACGTGAAGTGTAATATTAAATTTAAATGGGCGTGACCCCAGCCATTTTTTTAATGCAAGATTGTGTCGTTTTTACAGCTCAGAGTGTGTGCCAAGTTTCGCAAAAATCGGTAAAATAGAACAACGTGAATTATAAGATTAAATTTTAATGGGCGTGGCTCCACAAAATTTTTTCAACTTTGAGATTTTGCTGTTACAACAGCAGCTAAATTTCGCAGCAATCGCATAAGTAAAATAGAAAATCAAAGAAAAAATTTAGTGGGCATGTCTCCGCCCACTTTTTTTTCAATAAAACCAAATGGAAGCTAACTATACCCTGTGACAAAAGTTTCAAATCGGTCTAAAAGGTACCGCGATATGAAGTAACAAACACAAAAGAAAAGAAGAAAGAAGTCAGTTAAAACGAGGTAATTTTTTTTTTGTTATCGAAAAATATTTAAGTGCATCTATGATTTCAATGTTTAATCGAAAGAGTCAAAAAATTAATGGAAAATAAGTTCACTATCAATTATTTTAATGATAGATTTAAACAACTTAATAATTGAAATGTTGACCAGAATAAAGGGAAAATTTTACTTTATTAATTCTATTTTTATATACGTAGTGTATAAAATAGACTTGGGTCGAACTCGTTCACTAGTTCATTTTTGCCACAAACCAATGATCAAACCCATTTAAATTACATGGGTTTGATCATTGGTTTGTGGCAAAAATGAACTAGTGAACAAGTTCGACCCAAGTCTAGTATAAAATGATAAAGAAAAGGACTGAAGCAATCAATGACTTAATTAAATTTAGTTACCATATCAAACAACGGCGGTAATTAAAAAAAAATCGATGATAATATTTTTTCGTACATACTAATATGTATGGACCCTATTGGGTCTCCGAGTGGAGGTGCGGTATAGCACCACGCTTCCTAACCTAATATGTATAAACTTATATGTGCCCATAATTATGAAAGTGGTGTAAGTCATATATTTCTTGTCTTATTTCTTATCTCCAATTCATTGGAGATTTTGAGAAATCATATATCATCGTCAGTGGAAGAAACCATTTTTTGGTAAGAAAACTAATTAGGTACTAAGTTAATTAGAAAATCGAAAACAATTGTCCCAAAGGGTTAAAAGCTTTGCAAATAAACTTTGAGTACCCTTTATTACAGGTGGAAATATTTTTATTTCGTTACGGAAGACTAACAACCTGTCCCACGATGCCACCAGAAATCGTTCGATCGAATACTTATGTATATTGAAAACAACAACAAATTTTCAAATGTTATTGTTGGCCCGTAAATATATTTCATAGAGTAACTTATGATACTTTCAAAATAAACGACTCATCTCATATTTGCCAGCATTAAAGAGTGAAATACTAAAACCTTGAATAGTTCAAATAAAAAATAAATAAAAATCGTTACAAATCAAATATGTATAAGTTTTATTTTTTAAATTCCTCAACAAAGAAAAGTGCAGGTGTTTTCATTTCTTTTCAACAAAATGAAAACAATTTTTTGGTGGTTGTTTGCAACACCACTATCGTCAGCGTCATGCTTCAATAATTTGTTTTATTGCATGAGTATGCAACAAAACTATGTACAATTATACTCGTACATAACATAACATCTGTGCCACAATAAAAAAAAAAATACTATTATCAAAGAAAATTCCCTTCAACAGGAAACAGATTTAAATAGAATTGCATAAATTATCTTTAAGACGGTGCCAGTGGTGGTGGTACTACATACATACTTACATTTGTACATACACATCTACATTATTAAAATAGCGACAGTCAAAAGAAGCGAATGAACTTTGCATTGAGTGTCAGGGTGGTTTTGAACTGAGCCCTAAAATGATCATAAAAGTGGATCAGTTTGAATTTGAGTTTGTCTAGGGTTGTTTATAACAAGGGAATGAGAAAATTACGTTACATTCTATTCTAAATGTTTCACAAGAAATTGCACGACTATGTTATAAAAACAGAAAATATCACCCTTATTAAGAAAAATTAAAACAAACTAAATTAATACTCGTATAAACAACCAACAAGTTCCCTTTCTTTTTAAGTTTTTTTTTTGTTTGTTTGCTATTTCTCTCCTAAACTGTAGTTATTGCGTATTTCGAACCTAATTTAATTTTTTGGAAATTGAAAAGCCCTGCATTTCATGAGAGCCAAAATAGCCTAACTAACAAAACAACGAGAACAAAAAAAATTATATTTCTAGTGTCTAGATACCAGAAATATATTTCTTTCACTTCTCATTTATATTATGTTGCTCTTTACCAAGCAGGCAAAGGTCGAGTGATATCAAACTCTAAAGGATTTCATTGTTTGGAGCACTGAAAAGATTATCTTCAGTGTATTATTTTTTAATTTATTTCGTTGTTTTATACGCTATCTTAACTTAATTCAGTTATTAATAGAATCAATAATTATCTCTTATCAACAATGGCAAGACTGTTGTTCTTAGAGATGGTAAAATTAAGCTTTCATTACAAAAAAGCTTTCAGCAAATTGCAATACGATGAATCAAAACAATTCACATATTCCATTTGCAATAAAAGTTGCGTATATAAAGCAGAAATCTACATCAACTGACTCCACACTCAGTGGACCAGACACAAATAACACTGATGATGAAGGTGTAGTGACCTTCGAAAACAACCAAATTTTCCGTTCCACTACGTGTTTGTCATAAAATTTACAATTAACTTTTTTGTTATTTGTTCACTAATAATTATCACCTCGTCGGTGGGTTTCTGGCTTGCGGCACAGTATATTCAAAATACATTATGTGTCTGCAGCAAACAAGAAACCAACCGACGACATGTAATTTGGCTTACAAAGCGAGACAAACTTTAGCCTGATCAAATCATAAATATAGAAACAAATCAAGTTCGAACAATAATAATTAAAATTAACTAATAATTATTATTTCAATTATTTTTTTTTTATTGAAAATACATATATGATGTAATTTTTGTTGAAGCTTGTGTTTAAATATTTAGTAATTCTCAATTATACTTTTGGAGTTTTTATACAAATAACTGAAGTTTCCAAGCTTTTTAAAAAAATGTTGTTGAACTCAACCATTTTAAATTAAATTTAACTAGCAGGGACAAGAACCAAAAATGTTTACAGAGCCCATTTTGTTTAACAGCTGGCTGTTAAGCACTTAACAGTCCTAGTAAAATTAATGAATGTTAATTGTTGGGAAGGGGGACTGACACTATACTCAAAAATTGATGGAAAATATGGTCCGAGATATGATGGATATACAACATACATATATATGTGACCTTGTCCGAGAAAAGGGACCTAGTGTGTGAAAATGAAGTTTTGAGAAAAACGCATTTAAAAAATAAAATTTTAATGTTTTTCTCATTTTTATCGATTTTGACACACACCCGTTTTTGACACACTAGGTCCCTTTTCTCGGAGAAGGTCACATATAGATAATACTGAAAATGCATATAGACAACGCTGAAACACCAGCAAATAAATTTCAAGTTAAGATAATACAAAAACTTAATTTTAAAAAAAGGTCCTATTTCGGAAGGAAACTGGTCATTGTGGGAAATAGAAGAATTCCGCATGTATCCCACTCTATAGACATGGTTCTCTTGATGGATCTTTAAATAGCAAACTTAGTGGCTTACAATTTAAAGTTCCTTTTTATTTTTTAATAAAAAATTTTATATGAAAACCTTTTATTTTTATCACAGTGCGGAGAGTGCTTGAATTAAACTCGCTCGCAAACGAATTCAATTCGAGCGAGTTTTATTTTTTGTATTGAAAAGAGCTACTCTTGTCTGCACGCGAGTTAAAAAAATTAAACTCGCAAGCGCATTTAATTTTTGAGAATCGAAAATAGAACTCGCGAGAAGAATTCAAATTTTAAGAGTCAAAAATAAAATAAAAAAAAGTTACAAAGAATTATTTGCGAGTTTTATTAATTTTGTTTGCTCAAATTCTGTTTTCTATAGGTCGCAATGTTGAAATTATATTTTATTACTGACAGGTTAGCATTTGCATAACTTTTCATGAAGCAGAAGCCTTAAAACATTTGAAAAATACCTCATAACATGAAAGTAAGAACATATATTTTTATATATGTATATGCATTTGTAAGTACTATACTTTTCAAATTCGCATATAAATATATAACATTTCGAATAAACAAAAAAAATTTTTTTTGTAATAATTACTCGTTTTGCACTCTTTTAAAATTTGTGCTTAATGCTTACGAGTCGAGCACAAAAGGAGTACGAGTCTTATAAACGAGCTCAAAATTAGAACTCGCGAGCACAAATTTTAAAACGAGCGAGTTAATAAAAATTGTTCTCGCGAGCAGAATTTTTCCCTACCCTGCTTTTTATTTGCAAGTTTTCTGGTTAATTTTTAAATTTCACATGTAAATAAAAAACTTCGGATTATTTAATTCGTGTCCGAAATTACACAGAAGAAAAAGTTCGTACAAGTTTGTACAGCAAATAGAAAAAAAATACTCTCTCATTCGCTCTCAAAATTGTTATCTGGAATGCTTTTTGGCAACTTTGTACAACTTCGGACTGTTTCGTTATGCATCTGGAACAGACATATTAAATATATGTACATACATATATTTGCTCGTTTAAATTTAGTTCCATTTTTCTCCAATAATCCTCCATATTTATAAAGAGCGAGGCAAACTCTCATACAATATCTAACAAACATTAACAACCTGTGTTACCAATAGGCACACACACACGACTTCAAAACTTGTTCAAAACTTTTTAAGATTTTTTAAAATTTACACATTTTTATTTGGCCTTTCTGTAATTATAATTTAATAGCTATCTTCATGAGTTTAAATTTTTCTAACCAAAGCTGTCGACATATTGCAGAGAAAAAAGCAATATTAAAAGCTCGTTAAAATAGCTATTCAATTGTTTTTTTTTTTTCAAATTAGAACACATGTATACGGGTTTCTTTCTTTAAATAATTTCTTTAAATTGCTCAAAAGCAGCTTAAAATTTTTGTTACAACAACCGTTTTTAATGAGTGTGGATCTAGTCACAATATCTTAATATAACCAATGTGAAATACTGGACCCTCACTCACTAAAAACAGCAGTATGATGATATTTAATAATTCTTTTGTTTTTCTTTGCTTTTTGCAAGAGATTAGAAATAAAATATAAATATAGAAAACACATTTCAAACGCACTTAAAAAAAAAATTAATATATTAGAATGTAGTTATTAAAATAAACATACAGTGGGCAACAAAACAATTATAAGACTGGGTAAACGCCCAAGTTCGATCGTTATTGGTGAATTTCTTCGCAGCAGTGTTTTTCTGTAATATATACTTCTAATGTCGCTTTTCAGTTTTCATTCTTATGGTAGGTATTAGGGATGCCAATCGGGATCGATTTTTGGAAATCCCGGGATTTTCGGGATCCCGGGATTTTTCGAGATTTCGGGATAGATTTTTTTTCGTAAAATAAACTATTTTTTAAATAAATATTACTTTAATAACAATTTAATGCATTTTAGAAGGTTTTATGTTCATAATTTATCATTCCACAATTGTCTTTAAAGTGAACAATTTTCTAATACGAGTATGAAAATAAAAATCAAAAGAATTTTTCTCATCTATTTTTAAGTTGATTAATCACATTTGATGTTAGAGAATTTATAGTGAAAACAATAACTTAATATATTGTTAATTATGTATATTGTTTTCAATATAAATGTTTTACTATAATCTAAAGTTGACTTACGAAAATTTTTAGATTCACTTTCATTTTTGTTACATACATACATATGTATGTATGTATACCAAGCATTATCTAATTTTGTATCGTTTTCGTTACGACTATGATAACGACAATAAAGCTGATCATGTCGAAAAATTAAAAGAAATGTATACACTATTAAAATAAATACAAGAATTTAATAACTGACCTAAAGCTCGGAAAAATAGTTTAATTTTCACAGAAAAAAAGGTCGAAAAATTAGATAAAAATATTTGATTAGATAAAAATATTTGTATACACTATTCTACTAAAATTCGATTAATTACGTCTAACGATCATATTTTTATAAGCACATATATTAAAAGTTTGCGTGAGCACTTGAACAGTATTTTTGCTATACTGAAAAATTTTTAATTCATACATAGGTTGTTTTCTACAAGTTCAACAGATACGATACATATGTGTATTCATACGTTCGCTTAGAGGAGTATGGTTTATTAGTGTTCTAGCCTTTTCCTCTGCAACTCGAATAAAACTATAATTGAGTCGAACTCATTCAGTCGGTCGTTTTTGACTAAAACTATTTATCAAACCCATGTAATTTAAATGGGTTTGATTTTAGGTTTGTGTCAAAAACTACCTAAACGGTCTAAGTAAAAAAGAAAATAATTTTGAACTGCAATGTGAAAAACATACACACACACTCGAGCAGTTTTTTAGACAAAATACTCCGCATTATTCTATAAATATTTCTCGCTTTTACGTCAACCGGATAACAAAAAGTTTTCACTTGCCTTGTATCCAAGAATATAAAGTGTGAAGAATATAAATGATGATTTATGATTCCAAAGCTAATATGTTTCTTTTGTTTTCAAAATAATTCTAAAATGTACATGTATTGTAGCTCCTTTGATGAAAATTACCGTAAGAAAATAGTTTATTTATTTTGCTCTTATTGTTAATTTATAAGAAATAAGTCACGAATAGTCATTAAATTGTTAAAACTGTACGTATAAAATTGTATGGGACTTTTAAATATTATAAAAAAAATACCATAAAATCAACGAAAATTTTAATTTATTAAGTTTTTTATATAAAAATTGCTAAGAAATCCCGAAAATGAAATCCCGGGATTTTCGGGTTCGGGATTTCCCGTTTGGCATCCCTACTAGGTATACACTTTACATCACGTTTATGCAATCAGGCATGTTTCGCTGGCGCTTGTATAGTGTGTATGTAGTCTTGTTTATGTTTTCATTTCGTGTTGCATTCGACGTTTCAAAAATGTCAAAAATATTTTGACATCAGTTTTTTTAAGAAAATACGTAACACGAGTAAATATAAACAGGCTTTTAAATTAATGATATTAATTGCCAAGCAACCCACCTTGAAGTTTCTATGACTATTATAAGGCAACAGGTAGGCAGGCACTGATTCGGCCAAGATTTTTGTGCGTACAATTTTTTTTCTATATATAGTTTATCATCTCTCTGGGTAAAGAAGGGAAACAACACATAATTTTTGGTTCGCACCAAATGCTTGAACTCATATTATAGGTAAACCCAAAGTTATAATTATTTTACCCACTGTATGCATATTTCAACAACCTTTTAATAATAATTATGAGAAAAATATTTTCATCGTTTTGTTTTGCTTTAAATTTCATAATGGATTTAATATCAAATAATATATTTAGTAAGCACATACATATGTATGTATATATTAAGTACACATACATACATACATACATACATACATATGTATGCATATATGTAAGTATGTACGTAAGTCAATATGAAACCTTATTTTAAATTTTGTTCTTGTTTTTGAGTATATTTGTTTAATTTTTTTTAAATAATTTATTTATTTCCATTTAGCAACAATTATGGCAACAACAACAACTACTATGTGATAAGATTCTTTTTTTTAATATTATTTTTCCCTCTTTTCTCATTTCTACAGCAATAAAAAAATAAATAAATTAAAAAAAAACTAGCACAAACACATTTCTATCAGTTAAAATAATAAAATACAAAGTGACAAAAAAGTATTCAAATGTTTCAAATTATTCATTCTATTTGTATTAATTATTGTTTTAGTATGTACATATCGTTACCTTAATATAGAAAGGCCCTACCTAACTCGTTATTTTTTTGAAATCGAGATGTAATGTATTGAAAAATGCACAAATCTCGATATCAAAGAAATAATAACTTAGGGCCTTTCTATATTAAGGTAACGATATGTATGTTTCCAACTGATAATTTAAATGTACGTGTAAATTTTTTTATTATAAAAAAAAGGAAAATAATGGGTGGGTATTACAAAATACAGAAAATAAAAATACACGAAAGCAAATTTCATTTGTAGAAATAAATAAAAAAAAATTTAAATAATGAGAAAGCGAGACAGACCAGCTGTTTTAAGTAGAGCTATTAAAACATAATTAAAAAAAAGTATTTAAATACAATAGAAAAGGAAATACTATGCATCTGAAAATTTAAAATAATGATAAGTAATTAAGAGGAAATATTAAAAAAAATAATAAGAGAAATTTGTGATGTGAAAATATTCAAAACTTTAACTTGTAGCGTAAAAGCAATTAAATGTTTAAGAGATAAGATCTTAAGTGCACTGAAGACGGTCAAATAAACTAATCAAGCGCTTAGTTGTGTACCAGCAGTAGCGTTTTTTTTTGGCTACACGAACGCGCTGTCGGCAATGGTTGAGGAAAATCAAAAAGTTTTTAATTTTTTATTTGACAACTGATTAGTTGATCGTGTCTGAATCTGATGGACAAAAAAAAAACACCAGTTTATTTGCGACTCTTTTTAAAGTTGGAGAAGTGCGGGAGCAGACAAAAGTTTATATTACATTTTATTGAACATTAACAAAACCAGTGATGATTCTGATACGAGCGCTACAAAGTCAAAATATTAATAAATGGTGACTGACGTATTTATGCGTCTGCACTTAAAGCAATGATGTCAGTTTCATGGCACAATTGTGCAAACTAAAATCACACACATTCTTATTCTCTTCCATTTAGTCGTCGATGAGACAGCGACGAGAACACATGCGTAGCGGGTGTATTAATTCGTTTATAAATACAGTGAAAGAAAAGAAGTGGTATGCGAAATATAATCTATGATCACCAATGCTTTTCGCGATATTTAATGTGTTTGATGCTGTAAAACGTTTAAGGAAAGAAATTAATATGTATTTAAAAGACATTTTGACTTTTTTTGGAGCACTTTCACTATACTGCACTTTCTATTTAAACTTTAAAGACCTGCAGCAAATTTTTTTGATTAAGTTTTTTTTCTTATTTTTCACATTACTATCTGATAAGCTATTTAAAAATTCTCTTTTTGAGATTTTTCAGAGTTTCCTATGAAAAGTTCAGAGCCCGATAACTTGAAAAATATGAATCGCCGCCAACTTTTTTATTTAATTTTTTCATCTTATTTTTTAATTTTCTAGCACATAGGCTCCTTTTTATTTATTTTTAGCTGCTTTACTAAACTGCATTTGTTCCAAATATTTATTTTTTCCTATGTACTTCAGAGACGAATGAGACAACTTTTCTCACACATACAACTATAGTTTTATTTTTGACACCACTGACTTAAAGCCACAAATATACGACACTCACACATACATGTGCATTGATTGGTGTGTTTATTTGATCGTCTCCATAGCTTTTTAGGCTTAACCTTCATTCGCTGGTCTAGTGCGTATATAAACATGTTTGTGCTTTTCAAATTGACTTTTTTCTTTCAAATCATTTATGTATGTGATTAGTCCAATTTTCATTGATCAGCAGAGGTTAACTCTCCAACGGACTGTCATACTGGGGTATTTTTTTTTTTAACCATTTATGATCAATATACACTGACAAATCATCATGAATAGATTGATGCTTGAGCAACGCTAACAAATTATCCAGCTTTATTTTGAAACTCAGGTATCAATTGGCGCAACTTTTATACGACGTTTTATCGTAAAATTTGTGTTCAGCGATGAGGCTAATTTTTGGCTAAACGGTTTTGTTAAAGTGGTTTCACATGGCATATGTTTAATTTACATCTGACTAGTTAGCTATACAACGCTTATCGTTACCTGAATATAGAAAGGCCCTAATTCATTATTTTTTTTGAAACGAGATTTTTGCATTTTTCGATACATTAGATCAGCTACGTCCAGCTTTGAAAGCCCTTAAATTTACTATTGTTTCTTTTCTGCATTAGATGATATTCTATCCAAGTATACAAAAAATATAGTGATTTAGGCATTTTCTATACTAAGGTAACAATATAAAGCTTTGCATGTCTTTCAAAAGCATAGATTTATAAGCAGCTTATAATTTTTGCTTTTGATCGCACATGTTTCTATTTAATCCTGACATAATCTCTTTTTTTATATTTTTGCCACCACACACTGTGTCAGCATAACAGCTGATGTGAGATGCTTTGACGTCCAGAACAGACGCGGTACGGTGGCCATGTGACCAAAATCATTTGTTAATTCCATTTTTGGATTAAAATTAATTAAAATTTTGTGTTATTTTAAAAAAAATGTAAAGTTTTATTAAGTCAAACCAACTTAACTAACTATTTTGATGGTGTTTGCATAGAAAATAATTCCATAAATTTCAAATGCATTCCAAGCAAATAATAACTTGGCATATAATAACTTGAATCAATACTATTCACATATTCCATTTACAATAAAAAAGATAAGTATATAAAGCAGAAATCTACATCAACTGACAACACACACAGTGGACCAAATACAAAGAACGCTGATGATGAAGCTGCAGTGGCTTTCGGAAACAGCTCGATGTTCGGTTCTACAAGTGTTTCTAAAACAAAGCGATACGAACTTTGACTAATAAAATCATAAATATAGAAACAAATGAAGTTCGACCAACAATAATAAAACCAAAAAAATTACTTAAAAAAAAAAAAAAAATTGTCTTAAGAACAAAAAAGATTATTATTATTATTTATTAACTGACATGTGCATAATTATTAAGAACAAAACGACAATGACATGACTGTTCTAAATTGCAGATGGCAAGCTTGAGCTTTCATTACAAAAAAAGCTTTCAGAAAATTGTAATACGATGAATGAAAACTGAGTATATAAAGCTGAAACAGCTAGTTGTTCCGTTCTGCTAGTGTTTGTCGGAATATTTACAATCAATTCTAGTGTTATTGGTTCCTTAAATATTATTATTATATTAAACTCAATTAATGTTAGATTTATTAAAAATTGCTTTACAAAATTAATTTAACTTTAATGTTCTGCTCAAAAATTGGACCTTACAGCTTTTCAAACGAATGGACTAACCCTGGTTTATTACAATAATAATAATAAAGTAGTCAAATAATGCTAAAACAAAATAAAATTTTTACTTTAAAAGTCACTAAATAAAATGTATTTCAGATTAATTAAAAATTTTGTTCTAGAAACTATTCTATTAAGATCGAAAACTAAAATTCAAAAGTCCTAATCGAATAATCAAACAAACCAGACCAAGTTCAATAAACTCCATAGAAATTATATTATATGTATGTATATAACAAAATACATCTCTCATGACAAATATTTGTTAATCAAATAACACGAGGTGATACTTCTGTATTAAAAAAAAGCAATAAAGTGAAAAAATTCAATTGGTGAAAAAATTGCATATTTAACAAAAAAAAAAAAAAACATTTTATGAATATTAAAATAGAACAACAACAAATAACTGCCAGTATTAATAAAAAGAGGAAGAAGTTTTTTTTTTATTCAACATGAACAATTTTTTTTTTAAATTTATTGCTGTTTTCAATATAATCCAGCGAACGAATAGTCTCTTTTGTTTTATAAGAACAGGCAGTTAAGTTAACAATATATGAGTGGCAATAGGGGAAAAAAGCTTAAGTCTACTTTAACAGTTTTTCAGTAGAGCACTTTTAAATTTTAATTGATTTTTTTTTAAATAGTATACCTATTTCAGTAAATTATGTTATTTTCTTGCGGGCTCAAAATAATTGAGGGATTTTAAATATAAATTTAGAAAGTAAAGTTTTTTTTTTTTTTTAAAGAGAAGTAACACTCAGGCAATTAATGCCTACTACTATTACTAGGTGTTACGTTCTTTAGGAAAGGGATAGTGAGAGAGAAGACAGGTGGTGAAGGAAGAGATAGAGGAAAGCTTCATTCTTTTACAACTCTGCTTTTTCGCACGTTTTTAATAATGCAGTGTTGCAGCGCCTCTCTGATGTTAAATGCGGCGTATTAATTTTTTTAAGCTGTGTCTTGTAGCCATTTTATTGATTATTTTACTTCGCCAATGATTTTGCTACACAACGAAGGAGGGCGCTCTGATGTTACATTAGGATTAGTATCTGCTGAAGTCGGTATAGTTCAGTGACCAGTGACTATGCCTTCATCACTTGAACTTTCCTACAACAACTGACACAAAGGGACACTAATGCACATCAGAAAAATGCGTGGTGTTGTTATTTAATGACTGTCGGATACAGGCATTGAACCCAGGACCTTCGGTTTTGTAGTCAACGTGCTAACTACTTCAGCCAACGCCACCCTCAAGTTATTATTCCAAAAGAAATTGCATATTTTAATTAAATAAGGAAAAAGTAATTTTGCTGTAACTTTCCTTAAAAATTACAAAAGTAAACTGCAAAATTGCACAGGGCTAATTTTAAATTAGAGAATTATGATGGCGCTGTTATGTCGATATTAGCTTAAGTCGACTTAAGCAATTTTTCCTTTTTGCGAGAGATACTTAAGAGCAACAATCTTGGAAGAATTTGACTTTAAAGCAAATCTAAGGAATTTCATATCAATTTTAATAATATCAAGACCTGCGCACAAAGCGTATGCAATTAGCGTATCTTAACAAAAGTGCAGTTGATGATACTGCAGTAAAAGTTGTTTTTTCTGAACTCCTGGTGAATACTGGTGCAGCAATTTGTGCAAATATTTTTGCTTATTTGTTTAATGCCTTCTTTATCTGTTTTGATTATTTTTTTATGACTTATTCATATACAAACACACATCGTGCCATAACTGGTAAAGCGACATAATTTTCGAACTTGATAATAATAATTTTTTTGAATTTCATTATTTGCTATCGCAAATAATTGATTTTCTTCAAAAAACACCAGGTCCAAAAAATGTGTCTGTTAAGGTTTTTTTTTTGGCGGTTATTGTAACATATGCATAACTCAAAAAATTTAGTTTTACAGAATAAAAGTTTAAAGTTTTTAAATTACATTGTATAACTCAATGAAAATATAAAACTATGTATTTTCTTTACCCAAAAGATGCGTGGGCCGAACTTTTATATTAACTTTTTACACAACATTTAAATATGATATAACGACTTTTTCTGAATTATTGACTACAAGAACGAATTTTTTGAGATATGACTATGTTACAATAATGAAGGGATATGTATATAGGTACGTATATAAAATATAAGACATATAAGAAAATAATGTCAATAAAGCTTCATATTATGAGAAATAAATATACTTAACTATGTATGTAATTAAAAATTTTTCATCATGAAGATGATTAGGTTCAGTGGAATTAGTTTTTTTTTTGAAGAGAAAGAATCTAGGGACAAAGCAAATCCTTTAGAATTGCTTAAAATAATTTTTAACTAAAAACTTTTTTTTTTAGCTGTAAAGCATATTTTCGCCTACTCAAGGGAGGAGTGGGTACTTTATTTAATTTAATTAATTTTTTACAAATGATGTAGCTACTAAATATTTGTGGTTGTCAAATTATGTATGTGATTTTATTTGGCCGTACTTGATATCCTTTTTGGAAAGTGGCAACGCAACTAAAATTCGGTTGCCATCCATAATCGAGTCATAAGTTACAGTGCAGTTTGAAAAATTATAAAGCCACATATGTATATTTCGACAATGTGCCAAACTGATATAAAACATTAAAATTTATTGAGAATTAACACTACACACTGCATGTTACTGGTTTCAGCCTACTTTTCGAAAATCGAGTTTTCATCAGGAAAATACTTTCGAGTTTGTATGTTAATTAAATGCAAATTCGAAACGTTTCGCATTACAGAGTAGACTCCCCAATCTTCAAGTTTTGAAATTTGGAAATTTATTTTGAATAATTTTACGATGATATCGGTATGGAAATACATATCGCTCATTTACTCAAAGAACGTCATAACTCAAAAAAAGCCAGTTTGTCAGAAAACGCGTTTTAAGTTTTAAATTTACACACAACTTAATGGAAAATTAAATTTTTATTTTTCTCAACTGAAACAAATGGCTTGCCAACAGTGTTGTTTAGCGTTTGTTTTGGAATATTTCGCTGTAGCAAAGCATTCGAAAAATCTGTCAAGTCTTGAAAGGTCTTATAAATGGTCTTATGCAGGACTTTAATATGTATGTATGTACATTAGAGTGGCCGTTAATTGTATGGATAATTTTTATTGTTGATTTCTTGTACTCTCACCCCCAAAATCAGTTCAATTTTATGTAAAAAAAATTCAAAAAAATTTCATAGCGATAAGTTATGTTTTATGGGGTGCGCCCGGCCCTAAAAGTTAGCCCTCTAGCCCATATATTCAAAGTAAATTTTTTTTGGTTCAGTTTTTTTATTACTATACCTAATATATGTATGAAATAATTTAATATACATACATATATAAACTCTTATTGTAAACGCTTAGTAAAATAATTTCCATATATATGCAATTTTGGTATATATAATTTTTGGTATTTTGTTGGTTATTTTCTTCATTATTTCCTAAAATATTAATTTTACTTAAAAAATTTTTTTGAGTCTAATGTTGTAGACTAGAAGAGCTAAATTATCGCCATACATCATATTCTCGTAAAATGTTTTTTTTTTAAAGATAGTCATATGCACACAGATTACATTGAAAATAGGCTTAAAGGCCAACTTTGAGCGGCGGGCGCACCCCCTAAAAAACAATTTATCGCTATGAAATGTTTTTGTATTTTTTTTTAGATAAAACTGAACTGATTTGGTGGTTCAGAGTAAAAGAAATAAAAAAAATAAATAAATAACGGCTGCTCTAATGTACATGTGTGTATGAATATATCTAAACCTTTCATATCTTAAGACTGGTTTTAATCATGAAACCAAATTTATGACATTCTACAGACATAGATTTCGTGATATAATGAATTTTGGGAAATTTCGGAAATAAAGTATTCGAAAAACAGTTTTTTTTAAATAAATTTTAAGTAAAAAATTTAGTGAGCCCTTAAAGTAAAAAACAACATTTACGAATTCTGCAAATTTGATTAAAATCGCTTGATTCATTCGAGAGAAGTGGTTAAGGAAAAATTTCGAAAAAAGTACTTTAAATTAAATTGTTTCTCGTACAGCTGTTTTCAAATCGATTAAAGATTCATTTAGATTTTTGTACTTGAGAAACTGTGCCGAATACATCAAATTTGATCATAATAAATCGGTTAAATTGTTCGAGAGATGATATCGATTTTTTTATTTTTGATTTTTTTATTATCTACGCAAATTCCAATCTTTTGTTATGACCAGAGACAATGTCTTCATGCATTTAAAAAAGGTATTTTAGGCGCCTAAAATATGACATTGAAAACTCAAAATATGCACTAAAATCAATCAAATATGCACATATTTTAAAAATTTTTTGTTCAGAAGAAAAGTTTAAAATTTACATACAACTAATTAAAGATATAAAAATATTTTATTTTCAGGTCTTAAACCAAAAAAAAAAGCAATTTTGACTTCTGCAAATTTGATTAAAATCGCTTGATTCGTTCGAGAGAAGTCTTTGATTTATTGTGATATGAACTCGTATCCCCGAAAGTACTTTTCAAATCTATTAAAGATTCATTTACATTTTTGGATAGAGTACCGCCAATTACCCATCAAAATAAATCGGTTAAATTGTACGAGAGATATCGTTGTACTTTTATGATCCATGGAGCTTGGAATGAGCGGGAAATGCCATTCTTCTGCTGATGAGTCTTGAAAAGACTCATTCTATATACATACCTACATAATTAAAATTATTATACAATTTAAGTTGTTATTAGAAATTTATTCGAAATGGGGTGACACTTTTTCCTCTTTGTTGGTGTTTTTTGGGGGACGAACGTGACATTAAGTATAAGTGAATGTAAACTCAAAAACTCACAGATATTAGAACTCCGCTCTCCTTCTTTGTGTTAATGAATTTGCAAATTACAAAAAAAAAACAATATTATTTTAATTAATTTTAATTATTATTGTTCGAACTTCTTTTGTTTCTATATTTATGATTTGAACAGGCTAAAGTTCGTATCGCTTTGTAAGCCAAATTACATGTGATAATTATTAATGAACAAATAACACCAAAGTTTGTTGTAAATATTCTGGCTAACACACAGTTGAACGGAACAACTAGCTGTTTTCGTAGACCACTAAACCTTCATCATCAGCGTTCTTTTGTGTTTGGTCCACTGTGTGTGGTCGCAAAAATGCTCAGCAAAATCAATTTTTAAAGTTATATATTTCGGTAAAAAAAAATTTAAAAAATTAAACACGTTTTTACATTTATAAAGTAAGACCTTTCAGCTTTATTGTTAAAAACAATTTTTGAGAAAAAAAATTTTTTTTTTCTGGAATTACCCATATGTTTGTATATTTTTATAGATATGTATGTATGTACATATGTGATTTTTTATCTCATTCCGCAAGCCAGGAGTTTGCTTTATTTTACTGTACCTAAATTATCGCAAACATAAAAAAGCTTTGGCATTGTCATATACTGTAGCTTCATATGTTCAGATTATGTAGGTATGTATTTGCATACATATATGTACATATATATATACATATATATATATATATATACACCACATATGTATGTATGTATGTTTTACATGATCCGTTTGAGCTTACATGCAATGTTTGTACATATGCATGTATTTATGTATGTATGTATATACATATGTACATACATTTGTAATTTTTTTTTTACTTTTTTTACATTATTCCTATTTCACAAAACAAACGATGAAAATTTCTTCATAATTAATTAACACATAATTAAAATAAATAAAATAAACACTTCACAATTATAATGATGTAAAATTAAATAATAAAAAAAAAATTAAAATTCATTAAAAATGCGGCTTAAAATACACAAAAAATCATAACCAGGGTTACCAATTGCACTTTCTTCTTGGAGATTCAGCAAAAACTACATTTTGCAAAACAGCTCACTTGATGAACTCTCTGCGAGAGAATGGGGAGCGAAGAATTAATAATGGAAAACAACGCCAACTTTTTTTGGGGAGCACAGTGACAACAATAAATTTACATGCATATACATACATATAAGTGTGTGTGTGTATTAGTAACAAGAAAAAGTCTCCAAATTACATACAAAAAAAGATCGCACCATAGTTATTCTTTTCATACGTGTATTGCATGTATGCCTGTGTGTAATTTTTTTGTTGTTCGTTCGCTTTGTATATTCCAGTATACTTTTTGTTGTTATTTTTTAATTTGCTTTTTAACAAAAAAAAAAAAAACGGCGTTATCTTACGAATTTGTGTTTGCTTTAATTAAATTTTGATTATCGGCGGATTTTTACACTCATTTTTTTATATATAAATTGTTAATTTTACAGCTCAAGCATTTTTTCTTTCTTTTTAAATTAGTTTAATTATTTAGGCATACATAGGGATGTATGTACGTATGTATGTATATAATTATGTATGTATGGCATTGTTCATCAAAAGGCCGCCCGTGGGCACTTTGTTATGCTCTTTTTTACACGTACATTCGCACAAGCATGCAATTTGCTCTCTTTTACATTACATATGTATGTATGTGTTTGCTTATCATTGATGTATGCATATTTTTTTCTTATTTCTTAAGTTATGGTTTGACAAAACAACCATCTGACTACATTTGGCCAATATTTATTCAAACTTAAATAATATCGTCGGTTTAGAGTGTAAACCTTCTAAGTCCACTTTTTTAATAAGACATAGATGCAATTTTAATGCCGTTCATCGACTGGCTAAAATATTTACTCTAATTCAAAATTTTACTTGTCGAAAAAGCTAATTTGTTGGGCTATTTATCGCTCATTGTTACAGATATCTCACAAACCTCTAAGGGCCAATTTCACCAATTGATTTAAATACCTATCAATTCATAAAATAAAAAGTAATTTTTCCATACAAATATTAATCAAAATCGAAATTTAAATATGAATTGCTATTTAAATAGAGTTGCTGAAATTGGCCCTAAATCTCTAACAAAAAAACTATTAATTAAATGCAAGTATTAATATTATTTCAGCTTAATAACTTTGGTATAATATATTGTTTCAAACTATAAAATCTGTTCTCAAAAAAAATATTTTGTCTGCTGTAGCCAGCGTTACCATTTGTCAAGTTTTCCCTTTTTTTGGAAGTTTTTTGAGATGCCAAACAGTTTTTTGAATATATAAAGTTTTTTCAAGTTTTTTTTATAAATATGTCCATAATTGAGCTTTTGCAGTATATTGATTGAAAATATTAAGTAATGTTTGTATGCAATAAAACGATCTTATATTTTCTCACTCCCTTATTACTGCAACAGTGTCTAAAGGCTCAGTTAGCCTAACCATTTTCATTATTTTTCACATAACAATATCGATCAGCTGTTTTCTTTTAAAATTTTGGTACTTTTGTAGAAAAAAAGTTTTTGTTTTGGAAAAAAAGTTTTTGTTTTGGAAAAAAAGTTTTTTTTCAGGCAACGCTGGCTGTATCAGCAGAACAGATTTAAAGTAACCCTAAGCTTTCATTAAACCAATGTTGCCGTAGTGCAATTTTTTAAAAAGTTATATTATTAAGCGCGTTTTAATTCAATAAATTTTGTGAATTCCAAGTTAATTATTGTTTTTCTTGCTAAAATATTGTGAGTGAAATTATATTTAATTTGAAGCTCTTATCGCCAACATATTTGAGGTTCTTCACATTTTCTGCTTTACCCAATTTTCGCAAACAAAAAAACGAACTTTCAAAAAAATCCTAGAAGAAATTTTTTGTACTTATGCTAGGAGTTCTTCAAATCTTGAGCCATAAAGGATTAAGTTATACATACATATGTATGTATATAGAAAATGTTAACAGTTTTTTGGCTCTCCTGTACAATTTGGTTCAAAGGACTAAAGATGTTTGCACTCCAAGCCGATGATATATGATATGTGCAGTTATAATACAGTATTTCGTGGTTAGGCTTAGTTCACTGTCTGACCATATCTTTAAGGTTTTAACAAATTACATAGCAAAATACATGTGTACATACATGCATACATATCGTTACCTTAATATGGAAAGGCCCTAAATCATTTCTTTTTTGTTATAACCAGTTGTTTGTATATTTTGATACATTATATCAAAAAAATTTAAAAAATCTCGATTTCAAAAAAATAATGAGGCAGGGCCTTTCTGTATTAAGGTAACGATATGTATGTAGCTTGTGCCTGCCCTTATTAATTATCTCATTTGTAGGAATTTGAACTAAAGTTCTCAAAAACTGTTTATTATAATGGCGTTTTCCTCCCCACATAGGCTTTTTTTCTGAAAAATTATCATAATTAAAGTTTTTTCTTCTTTCATTATATGAGTTTCGTTAGGTTTTTTTTTTTGTATCTGCTAAAAAGCACGAATTGAAAACATCTTTTTTTTAATTGTTGTTGTAGATATACATACATATGTATACCCTATACATATATTTTTTTATATTTTATTTTTATAAATAATAGGTACATATTAAATTTCAACGCATACATTAACAAAAGGCGGCAAATTGTATATTTTGTATGTGTTTTCAAAGAATTTTATTGGGATGTTTTTGCGCTGGCAACAAACCGAGCAAGCCGGAGTATAATAATTTTTTTTTCGCACATTTCAGAAAAGCGTGTTCTTTATATTTAACTGACAATTGTAATTTGAATTTATTGTATCTTTTGTTCTATAAATTTAAGAATTGATATAGAAAAGGACTTTTAAACGATCTTATCAAAGAACTGTCTGGTTTTTAAGCAAAGTTCGGAAACACATTTTATTTGACTTGAAAAGAGTTTGTGCATTAATTTCCCGTTTTTTTTCATTTTACAATATACGTACATATGGGTACATATTTTTTTTCTCAAACTAAATTTTGTTGGTTTATTTTAGTTTTCATTTTAAACTTTTGAAAAAAACCGCCGTCAATTTGAAACGATCGTTGTTTACCTTAACGTTACTCTTATAAGACTAAACCTTAGTTTTCAAAACGATGTAGCAACAAAGCGAGCGATTAGAGCATTTTAATGATGGTTTGAGAGTACATATATTGAGTGTTTTTGTGAGTGTATGGCAACCCATGATGGTTGCTATTTTCCCCGGTTGCTTTTACTCTAATCATACAACAGCAACAACACACAATTACTATTAATTTCAAATATCAGAACAAAAGACAGCAAGCAAGTACTAAAAAGAAAAAATCAACCACTACTTAGAAAACCTCTTGTACACTTACATACTCGTACATATTCCAAGCAATCGCTATTGCTTAAAAGATCGAGGAGCAGCGTAAAAGCCGGCAAGCAAATGTAGAGGTTTTTGTAAAATATATAACGGTTTTTATGGGAGTTGTATGTATGTAAGTACAAATGAATACAATAGATTTATGTACATTAGGGCCATAACCAAATTTTAACTCTAGCACCACGCGATGACGAATGTCGTGTTATTTAAAAAAATAATAAAATTTGGGGTATTTTGGAATATTAACCTCATCACGAAAAGGGATCTTTTTTTAATTTCTTAAAAGAAAAGTACTTTAGTTAATTTTAATTATTATTCCAACTCCATGTGTTTCTATATTTATAATTTGAACGGGCTAAGAAAAATACTTTAATTTGAATTAAAAAAATTAAGGGCCTTTTTATAAAAAAAAATATTTTGGTATTAAAAAAAGGTTTCTTAAAAAAATTTCCTTAGAAAATGTAATAGTATTTTTTAAATTATGTACATATGGAAAGGTATTTTTTATATAGATGTATGCAACTCTAAGTTGGCAACACTTTTTTAACTTGCGGCCATTTTGTCAGCTGTCAAGTGATGTATGTTTAGTTTGGTTTGGCACATTAATAGACTGACGTCTGAACACCGCTTCCAAATTTTGCAAATTCATTTTGAAAATCATGTCCATTTTACGGTCAACATAATCGTCTATCAGACACTATGGAACTTTTTTGCACCACGTTTACTCTAAATGATAATACGCATCCACAGAGAGTATAGAAGAAGTCACTGCTGCTATAGAGCTTAGCGTAGATGAAGACCCGAATCAGGCTATGGAGCCATGATTACTGACTTTTTTCGTTCATCAATTGAACAACCATAATTTGCAAGAGCTGTGGTGTCAACAAGACGGCGGAACATGTCGCACAGCTCGTGCCACAATTGATTTACTGAAGGAACCGCATAGTTTCACATTTCTCACCCGTGAATTGACCTCCAATATCGTGGGATTGAACACCGATAGACTATTTTCTGTGGGGATATGTGATAATCATGAAACGATTGACCACTTGAAGGACAACATTTGGCGCGTTATTGCCGTCCATTGCGGTCACATGCCAGAAGTTATATTTAAATTATAATTTCAGAAGATTATCTTTCGAATTAAAAAAAAAATTCACCTTTGTTTTATTCCATTTCAAAGATGTATACTTCTATAAAAAAACACACTTTATACATATGTACATATGTATATATGTACTAGTGATGTAACGAATGCCAATTTTTGATATTCGCGAATGCGAACACGAATATTTGAAACGATACATTATATGTGAAATTAATATAAATTAAATTGGGGTTATATTTACGCCTGCAATATGAAATATTAACAAATTGTTATGAAAAAGGACTTCATACTCCTGTTGGCGTACTTTCAAGTTAATAAAAACTACCCATACTATCATTAAATAGTATTTGAAAATGATACAAAGTACAAATTTCTATAAAAAATTTAATGGATTTGTACAAACTAATACTTTTAGCCATTTATTTAAATTTCGTTTAGGATTTATGTATTTATTTATTTAATTTGTTTGGTAAAATATGCGTATTCGTATTCGTCTGAAAATGGTCCAAAAATATCTGGCCGTGATATTAGATTCAAAACTGTTATAGAGAAAGCATTTCGGGGAGACCATAGACAAAGGCAAGAAAAAAACCCTGATAGTTTGTATATATAAGCGGGAAAAATATATAGTTGCGCTCCTAAGACCTTAAGATGAATATGTACCATGATAGTAAGACTTTTGATCATTTATGTTGCCGTGGCTTGGCCTATAAGGACGTTTCATACGACGGCTTTGTAAGTTCTGATAGATCTCACACCTCTGACGATTGTTATAGCGACTGCTGCCAAGCAACAAGTCATGAACATCCCGGGACGAATCAAGGACAGGAACTGCCTAATTAACCAATAAAAGCAATAATTCCTGGCAAACACTGATCATTTTAGAACTCCTACCATATCTTTTTATCAGAAGTTTATGCCATTGAGATATGCGCACAATTTTATTCTAACAGGGGCTACCGAGGGGGAGAAATAATGATCGGCTGCCAGTCGCATAAGTGGCACCATAGTGCGGAACTTTAAAGAACTTAGTTCATATGAGTATATCTAGAAGTGAACTCCACATTAAGCTTAATCAGCTAACCAGAATGAATATGGTTATACTCAGCTAAATTCCCAGACACGTTGGAGTTGAAGAAAAGGAAAATGCAAACACAATAGCCACAAGGAAAAGTAGCACAGCCATTGTCGGACCCACAATCATTTTTTTTTGGTCTTAGATCGGATAAAATCCGAGAAGATATACTGTATCAATGGGCATCAGGAGAGAAAACCTCTGGTTCAATATCCCTGAATCCAGGTACAGAAAGCTTATGATTATAACGTACGTATAACAAAAAATTGTTTCAATGCTCTTAAGTAAAAGTAACCTAAGAATGCTCACAAGATTTCGCAGAGACTGAGAAATCATATAAACGGGTAGTGGGAGTTACAGCCTGTGCTGGTGGGTGTGTGTTTATTATGATGAAACTTTAGAGCATTTCTGAGGTACTGTGAAGCTCTGGTACCTTTTAAACGATACAATAGATCTTTTCGGTTGCAGGGTCATCTGCCTCCAGTATAATTAACAATTCATTCATTCATTCAAATAAAAAGAACTATGCACCAACATTCCGCCGAATCCTGAAAAATCACTCTAAGAAATAAGATAGGCACCATTTCCATATTAAGCCTAGTACTCTGTTTCAATTTGAGAAAAATGTTGAGCAACATTGATTAATTCATACGAAAAATTTGTCATGTATCTAAACAATATTAACTAGCCCTTGAAACTATGCTACGATTTCTTATGTTTTTAAAAGCACCCCATGTGTTTGTTGTAAATTCCATTCGAACAAGTGCAAATCACATTACTTCACATGAAAATTTAAAATGTTGAAGATACATTTCGTATTTTTTCCCCACGATAAACAGAGTACTATTTCTGCAATATTTTTTCATGAACAATTCGTGCCAATTTTTTTTATATGTATAGTGACAGCATTTCACGTGAAATGTTTAACCAGGCTATAAGGTGTCAGTAAGAAGTGTAAATATTTATACAATTATTATTCTATATGAAAAGTAGCTTGAATTCCTATAAAATGTGACAATTTCCTTAGCATAAAATTGCATGCCGACTAGTTATAGGGTCATCTTTTGCCGAACTTAGGAGTATGAGTGCCGACCACTGCCAGAAGTGATGAATTTTAGAATACATATATGAAAATTTCTTACATTTATATTTTTTTTTGGTTTTGATTTTGATAAGGTTTTTAAACATATTTCTATAATGTTCAATAAAACTATTTCTTTAAGCTTTAGGTCCGTAAATTTTATATATTTTTCTTATATATTTTTATTTTTGATCGATATTTCGTAAACCTTTGGTTTACTTCTTCAGGATATAGTAAATTGTATTTTGATTTTTCTGTTTTTTTGTTTTTTCTTTTTCCTTTTTTTCCAAATCAAAATACAATTTACTATATCCTGAAGAAGTAAACCAAAGGTTTACGAAATATCGATCAAAAATAAAAATATATAAGAAAAATATATAAAATTTACGGACCTAAAGCTTAAAGAAATAGTTTTATTGAACATATATAAAAGGTCGAAAAATTAGATAAACAATATTTCTATAATTTCTTTTTTACGAGATGGTATCCAGCTGTATCTATGTATAGAAAATGTGAAAATAAGCGAAAAGCAAAGAATAGTCCAACCGATAGCGAATATCGTTAAAATATGTTGCTGAATAACAAATAAATTTTCGTTATACCTATGTATTTGTAATAGCGATACAATTATCGTCATAAAAGTTACTTAATCCAGGTACAGATGACTTCCATAAAATTTATATGATGTGGTAAGCATTTGCCACTACAAAAAACAATTAGCCGGCTGCAATTTTGAGCCGAGGCTAGCCGCATGCAACGGTGGCGGCTTGAAAATACGTTGAAAGTCTGCGGCGGCTCCTGAGCCGGCTGGGAGCCGATCAGCTTGTTTCTCTGATCAGAAATGGATGCAATTTTTCCCTGTCAGTTTTCATTTCCTAAAATTCATTGAAAAACGATTTCCAAAATATGACAAAAAAAAAAAAAAAAAGAACTCCATTTCAAACATAAACATTTAGCATCACTTTTTAAAAAGTAATCGTTTTTAACACACACAAGCTACGTAACAACGTCCACCACACATAGATACATTAACTACATGTGTGTGTGTGTGAAATGTTTCAACTCTCGTTCGTTTGCACGTACTTGTAAATACATTTGCTCAATCAAACACACAAGCATACATACATATATATGTATGTATGTAAATATGAAAACACAAACGGTAAAAAACAATCGATCTTTTTTCTTATTCGTGCATCTGTATTCATGTTTTATTTTTCTTCTCCATATTTCGTTTTTATTTTCCTTTTTTCTTTTCTTTTCTTACTTTTTTCATATTGCTTTTACGACTCTACTGTCAGTCAGTAAACCTAATGACGATTTTTATGGGATGTAGTAGTTGCATTTTGAGTTTGATGTTACCTTGTGATGATCATTAAAGGTGATGTTATTGTTGCAATGATGGTAAGACGTACCATACGTACTAAAGTTCAGATCGGTACAAACACGACGACCCCATGATGCAGTTTTTAATTTTTTGTTTTACATACTTTTTAACTTTTTTTTCAAGGCAAAAAAAAAATTAAATAAATCAACAATAAGAACAACAAGTGATCGTCATCATTATTATCATCATTAATAAACACTCACCCATTTACTCGGATTGCAGTTTGCATATAATACTACTTTCAAATCTCTCCCAACTTACTTACATAAGTGCGAGTATTATTCTATTCTACATAAATTAATCACTTGAAAGTATCTAATGAGTATTATGTGCATACATACCCAGTTAGCCTTTTCAATCTCAGAAGAGTCTTTTGTGAATCGTATGCAGAGCCTTTTTAATAGTAGGCGAGCGCATATTTTTATTCGTGGAAGATATTTACATGTAGACGATTTATATATAAGAGCCATGGAAGGCTCTTTCATTATTGGTAGATGCAATAACTTAGAGATTAATTTAGAGATTATCTTACAAATCTTTAGTGAAGATCATAAAGCATCACATTAGGCCCCTTGATAACGATTTGAGGAATCGCACAGTACTCAGTAGGCGAGTTAAATACGAAAAACACATATTAAATTTTTTAATACTTATTCATAAAAAAGCTGCTCATTTATTAGTTAGAGTTCTTTCTTTCTTTGTCTTGCACAAAATGGTGCTGCAGCCATCTGTTAGCAACAGAGCCTAAAGCTGGGTCCAACTCGTTCATTCGTTCATTTTAGATACAAACCTATGATCAAACCCATTTAAATTACATCATTCATTCGTTCATTTTAGGCACAAACCTATGATCAAACCCATTTAAATCATGTGATTTAAATGAACGAATGAACGAGTTGGACGCAGCTCTAACAGAATCATCACAATCCAAAACTTTGAATGACAGAGATGTATGAAAAATTCAATTAACTAAAGGAATTATATCGCACACTAAATCATAAACAGTCACAACTCATAATGATCAAAGTGATTTTGTTTTTTTAGTTAGTTGAACAAATCTATAACGACGGGAATAAATTATTTTACAATATAGAGCTGAGTAGACTTGGGTCGAACTCATTCAGTCGGTCGTTTTTGACACAAACCTCTGATCAAACATATTAAAATTACATGGGTTTGATCATTGGTTTGTGTCAAAAACGACCGACTGAATGAGTTCGACCCAAGTCTAGAGCTGGGTCCAACTCGTTTAGACGTTCATTTTAGACACAAACCGATGATCAAACTCATTTAAATGACATGGGTTCGATCATAGGTTCGTGTCTAAAATGAATGATTGAACGAGTTGGACCCAGTTCTATTACAATACAATCTTTTTGAAGAATATAAAATACCGTTATGCTTCTTCTTATGTTACATACTTGAGTCATTTGTACAGTATCTACAGTTGTTTGCAACTACTCAGCATTTGAAATTTTCTCAGTTGTGACTGTTAATGATTTAGTGTGCGTTATTATTTTAAAAGTTGTTTATGTACCTCCAATTATTTGATTAATATTTGATGTAAAGTACCAAACACATTCATATCGTCGACTTAGAGTGTAAACTTGCTAAATGCAATTTTTATAAAATATTATTTATTTGTATTAAAGAGACGCCTCATCGACTTGCTAAAATATTTATTTTAATTTGAAGCTCTATATGTCGAAGAAACTTATTATATTAGGCTAATTTCTTAAGCTTTGTATAGAAACGGTTAGGTTAACAGTATTTTTTCTCTCCTGTAAAATTTGCTGGAAGTGAGTTAGCAGGTTTACACTCTAAGCCGACGATATGAAAAAAAAAAGATTTTTATTCCAAGAAATGAAGAAATTATATCAATATGTTTACAACAGTAAACACGAAAATAAAAAAGAACAAACATATTATAGCTCACCAAGAATTTCGTATAGGAGTTGTATATTAAACACCATCGCCTATTAAACAGCTCTTGGCTAGTTGGGTACATACACATAGGGGGCTCCAATAAGACGTTTTAATTTGAATAATCCTCGTGCTGTCAGGACTTCAAGCAGTAACTACTTGACAGATGACAAGCAAGAAATATGCTATTTATACAAATGGAGCGATATACGCTTCAACAACTCAGTGAAATTGTTAAAATTCACTAAAAAAATGGTGAAAATGTCGCGGCCACAATTGCAAAACTAAAGAATTTTTGGGTCGCCGTGAATCTGCTTCTCGGTCAGCAATTGCAAAACTGACGGCAAAATTTGAGCTGTTCGGGCAAGTTAGTGATGGGATGAATCGAACTCGTTCGTGCATGTCGCTCAATAACAACTGAGAAAATTGCTGTTGTATCTCCTCATACTGTTGAGGAAAACCGATCTATCTTTGGAACTGGCCATTCCATCAACGACATTACTTACACCTTATTTTGCAAAAAAAAAATTTTTCTTAAAGTCTAGTACTCACTGTTCAAAGTTGTGAAAAATGTTGAGCAACATTAATTATTTCCTGCAAAGAACAAACAACTTAAATATCCCCTGAAACTATGCTACAATTTCTTACGGTTGCAAAAACAGCCCCTGTGTTTGTTGTAAATTCCAGGCGAAACAAGTGCCGCACACATTATTTCGCATGAAAACTTAAAATGTTGCAGATACATTTCATATGTTTTACTGAAACATTTTTTTCATGAACAATACTTGGGCCATTTCTTTTTTACGTATTTTGATAATATTTTACGTGAAATGTTGAACAGAGTACGAGGCTTAAGGATTTTAAAATTCAGTCAACATAAGATCTCATGCCTACTGGCCGTCAACAACTTCGTGTCTTTGGTCACCGAAATCTTGGTTTATAACATTTTTAGACTACGTGAGAGATAATGGCCCGCCACCTATTCCAGACCTTCAAGATGGAATTCGAAATTTTATCGAGCACAAACAACAGCAAATGTGCGAATTGCTGATGTAAAATTTGCAGCCATTTGGCTGTTACGAGTGCTGTTTTGCATTATTCCATGGCATATACTCCTAAATAAATACTTTTTTTTATACATCATAATAAAACCCCTTATCGAAAGACCCTTTGGATTTTTTTAAATTCTGATCCAAAATTTATCTTAATTAATTAATTAAAATTAATTAATTATACATGTAAAAAGTTGATTGATTTGAGTTTTGCTAATACAAAAAGGTCGCCTGGCATTCAATGGGCGGACTATCGGGAAATTTAAGTCCACACATCATTCACTTAAAAATTAAATATTTTGAGTTATGACGTTGTTTGAGTAAATGAGCGATATGTACGATGAATAAGAGGATTGCAGATCTCTCCATCACCACCCTTTTTCCTTTGTTGTGGTGAATCGGCAGGAGACACCATGCAACTCTTGCACTTTGGCGACAGAATATTTTCAGCTGTTCTGTGTAAAAACCCAAGTAATATTTTTCTAAAACGTGTTAATCTTTTAAGGTTTTTATTTTTAGTTCCTAAGCCTCGTACTCAGTTCGAAGTTGTGAAAAATTTTCAGCAACATTGTACGAGTATTTCGCGTGAAAAATCTTCCGCAACATTAATTATTTCACGTGAAAAAATTTGACACATAACAAGTGATGCCCATATTACTTTTTCGGAAAAATTTGATCGACTTTTGTAAACAAAAGTATCAGCTGTCAATATTTCGCACGAAATAAATGCCAGTCACATTATTTCACAGATGGCAAGGAAATGTTGCCAGATACATTTCATAAATTTTTCACTAGTTGAATAGAGTACAACTTTTGCAAAATTATGTCATGTAAATTTTTTTATATGGATTATTTCGCGTGCAATTTTGAACAGAGTACCAGGCTTTACGTAAAAAATATGCTTAACATAGACTTAAACGGCTATAGATCCCCCAATACAGACATATCTACACTATATGTACCCTGTCGGAAAATAAGTTAACTTTAAACTAAATTTAAGCTAACTATTTTGCAACTAGTGCTGAATGGCACTTGAATTACTTTCCAATGGAAACAACTAACTATTTTAACATTGCGATGTCCTAGGCGGTAGTCAATGGTCTTCATTACTTTTCAACTAACTTAAAGTTGATTTTATTTAAGTCACCTAGTAGTCAGTGAATTAAAAAAAAAATTTTTGCAGGTTTTCGAATTATGTATCATCACACGTTGTATAGCCACCGCGCTGCTATCCATCTAAGGTACAAGCTAAAAATAATAACTGCAAATTGTTAATATTAAATTGAAATGAGTTTCAAATTAGCTCAGAGTAAATTTGTTGGCTCGCACCAAATCCGATTACGTACTGAACTTAAGAATTAATTTTGGGTACGTTCTGGATGACATTCTAGTTAGCTTTTATTTAGTCTACGAAAAGTTAACTATAATAATTATAAGTATTATTTTTTACTTAAACACACATTCTCCGACATTGTATGTATCTATATAAATACACATATGTATATATGTACATATGTATATATACATATGTATTTATTAGAGATCGACCGAAGGCGTTTTTTTTGGCCGAAGCCGAAGCCGAACTTCGGCTAAAATCCTAAACTTCGGCCAAAACCGAAGCCGAAGCCGAATGTTTTAAATTTTAAAAATGATACTTGTTTTATATGAATTAAGAAAAAAGTTTGCTTTTTTGAGATCACTGAAATAGCTGTAATATCTATTGGATACATAACAAGAAAAATAAAACTATTTTGCAATTTCTAGATTGTTTTTTCATATGATCACTCACAAGAACGTCCAAGTAAAAGAAAATAGAAAGCAACAGGGTTGTATTTCAAAGTAACCCTTTCAAAACGTTAAACACAGTAGAAACTGTCGGCGAGCAACGACCAAAAATAATGTTATTTTTCAAGCTTGGAATGAAAAATATTCGGCTTCGGCTAATCGGCCGATTTTTGCCGTAGGCCGAATGTTGGCCGATTACCAATTTTTGGCCGAAGCCGAAGCCGATTAATCGGTCGAACTCTAATATGTATGCAGGTTTGTACATAAATTTTAAAATGTGTATGTATGTATTTGAAAAAAAGCTCAGGAAATAAACTTACATAAGAGGAAGAAATTAAGAATAACGCTTCTAAAAAATAAAACTGATGAAGATAAAGTAAATAAAATAAAAAATAGAAAATTAACTCTTGCCTTAACTCTCTTTTGTAGTGGATTTTCTATGAATTGTCAAAATGAAATATTTTGTTTTGTTTTATTTTATTTAATTTCATTTTGTTCATCTCAATTCAATAAAGAAAGGTATTATTTATCAGAATGAATGTTGCTTTTTTTATAGACTCTGACTGGTTGTTAGAGGTAAAGTTAGTGCATTAGAATAAAATTGCGTATAGATGAGTACAAATTGGAGATGAGCCACCGAATACGTGAATCCATCAAATAAGTGTGAACAGCATCCATTACAATGATTAAAGAATAATAACTATTTGTCACCAACTCTCAAATTATACATATCGTCGCCACAGAATAGGTTTAGCGCATATGCCAAAATGTCGGGGTGGAGAAAAACGACAAAGAAGGTTTACATGAAGTTTTCTCAAAATATACCCGACGCTTGTAGAATTCTTTTTTTTTTTTTGCTTCCCACATATGTATGTTTTGAAGAAAATTAAAATTTTTTTAAATTTTATGATTGAAGTTAGAAGTTAATATTACTTTTTTTTTAATGAAAAACACTAAGGGTTTTCATGAGAATGTTCAAAAGTCTCGCAAAGTGTGCAATTTTGTATTTTTACACTCTTGTAAAAAAATTTCAAACATTTTATGGAAATTTATTTAAACTTCTGGCTTCTTTTAGGCATTTTTTTCACACACACACTTTTTTATTTTTCTAGAAATATATAAATATGTGTTTAACTTAAAAACTGCTTGAAACTTTTTTGTTCTATTTTTATTAAATCAATATTATTGGAATTTCATTCAAATTGACTTGACTGTTTGCGCAAAAGTTCCTTAGCAACTTTTCATGAAACAAGTCTCGCATATTTGCCCAATTGCACAAATGACAATTTTAAGAGTTCTCATGAAAACCCTTACTGTTTTATGCCGTATTTATTTACAATTTATATTGAGAAAGTAGCTTTTTGTGCTTCATACGTATACTTTACTGCTGTTTATTGAAAAATTTGTTGAGACACAAATGAATACTTCAAATTTATTTTTCTTGCTGTCGATCGTTTAACGCCGATAAAGAAGTCGCCACCAGTAATCTTTTTAACTATCGATCCAATTACACAAGAAAAACAAGTAATTGAAGGGTATTTAATATAAAGAATGAAATTAAATGATTTCTGTTATACTCAAGCATGCATAATTAAGATGTCTTTTATTTGATTGTAGTGCTTAATAAGTTTATATTAAAACATGTAACCGGCGGCTGTTTTTGCTTAGCCGTCGCCGTTGAATTTTTCTTGCGGCACCTTCCTTTTTTTTTATTATTAATTTGTTATAGAAATGAGGAACAACAATAGTTAAATTTACTTTGTACGTTTTTTTATGAAGAATTTGACGTAATCGCCAAACAGTGGCGTGTACAGCAAAACAAAACTTATTTAAATCTTAAAATAGTTGCTGTGGAGCAAAATTAATGCATAATATCTCAGAAACCATAAAAATTTCGTGAAACGCGTTTTTGATTCTGAAAGAGGGTACTCAAAATATTTACTCCCCATACCAAAAAATTTTTTTAAATGGTCGGTGGCACAAACCAATTCTGAGACGACGATATCTATGTTCTTCCTATAGATTAATTTGCTTTAGAATTACGATTTTTTTTAGTCTACCAAGTTGAATCGCGTTTAATAAGTATATTTTAGTGTATTTTAACTAAAGACAACATTTGCTACTTACATATGGGGCATTGCACACCAAATTAGTCGGTTCGAAAATTTTACCCCTCAATATTGTGCTATTTTTAATACCATGTAAAACAGTCTTCCAGGTAAATTTTGAGTTTTTTGACATTAAATGCCCTAATTCAGTTAGAACATTGAGGACGTTTTTGTTTGAAAATACTTTTGAATTTTTGTTTTTTGGATTCTCTAAATTATTTTCTTTGAAAGTGGTTCTTGTCTTTGATAATGAAAAATAAAAATATTATTACCATGTTTTTAAAGCATAAAAACTCAATTAAAGTATTATACAATAGTTTGAAAAATATATGAAAAAATATGTGCTGGAAATAATGTTTGGAGCAAAATCATACAGCAAATACACGAACCTTCTAGCACAGACAATAAATAATATTTGTTTTAAAGAATCACAACTGCGGCTTTTTTTCGTCCATAGACAAGACGGTACAATCGTCGAACAGAATTAGAGCATAAATTTAAAAAAAATCACTCTTAGTTTTTTATTAATATTTTTTTTTTTTAATGATCCAAATTGGATTTTTTTTTGAAACTTGTTTTCAGATATTTTTCACGAAAAAAATAGAAAAAATATTCCGAATATTTTCGATTAAGATTTTTGGATCAACAAGTTTTAAGTCCAGTGCGGTGGTGGGCTTTCCGCAACTGCTATTTTTTACCCACTTTGTATATTTTATATATTTTTATTATACCAGTATTTAATTTAAAAAACGATTTTAATAAAATTCACTGATTAAAAAAATTATCAAATGTATTTTTAAACTTTACTCATTATTAGTTTCGTGAGTACGAAGAGTTACTCACTTTCCATCTCCCTTTAAAAAAAAACTTAGAATGTTATTTTTGTCGTTACTTTCATTTCTATTTTGCAATTTTATACGGTCTTTTCTAATGATTTTTGTAGATAGTGGAAAACACGAAAACTAAACTCGTAGATATACGCAAGATGCCAGAAAACGATTGCTCTCACCACTACTACCAGTATAATTGTATCTAATACCGGTAGAAAGCGCCGCTAACAAAAAACAAACAAAAAAACATTTTACTCATAATTATTTAGTTGATGTGATGTCAACGATGGAAAGTTCTATACTATTGGATTTTAAATTACACACTTTTAGTTAATGCCAGTCAAAATGAATAAGAATTAAAAGAATTTTATTTGTTCATTCATGCATTTCGTTTCAGCTAAGCAACAAATAGACTTCAATCACAATTGTTCCCTTGGATTTGTTCACTTAACTATTGCATGCGAACTGAATTATTACATCGCGTAATTTCAATATTTTCCTTCCAATTAAATATATAAAGTTATAAATATTTATTTTTGTGCCCAGATCAGTAAATAATATTCACGATTGTTAACAATTATTACGTGAAAAACCCTTTTCGCATAGAATATGAACCTTTTTGGTTTAGCTGCAGTAAATTTTATAGCCTTGAATTACTAAAGAAATTTTATATATTCACTGCACGTAGAATATTTAAAAACAAAACTTTACATTTGAAAACATTTCATTTGAAATCCAAAATTTTTGTATTTCTTATTAATAAACTTAAGCTTTGTTTGATTTTCAATTAATTTTTAAACTGTAAAATCTTCTTTACCTTTTTTTACATTCACTGAGAACTGACATCGGGAGAAAAATTTCAAGGCATATGCAGGATAGCATTTTTCCCTTCGAGGCGAATAAGAATTTCAAAGGAACAAAAATTCCACTTGCTATTCATAATACGCGTGACTGTTTTTGCTTTTGTTTTAATCACACAAACAATCAAAAAAAATTTTTACCAAAATTACTACTTAAAGTATAATATCACTTTGAAATTTTCATTTTCCAACCCTGGTTTTTGGTGATCACAAACAAAATGTTCGCTTAGCTGTGAGGGAGTCATAAATATGTATATCACTGGTAATAAGTATTTGTTTTTTGTGTTTAAATAAATTTTAAATAATTGTGTATATTTGTAGTTCATAAGGATGTAGTGTTGCCACTCTTTAAGTTCAAAAATTACACATAAGGGCAACAAATTTACCCAACTAAAAAAATCATCTAGCATATGAGGTCAATTTAGCATACGAGTATCGTTTCCATTGTATCTAAAATGCAGTGATTACAAAATAATCAAGAACTTTTTACCACGAGGCAAGTGTTCGTAATTAAAATCTCAGTTATAAAGAAACTCTCTCGTTAAATAAATTTATTAAATAAAATTTATATGCATTTACGAGCAGTTACCCACTCGTTAAACATACAGGGTGGGGCAAAAGTAATCACATGATGTTATTCTCGATATTCTCAGCAGAACGGCTGCTCCGGTCGGACAGTTGGGAAATCTGCGATGAAATACATGCTAAGCCAACACAACCGACGAATTGTTGAGCAAAAAAAAATTTTAATTATTAAATTATTCATGGTTTGTCGATTTGTATTCAGCGTTTGTTTACGTCACAAATGTCAAAACCGAATTGACATTTGGCGCCATTTACAAAAATTTCCATATAGACTTTTAGATTTATTCTAATGCGATTAACGAAAATCTGTTTAACCACAACAATATATCTGGAGGTTTGCTGTGTAATTCGAAACGAAAGCAATGTTAATAACATTAATAACATAAATTCGAAAGCATTGTCTTTCGTTTCGAATTGCAGAGTAGACCCCCTGAATATCTGCATATAAGAAGTATACTTAAAGTTTCTTGGATTTTGGGTGACGATGATGTAGATTATTATCACACGATTTGGCAACTCTCTTAAAATAATTTAAGATATTTATTTCCTAATTACAAATTAAGTAATTTAAGCTGCGTGATAGCGATTTTATATTAAAGATTATTAATAAATAAAAAATTTGAGCAACGATTTGTTTATTGGAAAGCTCACGCTAAGTGTTAGATCAAAATGAATTAAAATTTATACAAATAAGTTACAAAAAGTTATTGGCTTTAAAAGAAAACGTGTTTGGTAAATTTGAGATCATGCAAATCTTATTGTTATCTTAAAATGTCTTGTTATACCTTACGTAACGGACATAATAATGAGAAAAACTATGTAAGTATCTACTCGTATATATGTATCTATATACCATGTTGCAGGCACTACAGACAGCAGTGAGTTAAGTGCTGCGTTACCCAAATGATTCGTATCATATGTATTTAGTTCATAGAAATCCCTGAGATAATCAATATGTGGCCAATAATAATATAATTCAATAATTATTCACTAATATATTAACTAAAGTCCTGCACAAGACCATTTATAAGAACTTTCAAGACATGAGGGAGTTTTCAAATGCTTTACTACAGAGATATCTTCTAAAACAAACGCTAAACAATACTGTTTGCAATAATTTGTTTCAGCTATTGCAAGTATAGGAATAAAGAAGAAAATACTTCGTGACTGAAAAATTTGTGATGCTTGCTTCTTTCTACGCATGGGCGCGTATACAAGCGTCATGCATGTACATACACACACGCGTTGTGTGTATGCTCTTTTATTTTTCTGCGCACACACAAACGCACACATGCATTGACATTAGTTGTGTGTGCTTGCTTTAAAAAAAAACCTCCCTTAAACACATAATAGCTTACCATATACATATTACACACACACTCAAACGTACAATATGGAAAATAACAAGCATACACGTATCAACACTACTTTGTTGATTGTTTGTTCATAACAAGAAGTCTTCACGACATTGCTTGTTAGCACTCATATACACATACACCAATGCATCTATCGTGCATTGCTTATAATACGACAGCATTTATTATTGGTTTAGCATTCTACAGCCACGAGAATACATTTAAAAAACAAGACGTATTTACATTTCACTATTTACGCAGGTCTCTAATATTAACTCATGAAGTCATTTGATTACACAATTTATAATTGTATTATATTATTTATTTACAACATTAAAGAAAATACCGAATTTCAATAAGACGTCACTTTTAATGAAGAAAATTCATTTTCAAGTCTCATACATTTGAAGGGATTCTCAGGCAGCTACAAAAAGTTAACATGCAGTGTACATTTAATGCCGATGAAAATGTATCTAGATTGTTCATGTCATACTCAATGGAATTTGGAATAGGTTTTGACCAAAATTGCATTCGCACTTACGTGCAAAATGATGCAATAAATGCAAAGAAAATAAATCGGATTTGCTTGAGTTCCCGGCAATTCCCAAAAAAAAAAAAATCGAAAAATCCCAAAAGTATTTTTGCTGTATTTTTTCTTATAATTCGCCTGGCGTTGATAATATTTAAAAAAATTGTAAATACACATTAGACTTTAAGATGCATTTTTGCAAAAAATTTCAAAAAAATTTCTTTTTGATATTTTCTATAGTACAGTACAACCTCTAGGTATAATCCGAACACTCCAGTAATCCGGACAAGTCAACATTTCGGACAATTTAGACATTTTACCTCTGTAGACAAACGTCTTTTTACCACTAGGCAAAATATACATTTGTGTATGAGCAAGAATAAAAGAACGTGAAATCAATTGATAGGTGGAATATCGACCAGCCAAGTGGATGAACAAAAAAGTGACTCAAAATCCACAATATGTGATATAAAATATAAAAGCCACAGATACGATGTGTCATCATATGAATAATAGATAAAGTTCTACCTACCCTTACCCTTTCGCTGTTTAACTGAATTTTTCCGACAATAAAAAAAAATCATGTTTTGGATTCTTAAATGCAGTGCGGACGATGCAGTAGCCCGGACAAAGGCTGAAACTATATCTGTACGGACTATATCTATCCGGATTAATGAGGTTCTACTGTATTATCATTTAAATAAATATGGCATTGATAAATGCGAAATAATTAACAGATTTTTTTCTACAAAAAAAACTTGGAAAAATGGACTTTTTTTAAATTTTAATGTAAATTACTTTTGACTGTGGAGTAAAAAGGTAAAATCTAACTTTTTTGCTCGCATATTTTCTAAAATATAAGCGGAAACCCATATATTTACGAAACTTTTATTTAGCTCTTAGAGGAAAGTATATACATATTTACTTGTAACAATATTTTTACCAGGGGCCCGTTTCTCAAAACTACAAATTACAAATCTACAAGTAAAATACACACAAAACAACAATAAAATTTTGTAAAAGTGTTGTTGTTTTGTGTGTATTTTACTTGTAGATTTGTAATTTTTATTTTTGAGCAACGGGCCCCATATCGAAAACATCAGCTTGGTATAGGTTTAAACTTTCCCTTAACCCGAGTTGACATACTTTGGTATTTTGTGGCTCCGCCTCAAACTGGAGCTCTGTACTTCCATTCAAATGATGTATGCAATTTTATAACAATCGGATGGACGGCCCGCTTAGAAACTGCATAATTATTTTAAATTTTTTTTCCAAAATCGCCCACTGTGCAACAATTAAATTAGTATCAAATACACTGAACTGCTGTAATAAGATTATATTTATAAAAAAAAAATACTTCAAAAAAACTTATCTGACTGCCTTCGTTATTTTTAAGAACGAAAAAAAACACAAGTGATAGAAATTTGCAATTATGACAAGAAAAACAAGACACAATCTACATTATCAAACATAATTTTATAAACATATTTCTAAAGAATTGCATAACGATGTTGCAAAAATGACGACAGAGAATAACTAAGAACTAAGGAACTAAAGGAAACATACAAAAAATAAAAATAAAATAGCTTACGGCAAGCAGGCAGACAGACAGACAGACAAACAGACAGAAAAACAAACATATTTTAATTTGTAAGCTGTCAAATAAAGTAGAGAAAGTATTTGTAGTCGGGAAGACATAGGCTAGCAATTATTTAAGCTTCAAAAGCAATTAGTAACAATTAGATAAATGTTTTTCATAGTTGTTATTGCAGCAACAAGTAAGAAAAAATTTTAAATATACATACATATGTACATAGGTAGTGCAACAACACAAAAGACCTTTACATTGTTGGCAATATTATAAGGAATTTTTACGACACTTACTTGTTGGTGAGATCAACGAGCAATTTTCTTTGCAATTAAAACAAAATAAATGTTTTTGTTTTGTTTTTGTAATTGTCTTAATAGAGAAGATTACAAGGAATGTTGGGGTACCCTACTGTTTAGGAATTGTTTCTTTGGTTTTTAATGAGACATCATTAATGATGTTTTGTTTTTGAAAAATGAGCATTATTTCTTTGTTTTTTTTTTTTAATTAGAGAACCTGTTGCCACATCAATTAAATAATCTATCGTCTCAAGTTCTAATAAATTGATTCTTCTACATTTTGAATTCACCCTTATAGTGTTTTCACTCTGACATGGTTTTAATAAAAGTTGGTTTTAACGTTAGAACCAGCTGTTACGAGTAGAACCTGGTTTTACCATACAAAATTATTTTCTTAAAACAATTTTTTAATTGGTTTTAAGTTGGTTTTAAGTTGGTTTTATGAAATGCAACCTTGGTTTAGCTGTGCTAAATTCAGTGCAGCCAAGTTAAAATGACCGGAAGCAGCTCATAATGTTTATGCTAGTGAATACGAATATATATCGATTGAGAGATTTTCAGCTTAAAAATGGCTGCAGTCCCAACAATAATCAAAAAATTACGGAAAAAAGAATCTTTTGGACGGAAAACCATGAAAATATTTTCATTCAGCTTTGGGAAAAATAGACGATATGCCTGACATCCATCTGCCTATAAATATAATAATAATTTTATTTCTTAGCACTTCTTGACTTTGTATAAGAAGTTATTTACAAAATCTATATAAATAAAAATGAAATGTTGTCCGTTGCTAAGCGCATAACTTGAAAATGGCTTGACCTATTTTGCAAATTTTTTTCTTTGAAATATGTGAATAGTCTGTTTTTTTTTGTTTGGGATTACTCCATGCCCCTAGTCTGTTTTTATGAAAAGAAACATTGGAAAATTTTCTTGGAAAATTGGAAAATTCCGAAAAAACTAAATTGTATTTTTCTATGGGATTTTACAGTTTTTTAATTTTTTTTACAGATTCCCTATAAACTTCGTACGAACGATCGCAATGAAATTTGGCGGACTTAGTCTGTGCCACTCCACTCACGGAGTATACCCTTTTTTTTAAACTACGACTAGGAGGGCCAAAGGGGGACATTTCTGCCCCGCTGAAACGTCTAAACCGAATTTAATGAAATTTAGAACACAGATATATTTCCATCTAAAAAGTCACATAGGTTATCTAAATGTTTAAAACTATCATTAGGAGGGCAATAGGGGTTAAATTTCTGCCCCTCCGAAACGTTCCAAGCGATTTTGATGAAATTTAGTATATTGACAGATCTGTATCTAAAAAGTCACAAAGTCCATACATTTTTAAAACTAGGACAAGGAGGACAATAGGGGCAAATTTCCGCCCATTCGAAACGTTCAAACCGATTTTAATAAAATTTAGAACATAGATAAATCTGCGTCTAAGGAGTCACAGGAGCTATCTAAATTTTTAAAACTAGGAAAAGCAGGGCAATTGGGGGGAAATTTTTGCCCCCCCCCCACAGAAACGTTCCAAGCGATTTTGATGAAATTTAGTACATAGATAGATCTGTATCTAGAAAGTCACAAAGTCCATATACATTTTGAAAAATAGGACCAGGAGGACGATAGGAGGAAATTTCTGCGCCTCCGAAACATTCGAACCAATTTTAATGAAATAGAAAGTCACATAGGCTATGTAAGTTTTTAAAACTAGAACCAGGAGGGCGATAGGGGGAAATTTCTACCATCCGAAACGTTCAAACCGATTTTAATAAAATTTAGAACATACGACAGATCTACATCTAACAACTTACATACGCTATGTACATTTTCAAAACTAGAACCAGGAGGGCAAAAGAGGGGAAATTTCTACCCCTCCGAAACGTTCCAGCCGATTTTGATAGAATTCGGAACATACATAAATCTGCGTCTAGAAAGTCACAAATTTACCATAGACATTTTCTAAAGTAGGAGCATGAGAAAGTAGGTAGACAATTTCTGAGTCTAAACTCGATATTAGTGAAATTTAAGAAGGAGACATACTCTATGTACCTTCTCGATAGTAAGACGAGCAAGGGGCCAGGGGATGAGTGCTCTGAAACTTTGAAATCGATTTTAGTGAAATTTAAAGAAGAAGACATAGTCTATGTATCTAATTTCTGCTCCTTCGACACTTTCAAGTCGATGTAAATGAAATTTAAAAGACGATGTGGGTAAACTTTAAAGTCTATCGGTGTAGCGAAGCACACCGGGTGTAGCTAGTATAAAGTAATTTTCATTTTAGAGCGCATTGTAAAATATCCGAGTTTTTCAGACAAACCAAAACAATTCTTGTACAGTTTGTCAAATAAGTTTTATAAAAGCAGAAAAAAATACAGCAACAAACACCGGAATTTTTTCAGGAGATTTATTTTATTTTGTACAAAGTTATTAGACAGTCTGTGAGTTAAAAGCTGAAATTATCAAACTTGCGGTCTGAACGCAAAATCGGCTGTTTATGGTTTTAACTTTAGGTGTGAAAACACTATTAGAAATGTTAACATTCACAATTTGATTCATAATAATTAATAACACACAATTTTTAAGAATTTTCATACAAAAATTTTAAAAATTTTTTACCCTTACATAAAATACAAAATTAGACTTTCGTAAAATTAATTATCTAGCCTTAAAAAGTTCATATATTATTCGAACGAATTTTTGTTGTCGAAAACGTTAAAAAAAAATTATAAAAATGCATATAAAAATATCGTATTACTTAATGTACCATTCAAAAGATTAAATTTTCATTTGCATTGAACAGAAAACATAATAAATAAACTGTGGCTATTTTAATAATTTAAATATGTGTGCATTGAACTTTTACGCTTATTCACAACTGCTGGCAACTCTCTCTATTAAAATTGCAGCTTTCTATATTAAAGAAATTTGGCATCACTTGATTTTGCTCGTTCTTTAACATGTACAACTATGTTACTACGTTTATACGAATGCTTGAGGTTGCCACACTTACAAATGTTTGCTAATAAAAAACAGTAAATTGATAAATATTGCACAAGAAAACATTGATAGAAGAACATAATGACAATAAAAAGAAATTATTATTTGTTATTTGATACGTTTACATAATTTTTTTGTAAACATAGGTAACATTTCTATGGAAGTGCTACCAAGTTTTTATACATTTGCAATGCCATATAAAAAGTGAGTTAATTTATTTGCAAATATTTTTATTTGCAAATAGTGAGCGTATAAACGTATTATGTATCATTTACGAATGTATTGTACAATATCATTTTACTTTCGAATCGGAAATTGCTTTCGAAGGTTTTGTTTCTCGATTCAAATTACATACAAGGCAATTATGAATAAAATTCCGCGAGAAATTGCACCCTTTTTCAATTAGAATTTTTTGTTTTCCCTATTACTTGCTATTAGTTAGAACTGTTCCCCGGGAAAATTTTCTCGCGGAATTTTATTCATAATTGCCCTCATAATAACCTCCACGGTACCCCGATTGTGGGGAAAAATATGCGTTGACACATATTATATCACTGCCTCTATTGCTAAGCTACATAATGTCATGATTAGTTTATCATCAAGGTCATGAATTTACCCGGGGAACGAAATAGCTGATGAGTGCGCAAAAGCAGGGTCTGCGCAAGACAAGTTCCAAACAGGTATATATATTCATATTTCCTTGATAGGCTACAGCTACCACTTGTGTGATATTCAGGCTGCTAATGAAAGGTTTATGGCGAGCCAGGAAGAAGAAGCTCATAAAACAAATAGCCAAGTCGATTTTCAAATAAGAAATACAAATGAATTGTATCTCGCTGCCTTTTTAGTTTTAAAAACATTAAAATTCCTGTATTTCAGCACAATACCAATTTTGTAAATATATTTTTTTAAGAAAAAAAAAAAAAATAAATAAATAAATAAAAAACTATATATTCTTAAATGCATATTTTGCATTTTATTGTTTATGTTTTCCTCTTCCTGTATTGTTGGTGTTTTTGTTGCAGTTGTTTGGTTGGCTCAATTTTATTTCATGCAATAATACAATAAAAGCAAAAAGTCATTGACGCGTGCGTTAAACCCGCAGTTTATTCGAAATTTCATACAGCAACGAAAATAAAACTTCGTTGCTTCGTTTTATGAATTAAATTTTTTAACTGAATTCATCAACTTTTAATGTATGTATGTATTTCAAACCTTGTTAATGCTGTTTCTGTGTCTCTTTTGCATTTTCAACAAGAGATGAGAAATTAATGAATGAAAAAGTGGATGGATGGTTGGATGGCTGTTTGGTTGGTTGGTTGGTTGGTTGATTGAGTGAAAAAAAAATATACTTCAAAATGCATAAAATTTTTGTAATTCAAAATAGTATATCGCTACAACTGCCACCACCACCATCGCCACCAGACAGTTAATCATCCATCAACACCATCACTATATGCGAGCCACCATTTGTGCCAACCGCAACACTGTGCATTCGTTATGATTGACACTAACAAACAAAATTAAAGTGGTAGTTTTAGTGGGCATTCTTAACTTGGTTTTTTTTGTATTGATCGGTCAACTCTCATGGGAATACTCGTACCAATAATATTATAAATTGTATTCTTCCTCCCAAGCAATAAAGGGGTACGTACGTACGTACATACGTTTTTAATGCGGGTCTTCTGCAAATTATTTTGTTTATTTATTTATTTATTTTTTCTTTTTTCGCTTGATTTCTTAAACTGACTATAAAAGTTTATTTTCAATGAATTTATTGCCTCAAATTTGCGAATGTGCTAAGTGATTTTTGTTAATTTGTTTTCGTTGTTCATATAAATTTTGATAAACTTTTGTGCATTTCAAAATATTTTGCTTTTACAATTTAGTCATTGATTGGATTAGAAATGGACATCAGTCGGGTGAATGATGTATAATCATTATACATGATTTTTGTTTGAAAAAAACTAATTTTGTATCATTACAATAATAATAATAAATTCAGCAAAGTGCGACTTTGACTCGCGCGCGAAGGATTCCGTACATTCGGTTTTGAGATTTTTTTAATGAGGCTTTTTTGAAGTATTTTTTTGTTTACGATTTTTTTCAGTTTTATCGGTTTTTCTCGATTTTTTTCTGTTTTTTGGGTTTTTTTCATTTTGACGATTATTTTCATTTAGGCGATTTTTTTTTCATTTTTGCGATTTTTTCTGTTTTTGGGGTTTTTTCATTTTGGCGATTTTTTTCTGTTTTGGGTTTTTATTCGTTTGACGATTTTTTTCATTTTGGTGATTTTTTTTAATTTTGGCGATTTTTCCGGTTTTTCGCGATTTATTTTTGTCTTAAATTTTTTTTAATTTGGTGCTTTTTTCCGTTTTGGCGATTTTTTGTTTCTTTTTGGCAATTTTTTTTCGGTTTGGAGATTTTATAATTTGTTGATTTTTTAGTTTTACCGTTTTTGAAAATTTCAAGAGTTTTGATCTTACGGTTTCCAAGATACAGCAAGTTGTTAAAATTGCATAGTCTCAAAATTGCATTAACTGATTTAAATTTAAATTTTTTTAAATTTTAGTGTTAATTGTTGTAGTCTGTATAAAAATACACCAACCTTACAAATTTTAAGTGTACAATTGTATGTATATTACATGGGATTTTAACATTTTTCGTTGCTCGTTTTGGAACACCCTTTAATTTTTAACTCTCATGTACTTGTTGTTGTAGCGGCCAAATGTCTACACACTGTCTCCAAATTTCAGGTCGGTAGCTCTTACGGTTCTCGAGAAAATACCCTGTGATAGACGGACGGAAAGACGGACAGCGTGGCGAAAACAATAGGGTTTCTTTTCACCTTAGGTGTACGGAACCCTAATAACATTACTGTTTTAACTAATCACATGTCTACCAATTGTGTACCAAAGTCATAACATCATGTCCGGCACTGAGAATAAATTTGCACTGTGACCAAAACAAAATGACAGCGGAACAGCGGAACAACAAAAAGGGTGCAGATAGGGTTCAAGAGAATGCAAGAAGCAACTAATTATTGACACAGAAATCTTTCTATGGCTTACATAGACCACAGAAAGGCTTTTCAATGCCTGAGGATGTGATGCTGAAGCAATAATAATCAGATTCATAAACCACATCAGGACAAATTGGAGAACCAGTCTCGCAACGAAATCGAGAAAATATCTATCAGTACCTTCAAAGATACGGGCTCTATACTCAACACAATATGGCTTTGAGATCAGAACAGTGTTGCCATATTTATTTTTCAAAAATCTTCAAGTCGAGCAAAAAAAAAATACTTTTTTATGAAAAATATTTTTTTGTTATTATATTGCAAGAAAATAAGTTAAAATTTATACTGTCTCCAGTGAACTATTAAACGTAAAGTTAGGTTAGGAAGGGTGGTGCCAAAAACGCACCTCCACTCGGAGACCCAAGCAAGGGCATTATTTATTATACTGGCGAAGCAAATTTCACTATTGCATTGCGATTGACAATAGTGTCATATGAAATTAATTATTGCTTATAGTGTGACAATATGTGTATGAAATATTTGAAAGAAAAAATAAATAGCGCAGATTCTTCGAGCGTGTTAGTTCGCACGTGATGCTGTTCTAAGTTTTATAATTTACCACATCATGGATATATTTGAAAAAAGATTAAGTCACTAAAAATGCTGCCATATCTTCTTTTTCTTTTTATACAAATCGATTGCTTGTAGGAAATTATTTTTACTCATTAAATTTTCGCATATCTTTTTTTCTTTATTTCTGACAAAAAACATCGGTTTGGGACCACAGTGCAGTATGGGACTTTAGCCACCCACCATAAATACAAACTTCTTCATATCGCCCGAACAATAGAATCCGTGATAACTGTGGAAACCTACAAATACCTGGGTATGATGCAATCTATTCGTATTGAACAATGCCAAATGAAGAAACAACTAACTAACGAGCGAGTACGTATGCTAAGCGAGTCGGGCAGATTTTAAAGGTTAGATTAACTGCCAGTTTATAGAAGCCATGTAAAAATTCTCGTCTGTCTATTTATATTGAAAACCAAAACAAATTTGAGTGCTTTGTTTTTGCTTTCAATATAAATATGCAGACGAGAATTTTTACATGGCTTCTATAAACTGGCAGTAAATGCGATAAAAGAAATTATTATCCAGCACCGCATATTAGCCGAATATAATTTGTTTACCAAACTCCACAATTAAATACAAATATTCGGTACGATAGAGAGTCGCTTAATATTTGGTTATAAGCTGACGTATTCATAAAATATATTTTAAGTTTATTACGGGCTTATTTGACCAATTTCCCATAGCAATATAAATGGGCATTTCCACAGGAATAACTTTTTGTAGCGTGCGACACCAAGCAAATATGCTTATTTTTTTCAAAGAAAATTAACTTTTTTTTTTACTTCTTTATATATTTGTGTAGGGCGTCAGCAGCTCTAGGTTAGGTAAAATTTTAAGAAAATTCGAGTCATGTTATTCAGAAATACAAGGTTAATTGTTTGATGTCGCACGCGACAAAAAAGTGGAACTTCTCAGAGAAATGCCTATATCAAAATTTAAAATATTTTAATAAAAATACGGCATAAAGTGTATACTAATGTATGTCTGTTACAATTACTATGATTCACTGATCGATTGATGCCACATTGACATGCTGATAATTGCAAATACATGAAAAATTTTGCTACAATATGATGATTTGGTTTTAAGAACTTTTATTTTTATGTTTGTTTTTTTTTTTTTTAGATAATATGCAAATTTTGTTTTTGTTGGGGTTAAATCTGAGTAAGACAAAAAAAAGATAAATATCTACAATAAATTTGCACACATCAGTTTCAAAAAAAAAAAAAAAAAATTAAAATCGTTACATGTCCATATTTGCAATACGTATGCCCTTAATTTTCATTGGGTAATTCAATGCATTCAGTTGTTCGTCGTGGTATGGGTATTTAAACTTTTTATTTGTATTTAAGTAGTGTAATAATGATAGTAATTTAAAATTGTTGCCTTACTGATGTTATTGCTAATCAATTGTATTTTTAAATTTAAGTTTTGTTGTCGTATTAGAAATTATATTCGGCCAAAAGAGTTCACATAAAAGATGTGTTAGCAAAATTTTTAAAAATTTCGCTTGATAATTAATTGAAAGGTCAATTTTTAAAGTATATCTTGATTTGAACATTTACAAAAGCGTATAACTGGTCATATTGATTTTTCTTTATTTTTAAAGGGAAGTAACACTCAGGCAATGAATGCCTACTATGTACTATTAATAGGTGTTACCTTCTTTAGGAAAGGAATAGTGATAGAAAAGGCAGGCGGTGAAGGAAGAGATAGGGGAAAGCTTCATTCTGTTACAACTCTGCTTTTTTGCACGTTTTTAATAATGCAGTGTTGCAGCGCCTCTGGTGTCAATGAGGCGTATTACATTTTTGTAAAGCTATGTTTAGTAGCCATTTTATTGGTTATTTTACTTCGCCGATTATTCTGCTACACAATACCGGAAGGCGCTCTGATGTTACATTAGCATTAGTATCCACTGAAGCCGGTGTTGCTCAGTGACCACTGTATATGCCTTGGAATTGGTCCAAGGCGTAAAATTTTTAACACCGAAAGAAAATATCATCAGACATATCAAATGTGTAATTTTTATTACATTTAAGAGTTACACACATTTTTCGATCACACTATCGCAATACTTTGAACTGTACTCTGATACTTAATACTTTTGTCAATTTTATATAAAAACTCTTCTTTACTAAATTAAGTGCACTCGTTGCTATATTGGAGTAGTATTATATGCCAGGCGATTGTATTTCTGTTCAAGTTGACTTTGCTTTTTTTTGTGTCTCTGTAAGTCACGATTTTCAACTGTAATCTAATGAAATCGTTTAAGCCTTATTTTTTTAGGTCTGTAATTTTTATCTTTCCTTCTTTCTTTTTCTCGACATCTTTTCTTTTCTTTTTTTTAAATACTCGTACTGGCACTGTATCTGTAAAATGCAGGAAAGTAAAGTTAAAAGGCTTGTCAATGTTTATTATATTGTTATTTTTATTTCTAATGTGCTACGAGTAGTTAGTTGCTGCACCACTGCTCCTCTCTATTTCGTATTACTATTTTTTTTTATATTATTATCATTAAGTTAAAATCGCATTTTAAAGATTTTAAATATATAAATATGTTCAAACATTCAGACAGAGAAAAATAAAAAAGAGGTAGACAGCAAGATTTTAAAATTGTTTTTAATGATAGAGGAAAGATATTTATTTATGTATGTATATGAAATCGTAAATTTATAAATTAAAAATCTTATTCGTTTGGTGAAAATTTTTTTTTTTTTGGGTGTTTTAGAGCCGAGTTAAACCCAATTTTTTTCAAGGGAAAAGTAGGTCAAGTTTTTCAATTGATATTGTATACATATTATATACTACACTGAAGTTCGGTTATAACGAACGCCAGCCGAAGAATTTCGTTTGAGGGTGGCGTTGGCTGAAGTAGTTAGCACGTTGACTACAAAACCGAAGGTCCTGGGTTCAATCCCTGTATCCAACAGTCATTAAATAACAACACCATGCATTTTTCTGATGTGCATTAGTATCCCTTTGTATCAGTTGTTGTATGAAAGTCACTGAATTATACCAACTTCAGCATATCCTAATCCTAATGTAACATCAGAGCGCCCTCCTTCGTCGTGTAGCAGAATCATCGGCGAAGTAAAATATACAATCAAATGGCTACAAAGCACAGCTTCAAAAAATTAATACGCCTCATTTAACATCAGGGAGGCACTGTAACACTGCATTATTAAAAACGTGCAAAAAGCAGAGTTGTAAAAGAATGAAATATCAATGCAAACCTGTTGGCAGCGTATCAATTGCTGGTTATATACTATAATCGATTATATTTTAGCTTAACTCTACTGTACTAATTGTTTAATCTGAAAACAAATATTTTTACAAGATCTGGAATGAATTAACTTAAATTGTTACAGGACACTGCGATCGAAAAGATCTAGTGCATCCCATGCCTGGCAACAAAGCACCTCCTCTAGGCCTGCTCTCCTGAAGAATTTCAGGATAGCTATAGGTTTTAGGTATTATCACTTCCAATCTTCCAACAAGTGATTGTCGAATTAACTGCATCTTCTTTGCCATAAAGCTTTCTTTCTATCAGTATGTGCACGGGAGTTTCATCTTCATAATCACAGAAGCAGGACCGGCTGTTACTCTCAATATTGGTGTGTTTTCTCAACCTGCAATGGCCTGCGTGGTAGTCAGTGAACATTCTTAGATTATTTTTACCAAAGGACGTGACAGCTTTAAAGCGATTTTGGTTATACAACCCCTCATTAGCATTCCATGCCAAAATCAGGGGATATTATGCAAGAAGTGTTCCCTGGTATTTTTGATCTTCATCGATAATCTTCTTAAATTCTCTTCTATACCAGAAAATGGTTGTGATCCGACCATGTTATCCCCATCTTGCCAGCTGTCCACCCTTTCGTTTCGTTTCAATCGGACGTCTCAGGGCGACCAAGAGAGTGTGAAATTATTTATACCTACTGCTTAGCTGTTATTGTTATTGAGCTATATGCGCCATTCCCAATTAACTAAACGGTAAACTCAAGTGAAATAAGTGACTATTTTCTGTAGCTCCTAGGTCCCCCCAGGGGAGCCTATTTTCTAATACGGGTGTGGCAAGCCCGTAGCCCCAGCTGGGGTGATGTGGCTTTTTTCATTGACGTACCTTTGGTACATCATCCATAGAACTTATGTGTTACTACCCGATCTCTGGCAACAGAGGAAAGGTTGTGCACATATTTATAAAAGGAAGACAGGTTCCTGTTGATGTCAGTTAGGTGCAGCATCACCTAGAACTGCCCCTAAGTTCAAAAGACGAAAGAAGTGAAGCCTTTATGGTGGAACTTCGATTTATCACCATATGCTTGTCTCTGGTACCGCGGGTGCCGGTTACCCGACAGTCAAGCTGCTCTGAAGTTTTGGGTGTATGTAGCGGTTGTCAGGATCCTTTGCTAAAACGTCGAGTACGTCCTACGACAAGGGGTTAAATGCATGATTTTGATGTGTGTGGAATAGGCACTGGATTTTTGGCGATACAGGCATGTGTCCATCTCTGATGAGTGGTTGAGCTGTGCCGGCAATGGTTGAGGTATTCTCCTAAGGACCTCGCTGTTAGTGTAAGCATCTACACTAGCGGCGCACAGTGGCGTGAATTAAAAAAAAAGTGGTAAAAAGTCCGCAACTTTTGAACTAGTTAACCGATTTCGATGAAACCAACTGTTTTGGAAAGTAGAAGTGTTGAAATTTTTAGAAAGCATATTTTGAGGCACCCTGTTGTAAGACAGGGTAGCTCCAAACAGCCTCAAAGTGGGAAAGTGCGGGTATCGGAATTCTTTCGGAGCTTGTAACTTTTGTAAATAGGGACCGATTTCAATAATTTTTTCAGCGGGACAATCTACGTTAAGAAATAAAAATAAAACATGCTAAGAGTACCATTTTATCTCTTTAAGTTTCCAAGTTATTTGACTTGAAAAATTAATTTTTTAATTTTTGGCCCTGACTTTTTTTATTCGTTAGTACATAACTTCTTTATTACTTGGCAAAAATCAGTATCTTTTATTGTTTTTGAAAGAAAACTTCATTACAATTCATATAAAAAAACAAATTTTTTTATATCTCAAAAATTGTAGCAAGGAATAATTTTGCAATTTGGATTTTTAAAAATTATGAAAAAATTTGGTATATTTTGTGAAAAAAGTATTCTTAATTTTTTTGGAATATTTTAAAAAATTATTAAGTATTTGATAAACACTTTGATTGTTTCTGAGAAAGGAGACATTGAGAAAGGCTGTGAAATAAATTTTGGAGATTGTTGTTGGTGCACCCTACATTCAGCATTGGTCGAAAACTAGCAATTTTTTTTCAAAAAAACCGTTTTTCGGATGTGGCAAAAAAATTGCACGGTCGTTTTTGTAAATTTTTTGGTTTTTTATTATAAATAAATTTGTTATAAGTAACCTGTAAGAAACTCTTGACATCCTACACATAAATGTAGGCAGGAGAGGAGATTTTCTAAAAATTCTAAAATTTTTCTAACACAATTTTTCCCAATAAGAAAAAAGTATTATAAAATTATAAATTGGGAATCATTTTAATTTTTATCAATAGTATACATTTAGCTTTGCAAACTTAAAAAAAATTATTCTCCTACCTTCAATACTTTTTGAAATATTCGAAATCCAATTTTGATTAAAAATTTTAATTTTCTACATTTTTTATTTTTGTCTAAATTATTGATCTTATTTTCTTTACTGCAAATGTTTCTTAATTTTTTCTATGTTATTACAATAGTAGATACAATTGTCTATTCAACGGTATATAATATGTATTCCTTTGCCATTATATCAGTCTTAAAATGTATACACAAATATAACACCTCAGGTAACAATTTACGTGTTTTATCTGTTACTCAAACAAACCCACATTTTTTATGAACTGTTGAAGCTGTTATTAAATACTTTCTTTACTTAAATACAATAAAATATAAGAATTTATATACACACAGTATATTTATATACCCACAAGGACAAAGGTAGCTGCGCGCACATCTCCAATATGGGTGTGGTTTTACCTGATATTTGTATCGGTTTTTTATTCGTAGCTTGTAAAATAGCTATTTATTTAAGCTGCGATGCATTTAATGTCATTATTTCAGTTATAGCTATCATGGAAATAACAATTAAAAATAAATCGCTCTGCAAATTAATGTGGGAAAACCTCACTGATGGTAGTACTCGGTTGGACAAGGTAGACCAAATGATGTACATAATATCTACTACATATGGTTTATCTGTAAACACCGATTTATCGAAAAAACTTGAAAATTTTTTTAAATTATATGAAAAGAAGATACGTGAATGCAATAAATCAATTTCTAAATTTCAGAATAAAAATCAGGATTGGTTAGATATGGGACTATCTACGGAAATATACCCAAAGAAGTTTGGTCGGCCAAATAAAGATTACGATAACGTTCAACGCAGGAGCAAAAGGATTAAACAAGAAGACTTGATAAATACGTATTCGGAAAATGAAATCAAAGATTCATTCAAATTGATTTTAGCGAAGACTCAACTTAAAGAAGCAGGCAAAATCGTAGATGTGCTACCAGTTGCGTCTCCAAAAAGATTAAGACGGATGGTGGAAAGCATTCCAACGCCAAAATATAGTAAACATTTTACGGTGGAAGATGGACTAGCACTCATTCTTAATTTGGGCCTTTCAAGAAATAAATACGATATCTTAAGGAAGGTGCTTAAAGAAAAAAGTGGGCCTTTGCCATCAAGTACATTGTTGTTAAAAAGAAAATCGGAAATTTTGCCACATCCGATAACAGTGGATAGCCGAAGTGCAGTCATTAGTTTGTCAGACCTTCTTCATAATACAGCATCAAGACTCATCGCTACTTTTGACGAAAGAGACTTAGATACATGTAATAATTCTGAACTAACACTAATATACAAATGGGGATGTGATGGATCATCTGGATTTTCAGAATATAGACAGCCCAGTGAATACGATAATGACTTTTCCAAAGTTTTAATGGCATCGTTAGTACCATTAAGGCTTCGACTACATAATGAAATGCCTTCAACAAGTAAAAATGCATTTAAAGATGTGTGGGTAAATACTACTCCAGGCTCAAAGTTTTTATGCCGACCAATACGTTTTGAATACATCAAGGAAAACAAAGAAACAACTCAAAATCTGGTTGATGGTATAAAACATGAAATTTCTAATATGGAACCCATTGACGTTCATATATTAGGACGAGTAATAACAGTATCTTTTAGACCTTATTTAACAATGATAGATGGAAAAGTTGCAAATGCAATAACCGATACAAAATCTTATTTGATTTGTAATATATGCGGAAAGAAAAATTCCGATTTTAAGGACATTGAGAATTATACTCCAACTAATGAAGATGCCCTTAAGCTTGGAATATCACCACTTCATGCTCGGATTCGATTCATGGAGTACATTTTACATCTATCTTACGACAATAAATATCGCAGTGTACCAGAACTTCAGAACGTTCCAGTTGCAAATAATTCTGCTTTAAAACAGATACGGTTGGAAGAAAAGAAAAGAATTCAAGATGAGTTTATGAAACGTGGCTTAATCATTGACAAACCTTTATATGGCTATGGAAACTCCAATAATGGCAACACTGCCAGGCGATTTTTTGATGACCCTGAAACCACATCTTCTATAACTGGTATTAGCTTTAATCTCATAAGACGTTTCAAAATAATACTGGCCGTCATAAATAGCAAAAAGTTAATTAATAAGGACAAATTTTAAATATATGTATGTAAAAGACACTCTGATTCTAATAAATGAATTATATCCATGGAAATCAATAATTCCAACCGTACATAAAGTGCTAGCACATACAAAAGAAATAATAGAAAACAACATTCTTCCTCTGGGGGAACTAACCGAAGAAGCACAGGAAGCTAGAAATAGAGATGTTAAGCAATATCGACTTTTCAATACACGTAAATGCTCTAGAGTTGCTCAAAATAATGATTTAATACATCATTTGCTATTGTCTTCAGATCCAGTCCTACAAGGCATAAGAATGAAATGGTTGCCAAAAATAAGTATTGAAATCGAGAAGGACGATCCCGAAACAGAGGAAATTAATAGCTTGCTAGGCCATGATGTCTCAGATTATTTTAAAGCAAATTCTTGAAGTAAAACCCAAATATAAATTAAAAACAACATAGGTATGTATCCATGCACTTAGATACGAGTAATAAGGAAAATGAAACTGAACTTATTAAATATATTTTTAATACAATTATCAGAATCAAAAGGAAAAATTTAGTTGTAAGTTTTCATACTCATACATACATATGTACATTGTACATATATCTCTTGATACATAAGTATTTATATTCATACAAACAAATATCTGATATCATGGCAAAAAGTCTCTGGAATTCTCTGTCAAATTATATTCAAAACTTAGGGAATTTATATGCGTTTAAAAAGGAGCTACATAAAAAAATGTTCGTAATTTAATGTTCTAATGTTAACTACTAATTTTTTTTAAATAAATAAATAACTCAATCTATTTGTCCTTGTAGGTATATAAATATACTTCAAGAGTTCATAAAAAATGTGGGTTTGTTTGAGTATCAGATAAAACACGTAAATTGTTACCTGAGGTGTTATATTTGTGTATACATTTTAAGACTGATATAATGGCAAAGGAATACATATTATATACCGTTGAATAGACAATTATATCTACTATTGTAATAACATAGAAAAAATTAAGAAACATTTGCAGTAAAGAAAATAAGATCAATAATTTAGACAAAAATAAAAAATGTAGAAAATTAAAATTTTTAATCAAAATTGGATTTCGAATATTTCAAAAAGTATTGAAGGTAGGAGAATAATTTTTTTTAAGTTTGCAAAGCTAAATGTATACTATTGATAAAAATTAAAATGATTCCCAATTTATAATTTTATAATACTTTTTTCTTATTGGGAAAAATTGTGTTAGAAAAATTTTAGAATTTTTAGAAAATCTCCTCTCCTGCCTACATTTATGTGTAGGATGTCAAGAGTTTCTTACAGGTTACTTATAACAAATTTATTTATAATAAAAAACCAAAAAATTTACAAAAACGACCGTGCAATTTTTTTGCCACATCCGAAAATCGGTTTTTTTGAAAAAAAATTGCTAGTTTTCGACCAATGCTGAATGTAGGGTGCACCAACAACAATCTCCAAAATTTATTTCACAGCCTTTCTCAATGTCTCCTTTCTCAGAAACAATCAAAGTGTTTATCAAATACTTAATAATTTTTTAAAATATTCCAAAAAAATTAAGAATACTTTTTTCACAAAATATACCAAATTTTTTCATAATTTTTAAAAATCCAAATTGCAAAATTATTCCTTGCTACAATTTTTGAGATATAAAAAAATTTGTTTTTTTATATGAATTGTAATGAAGTTTTCTTTCAAAAACAATAAAAGATACTGATTTTTGCCAAGTAATAAAGAAGTTATGTACTAACGAATAAAAAAAGTCAGGGCCAAAAATTAAAAAATTAATTTTTCAAGTCAAATAACTTGGAAACTTAAAGAGATAAAATGGTACTCTTAGCATGTTTTATTTTTATTTCTTAACGTAGATTGTCCCGCTGAAAAAATTATTGAAATCGGTCCCTATTTACAAAAGTTACAAGCTCCGAAAGAATTCCGATACCCGCACTTTCCCACTTTGAGGCTGTTTGGAGCTACCCTGTCTTACAACAGGGTGCCTCAAAATATGCTTTCTAAAAATTTCAACACTTCTACTTTCCAAAACAGTTGGTTTCATCGAAATCGGTTAACTAGTTCAAAAGTTGCGGACTTTTTACCACTTTTTTTTTAATTCACGCCACTGTGCGGCGTGAGAACTTGGGGAATCGTACGTTGTGGCTGTTGATTGCCACCAAAATCGCTGGGAGAATAGTCTTGGCTTTCTAGTGTTAGGCCAATGCGAGTTGTTGGTGTGACACGGTCATACAGACACTATTCTAGGTACTGTTTTGACAAAGTCATTACGGCATAAGGAGTTTAGAAAGCTCCGAGTACTTCAGCAAGGTGCTCGACGTAGTACAAAGATAATAACTATGATCGAAGATTGCAGCCTATGTGCTTTGAGGAATGGGCACAGGGTTCATGGGGGCGATGGTTAGCGTCTTTCCTACACCCGGCGTTTAGACCACCGTGAGATAAGGCCGTAATGGCCGGTGCTCACGATAATATGTAGTCCCTAGCGAGATTAAATTGAGCGGATCTATCAACGGCATAAGCTTCTGAATGAAAGATCGTAAGGGTTTTCCCCAAAACCTAATAGTAGTTTATCCTCGAAGTTTCCAACATTTTAAAACAATCCATCTAGCACCTGATGGTTCCATATCTAGAGGAGTATCTCTTAACATTTTCTTCTGTTGGTAAGAATATTATCAAGCCACTTGTCAAAGTCAGATGATTTATTCATCACATCAGAGGGTGGCGCGCATGCAGAAGTGCAAGTCTCTCACCAGAGATGAAAGCTCCCACTTGCTAATTAGACAGTACCTAACTGTCCTTTTTCCTGGCAGCAGTTTATATCACAAGCGTCACAGCTGTTCAAGTTCAAGACGTCCCTGTTATACAGAAACATGTTTCTATAGCAGAGCTGGCCACTGAGAGAAAAATTTTATATGCGTATGTGTATTCATTTGTATATCAAGGCGATTGATGTTCGACACTGTGGTGCTACTTTGGGCAAGCTAGTTCTATAGTTTCTCCAACTGATTTCCTGTCGTAGCGAGCTTAACCCTGTCTAACCAAGCAACAACAACAATAAGATATTACGATCCCGTCAAATATTTATACTTATTTTAGTTAAAGGCTTTAGGCTTCTACTTCTGCATTTAGTATAAGACTAAGTACAGAATGCAGAACTCTTTCTTAATCCGATACAAAGCATCGAATTTGAAAATCGAAAATCTCCAGCCATTATTTAGGAAAGTTGATTTAGATAACGATAAACCAACATGTTGCTCATATTTATACAAGAAATAGAAGAATAGAAAATTTCACAGAAAACAAAAACTTAAACTTAATCAATCAAAAAGGATATATAAACATGAAATAAAAAAAAAAAACAAAACACATAAAAAGCATCAACTGTTACTATTACGAGCGTTAAAACAGCCAGAACAATATTTTGCTAATATGTACCTACTCTCTTCTCTAGTGTACACGTACAAAACCCAAGATGTTGCAGTCAAAAAAGGCACATGAACTGCAACTACGATAAAAGTATAAAGTAATGTGTTGGTAGTTGCATGTTAAATTAACAAGAACAAGAAACTCGAAAAATAGTCGTTAGAATAGAAAAAATACTAATTTACTTATCGCCCACTTCCTTCTTTGAAGAATTTTTCTGTTTTTAAAATTTTTTTGTTTGTTTTTTTTTTTTGGTAAACGAAATGCAGAAAAAAATCTATAACAAGAAATAAAGTTTAAACAAATCTTGCTTGAGAAACGAGTCAAAGACCTTTTATTACAAATACACCCTCTAAACAACGTGAAAAACGGAGCTGCAACAAAATAAATGGATCCAACATTTAAGCAAAACGCTTTGATTTGAAAGAGTGCAATCATAGAAAACGTTTTATATTTATTTTCGAATTATTTTGTGATATGAAACCAGATGAATAATTAATGATTTTTTAAATGTAATTTTAAACAATATTTATTTAAGATAGAGCAAAAGAGTTTTTTTTGCTGCTTTTTAGTTTCCCATATTTGTACATTTAACCAGCAACTCTCAATTATATTTTTGGGGAGTTTTTATATAATAAATTTAGTTTAAGGATTTAGCATCCACAATACCCAAGATAACAAGAAACGTATTTCTAGCTTTTTTTAAATTTAAATTTTAAGCCATAAATCAATTAATCTCTTGATTTTTAACTTATATCTTCAATGAATTGAAAATTATATTTTTAATAATATTTTTTTTAAAGATAAGTAACACTCAGGCTATGAATAACTACTACTATTACTAGGTGTTACCTTCTTTGGGAAAGGAATAGTGATAGAGAAGATAGCTGGTGAAGGCAGATGATAATAGAGGAAAGCTTCGTTCTTCTTACAACCTGCTTTTTTGCACGTTTTAAATAATAACGTGTTTCAGGGCCTCTGGTGTCAAAGAGGCGTATTAAATGTTTTGAAACTGTTTTAAGTAGCCATTTTATTGGTTATTTTACTTCGCCGATGATACTGCTACACAATACCGATGAAGGAGGACGCTCTGATGTTACATTAGCATTAGTATCTGCTGAAGCCGGTGTAGCTCAGTGACTAGTGTATATGTCTTCATCATTTGAACTTTCCTACAACAACTGATACAAATGAACATTGATGTAAATCAGAAAAATGCTTGGTATTGTTGTTATTTAATGTGTCGGAGACCGGTCTCGAACCGAGGACCTTGGATTTTGTAGTCAACGCGCTAACTACTTCAGCCAACGCCACCATTTTGATTGATGATTAAATCCACTCAATTCATTTCTAGTAGGACTTTCAATATACGAGGGTGGATCAATAAGTTCGTGACTTTTCAAACTTACCTCGTAGTTATACTAAATGCAACAGCGTTCCCAACAAGTACCGCATGTTAATAGACTACTATCAAATTTTGGGAAAGTGTCGTCATTTACTTTGCGTTTAACAGCTGTTCAAAACACACAACCTCGTGTATTTTTCTAAAAATGGAAAAAAAAATGAATTTCGAGTGCTATTAAACATTGTTTTTTGCGAAAAAAAAACCGTCAATCCAACCAAGGAAAAGCTCGATAAATACTATGGGGACTCTGACTCTCATTGTGGTCGCACAAGTACAAATGACGCTGAACGTTGTGGACGACCAATTGAGGTCGAAAAAAATCCACGATATGGTGTTGGCCGATCGAAGAGTAAAAGTGCGTGAGATTGTTGATGCCATAGGCATTTCATATGGCAATGTGGTTTCGATTTTAAATGATCAGCAAGATGACTGCCGCATTTGCTCACAATCGACCACAAATGCATGTGCAGTTTGCATGGCAAAAAATCGATGAATTGGGCTACGAATCGCTCCCTCATCCGCTCTATTCTTCAGATTTAGTCCCGAGTTACTACTTTTTATTCCCAAACTTAAAGAAATGGCTCGTCGTAGAGAGATTTGACTCCAAGAACGAATCATTCCGCAAACAAAGGCCTATTTTAAGCATCTCGAAAAATCCTATTTTTTGGAAGTGATACAAAAACTGGAGAAACGTTGGACTATGTATATTGAGTTAAAAGAAGACTATGTTGAAAAATAAATTTTTGTTTTACAAAAAAAAAAACCACTGTGTTTCATTCAAAAAGTCACGGACTTATTGATCCACCCTCGTACTTACTTAATTTTTCTTAATTAGTTTTTTCTATTTATTCAATCATTATCTTTGATTTTGGTTTTATTTTCAATTAATTTTTGACCCATTCCATGGGAACTATAAATATTTTCAATTATATTAATTGAAATTTATTTGCTGAAAGCTAAAATTTTTTAAAATTATCGTTTTCCAAAAAAAAAAATTCAAGTTTAAAAAAAACCATTAATTATTAAAAAAAAATATCTGTTATTTGTGCTGCAATAAATGTGAATTTGTATATATAAAAAAACCAATAAATTGCTTAGTTTTCATATTATTAAATTATTTTGTCACTTTAATTTTTTCTATTTGCATTTTAGGTGACGATATGTTGATATGAAAGGGCAAAATATCGGTTAGTATTAAAAAAGAAACCAGAAGCAATTGCTCAGTTCTTATATTATTAAAATTATTTTATCGCTTCAATATGGTCCATTTGCATTTTAGGTGACGATATGTTGATGTAAAAGGGAAAAGGATCGGAGCGAACTTGAAACTTGAATTGTTAAGAGTTCATATGAGAGTTCTTGCGATCGTATCTATAGGTTCCCCCAGCCCGATCCATCGGCAACTGCATATGGGTATTTTTCCAGAAAAGTCTACTTTCTGTCGCGTTCGACACCAAGCAAATATGCTTTTTTTTCAAAGAAAACGAGACTTTTTTTACTTCTTTATAGATTTGTGTAGGCCGTCAGCAGCTCTAGGTTAGGTAAAATGTTAAGAAAAATTGTGACACTTTGTTCAGAAATACAAGGTTAATTGATTGCTGTCGCACGCGACAAAAAAGTGGAATTTTTCAGAGAAATGTCCATATATAATTTTCAAAGTATAATTGTTTTAGTTCCTCATGAGACATACGGCCTGGCCCACGATGTCACTAGAAATCGTTCGATCGACAACTTGTATTGCAAACAACAATAACTTTAGAAAATTTGTTGTTGTTTGCAATACAAGTTGTCGATCGAACGATTTCTCGTGACATCGTGGGCCAGGCCGATAATAGCAGTTTTATCCTTATTAATTAGGGAATTTTCGCTTTTCGAACAATACTTTTATAGAAATTAAGTATTTTTATACAATTAACGGACATTTTGAGGTTCCAGGCGATGACTTCCAATCTGTATATATAAAATAGGATGTGTGTATGCATGTATGTATCGTATGGACTCCAAAACGGCTGGGCCGATTTTGTTGAAATTTTCAGCGAATCTTCAGAATATTCGGGCGGGTGACACTGTGAAGTCTGATTTTTTATTTTCGGTTTGCGGGCGGAGGGGCGTGCAAAATCCAATTTTCATATTGCTCAATCAATGCCATATATGTATATATATTTATTTTTTTTGCGGGGTGGGGAGGGGTAGCGAAGCACACCGGGTTAAGCTAGTAGAAAATAAATGTACAAATGATTTAGGGTATTTTTATAGAGGGAACGAGTTTCCAAACATCTGGAAACTCTTAATGCAAACAAGGCCTTTAGTTAGAAAGTTGAGATACCGAAATATATTCGGTATCTTTTCACATGTCTGAGAGATACGAAAGTAAATTTCGAAAAAAAACAGCGAAATTTAAAAAATATAAATTTCTTGTCACATAGAATATGATACAAAACTAACAAAAATTATACATACATATCGTTACCTTCAGAGTCTGAACACAATGTAACGATAATTTATTGCGGTGCGGGTTTTCATACGATTTTGAAGTAAAAAACCGCAGTGCGGAACGGTATAAAATTAAAATTTATTTTATTTTCTCTGCGGACTTTCTTATTCTCTCAATCTTTGACTCTCTTTCTCTTTCTGATGTTGCCATAGTTTTTGAATAATTGGCGGTGTTCACAACATTATTGTGAACAAAGAAATGATTTTGAAGTTCAAAAACTTTTGTCATAAAATATAAAAGTTTAAAAAATATATCAAATATATCTGGCAATGTATAAAATGTTAATAATTTCTTGTTTTTAGTTACTGCCATTACAAAATATTATATATGTATGTATATACATACATATATACATATGTATATATGTACCCGTCGTTCCTATAAGAAGCATAGGTCATCCATTACAAAATATTAAACAAATAGTAAATTTTTTAGAAAATTTTATAAAAATGTATGCACAAAAAAATTAATAGAAATTTAAACAAATACTGACAAGTATTGCCGTAGCCGTCTTCCGTTGTATTATGTTTATTGTTTTCTCCCGCAACGAGAAATCGTACCGCACCGCAAACATTGTGTTTAAACTCTCACATAGAAACGCCCTAAATAATTATTTTTATCGTAATATGAAAAAAACTCGATTCGAAAAACTAATGAGTTAGGGCGTTTCTATATTAACGATATGTATATCTATGGCAAAATGGAGGAATATCTTAAATCGACTTAAGTTTTTTTCGAAAGTCTTAGCGCTGCCTTCTAAATTCGTGTGATCCTTTCTTTGCATATGCGTCATTGTAACTATTGCAACTTTCAAGTGGTCAATAGAACATAATAATAAAGCCAATTTTGCTAAAGTCGACTTAAACTATTATTCACTATTGTCACATATTATACTCGTATACATATCTATATATGTATGTATGTATGTATGTATGTATGTGTATAAGTGTTGAAAGGAAAATATTTAGCACAAAAATTCTTTTTAACACTGTGCAAACAATAATTGAATTCTCAAATTATCAAACTTAGAAGCCATAGCAAAGCAGGCATCATTGAAGAAAAAAAAGCCTGTTGCAAAAAAAGCCACAATTTCAAATTTTAAAACAAAACGGTCAAAATAAAAAATACAAAAACAAAATATACAAAAGTAGACAATCAAAACATTAAGAACCTGAAACACAAAAAGAAAAACTGAAAAATGACATAAAGCCAAAAAAAAAAAAAAGCTGTACTCAATGGCTGGTAAAAATAATAATTTATTATAGATGAGAACCAACTTAAAACCTAGAAAAAAAAAACAAAGACTGGAGACCAAAAGTAACAACTGTTTCAGCTAAATACTCCCAAATTAAACTCTAAAAGTCGAAATGAATATAAAAACAGCTAAGAAAACAAAGTTTCAATATTTCCAACTGTATCTAGAGAATATTTGGTGTTTCGACTTTTTATTCGCTCTTTTACTTGAACTTTTTTTTATACTTATTTTATTTACATCAAAGCAAAATAAACCAAAAATCTTAAAACCAGTTTGCTCCCAAAAAAAAAGAAAGAAACGACAGAAAAAAAGGCAGCCAGTCAGTAACAAAAACTGCCAAATAACAACAGCAACAGCCATAAACCGATCAAAGAAAACTTACAAAATAAAAGGCTTCAATAGAGATTTAAAGATTCAAAAGACCCAGTAGGCAAATTTTATTCAAGAGAACAGAAACATTTTTGTGGCCGAATATGTTGGTTAAAGCAATATACATACATAATAGTATAATAATTATATATAATAAAAATTATATTATAATAAAAAAATATTAACACTAAAATTTAAAAAACAAAACTAACATGTGTATAATTAGTAAGGAACAAACGACAATGGCAAGACTGTTGTAAATTTAGAGATGGTAAAATTGAGCTTTCATTGCAAAAAAGCTTTCAGCAAATTGAAATAAGATGAATCAAAACAATTCACATATTCCATTTGCATTGATGGCTGAGTATATAAAGCAGAAATCTACATCAACTGACACCACACACAGTGGACCAAACACAAACAGAACGCTGATGATAAAGGTTTAGTGGCCTTCGAAAACGGCTAGTTGTTCCGTTTAACTATGTGTTGTTAGTCAGAATATTTAGAACAAACTTTGGTGTTATTTGTTCATTAATAATTATCACATGTAATTTGGCTTACAAAGCGATACGAACTTTACCCTGTTCAAATCATAAATATTAAAACTAAAGGGTATTCTATCAGTTAATGTAATTTTGAAACCGTAACAGGCAAGCTCTTGAAATTTTCAAAAAATTCTAAAACTAAAAAACCCCAAAATCGTCAAAATGGAAAAATCGCCAAAAAGAACTGAAATCGCCAAAAATAAAAATAAATCGCTAAAACTAAACTAAATCGCCAAAAACCGAAAAAATCAAACCAACAAAAAAGCGCCATAAATAAAAAATCGCCAAAAACCGAAAAAAGTTTCCCGGGTGCCCGCAATTTAAAAAAGTTCTACATCAGGAAAGATATTCGATTACAAGGGGTGATTTTTTAAGAGCTTTCGGATTTGATTAAAAAACACATCTTTATTTCTCCATCATATCGCCGGTACCTCACGAATAAATTCTTCAATATTGTCTTCCAGTGCGTCAATTGTTGCGCGCTTGTCCCTATAGACATGAGCCTAACATATCTCCACACACAATTGTCTAAAGGCGTTAAATCTCACGATATAGGCAGCCAATTGACTGGCTCCAAACGTGAAATAAGCTATTCACCGAACTCGCTTCTCAATTGGTCCATTGTTTCACGTAATGTGTGGCATGTGGCAGTCCTGTTGAAACCACACGTCAGCCAAGTCCAGCTTTTCCATTTTGGGCAAAAAAAAGTAACAGAGCCCCAATTGCTGCGAATGGCGCCGAATCGATAATTCACGGTCATCAACAACACTGGCGGATACAGCTGCGATATTTTGCTCTGTCCGCACTCTACGTATGCTCATTGGCGTACCTATAATTTTTTTAGGGGGGGGGGGGTGGGGGGCATTAACTGGCCATTTTCAGGAGTAATAATTACAACAAAGCGATACGAACTTTAGCCTGTTCAAATCATAAATATAGAAACAAATGAAGTTCGAACAATAATAATTAAAATTAACTGAACTAATTTTATATTCAAATAAATACATATTTTTATTTAATTTTAGAACTTTAAGATTAATAGACCCATACACTATCAACAAATTTGCTGGTGTTGCGTGTTTGATGCTACAAAATATTTAATTTTCTCTTTATTGGAAATTCATGCATACACCTAAAATCGTTTCGTGTGTTTTCGTGACAATTTCGGCACGTGCCCATCTCCACTCACGATCGCATCTCTAGTAGAAACTCAAACAATGACTTCCATTATTTTGCGTAATTTGATCAATTTTTAACTCAAAATTCTCTATTGGGTCTTTATGATAATTGTGTTCTGTACGTATTTTTATACAAAAAAAAATAACGAATACAAATAAACTTTATTTTAGGCTGTAAGCATTAAAACAACATACAACTGTGCTCTAAGCCTGTTGTATATATTGTTCAACTCACGATTTTTCTGTGTCGAGTTTTGTAAAGGCACGAGCTTGAGTTTTGGCTTAGAGTGTGCACCACAATCATTATTCAAAAAAAAATTATATTGTATATTCACATCTAAATACATACATACATACATATGTACATATATACCTATATATCTTTAAGAAACTTTTAAAGTACAACTCTTCTCTGGCTGCTTAAGTATTTGTATTTATGTATGTATATGTATATACATTTTGGTATACATATGCACATATACTTATTTTTTATAAATAAATCCAAGTTCTGTATTTATGTACATACATACTTTAAGCTTAACTGGCGTGCATACAAACGGTTTTCGAGAGGGCATTAAGTAGTCAAATGCAGGACACAAGAAGCGCTTTAACGGTTTATATTAAAAAAGAAACATAATCAATATTATTCATAAACAAAAAATTAAGAGGCATAAGAAACTTCTTTAGCTAATCAAAAAAGGCATTACTGACAAAACTTATTAATTGTTGAACTGTTAAAGGAATGATATCCATTTTGATATAGCTCACCGACTTTTTATTTTTTTCGTATTTACAAAATGGCGTCTGTTGACAGACGATTTGTCAGACAATAAGACAAATCGATTGATGTAAGAATCATCAAAATCGGTCCATGCGTTCGGTTTATAAAGTGCCGCAAAGGAACATACATCCATACATAGGCCGGCCAGAGCTGGCCACCAAGAGAAACACGAGAGAAGTGTGTTCGTTCGCGTACGTGTATTCATTTGTATAAGAAGCCGATTGATGTTCGGCACTATGGTGCTACTTTGGGCAGCAGTGTTGTCAGATTTATTTTCAGCCTCCTCGCCAAATAACTTTTCGAATATCGCCAAAGATCGCCAATATAATAAAACATTAAATTTTATTTATTATGTAATTACATTGCAAATATCGTTAAATTTGAAATTTAGTAGGTAACGTCTATCGTAAAACATAAAAAATATATTGTTTAAAGCGGCCCACCCACTTGCAATATAATTGTGCAATTTTTCGTATCGTACTATAATATCGCCAATGCGTATGTCAGGAAAATTGGGCAATATTTTCTTTGTAGAATAACATATGCAATAATATTGTAAAGTATTTAAATTAACATAAAAAATACTGGCGAAAAAAATACTTAAAAATAACTTATTCCAAAAATCAATCTTAATAGGATGAATTGAACTTGAACACCAAGATCAAAATTATTATTTAAATCTTGTGATAAAATAGAATTAACGTTTAAATAAATGTGTGTTAAAGTACACATATCATATCCTTGAATTAGTAAGTGCCAGCAGCATCGTCGTAATCATACAATTTAGGCGATAACTCTTGCAGCCTTTTTCCTGTTTCATTATCAAAATGTTGGTTCCAATTTATGAAAGGAAGGGTCTGTTCAAGGTTGGCAAATGGTATCGTAAAAATACCGATACCGATACCGATTCAAATACCGCTAAAATTAGATACCGGTATCGTTACCGATACCGAAATCCATTTCGGTTAGAAAATACCGGTATCCAGATTACCGTTTACGTCTATACCGGTACGTACCGGTATACCGATTCCGGCCAAAAAATAAATGATAGTTGAGTTGTAGTTGCCAAATTTTTATTATATATTACAACTTTTTTCACCATGAGACAACTGCTTTTCATCAGTTGTATTTTGGTTTTTATTTCGACCATTGTGTTCGTTTTGCTTTACTATTCCAGACACCAGCCAATCCCATTTGTCAACCAATATTATTGCCATGTTCATAAAACATAGAATCTCAAGAAAAAATAGCAAGGCCAAAACTAAAAATATTTAAAATGTTTTTTAATGGATACTATGGTTTCAAAACATATAGCAAAGATAAGAACCTTTGTTTTTCGTGCATTGTTTCGAAGTCAACTAAAATTAGTTGTTATTCAGAATACCAAAAAAAGTTAAGTTGTTTCAGTTTCAATCAAAATTAGTTGAGCTGTAAAACGTAATATGTGCAAAAATTGCTAAAATATATTTCAATTAACTTTCTTTCTTTGGTGTTGGTCTTGTTTACACACTTCACCGTAATATAATGGGTGTTTTTTATTGAGGTATAGAACTTTAAGTTGGGCATCACTTTTTTAACTGGCGGCCATTTTGTCAGCTGTCAAGTGATTAATATTTAGTTTGGTTTGCCATTTCATATGGTTTATCTGTGATATGGTTCAGTTCGCGAAGTTTACCGCAAGCTCCGTCCATTTTATGGTCGACATAATCGTCCATCAGAGCAATTAATTCGGTTAACCATGGATTGTTTTCGCACTACGTTTACTCTATGTGATAATACGCATCCGCAGAGACGTCGAACAGTGCGCACCGAAGAAACAATTGCCGCTGTAGAGCAAAGTGTTGAAGAGGACCCGAATGAATCGATTCGCCACCGTGCACAGCAATTGGAGCTTTGTCCATCAACTTTATGGAAGATTTTGAAGATTTTGAATGTGGATGAGTTGTGGTTCCAACAAGACGGCGCTACATGCCACACAGCGCACGTCACAATCGATTTATTGAAGGAAACATTCGATGAGCGCATAATTTCGCGGAATGGACCTGTCAATTGGCCACCAAGATCGTGTGATTTGACACCATTGGATTATTTTCTTTGGGGATATGTGAAGTCGCTCGTCTACGCCAACAAACCAGAAACGTTAGGGGACTTGGAAGCCAACATTGGTGGCGTTATTGCCAACATACGGCCCCATATGCTCGAAAAAGTGGTTGAAAATTGGACCTGTAGAATTGGCTTTATTCGAGCCAGCCGCGGCGGCCACATGCCCGAAATCATATTTAAACATTAATGGCATAAAATTATCCTTCCAATAAAGCCAAATTGATGGACATTAAAACGATTTTCTTGTGTTTTATTTCAATTCGAAGTTCTATACCTCTAAAAAAACACCCTGTATATGCAAAGTTTGGACTGCAGTCTCCTTGTTTCACTTTTTTAATAAATTATTTTTTAATAATAGTATAAAAACATATATAGAAACAAATAAGTTTGTATGCTTTTATACAAGTACATATGTTAATGTAAAAATACTCCCTTTTTGAAGTAATTTAATAAAAAATATTTTTTTTGCTATGTCCACTGCCTGAAATAATAAATTTGTCAGTAATATCGGTATACCGGTATTATAAGCTCGATAACGGTATGTACCGGTAATACCGATACCGAAATAAAAAAAATACCGATACCGCTACCGATACCGAAATTTAAAAAATAATTGTACCGGTATCAATACCGATACCGTTATTTTTTTCGGTTTCCAACCTTGGGTCTGTTCGTAAATGCATCACTGCGCTGCAAATAGAAATTTAAATTTTCTAAACTGGTCCACTGAAGTAGATAACGTACAAATAAATGTCAAATATGGTATACAAACACGATTACTACTAAAACAGATTATTGCATTTTAAATAAAAGTTTGCACGTATGATGCAGAGCAGTGATGCATTTACGAACACACCCGAAGTTTTTTATGTACACCAAATGAGATTTTTTGGTCCATATTTTTTTAAACTTGAGTTTCAGAAAATTTTTGGTTGAGATAAATAGTCACAACATTTCGATTTTTTGCACGAAATACTTTATGTTGGAGAAGAAATTTAGTATATAAAAAATTTTATATTTGTAACATTATTCTATTTTAATTTGAAATTTATTTGCTGGTGGTTCAGCGAATAGAATAGATTCATATCGAATATAAATTATTTGCTGGGTTTTGTATAAGTTTCTAAGCCTACTATGCTTATTTTTCTTTTGTGATTTTCAAAAATATTATTATTTGTGAATTCTAAAATAGTTTTTGAAAATATGTACATAAGATAAGAAGTTTGTGACTGTTCAAGATGTGTGGTTGAAGTCTACTGACGATTTGTTACAGCAACAATGAAATGCATATAGACATCGCTGAACCACCAGCAAATAAATTTCAAATTAAAATAAACTTGACAATATGTCGAATAATAGATTTCTTAAATTATTTTTTTGATTGAAATCGTAAAAATATAGCCAAAAATATCGCCAATGAGTTCAAATATCGCCAAGTAAATCGCCAATCGCCATTTCAAAATTTTCATCGCCAAAAACAAATTTTTGTCGCCACGTTTGGCGAGATGTCGCCATATCTGACAACACTGTTGGGCAGCTCAGACATAACTACACGCAAAGAAAAAATGTGGTTGAGGTAACCATAATCAAACAGCAACATACTATGATTGAATTATATGGTTGCAGTCAAATCATATTATTGTCAATGGAAAAGCAATGTTTAAATAATATTATTTTCTGAGTTAATAATAATATTATCTCCTAAAACAATTAACTTTGTTATAACTAATCTTATTATTGTAAATAAGACAACACTATTCTTAGATGTGACTAAAATATAATTTAGAGTTACCATACCATGCTCTAATATTATAATGATATTGTTAAATACGACCATAGTGCTATTTTATGTAATAATATTTTATTTTTTAAACACATATTTATTGGCAAATCTTTTGTTCAAAACAGCTGTGCGGTAAGTCCGAAATAAAAATAAATTAATATTGTTGAAATAAAACGTATGTATGTATGTATAGAAATGTATACTTACATATACATATGTATGTATATACACGAAATACAAACACATTTGTATAAAGAGATATACATACATACATATGTACATATTTTTTTTATTTATCTATCTATCTGTTTTTGAAAAAGATTTTTTTAAAAACTTAACATAGTATGGTTTTGGATAACATTATATTGTTATTTACATCATATTATTTTTACACAATAATACAAATTATATTGTAGTCATAAATTTTTAACAAAATTATATTGTTAAACTCTAACCATATCGCATTTTCTATGAATATAATAATGTAATTATTAAATTCAAACATTACTCCGTTTATCGTAACGAAATTAATGTTTAAAATAACAATAACTAGTTTTCAACGACCACACATTTGTTCCAGAGAACATAGTATTGTTTTCTCAACCATTTTACAACCATATCTTTTCTATGCGTGTAGGCTGATAAGCACAATATCCTTTTTTGCGTCGCGCAGTCGGGTAAAAAGGGTGCTTTTAAAAACATTTTTGAATTACGGATTTTCTTAAACAAAATTCAAATTGCGACGCACTAGGAATTCGTTTTCCTTCCAAGTTTTTAGATCCCCTTGTACGATTCTATGACTTATTGATTGCTCTTCGTATAAAGACAACTTTACATAAAAGCTTCTCATAAAAAGAAAGTAATAATTATACTACACACAATTTTGTTAAGATTAACTTATTAAATCAGAAGCACACACGCATATTTAAAATTGTAGGCATGTATGTATCTTAAAATGCATTTTATACTGATTTTAAATCTCTCAGCTTTCTAGCTTCATATATACAATTCTTAATAATATCTATCGTACGCTAAAATTAAGTAATCAACAGTCAATGCCTGCTGGATATATGAGATCTACCATACAATTAAACCAGGTTAGAATGTACTATAATTTAAAATTTAACTGCGCTCAATTTATATTTTTTTTTTCATTTGTACACTTATTTCAACACTGGTATTTATACTTTAAATCGATTTTATCAAAACATTAAGAAAGAGCCTTAATGACACCTCGCAGTGTCAAAAATAAATCTGTAATTTCAAATAAAAATAAATCGACAAACATGTAAAATCATTAAGAATATGTGTATAACTTCCAACCAAATTGCACATTATTTATGAACTTGTATGAAAAAGAAAAAGAAATAGTAACAGAAAACATAATAATAAATCACAAATTCATGGAAAATTTTATTTATAACGAAAATATTTTGAGTGGCCAACAGAAGTTTGCTAAATACAATCGTATGGTATATACAGAAGCGCACGAAAGTATTCACACAGGACCAATTTTTTGATTTCTATCATTTATATATTTTTAATAAAAAGTTATTGAATTGAAACTTATTCGCTGGTGGCCAAGCATTGTCCATTTCATTGTGCTTTGCCAAATCATTAGTAGACTTCAACCACATATTTTAAACAGTCACAAACCGCTCATGTTATGCACAGACTTTCAAAAACTATTTGAGAATTTACAAATATTTTTGAAAATTACAAAAGAAAATTTAAATAAAATGGCGTGACTAATTTTTATGAAATTATTTATATGTATTCGGTAGGTATGCGAATAGGTCGCAATCTATTTTTCATACCCCTAAGTGGGCTGTGCCACGCCCATACGAACGAAATATCTTATATCTTGAAAGCTATAGGAGTCAGAGTATTCAAATTTGGACTCCTTTGAGAGCGAGCGATGTGAAGTAATTCAAGGTGTTAGTAGAATAGCACCAGGGGTAGGGGAACCCCACATAAAAAGTAATAAATAGTAATTTTATATCTTGAAAGCTATAATAGCAAGAGTCTTTAAATTTGGTATGAACTTTTATGAGAGCGAGGTGCGAAGTAATTAGAAATATTGGAAGAATAGGATCGGGGGAAGGGGCACCATCAAACAAAGTATATAATTATAAAAGTCTTATATCTTGAAAGCTATAATAGCAAGTCTTCAAATTTTGTATGAGTTAATTTGAAAACAATATAAGCATAAATTATACCAAATTTAAAACATCGTTCACAGCGCTCCCCGCCTCTTTCACTCATATACCACATCTTCACACACTTACAAAGAGTTTATTATTATTTTCTACCGTAAAAATTCTATATAAATAACACTGTGGGAAATACCTGGTAAGTGTTACTATTTTTCTGTATTTGAAATTTTCCAAACACCACCATAATCTTGAATTACGGGTAAAAACCGGGATTTTCGTATCCGCATGCACTTATCAATCTTTAACTAAGTTGAATATGAACCGATTTTAAATTTATAAACAGATTTAGAAAGAAGAAACTAAAACCTTTCAAATCATATATGTATATTTTGCTTCAGTAAATTTCGGATGTAAGTGTGTATTTTTTTATCAAATATATTTTTTCGGTTTTTTTTTCGACACTTTACTACTTTGGATTCGTTCTTAGGCAGTATTTTTGTACTGGAACCATACTGTTTATTACTTTATTTATAAAACACACCCAGGCTTGTGTTAAAAAATTCCTTCGAAATTGCCTGAGTTATTAAATATTTTATTAGAAGAATTTTTGTTAAAAAAAAACTACCTGCTTGATGTTTTTCGTATTCTATTTATGTACTTTCTGTGTATTTAAGCTTCTAGGATGATGGAAGTACAATTTAATAGACGTATATCAACACAAAGTACAAAATTTGTACAGCAGTGGTCGCCAAATTTTTTTTCCTTGGGAGCCGCATTTTTTTTCAACCCCCAGCCTTAATATTCAGCAAAATTATTATTATTTATAGTATTTTTACATGAGTTTGTAAATTTTTGATGCCACTATAACCTGAATTTAGTATAGCAGTGATTTGCAACTTGCGGCCCTCAAGCTGTACAAATCGTATTAATTATTACAGGTATAGGGTACTAACTAGATATTAACATGCAATGCAAATAAAATAACAGTTCTTTTGTATGGTAGTATATTTCAAACAACGATACCCATTATTAAATTCTACTTTCATCATCATGGAATCGGTTGATATTTAAGTTAAGGAAAAAATCCGATCTAATTACAAAAAACCGGTTCTGAACCGGATAAAAAATAGCCTATGTTTAACGCTGGTAATGTAGCTTTATCTTAGTTGCTTAAGAGAAGCAAAAATATATAACACCAGTTTCAATTTTATGCCATTATTTTTCCATAATTTCTTTCAGTTGCATTCACTGGGGATATGGAGCTTATCCACTCCCATACCCAACTTATTCTCAAGATAATCTATGGAATTAATATCGGGTGATTACGTTGGAGATGGCAGAATGTAGGGGAAATGATGAATAATTTACAATCGAACGCAAGTGATTTTCAGGCCCTTCTGCCTTTAAAATATTTAAATAAAACATTTTTCGAAACGTGCAAAATGCAGAGTTGTTTTTTTAACCCCCGACCCAAAAAAGGGGTGTTATAAGTTTGCAGTGTGCGTCTGTGTATCTGTGTATCTGTGTGTATGTCCGTGTCCAGCTACAGCCGAAACGGCTGGACCGATTTTGATTTAGTTTTCTATGTTGGAAAGGTGACTTGATCGAGATGGTTCTTAACCATGTTTTAAGAAAATCGGTCCATCCGTTTAGAAGATGTCACATCTTTTCTAGATATATCGGGGGTTTTTAAAATTTTTAATTTTTGTTATTTAATTTATTTTGGAACAATTTTTTTAAATAAACTTGGCTTCAAATTTATACTGACATTACATATTAAAAAAAATGTACAGCATATCATATTTCTATAGGTTTTTCGTTTGAAAAATATTAAGGTTCAAAATGAAAGTGAGTTGCTGATGTGCGAATATTTTTGTACGTCGCTGTATGTATGTAAATATATAAGTTGTAGCTAAAGTCAGCAGTTATGGATCTAATAATGGACTGAATAAATTAACTAAAAGATAAATTAAGTTTAAAAATACAAATATTAATGCCCTAATTCAGTAAGAAGATTTAGGACGTTTTTGTTTGAAAATGCTTCTGAGTTCTTGTCTTTGAAGTCTCTTAATTATTTTCTTCAAAAATGGTTGTTGTCTTTGATAATGAAAAATATAAATATTATTGCCATTTGTTTAAAACATAAAAATTCAATTAAAGTATTATACAATAGTTTGAAAAATACATGAAGAAATATGTGTTGGATATAATGTTTGGAACAAAATCATAAAGCAAATACACGAACCTTCTAGCATAGACAATAAATAATAATCGTTTTAAAGAATCAAAACTGCTTCTTTTTTTCGTCCATAGACAAGACGATACATTCGTCGAACATAATTAGGGCATAAGTAAAAGTAGAAATAAGCCCTTGTAATTTTGATTTGTTTAATTTTTCGTTAAAATGAACAAGAAAAGTATGTGGACAGTAAATGAGTGATTAGGAGACAAAATGTGAGAAAATAATTGTAACGAACCAGTATTTTTATTAGGCTATTCTCATTGACGAAAACTATAACTGAAATGGCAGTGACATTACACACAGCTGATGAAATCATGTTGGCACATACACACATATATATGTAAGTATGTATGTAATACATATGAAATATATAGCGAAACAATAAATTACATCCAATTAAACAATTTTTTTATTTTAAAATATATTGTCTTCTAACTGATGAAAACAGTTTCCATATCATCTGTAATATAACTCTTCTTGGCAGTCGGGTAAAAATATAAAGAAAGATATTTTCGAATTTAAATAGTAGAGACACAAACCAAAATGTATTAGGAAGGAGACCAATTGGTCTCATTCGCTTTGGAAACTGAGATAATAAAAAAAATCATTTTATTTCATTGCACAATAAAAACTGCTAAAGTAAGCCACTGTTATACAATAAGTGCCATGCATAGTTTTTATTATAAAAAAATATTCAGTGTGATTATTTATTTTTTATAGTTCTGCACCCTCTCAAACTACCAAAACAACAGAGATTTGAACAAACTGAATAAACAACTAATAATGCCACTGCCTTTTAAGTTTAGATGTAAGGACAGCAAAATAAAACTAGAAATATGTATGTATGTAATTTTAAATATGTAAACTGTCAAAATTTAGATTGACACCCAATGGACACAGACAGACACATGGACATACAATGTTGTCACACAAAACACAGCAATTAAAAAAAAATTATATTTAAAATTTGAAAAAAATTTCTTACTTTGGTCATAATGACGTCAACAGCACTCCTCACGAGCAAGAAAGACAGCAAAAGACATCTGTCCAGAAAGACCTTTAACTTTTAATTGAAAATCAATTAAAAATAGTTATTGACCATATTAGGAGGAGGCCAGACAGAGATAAATGAGCTAAAGACAAAACAAATGCATCCACACCAATTTATTAGTGCGAGTGTGTATGAGAACTATTGTTCAGCTCCAGGAACGGCTAATTTACTAAAACTTCAATTTAAATTTTCAACTATTTTTCAAATAATATTTCGAGTAGAGTCTATTATTGTCAAAGACAAATTTTTGATTAGTCTCAAGAGCGCAAAACAGAAACTAGTTTAGTTTATTTGTTTTGGTTTAGGACCAATAGCAACCCAGCAAACACACAATGTAGCGTTTGAGGAATAATAGTCTTAAAAATTTATTTTAAATTTAATTCTATATGCTTCTTTGAAATGTTATTTGGTATATGTTTGTATATAGGGTTTGGGATTTCCCGGACTTTTGCACTTCCCGGGAAACGGGAATTAAAAAATCAAGTTCGCGGGAAAAGCTAATTTTCTGGATTAAATACATTTATTAAATGAAAGTTTGTGAAATTTCGATTGTTTTATTAATGTAAGCATTCTTTTGAAATAAAAGTTAATAAAAAAGCAGTTCTAAGACAAATTTTTAAGAATTTTAATTGAATTTAAGCAAATGGAATAAAGTTATTACACAGCAAAAGATCATATAAAAACCAATTGACGACTGTTACCACAATTAGTAGACAATTTTCTAATAAGAAATACCTTCATTTTAATAAGAATTTGCCTTGCTTGTTTCTCATTCTTTTTGAAAAAGTTCCAGGCGGTTTCTTATCGTTAAGTACAAGCAGGTTACAGTACCATACTGCGCTGCGCCGAATTTTGAATACCCTGAGCCACAGTATGTCTAAGTGTCTTTCATTTTATTTCTCCTAAAATATTTTCTGCAGGGTTTCCATAATAGCGTCTACTTGTAATCAATTTAAGTTTCGTCAACTCAGAGTTCTTACAGCTTAAAATTTTCACTACACTTTTCAAAATTTGTTCACTAATTCGGCGAAAAATCACTTCAAGTTGGCTTAGCATCGAGTTATTTACTTTAGGAAACGATTATATCATTATACAATTTATTCCACTTTTTTTAGGAGATATGGTATGACCTAAATTTAATGGAATTTTTATGAAATTTCAGACTAGATTTGAATAGCTCACATTTTTTATTTTATATTAAAAAAACATGGACATTTTACTTCTTGTTTATCGGAGTCAAAAGAATTCTTTCTTTCTTACACAGGATTCAGACGATGAAATTTATGACGTCTATTTTTCTTGATTCCCTTTTGAAGTTTCTACCAAAAATTATTTGCGTTCATACGATGATTATTTTTACATGTCTAATTTTTTTTTATTAATTTTGATTTTTTATTGATTTTATTGTTTATACATACATTTACATACCCTGTCGGAGAATGTGTGCTTGACTACAAAAATAGTTAACTTATAGTTAACTTTTCTTAGACTGACTAGAAGGTAACTGCAATGTCATCCAGAACAGACCCAAAACTAATTCTTAAGTTGAGTACGTAATCAAATTTGATGAGAGCCAACAAATTTATTCTCAGCTACTTTGAAACTCATTTCAGTTTTTATTAACATTTTGCTATCGTTATTTTAGATGATACCTTAGCCGAGTGGTAGCGCGTTGAGTACACAACGTGTGATGATATATGTTCGAAATTTTTTTTAATTTACTGACTACCAGGTGATTTAAAAAAGTCAACTTTAAGTTAGTTGAAAGATATGTGAGACAATTGACTACCGCCTAGGACATCGCAATGTTAAAATAGTCAGTTGATTACATTGAAAGTAATCCAAGTGTCAGTCAGTACTATTTGTGAAATAGTTTGTTTAAAGTTAACTTAATTTCCGACAGGGTACTTTATTAATAAAATTTTCCTTCGAAGAACACACCAATATGAGAATATTAATAATAAAACGTAACAACAGGAACACAAATTTGTGTAAAGAAAAAATATGAAAAAAACCATAGAAAACAGAAATCGAGTCATTTTTTCTACCCCTCTTTCTTCTCTACCCCGTTCGCTATCAAACCAAAAATGACGTCGAAAAATAGACTTCATAAAAGTCTTCGTGTGAATTAGGTGTTACAGTTACATTTAAAACAAAAACTCAATTTAAATTTTAAGATTAAAAAAATTCCTTCGAACAAGGTATATGTATGTAAGTGTTTAAACAGACGATGAAAAACGTGTCAACGTTCGTGTAAATTTAGTCATACAATCATTCAAACGAACTTTTGTAATATATAAAGAAATAATAAGTTTTTATATTAAAGTAAAATTGGATTATAAATTCTATATATTTATGAAATAACATGCACTTTAAATTTCCCGTTTTCCCGGGAAAATCTCAAAAATTTCCCGGGAATATTAGACAGACATTTCCCGGGATTTCCCGCCCGGGAATTCCCGTTTCCCAAACCCTATTTGTATATTAAAAAAAATATTCTCATATTATAAAAAGTTGAAAGCTACAAAATGTTATAAATTACACTGAAGCAAAACCATGCAGCATACTCGTACAAACATTATTTCACACCAAAAGATACGAATAGACTTTTAGAACGTGAACACAAGTACTCTACCCAATGAACTATTGCCGGTTTATAATTGAGGCTATCAGCGCTGTTGCTGTTCTTATGATAAATACATTATTTACATTACCAAGTATCAAAAAACAATAGGGAATTCTATCTATTCTATAAAAAAAAAATTTAAAATCTAAAGAAAATATCTGGAAAATCGTTTTTGCACAGAGAAAAGGGACCTAGAGTGTCAAAAAACGGGTCTGTGTCAAAATCGATAAAAATTAGAAAAACATTAAAATTTTATTTTTTTAAATGCGTTTTTCTCAAAACTTCATTTTCCCATTTCTCGTAGAAGGTCACATATTGCAAAGTAATAAGGCCGTGAAATAATTGAAAAGAGCAATTGTTTAAATAAATTGATATGGGTTACTTACACCACTTCTGCGCTGATGGCCTCAATTGTAAACAGCTTGATAATTTTTTTGTTTTATTAATTTTTTGATTTTTTAATCTATTTCTTACTTTTTTTGTTTATTTTTATTTTTCTTTTTTATTTATTTTAATTTATTTTTACTTCTACTTTTTATTTATCTTTATTTCTACTGTATATTTTTTTATTACTTTTATTTTTTCTTTATTTCTTATTTTTGTTTTAAATATTTTTTTGTTTATTTTTATTTTTAACCCCCGACCAAAAAAAAAGGGTGTGTGTCTGTGTATCTGTGTGTCTGTCCGTGTCCACGTACAGACCAAACGGCTGGACCGATTTTGATTTAGTTTTTTTCTGTTTGAAAGGTGACTTGACCGAGAAGGTTCTTAACTATGTTTGAAGAAAATCGGTCCAGCCGTTTACAAGATATCACATCTTTTCTAGATATATCGGGGGTTTTTAAAATTTTTAAGTTTTGTTATTGTATTTTTATATTTTTTAATTTTTTAATTTTTTTTTGTTCTTTTTTATTTTTATATTTTTTGATTTTTGTCCTTTTATATTTTTTATTCGGTAGTTTCTTTAATTGCCTTTGTGATTTGTGTTAGTGTGTGTGCTGGTCTTCAAGAGCAATGCGCCCACAAATCAATTAACCAATAACATTTTTCAATTACAATAAAACTCCATTCTTTTTTTTTTTTTTTTTGCACAATTTTCATTAGTTTTTATGTTTTTAAGGTAATAAAATGAAATGAAAATTGCTAAAATAAAAAGAAAATCGCCAAAGCTTCATGCAACCAAATCGTGGGAATTGTAACAAAAATGCAAAAAGAAAATTTCAATAAAGAGTTGCTAAAATTAAATTAAACTAAAGTAAAAAAACAAAAACAACAGACTTCGTTGTTTGGGCAAATGCAATGAACCAAATGTGAAATCATTTTCGATTTACAAAATCTTATAAAAAATGGGGTTACAATTAACGCTTGGAGGAGCGTAAGTGTTATTCTGCTACCTGATGGAAACAAATAAAAATTTTTGTTTATTTTGTGCGATTTTTCAGGAAGTTATAGCGCTGCTTATATTTTTTCGAAGCATAATATTATATGGAATACTAGCTTAATTTATCTCATACTCGTACTCTGGTATAATTCAAATTGAATGTATTATTTGTGATGTTGTGTACAATGATGTTTTTCTAGAAAAAATTTACTTGGATACCGAATTTGCCAATTTACTGTAAAATAAATGAATTTCTCAAAATTGACTTGAAGGTTTAAAAAAGCCATACTGCAAAACAGTGGTATATGACTTAAGGAATTTTTCCTTGTTGCCGCAAGATATGTATGTATGTATAGTACCATATCGTTATCTAAATATATCATTATTTTTTTGAAAACAAGATTTTCGCATTTTTAAACGCATTAAATGTTCTTCTATCGATATATACAAAAAACTCGATTGCAAAAAAAAATAATTAGTTAGGGCCTTTCTATATTAAGGTAACGATATGTACATATGTATGTACATGCAAATGTATTTATGTGATATTTTTTATTTTTATGGACTTGTAGTGATTATGGCAATTTTGTACATTATACATATGGGCATTTCTCCAAGAAATTCCACTTTTTTGTCGCGTGCGACAGCAAGCGATTAACCTTGTATTTCTGAATGTGACTTGGTTTTTTTTTAATTTTACCTAACATAGAGCTGCTGATTGCCTACCCAAATATATAAAAAAGTAAAAAAAGTTTCGTTTTCTTTGAAAAAAAACAAGCATATTTGCTTGGTGTCGCACGCTACAAAAATTTGAGATTCCTGTGGAAGTGCCCATATAAAAATCATATTAGACCTGATGTAATGAGATGTATACATAATAACGAGGGACAAGGAGTTCATACGTTTAAGTGCCTACAATATGACGTTAAAAACGCAAAATATGCACTAAAAACAATAAAATATGCTCATATTAAAAAAAAAATTATTCAAAAGAAAAAGTTTTAAATTTACCTACATACAACTAATTACAATTTCCTCTTAAAAAATTACAATTAGCAATAAATTTGGTAGGCGTGTGTGTTTGTACAATCATTCTAAAATTCCAAAACAATTCAAGCGAAAAACTTTGCCAAAAAAAAAACTTTTTCCTTAAAAATTTGTCAACAATAATATTTTTGGAAATTTGATCTTTTGACAAAATATGACACGAAACTATGTAATTATATGAAAATATGATACAAAAGTATGCATTTATGACCAAATCATGCAAAAATATGCATTTTCAGCAAAATATGCAAAAATATGCATTAAATCGATGCCACTTTCACGCAAATTCAATGTTTTGTAAATATATTTCGTTCTTGCCATTATCAGGGTTAAGGGAAAAAGATGGATTTGCATAAAACCCCTGTCCCTGATAATAACGTTTCAGGGAATTATGTTTCGTAGCAAATTATTACATCCATCTTCTTAAGAAAAAAAAAAAAACAAATAAATTTTGGAGTCACAATATTGGTTTTTTTCATTTCATTAGTATTATCTTAACTTCTAATTTTTAAAGTAAATATTTAATTGATTATTCGTTTTTATCATCTTTGATTTCTATTCTTCTAACTTTTCCTCTGGGTTAACCGGGCTTGTTAAAAAATTTACACACGTACGCGCAAGCATATATGTAGATCTAATACAAATTGGTTTCAAAATTAAACGGTTTACAATTTTCTTAATCGTAAACCAAGTTTAATTCACCATTTACAAAAAAAAAAAAAACACTTCTTATCTCTTACACATCAAACGAAGCAAGATATAGATAAATATGCATGACAATAGCATTATTGTGTGTTAAATCTATATGGATAACAAAAGCAGAAATACGCTTTCCAAGCGTTAATACACTTAACCAATGGATGGATTGGATTGCTGGATAGATATACTGTGTAAAAATCATTGATCGGCAATGAATAGTTTTTTTGCTATTCATACTGACTCATGAAATTTTAAATATAAATGAATAGACATCATTTAAACTCAGCTACTTTGATTTACGCATACTCACGAGGGCATTGATTTATAAGTATGGATTGAAATAAATATGAATGCGACGTCGACATCATAGTCATACCACACCCACAGTCATAAATCACCTAAGTTTGATTTCTAATTTCAGGAAAATACTTATACTACTCACATTGATTCAGCTCACTCAACTCATACATGTATGTTTATTTAAAAATTTAGTCATTGTTGTCTTTCAATTCCTGCAAAAAAATAACAACAAAAAAACACATAACCTCATAATGAGAACTTTAATGTTCGTATGCGAAGTTCGCTTTGTGAATCATACTTATTTTGCATCGGCCCTAGGCAATGAGTTAAGGAGAGTCGAAATCAACAACGTCATCAATGTTGCTAAGTATAAGTTCGATGCGCACTTCAAACTTTCGAGTGAATATGATGCATAGACAACATTGCAATAAGTATGAGTGCGCATAAGTATAGTAAATTATAACTTATGATTCAACTCTACTCATTTTTTCACTACTCATTGCTGTTCTCTGTTATAAACACACATGAAGAACGAATTTCTTTATCATGGATATTATTGATTTGATTACAATATAATTACAAATCGGCTACGCGCGCCACTGAACACAAATAGTTTGTTAATTGTATCTGTAGGAATAAGAAAGAATACACTCGTAACGAAAAACAAAAGCAATATTAAGATCCCTCAACTATAAAATTTAAGAAAAATATACAAAAACAATAAGAAAAAAATTCTTCTCATTATTTAAAGTGTTGTCTGTCGTCTTTTTTTAAAAGAGTCATTCATCATCTATAACATTTTCCTAAGTATGGGAAACATGAAATGTAGTTGTTTGTAGGCATTAACTCAGGCATTCAGGCGTTAAGAGAAAAACAAAATAAATTTGGTAGAAAATATAATATAACGATAAATGCGTTGAATAACAAAATCAAATAATTTATTTACTAATATAATGTAAAGTAGGTAAATAAAATACAAAATTATATAAGCAAATAACACGCTTGTGTATTAAACACATCGAGAACAGCAGGCGACACGAACACACAACTTCAAATGTCGCTAGCAGCAGTTGTTGCTTATTGCATATTGCATATTTTTTCTTGTGTGACGTATTAGTGCATGGACAAAATATTTATCCGTTTCAGAACTTTTTATGAATTTTGGCATCGATTTGTTAGTGCATATTTTTGCATATTTCACCCTTTAAAGCATGTTTTTGCATATATCAGTCTTACACGCATGTTTTTAGCATATTTTTATATTTTTAAAGCATTATTTACGATTTTAGGGCATATTTTGATACTTTATAGCAGGTACGTCCAAACACACACACACTGATATTTGCATTTGAGATAAATAGCTTTGAAAGCTCTTTTAAATTTGTTCTTGTTTATTTGCAAATTAAGAGCAAGCATTGCAGGCTGTTGTGTTGTTGTTGTGAATGTTGTACTCTCATCGGTGTAAAAGCACAAAAAGTTCTTTATTAAAGTTTGCATACTGTGCATATGGCTTGAACGTAGCTGCTTTATAGAATTATTTTATTTGAATATGCTTACAAGCTTATGTGTTGGTAAAAATTTTTATTTTTATTTTAAGTACTTAAAAGCCCATTTAAAAAAGTACTTAAACTAAATAGCAAAAGGGCAATAAAAATAAATGCGGAATATTTTTATTTTAATCTATCGCCATCTAAATCTCATTTCCAATGTTCCATGTAGTGCAGCTACGCATAGCAAAAAATGGTGCTTCAAGCGAAGTGCTCTTTTAGTAGGCAATCGCATACCCGATGCATGAAAGTTTGCATGATTTTTATAAGGGATTTCTCGCGTAGAAGCTCTGCCACGACGATCTAAAATGTGATTCTTTCATGCCTGCCGGAGTGACCTGAATTCAGCAAAAATATTCGACTACCTGGAAGCTTGTCTTTATCAGGAGTCGATCCCAGGATTTCCGTATGTTAGGCCAGAACACTACCCACTGAACTACCGAAGCACATATTTATTTTTGTATACAATTCAATCAAAAAATAAAAAATCAAAACTCGAAGTAAAAATCAATTCATTCGCATCCAAATTTGTATACAGATAAGCGAGAGAGGATGATCTATAAAAAACTTTGAGAGTTTGAGTATAAACAGCCGACTGACGTCGTAGTGTTTGTGTTAAATTTCGTCGTGCTTATTGCATTCTCGTAAGGCAGAAGGGATGCACTGTGTGCTTTTCCGCGCTTCCGAAGCGCTTATTTTTGTGTTATATTAAACTACACTATAAAAAAAAAGAAGCTATAAAAATGCAATAGAAACTTTTATTAATAAGCAATAGCTTCTAAATCTCGATTATTTTTTGCTGGGCGTCCAAGCACTTAGCCTTGTTCATGTTTCTTTGCAAAATCAGAGCAACCATTGTTGTCACCGAGATCTGATGTTGGCTGTTGTGCTCTAGTCAGTGTGAAAGCACGAAAAGCTTTTTATAAAAGTATGTACAGTGTGTATGTGGCTTGGACGTAGCTGACGTAGTGTATACAGTTTTCTTATACATATATTGCGCAGTTATTTAGTTTTAATAAAAATTCGGTTTTGCTATTTGTGATGGACTCTGCCCCCGAGTAGACATTGGAGGAACATTTTCAATTTATAAAAGTTTATTTAGATGTGACAGGAACCGATTTTTTATTTGAAAATCTAGGTCAATATTTTTTTGTTTATTGCAATAAAAATTCTAAATGAAAATCTTGTCTTATTTATCCAAAATACAATTTCAGTTTGTTCTTTGTTCATTTTTTGATTGTTTCCTGTTTTTATTTCTTTTATTTTTGTCTTATTTATGTGCAAATGTTGCTGAATTTTTAAATTAAAAATACAAGTATACTATTTTCATTTACAAATAAACCATTTTATTTTATTTTTAAGAGCATATTTTTTGAGTTTTTAGTGCATATTGAATGCGCATAAAACACTTTTTTTAGAGCATATTTCTGGTTTCGCTGTACATTATGTATTATAGTGGCAGCACTACGAGTATATTTGCTAATTATCGCCAACAGTTTAATTTGACTACAGTGATAAAATCAGCATGGACAACAACCTGCCGCTCTGTTGCCTTGCTGTCGTCCAAATAATTTTTGTCAAAAAAGCATATCGCTCATTTACTTCAATAGCGCCACAACTAAAAAAACGAGTTTTGCAGAAAACGCGTTTAAAGTTTTCAATGCAGAAATGAAAAATATTCTTCTCTCACGACGTGATAGTAAAAGTCGACTCCGCTTTACTGGAAATAACCAAGACCCAATTTTTTCAGTTATCCGATTTTTTCTCTAAAACATAGTTCGGATTACTGAAATTTGTTACAGTTAAGCGTACTGCTTAAAATCGGTAAAACAATACACACCATACACATGCATATGTGCACATTTTTGTTGTTGAATTTTTTTCACGAATTCCTCGAAAATGTCTAGCCACTTGCATTGACAATATAATAGAAAAATACAATAAAGTACGTAAGAGCGAAAAGGACAAATACATTTTGCCATTTAATTTTTTAACGGACAAAACATGCACAATTTTTCAGCCTTAAGTTATGCAATCGATTTCTAATAAATAAATTTGTCATTGCTTATTTTTTCATACAAAACGTAGTTGTGGGCTTCCTTTTGGTTTTCAGTAATCCGTAGCGTGTTGCGCTAAAGCGGATTCGACTGTATATGAAATTTTTACACAAGATAAAATACAAAATACAGAATTATTTTGCATTATTAACTCAAAAAAGGCATTTTGAAGTAAATGAGCAATATGTGTGTTCTTTTTTTGGACATAATGAAGTCGCTGGTAGCCTGATGTTGTCAATGTGTTTAATATTGTATGCTTTAAATTTAAATTAGTTTAAATATTGTAAAATAAAACAAATTACTCAGCGCACAAACGTAAAAAAAAATTAATGTGTTTGACCAAAAAAAAAAACAATTTGTTAATACATATTCATTTCGAGGAGAAAAACAACTGAAGTGGCAGCATAAATTTATTATCAAAACTATTTAATACATACTTAAAAAAATTTGTAGACGTTGTGTTTGTAAAAAGCAATGTGATGGTTTTTTTATGCACAGAAAAGGGGAATTAATTGGATGTCAGTTTTATGAGAAATATTGGAGACTTTTTCGGTGTTTTTAAGGCGAATTGACACGAGTGACTCAGTGATGGAACAGTTCGAATTTAAATTAATTTAAATTTGGGGTCTTATCTGAGCTGCAAAATGTGTCAAAAGATAGTGTGGCATAAAGCTCTAAAGCTTCTCCACATCTCCTAAGAATGATGAAAAAATTTCCATTACATTTAATTTCACCAAAAATTTCACAATGTAAATTACATCTTCATACCATTTGCAGTGAGTGCAACTGTTCTCTATTCTAGCAAAAAAAAAAAATACATGTAAAATTTGAAAAAACTAAGAAGTCTGTAATATAGCTTAAAAATATATAATTGTTTATAGATTCCTCTCTAGTTCGTGGAAATTGTTGAAGAAAAGCATTAGCTAATTGAAATAAATTTTTTTTCCAAAGAATTATGAAAATTTTTGATTGAAACTGATGATTAAGCAAATTCTTATAAAACGAAACGAAGCATAAATGAAAAGATTTGAAATGCATAATTGTAAATAAAGCCAAACACAAATCATTGAGACAAATTCTAAAATCTTAGTGCCAATCCCACGATGTCGACAATGTTCGACTTGTCGCACGCTTACATTTGAAACAACAACAATATATTAAAATTTGTTTTTGTTTTGAATGTAAGTGTGCGTCAAGTCGAACGTTGTCGACATCGTGGGATTGGGCCCTTACAGCAACTTGGGAATAGACACAAACGAGAATTATTATTTTTTTTTATTAGAGAACAAGTAACAAAAAAAATAAAAATAATAATAATAAACTAAGAAAAATACAATAAGATCATCTATCTGTTCGATTGAAGAGAAAAAGTCATGCAACAAAATTTAAAAGAAGAACAAGAAAATTAACAAAAACAAAGACGAAGAAAAAAAAAACAAAGAACGCATACACAAAAAAGGAAATATTTACGTTTAAAAATGTGTACGTAGAATTTATTGTAAACAACGGTCAAAATAAAAACAGCGCCAGCAGCAGCATCAGCATTGGAAAAGGCATTAAGTATCGTTAGAATGCAAGAGTACGAAAGGACGGATGCAAAAGGAAGAGCCAACCAAACCAAGCGACTTGCAACACATTTTCGTTATCATCAATGAACACGGTTGTGCCTTCCTTAACAGCAAGAGAAGGCCACAAAAGCGATGATAATTCCTAAGAGAGTCTCAAGTCCTCCCAAGAACAAGAAGGCACTTTCACACACACACACACATACACAGCTCAGCTAAACCTGACAAAAAAGCATGAAAAATAATGAGTTGTGCTTAGCTGAGCACTTTTGATGCGATATTGTTTGACTTCATCTGTTGCTGGCTGCGGCTCTGGTTGCAACATTTGATGGTGCTGCTGCTTAGTTGCTGCTTGCTGACTGCTGGACACCGAAGGAACTGACTTTAAATAAACTTTGTCTGTATACCATCGCTATTCATTGTCTACTTCCCATCTTCTTCTGGATTTTTTAAACTTTTTTTTTATATTTTTATATTTGTAGTTCTTTTATGCCTTTTTGCAACATCTTTTGAGGAGGAAGATGCTTGCATCCATCCAAGCATGTTGAAATAATTTACTGTACTATTAACACTATACTACAACGATAATAAATTGAAAGGGAAGAAATAAAAGGGTGTATAGAGAATATGCACAAATATGACAGGACTGTGAAATATTTCAATCATTCTTAAGCTGAGATCATACCATCGCGATGCATCGGCGCAATTTCCGATTTTCCTAATAATATATATATATATATATATATATTTATATATACATATATATTAGATCCCGTAGTTCCATTCAGGAGCATAGGGCCATATCAAATTGGTTCCATTGTGATTTTTCCGATGCCAAAGTTTTTATTTCGTTCCAGCTTTTGTTTTCTCTGGCAGCTTCAAGCTCGATTTTGCGACGCCAGGTGTGTCATGATCTGCCACTTCTTCGGCTACCTTGTGGGCTCCATTCTATAGCTTTTCTTGTGATATTGTCACTGGGCTTTCGCAAAGTGTGCCCTATCCAGGGGTTGAATATGTTCAGCTTGGTTCTTCTTGAGATATGCGCAGCTCGCCATATTGGGTTAAACTGACCAAATGCTTGTTTGCCGTATTTAATTCGATTTTGAACGTCATCACCAGATCCCCCTTTTGTAGTCAGTAAACTGCCGAGATAGCAAAACATTGAGACATCTTCAATTCTAGATGGTTTATCGTAAACGGTACGTTATTGGAGGCATTTAGTCTCATTACCTTGGTTTTGGTGATGTGTATTTTCAGACCAGATCTAGCTGCTTCGGCCTGAACTGCATTAAGTTTAGCCTTAATGTCATTATGATTGTGATAAGAGACTGATGTCGTCTGCATAGTCAAGATATTCTAGTCTACTATTGAGTCCCCGAATGGGATAGGGTATCGAAGGCTTTTTCAAAATCAATGAAAACCAAGTAAAGCGGAGATCTCCATTCAACAGATTGCTCAATGATGATGCGAATGCTATTAACATGATATTTGCCTGATTTTCGTGGGCGAAAGCCAGCCAGCTAGCTCATTACGAAGAAACAGGTCGAATGCGGTTGTTAGCCTTATCTTATCTATAATTTGGGAGATAATCTTGTTTGCCATATTGATTAGGGTGATTCCACGCCAGTTTTTAAACTGTGACAAGTCCCCCTTCCTTTATCTCATCACATAGTGTGTTAGTTGACCAGAACTGTTCGATAACATAGATGATAATCTTAGCACTGACTTCGGGAGATGCTTTAAGCAGTTCGGGCGGTATATTGTCCGGCCCAGGAGCCTTGTTGCTTTTCAAGCATTTATGGCATCAATGATTTCAGTAATATCAGGAGGTTCCGTGGGGAATATCATCTGTGACGTTGTGGTATTCGCAGTCATATAGGTTGTTGGCAGTGTTTGGAGCGTTGCTAACATAGATGAATAATGTTCCACCCATGCAAAAATTTTGTCTTTTTTGGAAGTAATTAATTCTCCAGTAAATGATTTAAGAGGTCTGCCAGTGATAAACGTTTTTTGGGTAAGTTTTTTAGTTATTCTGTAAAGATGTTTCGTTCTACATTTAGCGGCTGCTGTTTCAGCTTGTCTTGCCAGATCTTTTACCCATTTGCGCTTATCTTGGCGTGAACTTTGTTTGACTCTTTTGTCAAGGGTATTGTAAATTAAGCGGAGTCTTGATTTATCGTTGAGGGTCTTTGCTACGTTTAAAAGCCCTTTAACATCTCTTCATTCGTTTATGAGATTCCATGTATTGTCGGAAATCCATTGTATTCTTCTTGTTTCTTTATGGCCTATTTCACTGAACTAAAAAGGTACATAATATCAATGAAAAAGTTCATTGTTTCAATGAACTTTTGTCTTAATTTTGACCTAAGACACAGGTACATTGAATCAATCAACTACCGTTCATTGAAAAATTTACATATTTTAAATCAATGTATAAGTTCATTGGCACAATGAAACAGTTCATTATTTTAATGAACTTCTGCATTAAGTTAACTGAAACTATAATTTGAAGCAATGTACTAATACATTGTTTCAATGAACTTCTACATTGATTTTAATGCACCTATACGTTGACCCAATGAACGCATACATTGTCTCAATGAACTTTTACATTGATTTTAATGCACCTATACGTTGACCTAATGAACTTTTACATTGATTTTAATGCATCTATACGTTGACCCAATGAATGCATACATTGTTTCAATGAACTTTTACATTGATTTTAATGCACCTATACGTTGACCCAATGAACGCATACATTGATTTTAATGCATCTATACGTTGACCCAATGAACGCATACATTGTCTCAATGAACTTTTACATTGATTTTAATGCACCTATACGTTGACCCAATGAACGCATACATTGTCTCAATGAACTTTTACATAGAATTTAATGTACATTACATTGATTATTTATTTCTTTATTTTTTATTTATTAATAGTAAATAAATTTACAAATTATATACAAATTTATTTTATTATTTAAGTGTAAAGTATTCTTATTTATTAAAAAGGAACAGTTAAAATTCATTGTAAAAAAAGGATTGTCATACTTTTGTTGTCGATACATATGTATCTACTATTTTTCTCGCAGTTGCTTATGGTTATTATGCCCACTTTTGAAGAAGTCTTGCTTGTAACTTTCATGTCATAAAAATAATTTTCAATAAAATTCCAAAATTGCTCACAAGCTGAAGGATATTTTAAATTAAATAAGTAAGTGATGGAATGAAATAGCCATGTACACACCACATTAGTTGAACAGCAGCATTGTCTTTAAACGAAAAAAGAAATGTACGAGTATGTATTTATATATTTATAATTAAAACAATTTGTAGCTGTTTTACAACTCTACTAAATAATGAGCCAATTCAAAATTTATTTTATATTGTTTATCTGGCAAAATAATAACTTCGAATCATAAAATTTTAATGGAAGAAAATGTGTGGAACATTTTTATTATGTTACAAAATAAACAATATGAAATTCAATTTGGATTGGCTAAATATTCAAATAATATTAATCAAGTATGTAATGGAAATTGATTTTGAAATTACATAACTGAATATTTATTTTCTTAACTCATGTTTTAGACTTGGCAGTTTTTCTTGAAGCAAGCCTGAGTTTATGGGAGAGAGAGGAAAGAAGAGGAGTACTGACTTGCTTGCTCCAAAATGTTACTCCAATTCCCTTTTGTTGTTTAATTCGCTGCATTAAAACAATAGGAAAATTGGATATAAGCGAGCAGTTTTAAAAGAGAATTGAATTAAATTTTTTTTATGTACCTTTTTAGTTCAGTGAAGAGAACTGCTTCAAGAAAAACTGCCGAATCTAAAACAAAACTAACTACACAGAAAAATTATTCGTTTAAAAATAAATAATAAATTCTATTTACCATTATTGCTTTGCGAATCGTCCAAATCATTTAAAATATTTTTCACGGCCTTGTCCCGTAAGTTGTTTAGAAATAACTCTTTTATCTTATCAAAATGTTCTGGCCAGTTCTCAAGAACGCCTGGACGATTGCCAAAAAGAACACTAAAATCTTTATCAATCTGAAATGCATTTACTTAGTAAGCACTTAATAGAAAATATATGTATAAAATAATTATTCTTACATATTGTTTGAATATTTCAGCTGAAGACGAAGCTTGTTTTATTTAGTTTAATCTAAAATGACAGCATGCTTGCCAACATATGTCAAAATCCTGCGCATTCAAATTAAATCTTAGACTTCTCACACATTCAACCGCGTTACTTTCGGAACCTTTAAGTATAAGTAAAGAATAATTTATATTATATATGTATATTATAATATATTAAATTTATATTATATGATTATACTTACAGATAACTTTACCATCGGAAATAGTAGCACTTTTTCAGGTACTTCTGTATCAGCTTTTCTTTTTACATCTTTTCGGGTCAGTTTGGAGTTACAAAATTTTACATATTCTTTTCCTCGCTTAGAAGTCCGGTAGTAGTTTAATTTTTCGGTGGGAAAGCGATCAAGTATTTCTTCTTCTAGTTTATAACTCATACTAATAATGCCAAAAAACTCATTAATTACGCTAACATCTTTTATTTTTTTCATCACAAATTTTTCAAATATATTCAAAATGGAGACGACAATCAATGTGGAAACTTGTTCCTGAATCTGGTATATGTCTTTCCTGGAAAAATTTGAATTGTAGTGCAAGCTAAGGCTGAATTTTAGGGAATTCTCTTTTACTGCTTGGAGTTCTATTTATGTTTCAAATTCCTTATTTATTTCTGCTGCGTCACTTATGTCCCCCACATTGGTTTGTAAACTTTTCTCGGACTTATCACTATTTAATATTTTAGCACTATTTTCATAATTATTTGATACAATTTGCTCGTCTTCTTTAAATTTTTATCAGTATTTTCAAACTTTGATGCACCGTGTGCTCGTGTTATGTGTTTTTATACCGAGACAAATTTGAAAAAAACTAATGAGCAATCACCATCGTAGCAACGATATTTAGAGAAATTATGTTTTTGCTTAAAATGACGAGCTAATAAGTATATATTTTTGAATTTTTCTGTACAATCAAAGCACATCATTTTTAATTACCAATTTTTTATTAAATCTATATTACACAAAATTATGAACACAAATAAGCAAACACAACATTCCTTCTTGAATGACATCTTCAAACTAGTTATCTTTATGTTTCTCTTTGCTTTGCTTTTTTTAGTTAATTCCCGTTAGAAAACAATGTATGAGTACATTGAGTTAATGAAAAAGTTCATTGAATCAAGATACTCATTCATTACACTTTTTTTGTACTCATCATTTGTTTTACTTTTACATATGTATGTATGTACATACTTCGTTAAGTTTGCGTTTCTATGTGTAAAAAAATGAATGTACTGGTCGTTGAGTCAATGAATTGTTCATTAAAATTTTTTATGTCTTTATGTTTCTCTTTGCTTTGCTTTTTTTTAGTTAATTCCCGTTGGAAAACAATGTATGAGTACATTGAGTTAATGAAAAAGTTCATTGAATCAAGATACTCATTCATTATATTATTTTTGTACTCATCATTTATTTTGCTTTTACACACTTTGTTATGTATGAGTTTCTATATCTAAAAATATGAATGTACTGGTACGTTGAGTCAAGGAACTGGTTCATTAAAATTTTTCATATTTATCTTTAATGAATGCTTTCAACGTACCGTTCATACGTACATTGAAGTTCATATTGAGTTTTAATGAATATTTTCATTGAAACAATGTATGATTACATTGAATCAACGTATTTTTAGAAAAATATTAATGAATCTTCGTCAATGAATTTCATTCATTGAATTTATGAAAAATAGTTTTTTCAGTGTTGTTTATTGGCAGCGTCTATGAAACAATAAGTAATAAGTTCACTTCTGAACCTATTACAAAGTGGATTTGAAGTTCCCTACGTTTCAAACATTTTTATGGGGAATCGGCAAGAGAAACTTGGAAAAGATTTGCAGCATTTTTAAGAAAAATCTTAGAAGGACAATTTACAACTTCTAAAGCTTCTCTGTGAGGAACTTTTTTATACGTAATATAAAGGGCATTCTAATATTGGCTTCAGACTTCTGACAGTTGATACCGGCCATATTTTTGATGCTAATCACAATGCACAGAAATAAAATTAAAAAAAAAAAACTTCAATACACTTAGTCCAACGCTTTTCTAGCAATTAAATCCTTTGATTAAAATAGTTTTCCTCAAGGTCTTCAAAATAGTGGTTTACAACTGTAATTGCATCTTCATTTGAGGTAAAACGCTTGCCAGCAAGGAATTTTTTTAGGTTTGGGAACAGGTAAAAGTCACTGGGAGCCAAATCAGGAGAATAAGGTGGGTGGTCAAGCAATTCGTACTTTAATTCGTTGATTTTAGCCATTGTTAAAACACTCTTGTGCGCTGGTGCGTTGTCTTGATGAAAAATTGTTTTTTTGTGTTGTAAGCCAGGACGATTTTCTCGAATTTGTACATTTAATGGATCCAAAAGGTTGCAATAGTACTCTGAATTTATTGTTTTACCCTTTTGCAGATAGTCAATCAATAAAATACCTTTGAAGTCCCAAAAAACCGTTGCCATAACCTTACCAGCCGATTGAATTGTTTTTGCCTTCTTTGGGGCACTTCCTCTAGCTTCAGTTCATTGTTTGGATTGTTCTTTTGTCTCTGGAGTATAGTGGTGGATCCATGTCTCATCAACAGTTATGAAAGGACGCTTAAAATCCATTTTATTTCGCTTAAAACGATCCAAACAAGCTTGAGAAATGTTCATTCTTATGCGTTTTTGTCGACTGTTAACAAATGCGGCACCCATCTTGCAGAAAGCTTTTTCATCTGTAGTTCTTCATGCAAAATTAAATGGACTCGATCATTTGAGATGCCCATGATATTAGCTATTTCACACACTTTTATTCGTCGATCATTTAATACCATATCATGCACTTTGGCTACAATTTCTGTTGTTGCTGTTTTTGGACGTCCACTACGTGGTTCATCTTCAATGCTTGTACGACCACGTTTAAATTCAGCAACCCAATTTTTTACTGTTGCATATGAAGGAACACTTTCACCTAACACATTCACCATATCATTATGAATTTCTTGTCCCGATAAACCTTTTTTATGTAAATATTTAATGACACCACGCATTTCTAATTTTTCCATTGTTAAAAAATCGCGGATGCGTCTTTTGTTAACACCTGTTTCTATATGAAGGAGTTGCCAGATCGAAACAAAATTTAACATGTGTTCATAGCAGAGATGGAAGTTTCCAAAACACTTAACTTTTTTCTGTTTATACCGCGCTTTTTGTGCTAGGCTAATAAGTTTCCGAACCGCCCTCGTAATTATGAACTTCTTGTGAACTGCAGTGCATGATATGAGGAGTCGCAGAGCATAATGTGCCTTTTTGATTATCTCAAAATGTTGGAAAATCAAAGATTATTTTTTTCATCCGATTACTTTATAGCATGAACCCTGAATATACAGGGTGGGCAAATAATGGAGAGATTCACAACTGAAGAAAGAACCCAAATAATAGAATCAACAGAATCAACTTTATTGAAAATTTGATTATGAGTGATGAAGCTCATTTTCATTTCTGGGATTCTGAAAATCCAAGAGCACGTCATTAGGTGTACAATATGGTGTGGGATCACATCTGAAAATATCTTCTTCGAGAATGAAGATGAAAATGCTGTAACCTTAAATGGAGAGAGGTATCGGTTTATGATAGAACATTTTTTACGTCCTGCTCTTGAAAACAGACCTGGTATGTGGCTTCAGAGAGCGAATAATTTCTGCGACTTCTCATACGGACACCAACGGTAAGGGTGGATTCCACAGACCGGTGTTACGTGACAAACAGCTCATGCCACATTTGATTTTCTGCACGAGCGATGTAAGGGCCTGGTGATATCATCCCAGCAAAAAATTTCAAAAAATGTAATCGGGTTTGGAATTAAGCATTTTTGGTGGAAGCTGTTCCTTACTGGATTACCAACTTAATGATTTTAACAAGGCGTGAGACTAAAATAATCGATTCTTGAGAAGTACTTACTTTTTTTTATTTGGCAACTTGTTCACGTAATCTATTTAATCTAAAAAAAAATTATTCTCCTCATTTAGCAACTTGTACATAATTTTTTTAAATGTTAGGTAATGTGATTTGTAAGCGAGTAATGAAATTTGGTAATCAGAAAATTAAGTCATTATATGGCAAGTAGTTCTGATGGTAATGTGTAATTTTTTGCTGGGATGTGAAGGTGATGTGAACTGTACGAAGTTATACTAATAATAATATTCCTAATGTCATTCAAACGAGTAAAAATTTCGATGGTATCTCACACACACTTTGTTTTATTTAAATTTAAAGATAGGAAGCGCTTAATGAACTCCCCTTTTAGAAGCTCTGGTCCGGTCATAAATTTCATTACAAATTTCCCTCGAACAATTAAGTCTTTTCCATATCTGCAATGTTTAAAGCTGTGCAAAAAAGAAGAAATTAACGATCTTTATATTGAATTGAATGTTTTCTTATTTCTTTTATTTATTTACTTTTTTTCTTTTTGTCATCGTACTGCTTTAATGGAGTAAAAACATGCTTTAGCACAAGAAAACGAAACAAAATAAGAATAAATAAATAAGCAACAACTTAAGCTTCAGCTGATCAGGAAAGATATAAAAACAAAAACCGAGAACCAAAAAAAAAAAAAAAAGCAGCAGCAAACTGAAAACTCGAAGAACTAACTCTACTGTGCATCATGCTAGAGTTAAAGTTAATTATGATGACGTTGATGTTCTACAGCATGTTCTCGTATGCAAGTGTGTTTCTTGAATGCAACTGCGTTCATCTGTGGCAACAACGAAAAGATGAAGACTATTGCAACAGATACGTTTTATTGGTTTTTTTGCTGTTGTCGTTTTATTAAAGGAAGTTTCCCAAAAAACAATGAAGGAAGGAAGAACTGCATTTGTTAACACCAAACAAACAAACAAAAACGCCTTTGGGTACAATGCAAAAATTTATATACGAGTTTGTATTCCGTGAGGGGTTATAGAGATACAGGGTTTTAAAAGAATTATTATATTATGATCTAGGATTCACAATGGAATTTGGAAAAAAAGAAGTTTAAAAGGCATAAAATAATATGATAAAATGATAAAACAAATACAAAACTAAAAATCATCTGGTACAGCGTAGCATACGAGTATTTAATGATTGTTTGTTCACACAGAAAACCCCAATTTTTCAATCCAAATACAAAATTCACTGATTCAAATATTAATTTGTTTAATTTATGACCTACAAAAAATTTTTTAAATTCAAATGCAAGAAATTTTAATAAAATCTACATTTACATTTGAGCAAAATTTAGTAGATTTCCCATACATAACAAAATCTACTTCGTCACTAGACTTTGTCAAAATCTACTTAAAATCTTGTAGAACTTGTGTGTGTACTTGAAAAGGTGTCTGAATTGGCTATATTGCAATTTTTTGGTTGTAGTTTTGGATAATTTTCAGTTGATGGGTTTGGTTTTGGACAAAAAAAACTTGGTATAAACGGTACAGATATTCATAAAGATTTGCATTAAAATATGCTAGATTTTGTGCAAGTGGAAATGCCCTATAAATAGAACAGATTTTTTCAATCAATGAATCGTTTCATTTAAACAAATTTGTTTTACTGAAATTAAAAAAAAAAATCAAACGAATAACTTATCTGTACAGTATGAAATTTCCATGGTTTAACAAAAATCTTCTTTAAATAATTTTGTTATAAATATTACCTTATACTAATTGTATGAATTACAAATTTTCTCTCTACAGTTATTTTTTTGCTTAAACCTCTGTTTCCACAACCCAGACAGACGACCTTGACCTCACATTTTTTTTTGTGATTTTCATAAAAACAAGCTGTAAAATAAAATTGGAACAAACAATTTACTGGAACATTAAAAAATATTTACTGAAACTGAATTTTAATTCAAAAAAATGCTTGTCCGCCTACTTTTATAAATTCAACACCGCGACACTTTCAAAGTGCAAGGTGTGTGCCAAGTTTCATTAAAATCGTTCAAGTAGAAGCTCGCAATATATAATATTAAACTATAATGGGCATGACCCCGCCCACTTCTTTAAGCACACAATTATGTTATTCTAAGAGCTGCAACTTTTTGTTAAGTTTCTTGGGAATAATACTAACATTTCATGAACGTTTCCCTGCCAACTTTTTTAAAATCAAGATGGAGTTTTTTTTTTAACTCAAAGTGTGAGAGAGAGCTCTAGGTGTGTGCTAAGAGTAAGACCACAAAACTAAATAAAGAATTTTAATGGAATCAAAAATTCGACAATGGGAAGAAATGGAAGCTATACCAAGGCGAATTCACATCAGCTGATCTCGATTCAAGAGCTGATGGTCAGCTGTTTAAATTCACTTTTGGGAAAACGTTCGGTAATTTTCTGGTAGACGGAAATTTTTCACTAACAAATTTACATGCATTTTATGTAGAGTTGCAATTCGAGACCACCTGGCATGAATTCGCCTTGAGCTATACCCTCTCAGAGAAGAAAAAATTTAAATCGCTTTTAAAGTTAAGGAGTTATGAACTAACAAATTAAATCATTAACTTCATTGAATTTATTCATTGAGAACTCTGACATACAGCCAGAACAAATACAATTCCAACTTCAATATCAGCATCAGCAATTGCATCTTTAACCACAAATTTCTGCTATTTTTCTTAGTTGGAGACGCAACTTTAGTCTTTACAAATGTTCATTAGATTTATATACTTGGAGAAGTATTGTATATAGAGTTGTTGTTGTCAAGTCAAGTATTTACTACATGAGTGCATGGTGTTTGGCAAACATCTATTGCAGTGGGCTTAACAATTTTCTTTATGGGTGGAAGATTTTCGGGCATTTTAAAATATATAAGCCAACAACAAATTGCTATATGAATACATAAATACAGAGCGTTTATTAGCCCTAATATACGACGATCTAACGCAGTAGTTTGGAAAACAAATCTCTTTGGTAAAAAAAGTGGCAAAAGTTTGTAAACATGGAAAATTTGTAATTTTTTTTTAACACACAACATAATCCGCGAAGCGATTAGCTTGTCTGCGGAAAACACCCAGGGTACATGGCGGGAATCGAACCCACGACCTCTGGACTGAGAAGCTAGCATCGCTACCACTCAGCCACAGGGACACTGTTAAGATTAATGATCTAAGATTTTCTACTACATTGAAGTTTAAAAATTTAATTCAATACTTTTATTTGAAAGGTCTTAGTTCACCCAATATTAAGGCAGAGCCAGATTCTACTCTGAGGGAGTCTGGTCCTTCGTTTACGACTATACAAAATTGGGTGGCAGAGTTTAAACGATAAAATAATATAAATAAAAATAAAACAATAATCTGCCAAGACGAACACCGTAGTGGTCGATCATTAGGAAAATATTTTGCAAGTGAATTTTTCTTCGAAATTGCCTGTCTAGTCAATTGCAATCATATTGGGTCTAATGCATAAAACCTGAGCATTTGCTCAGGTGGTATACTTGTGCTCATTGCTTGAGATCGTATCCAGTAGACTTGACTTGAGTTAAACCTCAGCTTTTATGCATTAGACGCAATGTCTTTGGCTTATTTGCTATTTGTAGCAAATTAAAAAAGTTCTATATCTGAGCCAGCAATGTTCATACGTCCATCGCATAAAGCTACACATCTTTCCAAGGAAACCAATTTTTTGTTTTGAAGTTATGACGGATACTATTATAAATCATACAAATCTACAAAAAATATTTTACTTGGGCAGCTTAACCGAAGTATATTTTGTAGTAAATTACTGTATTGTTGATTTTACTGCGAGGGCCGTTCAATAAGTCCATGAAGTTTTGAATTTCCCGCCTCTTAACTGAAAGGCTAGCACTGCTCCTGTGAAGAGGCAACTGTCAGTCGACCCCTGAACTAACCCCTAATGCGTGATTTAAGAAAAAAAATTTAAAAAGTGAATTTTTTGTGATCATTAAGCATTCTTTTTTGTGAAAAAAACTAAAACCAAAGCTAAGCTTGATAAATACGAGTACTATGGAGAATCTTCACCATTAATTTTAAGTGTAAAAAAGTGGTTTACTGGATTTCGTTGTGGCCGTACAAGCACAGAAGATATCAAACGTTCTGGATGCCCAGTTGCGGTGTCTACACCCGAAAGAAATAAAAAAATGTGCGATTTCGTGTTGGGCGATCTGAGATTGAAAGTGAAAGAGATTGTGCTGGAACTTTGCGCAAGATGGATGCCGCTTATAACCGACCACAAACTCAATAGTGTGACAACATCGCAGGAGTGACTGGCATTGTTGAACCGGCTTTTTGTAAGCGAGGACGAAACGGAGATTCACCACAACATACCAGAGACCGAACAGTAGCCAAAACAGTGGGTTTTTGGTGGTCAATCAGAGCCAAAGAAGGCCGCAGGCGAATATTATGCCAACTCATTGAGTCAATTTAATAAAAATTTGAAAAAAAGTCACATTTGACCAAGAAAATAGTTATTTTCCTCCAGCATAAGATAAGACTGTACACCAGACAATGACAAAGGGTACTCAAAAAAATATATATACACATAAATCGTCCCCTCAATAAAACAATAGTTTATACGCATGTACACCATTACTTTTTTATTGCATAATAAGAATCTACATAACTGATTCCAAATATGGTCAAAATTTGGTGAAATTCTACTTCCACAAAGTGGGTCAAAAGATCAATTGAAATACTAGCGTATAATTGCGTATTTCATTTATTTGCAATTAAAGCACTTGTAAATTAATGAAATATCTTCTACTACTAGCCTGATTGTTCCACCACATATTTAAATGACCACTGCTTGAAAACATTGAATATTTTCTGAAATATTACTGTTTTTCCATATGTCTAATAAAACTTTAAACTCCATTATTTCGAAATGGCAAAAAAATTATACACTATTGTTTTATTAAAGGGACGAAATAGTATTCATTTTAGTAAAGGCGTATAATAATAATTGTAGCGCCAACAATTCGCACGCTCACATATTTTCTCACAAGCAAATATGACTACCGACGATTCCAACATACGAGTACACGAACATCTCTACTTCGTTTATGAGAAAAATTTAAATACGCTACAACTAAAAAGGACACGTGCGTAACAAGCGGATTGACTATCTCTCTTATACTTACAGTCTGAGTATGCTTATACTCAGGCTATGGATATTTAATCGGAAAAAATATAAGCATGATACTCGGGATATTTATTCATTATTCGCCACCGTATTCATACATTTGTGTATATAAAATGGGAAGGAAAATGTGTGTGTGCGTGTGTGGCTGTGGCTAAGAACATGTTTTATGTGTGTGTTTGTAAATAAAAATATTTCTGTATATACGCATGTGTAGCCGGTGAATAGTCAGCGTACTTTTATACTCATGCGTATGATTGTAGCTCATTCAGTCTATAAATTTCAGTAATAGTTGCATTTGCTGCGTAGTTTGAAAAAATTTTTATAAACATAGTTATTGGATGTTTGTACGAGTAGTTATACGTATTCGGTTTAAAATTAATGCGTGAGGTTGCATATGAGCATGTTTTTATTTTTAGTTGTACTTAAAACGATACTTTTGTCATTCTCTGGCGCAGACATGTGAAGTTCCCATTGCTCATTCATCCGTCCTTATTGACTTTTTCTCCAAACCTCAAGATGGATGCAAAGCAGAAAAGGGCTCGGCAGAACGAGATTTCGCTCCAACGATGAAACTATCCTACAAATAAATACCTATGATGATGATGATCAGAAATCTTATTTTTTTTTTGGAGAGCATAAACATTTGCGAAACATTGGACAAAGTGCACAGGATGATTTTTTGTATCCAAAACTTGTGTTTCATTCCAAAAGTCGCCGACTTATTGGCCCGTCCTCGTAATTTCGAGGAAATATATTTGCTCAATTCACAACCTATTTGTAGGAGTCGTACTTCGTACAAACGTTGTTGGTAATATCTATGTAAACATTTGTTTATTGACAATGTTTTTATTGAAATTACCAACAACACACGTACGTACTACGACACTCCTACAATAGGTTGTGAATTGAGCAATTGTAAATATCGCACCTGGGCTCTGCATTTCCAGAAGCTCTTCAAGATATTGCTGCTGGATTACACAAGCTATATAAAATTCTATTATATATTTACAGGAGGCGCTGCAACACTGCTTTAAAAATAAAAAACGTTCAAAAAGCAGTGCTGTAAAAGAATGAAGCTTTCCTCTGTCTCTTCCTTCACCGCCTGATTTCTCTATCACTAATCCTTTCTTGAAAAAGATAACACCTCGTAGTAGTAGTAGTAGCAGATATACATACATTGCCTGAGTGTCACTTCTCTTTAAAAAAAAGCAGAATGCTGTGTGTGATTCACCTTTTGTTTTCTTTGAGGAGGAATATCTTTATACATTTTTCTAATTCTACTTAACAAAATTGTATCTCCTTAAATATTTTGGAATTTGCTTAAATAATACAACAACAACAACAACAACAACAACAACATAAATGTTGTCCTTAGAAACAGTGTAAACTCTACTAAAGTTCACAATTGTTTCTTTTGTCTCCCTTTTCTTTCCAGTTCAATTTTATTCAACATAAAATGAAGAAAACAATTTGTTGTACAGGGTGGGCCAAAAGTTACCATGGGATTTAAAAGTTTAATAACTTTTTGGTATATATATATGTTTTTTATTTTATTTTTCAGATTATATAAATATCACTTGGAGAATAAATAATGAAGAGATTCACAACTGAACAAAGAACCAGAATAATAGAATCAACAGAATTGCAATTGCACCCCATTAAGCCGGGACACCACTATCGGCACAATGTACCGCTTTTCGTCCGCTCACTGCAATAAAGTCGTCAGTAATAAACCAAAATTGCCTTATTTCTCAATTAATTCCGTGAGAAGTCTATATGGCTCCATTACCAATGCACTGTGGGGCAATTATGTCCTTATATTTCAATCAGTTGAAAAATACGTCCAATTTAGCTTAATACTTATAATCGACGAAAATCGGCAGATAGTGGGATTTAGGCTTTAGGTGTACAATATGGTGTGGGATCACATCTGAAAATATCATTGGGCCTAACTTATTCGAGAATGAAGATGGAAGTGCTGTATCGGTTTATTATAGAAAATTTTTTACGTCCTGCTCTTGAAAACAGACCTGGTATGTGGTTTCAGCAGGACGGAGCCACTGCCCACACTGCCCGAGACACAATGGCACTTTTAAGTAAAATTTTTGGAGAGAAGTTCGGAACTTATTTGGCCAGCGCGGTCGCCAGATTTGACAGCACCCGACTATTTTCTTTGGGGTTATTTGAAGGAACGATTGTATGTGAACAAGCCAGAGACAATCCTTGAACTCAAGGCAAACATTGTTGCTTAAATTCGAACGCTACCGCCACAAATTTTGAAAGATGTTATGGAAAATGCTCTAAAACGAGCCCATCAGTGCGAAGCTGAAAACGGTGGTCATTTAAAAGACATTATTTTTCACACTTAGTGTAAGAAAATTTCCATTTTGTATATTATATAATCTGAGAAAAAAAAAATTAATAAACGAAAAAGTTATTAAACTTTTAAACCACATGGTAACTTTTGGCCCACCCTGTATATGACTATTATACTGCAAATTTCTTCATGTCTTTATTCCTTCTGTAACATGAAAAAAAAGAACTTAATTTTTTCCCTCAGCATCATCTGTTGCCAATTGCATGTTGTCTTTGAAAATGTTTCATTTTGGCTTAAAAGACTACAACAACAACAACAATAACTCATTTTATTTCATAAAGTTTTTCAGCAACTTGTTGAACATTATTGCAGCAGATTGTGTAATATGTATACAACAAATATTTTGAAGTATTTGGTATAATTGTTTCCTTCTTTTAGCCAACTTTATTACCTCTTCAGTTGTTTTTTGTTTTTTTTTTTTAATTTTTTTATAGAACTTTTTTAGCACATGAAAGAAGAAGGAAGGAAGAAGGGTCACTGCTTAAGCGGTAAATATTGTTTTGACTGTTTGTTTCTTTGGCTCTCGGTTGAATGGTTTAGTACTCGTATTATTCCACTTACTAGATACCTATTGTATGTAGATGTGATGTGATGTAATATACATAAATTTTTAGTGGACCTACCTATTGCAAAATTAATGTTTATTGTTTGAGTGCTCGCTGCTGCGGCTGCGGCTGCAAATATACTTTTACATTTATGATTTCTTTACTTATTCGGTTTGTATGCACATGAAACATTTTCTGCAATTTATTATGTATACGATTTTACTTCAAGTTGAGGCATTTTTTTATATCAATCTTAAACTTTAGCCTTGAATTTATGATATTAGTTCTTTTTGGCTTGATGCAGTGTATCTAAGGGGTATTTTTGTTTTGCTAAAATATAGGGTGATTTTTTGGCTGTTAGGAATTTCTAGAGCTGGGCAATAATGCGAAGAATGGCAAAAGCTTATTTTGGTAAAAACTTGCAAGCATATACTATATGTACATTTAAGGTTTTCATAATGGCAAACGAGGTTGCAGAAAAATTAATACATACAATTATTAATTTAAAAAAAAAATTAACAAACTGTTCTCTGAAAAATCACTACGAATATAAATTTTGTTGAGACAAGAAAATATTTTCCCAAATGTCCATATTTTTACGTATGGTTTTTTAGATTTTTTTCACTACTTACAATGTATTAGAGCTACACATTTCATGCTGACTTACCTGAAAAGAAATAGAAAAGAATAATTAATATATATATTTATCATTTGATTAGGCTAAAGTTCGTATCGCTCTGTAAGCGAAATTATATTTGATAATTATTAATGAACAAATAACACAAAAGTTAATTGTAAATATTCTGACAAACACTAGTAGAACGGAACAACTAGCTGTTTTCGAAGGTCGCAACACTTTCATCATCAGCGTTCTTTGTGTTTGGTACACAATGCAAATTTCAGATGAGAGTTTCAGCGATAGATTCTAAAATTTAATAAATGAAAGATAATGTCGAAAATGAGTACTTTTTTTTAGTATAACGAAGTTTTAGTGAATGCGTGCACCAGGTCGATTCAGTCGAAATTATTGAAGTGACCTTAAGGTAAACTATTTTTATACGGTTCGAAACCGTTTTTTTACATTTGGTACGAATTTCGGATTTTTTCCGAAAAACACATTTTAGGCTGGTAGGAGTAATTTTTGTTTCGGGTTTGCTTGTTTAACCAGTTGTTTATATATGTACATTACTTTAAAGAAAATTATTGCAGATGATTGCAATAACTCCATCACAGTTCTAAAGGACAATCGATTATCTTCCGAACTTGAAATATTTCAGCCGCAAATATATGGAATGAAAAAAAATACGGGGAAGAAATCGAAAATAAATTTTTTCTTAAGTCCAGTTAAAGAAGGTGTGTTTAAAAATTATCACGCATGAGAGTGCGTCAGCGTGAGTGAGAAAATATGTAACTGTTTTTAAAATTTGTCGCCAGTTTTGATTTACTGTCACTTTATCAAGTATTTTGTGTGTGATCGCAATTAAAGATGGAGTGTAGGAAAGGTTTTCATAATAAAACTTTATAGTTTTTGAAATTTAGTATTAATATTAGACTAAAGATGTCATGCGTGAGAGGACGTGAGCGCAAGTGATAAGAATTTTTTTCTTCTTGAGATAAGTGACAAAAACTTTAAGGACATTAAGAGGCAGATATCCGAAGTTTTATTCCAAAAAATAGTGTCAATAGGTTTAGGCCGTTTGGTTGTATGTAATTAATTATGCCCACAAAACGGGTACAATTTCCTATTATTTGGCAAGAATGATATATTTACATGATACAGGGTGGATCATTTAAAATTTTAAATTTGAATCGGCTGTAGAAAGAATAATTTTACCGAAAAATCGTGTTTTCAGATCAAGCTCATTTTGACCTCGGTGGCTATGTTAATAAGCAAAATTGCCGCATAAAGGGTTCAGAGAACCAACACGTGACTATTGAGAAGCAAAGTCACTGTTTGGTGTGGACTTTTATCTGGCTCCATTATTGGGCCATTTTTCTTCGAAAATGAGCAAGGAGCCGTTAAGGACAAATGCTACGCAAACCATCCGGAGGCAATTGAAACGTTGAAACATGAAATCGAAGTTGCCTTGAAAAGATTCGAGCCGAAATAATTGAAAATGTACTGAAAAAATAGATAGATCAGTACCTTAACTGCCGAGCCAGTCGTGGTAGTCATATGAATGATATTCTGTTCCATTTTTAAATTTCAAACTTTCCAATAAAAGCAGAAAATTACAAAAAAAAATAAGCAGTCCTTTTTTATAGCCGATTCAAATTTATAATTGTATATGGCCCACCCTGTACAATAATATTAAGGTGTGGACATTATCTCTTTTCGACGCCATTTTTAAGTTTGCAATTTTTAATTTCCTAATCTTTTTCTTACTTTTTTATTAAAAAAAATATAAAGCAGAAAATTTAAGAAGTTGCTTATTGTTGTCCAGACTCTTCTATTCAAATTGGGAAATTATAAATCTGTACCAATCTTGTATAGAAAAAATAAAAAAATAAAAAGTTTACATTCTTTAATGAAATTTTCGAGATTTGTTTTTATTGTGCAAACAGTTTCGTGACACACTGTGCACAGAAATGAATTTATACAAGTTTTTAGCGGTTAACTCTTATTTCAAAAAAAAAAATAATTAATTCCTCTGGTCATGCCTTTGGACTTTGCATTCACTAAAAGAAAAAAAAAGAAAAATAAAAAAATAATAGAAAAACAAACTGTTGCTAACTGCAAGCAGCAAATAAAATTGCAACAAGTCATAAACTTAATAAAACGTCAACAACAACAAATTTATTAAATATTTTCTCCAAGATATTTGATCGAAAACTAGCCTAAAATTTATTTGAATACATTTGATATTGTCATCGTTTGGTTATGTTCAAGCAAACAGTTTATGTTCGTGGCACAAGTCGAGTATTTTGAAATTCAATACTGCACCGTGTTGCCACATGCATGCAACAGATTCGATTAAAAGCACACGAGCATATAAGCATTCAGAGAATGCTATAGCGCGCATTTATTGGCAAGTCTTTAATTTGGCGTTTACATTTTCATACACAGCTTCGTTTTTCCACAGATTTTTTATTTTTATGCCAAAATCAATGATTTATAACATTTCCACATATGTATCTATGTTTGTAAGTATGTAGGCATAAATTATTAAATGTTTGTATATAAAGTTATTTCTTTTTTGTTTTTTTTTCTTGAATATATTTCTTTTAATTTCCATAGAAAACTAACGATAACTAAAGGATTTTGCAATAAGTAGCAGTCGATCGCGAAATGGGAGGGGGAAAAACCTGAAAGTCAATAAGTCCGCGACTTATTGAATGTAACACAGGTTTTTGTATAAAAGATTATTTAATTTTTCAACGTAGTCTCCTTTGAGTTCTCACTCTTCTTTTTTTATTCCTTCCAAAAAATAACCTCGACAATCACTAAAATACATATGTATTTATAAGTGAGAGCGTTGAAGTGAAATCTCTTTCCTCCGAACCATTTCTTTATGTTTGGGAAAAAAGAGATCCCGGATAATAAGGCGGATAAGGAATAAGGCCACTGAAAGTAACTTTTTTTGTTTTTAAATTTTGAAGGTAGGCAAATTGGATTATACCGCGTGAGTTCCCAGAAACGCTAGCTATGACTTTATTGGCTAACAAACCCAGCTGAATCTTTTTTGCCGCAGCCCTAGAAGTTGTTTAGACTGCTGTTTTTCCTCTGGTATGTTAGATTTACGTTTCGTCTACGGTTACTCGTCCATTTTGCTGTTGAAAAACGGCCAACACTATTGCTAAGAGCATGACAAAATTATCGTTTTAAGTACTCTTTGAGTATAGGCCGTCAGACAACTATGAATGCATATATCTAAAAAAAACACACGCTCATATGCGAACACGCACATTAATTTTAAACCGAATACGTATAACTATAAGCAACCAACAAGTATGTTCATACACAACTAAAATTTATAGACTGTATGAGCTACAATCAAAGGTATGAGTATAAAAATACTCTGAATATCAATCGGCTACACTTGTGTATATACAGGGCTATTCTATTTACACACACAAACACACATAAAGCCTGTTTTCAAACCGCCACACACATACCACACATTCAATCTCACGCATTAATTTTAAAACGAATACTTATAACTATAAACATGCAACAACTGCAGCTAAAATAATGCACATGAGTATAAAAATACTCGTGACTATTAATCGGTTACACATGCGTATATACAGGGCTATTTTATTTACACATATAAAGGGTGGTTAAATTTAACGTAGGTAAATTTGTATTCAACGCACTGTCATTAATCACTCATGTGAAAAAGAAACTATGTATAATAATATAAATCATATTATCGCCACTCAATATATGCCCAGATATATAAAGGGTGGTTTACATAAAACATATTTTCAAACAGCCACACACATACCACACATTTTCCATTCCATTTTATATACAAAAAGTGATGAATAAATATCCCGAGTATTATGCGTATACTTTTTTGCCTGATTAAATATCCATAGCCTGAGTATAAACATACTCAGACTGTAAGTATGAGAGAGACTCACTGCGTTTGATACGCAAGTGCCCCTGATGGTGAAGAGTCCTTAGCCTTGGTTTGAGTGAAAAATAATCCTTAATGAGCACGAGATTCACTTACTTAAAATTTTTTCTCAAATCAAACGGAAGTCTGGTATCAATGGCTGTCAAATACAAAATAAAACATTCACCTTGGTCAAATTTTGACAGAAGTCAACTGCCAGTTGCCGGTTAACAAGAGCAGTGTTGCCCTTTTCATTAAGAGGCGGGAAATTAAAAAAGTTACGGACTAGTTAGGCATTTGTTTCAAAATTTATAAAAAGAGTTAATCAGGGCTTGGGGGGCGGTATAAAAACTCCGAAAATAGCATTTAAGGCATTTTCGAGTATTAAACAAATACTTTGGTATTACAACTGCAATGTTTGCCCTAACGGGCACGCTAGTTTTAAGAAAATTTGAATATAATTTAGCGTCAATGGCTCAATAATAAACCTCTGTTTTGATAAACAACATTGGCCCAGCCTTATTGGAAGACCCTTTAATAAGAGCAAAATGCATATTAGCGCAGTTAGATGCATTTATTTTTCTTTTTAATCTTTTTGCCATTTCGCCATAAAAATTTACTCCCTCAAGACATGACAAAAAGGAAAGCCACAATAGAAAGAAGCAAACCAGCAAGCAGTAAACCCCATAATAAAAGAAACATTTCAACGGCATCTCTCTGCCATACTCGTATTATAAAGTATGAATTCGAAAAAAGAAACATTTATTTCAAAAAAAAAAAAAAGTAAAGAAAAATCAAACCAAGAAGAGGTTACCTTTGGTTATATGGAAATTTTTCTCTGAAGGAAAATAGTATGGCTAAAAAACAATCATAATAACATATTTGAGTTAAACTAGAAAAATGCAAAAACATACGTATAGAAAAACTTTTGTAAACAAAATAGGTATAGATAGAAAACCATAAGATATTTTTCCAAGAAATATAAGAAATATGTCTACAAGGAAAACTTTGTTTTTTATATACAAACATAAATACATACATATGTATGTACTTATATGTATGTATGTGTATATGTATATACCCTCTAGTCAGCCTAGAACCATATGTCTCTATGTCAACACTCTTTTCTCTAGCGACAGTTTCACTAGTTAAAATGTCGACAAGTTTCCTTTATGCGCGAATATAGATACGTTCTAGTGTATTTCTGGTGACATTGTCAACGGACGCGTCAATAGTTTGTTTTCTTTTTTTATTATGCTGTGCAGTCAATACCAGACTTGCGAGCCGATCGTCGGCTAGCCGCTGCCACTTTTGATTGGCTTTATCAATTTTTAACAAATGTTTTTAGTTGAATAATATAATTTTGTTTAAGGTCACTTTGAATCTTTGGTTCAAATGTCTCTACATTGCCATAACAGAACTACCTCGTCAATAGTGCTAAAGTCTACTGGTGGATTTTCAATGATAATCCTTTGTTATATGTCAATATGCGATTACATTGGCTGGGGTACACCTGGTCAGTAGTGCTATTGACAATGTCACTAGTAAATCTCTACAATTTTACTATTGACATCGAGCGAGGAAATATCGATATTGTAGACTAGAGCCTCTAAAATTTACTAGTGAATCTTTGGTGACAATGTCGCCATGTGGTCCCAAAAGAATTGATTCGTCAGTAGTGCTACAGTCTACTGGTGGATTTTCAATGACAAACTAATGTTAAATGTCAATATATGATTACATTGGCTGGGGCACACCTGGTCAGTAGTACTAGTGACAATGTCACTAGTATATCACTACAATTTCACTATTCGCATTTCCTGCAGGGTATCTTTATCGAAATGCATTGTAGGTAAGTTTGCAAAATATAAAACACCAGCAAAGTTTGTGCTAAAGTTGCAGCTTCTTTTAGCCTCCAGTTGTTAAGTTGGCTGTTAGTTGGTAGTTCATATACAAAATGAGGTAGGTTGCTATGCAGCAGCAGCAGCACCGGCACTAACAAGTACAGTAAAATAAAATGTTTTTTTTTTTTTCGAGTATATACATACATACATATGTACATATATTATCATATACTCGTATGTATTTGCATACACATGCCAGCATACGTGCATAAATGTAAATGAATTACATACAGTTACACTAAATGCAACAATTGATGCATGGCACTGATGCAGAGTATTAATTCGACTTGGGAGTACATATTTGGTACCAATTTAGTACAAATTCCTTTCAAATTCAATAAGATGAAGAAAATTGTTACGATTAAAAATTTTATTCAGGTAGTAAGCTTACTTATGTATGTACATACATATGTAGGTAAAATTAGTATTTTGAAAAAAATTTTATAGCTGGGACCGTATAAAATCCCTATAGATTTCTGCTCACGCTCTCAAGAATGCGACAAAAAAAATGTTCAGTCACCATCATGAAAATTAACGCTTACAAAAAGCTCACAAAATATAAATAATATTTATTTATAGTAAAAGTAAGAACATCTTTTTTGCATTTTTTTTACATTAATAGTATGTTTCCACCGACTATAAATCAAGTAGGTTTAAGTAAATCACTTCAAAGTGTTTCCACCGAGCTTGTGAGTGATTTGTTGTTCGAATTGTCGGACTTTATAAGGTGAGCGCAGCAGCTGTAATGTGAATTTTATTCACATGTGGTTGACATTTAAAATTGATTAAATATTCGTTAATGTAATTTTTGCGATATTGTCAGTCACTATTGATGGATAACCCAGGGATGGAGTTTGAAATTTTAAAAGCAACGCAGCATACATAAATCGAGTTCGAAAAATAGTATTTTCGACATTATTTAAAATAAATCAAACACTTTGAGGTGATTTATCCATATGCAAATTGTATGGTAAATCATGTATAAATTAAAATGATTTGCACCAATCATCATGATTTGTATAAATCATGCCGGTGGAAATATACTATAAGGTGCTGTTTCCGCACTGCAGACATTAAACTTCTCCATAAGATTTATGTATAGGGTGTCTCTAGAGAAAGTTTTTGTTTAGTGGATCGACTGAAAAAGAAGTAAGTCTTTTAGCGAAACCATATTTATGGGAGTTTAATTCTTAAAAATATTATAATATAACTTATAAAAATATTCGCAATAAATTTTAAGTTTAAAATTTTTAAACGCACTAATCCAAATTATTATTTTACTTATTAAGTAAAATATTTTTTATTAAAAATACATTGAAATTGATTATTGAGGGGTTTTAGCTGGATCCTATGCGCATTTCACTGTTGCTAATGCAGATCATAATAACATAATAACTAGAGTTATTATGTTATAAACTTTCATTTAAACAAATGAGAAGCCTAACAACAAATAACAAAGTTGAAACAAGAACTCAATAATCAACATGTTTTTTTATTTTCTTACTTTACCATTGCTACATTGGCTTCAAATTGTAGTTGTAATGGCTAATAAATCAATGAATAATTAAATATTGTTTAAGTTAATTTTCATTAAAAATTAAAATGTGTTTAAATACACTTTAATTTTTTCAGTGGTTAATTAAAGTTATTATCAAATTAAGTTGAAAGTACGGTAGCACTACAATATTTCCAAATATTATGGAAAGCTTTCCAAAAAACAGCTGTTCAATATAAATAAGAAACTTGATTTATCAATTTGCAGAAAAGTTAAATAGCAAAAAACACATTTTATGATACAAAAAGAGCATCAGAATGCATTTTTCTATTTCTATATTTCATGATATGAAAATATGTGTTACATTTGTTGTACATTTGCGAAAATTAAACGAAATTCATTTTAATACGACCACATGCCTTCAAAAAACACACACATGCACAAAACATATGGTGTGTTTGTAAAATTTAAACAACACTTAAATCTACAGTGTTGGCTGTTTAAGTTTGATTTAATTGTGCAGTGAGAAACAAATTTTTGTGTTTAAATAAGATTTAAAAATAAAATACAAATAATCATTGACTGATTTATTAGCCCTAAGAGTATGTAAAAGAAAATAAATGTAAATAACAACAACAGCTATTATATAGAGTGTTGCCACACAAGTATTTTTGACCGGGTGCAGTCAAGTTAATAATTAGTGTTTTTATGGGAATTGTTAAAATTTATGTTTAAAATTTTCAAACGCACTAATAATCCTAAATTATTATTTTACTTATTAAGTAAAATATTTTTTATTAAAAATACATTGAAATTGATTATTGAGGGGTTTTAGCTGGATCCTATATAATCAATCGATTTTAAAATTTTTTATGAACATTTCGTATGCAAAAAATTAAATGGACTATATACGTCGTCTATTTTTTATGAAAAAAATTTAATGAATTATACATCATCCATTTTGCATGCAAAAAATTTTTTTATGAAAAACATTTAATGGACTAAAATCGTCCATTTCATATGCAAAAAATTAAATAGACTATACATCGTCTATTTTTCATTCAAAAAACTAAATGGACTATACAAACAAAATGTAATGGAATATACATCGTCCATTTCGTATGCAAAAAATTAAATGGACTATACATCGTCTATTTTTCATGCAAAAAATTCTATAGTCAGGCCACAGACGGATCTACATGGGGTGCGGCTTTCTTACTGACCGATTTTTTAAAATTTAAGGGTTTCAGATTCGGTTATGCAACACATGAAAAAAAAAATTTTAAATCATTTTTTTTCTATCTTTCATAGTTTCACTTCAAAATTTAAATATTTGCCTCGAATCTTTTGGGTTTTATTTTTAACTCTTTCACTACAATATTTTACGCCCATTGTTTCGGAACAAAATTCTTGTGCGGAGAAAAGTTTTTTGCAAGACGTTTCACGCAAGTTTTCTTCTGAAAACATTTCAAAAATACTAAACCTTATACAAAAGATTTTTTTTTGGACAATATACAATTTACTATTTTCTTGGTGTTTATTAAACAAATTATAAATAAAAAACATTGATATAGATTAATAAAACAGTAAATGAACATTTTTTATTACAACTACATACATATATATCGTTACCTTAATATAGAAAGGCCCTCATTATTTTTTTGAAATCGAGATTTGTATGTTTGTCGATACATTAGATGTTTTTCTATCGAAATATACAAGAACCTCGATTTCAAAAAAATAATGAGTTAGGTCCTTTCTATATTAAGGTAACGATATGTGATCAAAATAGCTGGCAACACAGATCAATTTTGTCCGGACAAAAATAAAAATTAAACAAATTCAATCAAGCTGAAAATGTTCCGAATAAAATATGATATATTCTTCTCTCTCTCTCACTCTCTATATCTCTCTCTATCTCTCTCTATGTCTCTCTATCTCTCTCTATGTCTCTCTATATCTCTCTCTATCTCTCTGTCTCTCTCTCTCAAACATAGAAACATCTAACGTTAGATATTGCATATATATTATACAGGGTTATCCATTAAGTAGTTCCGAAATCGCCGCTCTGGCTAGGCTGTCAGATATTGAACATCTTTCATTTGAAGTGTCATTTATTTAGTGAAAAGTTTTTTTTTTAACTAACACAAAACAGCCCGTGAATCGATTAGCTTGTCTGCGGAAAACACCTAGGGTCTACGGCGGGAATCGAACCCACGAGCTCTGGGCTGAGGGGCTAGCATCGCTAAGACTCAGTCACAGGGGCACCTTAACGACCGAAGAACGCGTAACAGTTAAAATTTACTAAAAAAAATTGGTGGTTAAGCGTGTCCACTTTTAGAGCACTACAGGGTGATTGTGGTTGTCATAATCGAGGAATTGGGAAGATTCAAAAAATATTTGAAGAGATTTTGCATAATCGCAATATCTGCACTGGCGAAAATATCTCTTATGTTAGTGAAAGCGCGGCGGATAGTCCGAATAACTTTTACCGTTAATTCAGAGCGCTATGGCAGTATGATAAGTGACATTTTTGGCCTTCACTTGAGGATTATGAGCTGCACGATTTGTGGTTTCAACAAGACGGTGCCACACCAGCCACAGAACACAACCGATTTTGGCTTTATTTCCAAGTGTCCAGAACGCGCAATGTGCGAAAAATTGGTCGAAATTATCTCAAAAGGATCGACTGCTGCAACCAATGTGGAGGAGGTCATTTGAATGACATTGTATTTCTTACATAATGTCAAGGTCCAAGCATTATAATGAAATGAAAGTTTTTTCGAAATCATAGCTTAATGTGTGTTTTGTTTAACTTTTTTTTTAACTGAAAAATGGATAACCCTTTACAATTACCAAAAACCATATAGATTAACTCAACGCATTTGAAAGTTGTTTGTAATTTTTCAGTGTTTGGATTGAATTGCATAGAAAACCGTAGTGGAAATAAATTATAATTATTCACCATGAAGACTGTATGACCTACAATCATATGCATGAGTACAAAACTACTCTGGATATTGATCGGATACATGTGCATATACGGAGAGCTATTTTACCCTGTAACGCGACTAGTCCATACATGCATGTAAGACCACGACTATTACAAAACTAGTTTAAATGTATGGGTAAAACATGGTCGATTTTACATTGCGCTGTCTTAGGGATGGACCACATGGTCCAAATACAGTACATCGGACCACCCCCCAAAACTACCCCATATGGAATAGTTATAGACTACCTCGCATACAATTCGTAAGTGCCTAAGAAGAACGATAGAAGAACGAACGATTGCTTGTGCGAAAACGACATGATCCATGGCTGCATTACCTGGGAACATGTTGTAACCAGTCTGTTTCATGTAGATTGGACCACGTAGTCCAATATTATTTGCAGGATATTTACAAACAAACACATAAATCATGTTTTCAAACAGCCACACACACACCACACATTTTCCATTCCATTTCATATAGACAAATGATGAATAAATATCCCGAGTATCATGCGTCGTATATTTTTTTGGACGACTAAATATCCATACTAAGAGTATAAGCATACTCCGACTATAAGTATGGGAGAAAATCAATACGCTTCATAAGTATTTATGTATGTGCCTTTTTATTTATAGTTGTAGCGTATTTTAGCTTTTCGCATAAACGAAGTAGAGATGCTCTTGTATGTCGGAATCGGCTATAGTCATATTTGCTTGAGAGAAAATATGCATATGATTATATGCAGTTGCTAAAATTAAGACTATTTATTTAAGTATATATATTTTTTTTTGTACTCATTGTCATTCTCTGGTTAGGACATGAACAGCTTTAGCTGATGCCGCAAAACTCGTCTTTATTGAAAGCCCCTTTACATTGGAGCCAGATCCATAACTGTTTTACACAAGCGCACAAAAAAAATTATTACCATTTCGGATACACACTCGTACCTATATAAAAAGTTAATTATTTAAGTTAACAAATATTTTTATTTAAAATAAACTATCAATTTATTTTTTTTAAATAAAATATTTCTTCTTTACATATCGCTACCTTAATATAGAAAGGCGCTATCTCATAATTTTTTTGAAATCGAGATTTTTGTACATTTCGATAGAAGAACATCTATAATGTATCGAAAAATGCAAATATCTCGATTTCAAAAAATTATGAGTTAGGGTCTTTCTATATTAAGGTAACGATATGTATATAGCAAACTTACTATACGAGTACTCGTACTTCTTAAATTTTTTTCTCTCCCTTTTACGATTCCTTTTCGGTATTATTAGTAGAAAAAATAACCAAAGATGGTAATCATTTGCATCATCATGCATTTTGGCATGGAAACATTTTTTTCCATATGCCTGAACAACATTAATAGCTGCAGCAGCAAAAGCAGCAGCTAAGACGTAGGTTAACAATAAGTTATAGGATCCTTTATATGTGTGTCGTCTTTCTGCCTCATCTTCTTTTTGAACCTTCGACTACAATAGTAGTATGTATCTAACATTTTCTCAAGCTCAAGTTTAGCGTATAGAGACAACAACAACAAAAAAGAAGAAAATAAAGTCAAGGGTATCAAATAAACACAATATTTATTTTAGAGGAATCACCGATGCATTAAATAACTTTCAAACAGCATAAAAAAACAAAAGAAAAAAGAAAAGCAATGACAACAAGAAACTATTGTAAATGAAGTTTAATGAGAAAATTTAAAAAGTTTTTTTTTTTTTTTGGTTGGATGGACGAAACAAAGACATTTTATACGTTAAGTACAAAAAAAAATACTTAGGCCATTTAGAATTTCAAGGGAAATTTATTTTCCAAACGCTATATTTAAAACAGAAATGAATGGCAGAAAAGATAGTTATGTATTTTGCATGCAGTGAAAGAAAAACCTCCTTAATGATAATGGCGGTATTCGATGTTTGATGCAAATTTTCGTGCGTTAGTGCAAATGCAAAATATCGTAGCTTTTCTTTGGATTGTGTGTATATTTTGTTGTTGGATTTTAAAGAAAAGCTGCGATATTTTGCACTTGCACTAACGCACGAAAATTTGCATCAAACATCGAATACCGCCAATGTAATTTGACATCAGTGCTATGAAAAGTGTCTTTGAATTTACGATTTCAACTCATGTACGAGTATCAATTGAATATTAACAGCAATAATACACAGAAAAAATATATTTTTCCAATCAACACTTTTACTTAAAAAATTCAAATTTGTACATATTAATGAAAAATGTAATCAATTAAATTTCAAATTCAATTAAATTTAAACAATTAAAGTAAAGAATGTTGCACAAAATTATTCGGCATAGTCGTAATTTTCATTGCATTCACGACAGAGTTCTAAATTTATTTTATTTATTTATTTATTAAACATACTATACAAAGTAAATTTGCATAGTATGGTGTTGCACGAATATGGGCGGAGTAACCAGACCATATGCCCAAGATGTTATTAACAGTATTTTCAAAAAAGTTCCGTGACTGACTGTACGACCTATGCCTTCACATAGGAAGTAGCAACGTGGTTGTTAAAGAAATTCCACAAAAACCGCAAGATTATACGGTTATCCGTGACAGATCAGTCAACCAGTGCGAGCGAGACGAAAAACTCTCGAAGGCCTAACAACAGAACTAAGCCTGACCGCTCTTAAGAAATAATTACTATGACGCGAAATGATGTTCTTCGACCCAGAGCTGCTTAACGATTCAGTTCGAAATTTATATTAAACAGCAAAAATTAGTCAAAACTAATTTTAAGCTTTAGTGGGTCCACACCACACACCTGAAACCAAAAATCAGTCGAAATAATGGGTGGAAATCGGCTGGCAGGGTTATGACCACTGTATTTTGGGATGCACGCGGCATATTGCTCATCGATTATCTTGAAAAAGGATCCACAACCACACGGAAAGTATTATCGTGCATTATGTATTAATTGATTGATGCAATCAATAAAAAACGACCACATTTAAAGAAGAAAAAAGTGCTCTTTCTTCAAGACAACGCACCGGTTCACACAGCATTAGATACGATGCTAAAATTGCGTGAAATACACTGTTCTTCGAATTGGTTGATCATAAAAAATTTTTTTGCATGAAAAATGGATGATGTATAGTTTATTAAATTCTTTGCACGGAAAGAAGACGACATATATAGTCAATTTAATTTTTTTTTTTAATTTTAAAAATGGACGATGTATAGTCTATTAAATTTTGTATATATAGCCAGTCCATTTAATTTTTTTGCATAAAAAATAGACGATGTATGGTCTATAAAAATTTTTGCATACGAATCGGACGATTTAAAGTGGACTAAATTTTTTCATAAAAAATTGAAAAAAAGACGATGTATAGTCCATAGAGATCGACCGAAGGCATTTTTTTTGGCCGAAGCCGAACTTCGGCTAAAATCCTAAACTTCGGCCAAAACCGAAGCCGAAGCCGAATGTTTTAAATTTTAAAAATGATACTTGTTTTATATGAATTAAGAAAAAAGTTTTCTTTTTTTGAGATCACTGAAATAGCTGTAATATCTATTGGATACATAACAAGAAAAATAAAACTATTTTGCAATTTCTAGATTGCTTTTTCATATGATCACTCACAAGAACGTCCAAGTAAAAGAAAATAGAAAGCAACAGGGTTGTATTTCAAAGCAACCCTTTCAAAACGTTAAACACAATAGAAACTGTCGGCGAGCAACGACCAAAAATAATGTTATTTTTCAAGCTTGGAATGAAAAATATTCGGCTTCGGCTAATCGGCCGATTTTTGGCGTAGGCCGAATGTTGGCCGATTACCATATTTTGGCCGAAGGCCGAAGCCGAAGCCGATTAATCGGTCGAACTCTAATAGTCCATTAAATTTTTTTCATAAAAAAAATTTTTGCATGAAAAATGGATAACGTATAGTTTATTAAATTCTTTGCACGAAAAGAAGACGACGTATATAGTCCAGATTTAGCTTCTAGTGACTTTTTCCTGTTTCCAAACTTGAAAAACTGGCTCGCAGGAAAAAGATTCATCTCAAACGAAAAAGTGATTACCGAGACTAACGCGTATTTTGAGGGGTTCACAAAATCGTATTATTCAGATGGTATAAAAAAAGTTGGAATATCGTCTTACTAAGTGTATTGTATAAATGAAATAAATGGTTTTTTCTACTTAGGTAGCTTCAGTATCAATCCGCCCTCGTATTATATATGCGGCGTCCGTACAGGATTTATTTTCTTTTTTTACAGTGTATTTTTACTTTTATATAATTCTGTACAATGAATATTAATATAACTATTATTGGAAATATGTATTCTGAACAAATTATAGTTGCGGTAGGTCTGAATTAAAAATCCATATTTCATTTTATTATTTTAATAGTAATTGAATTACAATATTACTAAACAAATTGACCCCATTGTCAAAATAAACTATTCGTTACTGACATTTTATAGTTAATAACTTTTAAATATAAAAGCCTTATTAAAACAATTCAAATGATTGTTAATCACGATTTAAAATTGATTTTTATCTTTAACACAAGAAAACTAATAAACGAATGAATTTGGAGGAAGAAACAAAATATTTCAACTAGAAAAAAATAAAATAAAATAATAACCATTAAAATAGATTTTTTTCCAAGCAATTTAAACTAAACTTTAATAATAACATGATTTCGTTTGAAAAAAAAAAGGAAAAGCAAAAAAAAAAAAAAAAGAAACGTCTTAAATGTTAATTTAGGCAAATGTTAATACAACTGAACATTTCACTCTACGATCAAGAAATTGTTAAGCCAAAGAAAAACAACTGCAATCAGCATTTGAATTGAAATAAAACTAAACCATTCCATACCATAATTGAACTTAAGGCAATTTTAAATATGGTACGTGTATGGTGATGCTGATGACGATGATGGGGACGATGATGGGGACGGCCACGTTTGCTGCAGTGATGTTGGCGATGTTTGAGACAATCTAACTTTAAATTGTCTAAAAGGATTGTTATTTGCGAAATACAATATAGAAGAAAAAAAAGAAAACTTAAATCCAAATCAAACAGATTTCATTTCCACACAAATAACGTGGGAACCAACTACATATTTTTTTTATCGCACTCCAAAAACAAGCACATTCACCATCATCAGCTACTACTACAACTTCAATACACACAATATACAAAATTCATATTCACATGCACTTTTACAAAAATCTAATAAAATAGTCATTTTAAAAGGAAGAAAAACCCCGTAAGAAAGTATCGCAAAAAAAAATAAAATAAATAAATAGAAATTATTACCAAACTCTAAATTTCCAAACATGGACCATATAAAACTGTGTACTACGAGTACAAACAAAAAAAATTATATAGAAAGAAGAAAAAACTCGGGAAAAAGCAAATAAATTTTCCTAGCAAAATAAATGTAATAGAAAGAAGAAAAAAGAGACAGCGCAGGCAATTGATGATGGTATTGTTGTGTACTTTTGCTAGTGCCAACAAACAACATGTAAACCAAATTTAGTTTTAGACCAAACCGAAACCGCCAAAACCATAAGTAAACCTATTTTTTATTGACCTCTCCTTAAACTCACATTTAAAAGACAAACGAAAACAAATAGCAACCACATACAACATACAACATACAATAATCTAAAAACTTTTTACATAATAGACAGTTTGTATTTTTATTCACGCAAAGCGAAAATCTATGATAACGTTCCTCTATGTAAATTGTTTTCTTCTTTTTTTATTATTTTATTATTTAAGATCTGTGTTAACTTAACAAAATACATACGGAACAGTGATTCAGTGATGGGAATTCTTTGAAATCAATATACTCGTACTATACAATATTGCTGCTACAGGCACGCCTATTTTTAGGTGGACGTGGCCTTTAGTTATTAAAAAAAAAAGTTTGTCTATGTGTTGAATTGCATGCATATGATGAATATTAATACTAAAGGGTGTGCTAAAATTTAAGCAAGATTTCAAATTGCTGATATACGGCCATGTCACAGAGTTCGGAATCAGAATTGAATAAACCTCAAAATGTCAAGCCCTAGCCAGAGCATATCCCCTAGAAAGGACACACTTGACAAATTCCCGTATTTTACTTTTCTATTTTAGACACCATCTCCTACAAAAATCGGGTGGATTGAATTCCAATTCCGAACGGAATTGAACTCTGTGACATGGCCAATAATATAACATTTTGACAGTGGCCTGCAGTTCTTTATATGTAGTAGAAAATTTTAGAGCATCTAAAATATGCTCGTAATTTTTATATAAATAAATATATCGTCACCTTAAATACAAACGGACGTAACTACACTTTTATATTTTTTACAGGAGAAACAAAAAACGTTTCAAAATCAATAGTAATAAAGTGTTCTTGAAAGTTTTCCACGAAATTTACTTGTAGTATGGATACTTATATGTTTTTATACCCTTTACCAACAAAAATGGTAAAAGGGTATATATAGGTTTGTCATTCCGTTTGTAATTTCTATAATATCAATAAGCGACCCATAAAATATATATATTCTGGATCCTTATGCATAGGGAAGACGAACAAGCGATGTCCGTCTGTCCGTCTGTCCGTCTGTCTGTACGTGAAATCGGTTTTCCGAAGCTCCCAGAAAAGCTAGAGACTTCCGTTCTTGGACTGGTGTGTCAGAAATTTTCCAAAATAGATTGGTATTGAAATTCAGCAAAATCGAGCAGACGATTGCAGAGCTGGAAAACTTAAACTTTATTTTGCCATATAAAAGTAACTACCGAAAACAAATTTTTATTTTTTTTTTAATAAATTAACTTATTTTACACTTCAGTACAACTAAAATTGGAATTTTAAATTAAAAAAATATAAAAAAATTAAAAAGACGTTTCCAGGATTGGAAAACTTTAACTTTTTGTGTTATGTAAAATTAACGATGTCTAAAACTATATTAGTATTTTCTCGAGAACCGTAAGAGCTACATACCTGAAATTTGGACACAGTATGTAGACCTTTGGCCGCTACAACAGAAAATACATGAGAATTGAAAATTAAAGGGTGTTCCAAAACGAGCAACGAAAAATTTTAAAATCCCATGTAATATACATACAATTATATGTATGTATATACACTTGAAATTTGTAAGGTTAGTGTATTTTTATACAGACTACAAAAATTAACACTAAAATTTCAAAAAATTTTAATTAAAGGGTGTTCCATCAGTTAATGCAATTTTGACTATACAATTTTGACAACTTGCTGTATCTTGGAAACCGTGAGAGCAAAACTCTTGAAATTTTCAAAAACGGTAAAACTAAAGAAACAAAAAATTATAAAATCGCAAACCGAAAAAAATCGCCAAAAACAAAAAAAAATCGCCAAAACGAAAAAAAGCACCAAATTACAAAAAAATTTCTAAGACTAAAATAAATCGCATAAAACGGAAAAATTTCTAAAATGAAAAAAAATCGCCAAAATGAAAGAAAATCGCCAAAATGAAAAAAATCGCCAAAATGAAAAAAATCGCCAAATGAAAAAAAAATCGCCAAAATGAAAAAAATCGCCAAAACGAAAAAAAAACCTAAAAAACAGAAAAAATCGCCAAAATTAAAAAAAAAATCGCCAAAATGAAAAAAATCGCCAAAACGAAAAAAAACCTGAAAAACAGAAAAAATCACCAAAATTAAAAAAATCGCCAAAATGAAAAAAATCGCCAAAACGAAAAAAAACCCCAAAAAACAGAAATAAGATTCGGCACAGACGAATATAGCACTCTTACTTGTTAACCATTTATTTCCTTTTTATATAGTATATTTAAGTTTTTTTTTAAATAGATGCATTCGGAATTACGTCCGTTTGATTTTCTTGAATAAAGTCGTAATTTTTGATTGCAGAGGTCTAAATATTTCCGTGAACATGTAGTTTGATCAAATGGACCATAATCAATCAAAAACTCGATTTTGAATTTTTGTGTAGTTACGTCCGTTTGCATTTAATGTGACGATTTGTAGTTGGCATAGAAGTAATGTGTGCATAATAAATAAATAAATTCAGTAAAGTGTGGCAATGACTCCGCACACGAAGGGTTCCGTACTGAGACTAGATAGGTAATAATATACAAACTTTAGCCTATATAATATACGGTTTTGGCTTTTTTCGTTTCTGGGATTTTTTCGGGTGATTTTTTTTTTCATTTTGGCGATTTTTTTTTTCATTTTGGCGATTTTTTTCATTTTGGCGATTTTTTCCATTTTGGCGATTTTTTCTATTTTTGGCGTTTTATTTTAGTTTTTGACATTTTTTTTTTGGTTTTGACATTTTTTTCGTTTTGGCGATTATTTTTAGGTTTTGTTGATTTTTTTCGGTTTGGCGATTTTATAATTTTGGTATTAATTGTAGTTTGTATAAAAATACAGCAACTTGGCTAATTTCTAGTGTCTATATAACTGTATGTATGTTATTACATAAAATTTTAAAAATTTTCGTTGCTCGTTTTAGAACACCCGTTAATTTTTAACCGTCATATATTTGTTGTTATAACGGCCAAAGTTCTACATATTCTGTTAAAATTTCAGGGACAGACGGACAGCGTAGTCAAAACAATAGGGTTCCTTTTCACTTTTGGTGCACGGAACCCTAAGAAATTTATGCCCTTATGCAAAAACGATTGTTAAAGTTAAAGCATGCTTGAAACCCGGTTTTGCCATACCAAATTCTTTTGTTAAACCAACTTTAAGTTTAACAATAGTTTCTGCATAAGGGTGTTAATCTTTTCTTTTAAGTTATTTAAAACGATTCAAAATAAATTCAGTAAAGTACGCCTTTGACTGGGTTTCGTACGGACACTATATACATACATAAGTATGTATGTAATGCTATGCTAACTCTAGCCTATATAATCCATTATCTAACCTGTTGAGAAATTTTTCCAAAAAAAAATTTATGTACCCGGTAAACTTTCGATTCGGTTTTGTCGATATTTTTTAGAGCTTTTTCTTAGCTGTGGCGCTTTTTTCATTTTTGGAATTTTTTCGGTTTTTCGATTTTTTAATTTTGGCGTTTTTTAAGCGATTTGTTTTTAGTTCTGGAGCTTTTTTCAGTTTGGCGAATTTTGAGGGTTTTAGCGATTTTTTCGGGTTTTAGCGATTTTTTTAATTTTGAATGTTTTAGTTTTAGCGTTTTTTTAAATTTTAAGAGTTTATTTCTTACGGTTTCTAAGATACAGCAAATTGTCAAAATTACTTAGAACTACATTAACTGATAGAATACCCTTTAATTTTCATTTTGTCCATTTTAGTGTTAAATACACTAACTTTCAAAATTTCAAGTGTCTGTATATAATTGTCCGTTATGGAAAAATGTATTGAGTGCTGCACAATGAGGCAAATATAAAAGTATATTATTTTATTTTAAGTTTTGAACTGGAACTCTCCAGATTGTTTAAGAGTGTTATACTTAACCTGACCACACATCCCGCTATTGAGAGATCGATACCGACTCGAATTTCTATCCCGCTTTATCCGCCTTTTTAGAGTTTTGAAATTTTCAATCTCTTATTAGATTTTTATTAAAATGCAACTGATACAAATTCATTCCAAATATTTTTTTTTTAAGTTTAGCTATTGCTTAACTAGCCAAAAAGCCTGTGTGCTTCGCTACACCCCATATACGTTTTGAAATGAAAAGAAAAAAATTTTATATTAGAAGTGCCACGCTTTCAATCTTTGCTACGAATATTTTGTAGAATGCAATTCTCATTATTGACATAAATAGTCATGAAGAGTTTCAAAATTCTAACTGCATTAGTTGCCAATATATTTTTTTTTAAGTAAACATTTTCGCATATGAGAAGAGGCACGCTCACTTATCCAATCCAGATTATTTTGTATCATCGCCAGGATCAGCGGAATTTTATTTTTGTAGCAGATACCAAATGATATTAAAGTTAAATTTTAAAATGTATAACCCTTGTGATTTAACATAGCTCTGTTAAAGTGCTAACAGAGCTCTCTTAAGCTATAAATATTCGATTAATGAGTTTCGAAAGGACTTTTCCAGTAAATGAGGCAAGCGAGTCTGAAAAAAGTAATGCAAATTTATAGACAAGGTATTCCTTTATTATTGCCCATGAATAGATTTCTGAAAAGCATGAATTTGAACCAAATATTGCCAAGCTTTTAACTTGGCATTTTCTGAGGAAGGAGTCGATGCCAGCGGTCAGTATTCTTCTTCCTCTGTCATCCTCCTATCCGCCTTGAGGCATAGAACCTCAAGGCGGACAATATTGGATATATGTTAATGTCCAAGTAATCCTCTAAAAACCTGCATGCTCAGAATTTCTAGAAGTTCAAAAAGCTTTAAACTTGCCCTACTTTATTAACACATTCTAATGTTAGAAACTGTGACAACTGTGCTTCCCAAAAATATACATATTACATATCCAAAAGATATCTGTTTTTAAATCCCGATCTTTGGAGATATATTGTTCAAACTTCCGGTTTTTGATCGATCATGTCCCAATTTTTACAAAAACCATCTGGTAATGTGAGGTACTTGTATAACTAATATACAAATATAAAATATTATAACTATTATCATGGATTTAATTGCAGATCTAGTAAAGTCCTATAAGGTCTTCTCTGATTTTCTGAGACATACCGGCATTTTTTTAAAAGATCTAATTGGACACAATTCAATTCATCATAAACAAAGTGCTAATAAAGCAATTAATAAAATGGAAACCGACATTTTCCCACAACAAGGAAAATAAAAAAATAAGAGAGGTGTCTTAGGACACTATATAAAACAAACTTAATCGGGTATGTTCTGCATTCCACGTGAAAATTCCACGAGTGGAATTGCCATAGCATTGTTGTTATAATTACATATTTCCAACAACAATTTTATGGCAATTCCACTCGTGGAATTTTCACGTGGAATGCAGAACATACCCGAATGTGTTAAATAATAAAGCTATAAGCATGATGATGTCAAATTCGCCGTAAATATTTCAAACGTTTCCATTTATTTACCATTATTTTTTTTCTAGCGGCGTACGATTAAATTAATGTACTGTTTGTGGCCGGTGGCGGCTGTTAGACGGCTGAAAGCTAATCGGCAGTGTGCTTTGGTTTGTGCTCATGTGCAAAAACAATACAAAAACAAATTGAGCAATCGGTTTCATTGTTTTTGTTTCACTCACTTCAAAGAACAAAACAAAACAAAATTAAACAATTTGTTTCGTTTATTTTCGTACTCTGCTTTTAAGTATGTACAAGGAAATCAAAACAAAAATAAATTTATAGTATCGATTATTTTTGTTACGAAAATCGCGTCCTAACTCCTGTATCGCGCAATAAATAGCATAGCTTTACAAATAAAACAAAAAACTTTTTGTTGCGACACTATAAAAGCTTTTGTGCTTTCACACCGACAAGAGCACAACAGCCAACCAGATCTCGGCGACAATACTTGCTCAATTTCCAAAGAAACAAGAACAAATTTAAAAGCTTTCAAAGCTGTTTACCTCAAAAGCAATTAATTGTCGGAGTATGTGTGTTTGAACGTAGCTCATATAAAGTCTTTAAATTTTGAACTAGGACACATAAAATGTTTTAACCATTATCATGGATTTACTTGCAGATCTTGTAAGGACCTAGGAAAAAAATTATTAAGTGTGCGATGGACTGACTATCTGTCAGAGCTCGTGACAACACTATTCTATATTCTACTGAGTTAATTGAAAACAACATTTTCCCCCTAAAAATCACTGTAACTCAAACACTGCTTCAATCTTAAACGAAATGTTCAACAGGGAATAAAAAAATAAATATAACAAAAAACCTTTTGTTGCAATACCTTCACACATAAACTTAAAACTACAAATCGTAAAGTGTGTAAGTTTAGAGCTAATAATTCGTGTTTTTCTTTTTAGTTTGAATTTCTTCCTTTGGTCTGATGCGACCAAAAATTTTAAGCGAGAGAAATTTGGAAAATTGTAGTTTTACCCATTTTGCATGACATTTATTGCAATATAATCGTTATTTCAAAGCTAAACAAAAATAAAACTGCCAGCTAAAATAGCGCTGTGATATTTTTAAACACATACTTTCCTCCTGCCTTCCACAATTATTGCTCTTTTTATTTAGTTTATATTTTTTGAGAGACTTTTATTTCTTCACATGCTCTAAAAAAAAACTACGAGAAAACTAAACTAATGATTTGTTTTAGAAATCATTATGGTTATGTTGTTTGTGCTGTTATTGCCTTCAAGAGTCCAGCAGCCTGCTTCTTCACATCACGAGATATGTAGCAGTTTTCGGTTAATAAAAAATTGGCAACAAACAAACAAAAAAAAAGAGTTCTTCATTGCAACTTGTTAACATTTATTTTAGCATTTGTAAGCATTAATTTCCAACTTTACAATTTGCTGTTAAACTAAGTAACCCACCAACCAGCCACGTTCTCTCCCATATAAACAGTTTATATTAAAAAAATAAGAAAAACAAACATACACTCAAATCACCACTTCAATTTACACTCATGGGAAAATGTCCATTAAAGGATTTTTACAATGTTGCGTGAAAGACTTGTTAATTAGAAGTGATTTTTTAATACGAGAAACAGAGTGTGTATGTGTGTGTTTTTTGTGTTTTATTTACATTTTAGTGTTTAAAACACTTTTCTATTGGTTGGATTATGACCTCCATTTTCGGACCGATATTTACTTTTAGGTTAGGTTAGGTTAGATTAGGTTAGATGAAAAAGAGGGACAATCAATGTTGACTTAATCTATTACGGAGTAAGCATATGCTTTTAAAGCATATTGTGCGCTTTAAAAAAAAATAGATGGCCGGGGTCTTTCCCAATAAAAAAAATGGAAAAGCCTATCAAACTTGGTTAGATTGAGAAGCCAATTTCCGGAATATATTTTTTTAGATTTTTCCAATCTAAGTACCTAAGATATTCTAAGTCTGGTATGGTTGCCTTTTGATTTGACTGAATACTGGGACAGTGGCACAACTAGTGTTCTTCTGTAGAGAACAACAACAACACCCGTGAGAGCATAGTGATTCTCTCTCAGGGACTTCGATATTGATAATCTCAGTTGGCTCCACCTCTCATCATGGTGGAGACGCTTCGACGTTGCCTTTCTTGAATCAGCTCAGGAAAGATGGCGCACTGAGCCTACCTGTGCAATTATGAGATCAATCTGGCCTCGCCTAAGCCCTTGCAAAACTAAAAACCTCATTAACTTCACTAAGAAGCACTTGAGGAATCTCTTGGCTACACTGATAGCCTACTGCACTTTCGGGAACCATGCTAAACGTATGGGTCTCCCGTACAATGAATACGGTTTCAGTTGCAATGATGAGGAGCAGGAGGAAGACATTTTGCATCTCCTCTGCTTCTGTCCCTCTCTGAAGGATCGTTGTTTGCTCTTCTTTGGCGGATTATCTTTTAGCAGTCTATTCGAGTTGTCGGAAATGAGGTTCAAACATTTGAGCTTTTACATTAGGAGCAGCGCCCGGTACGGTTACTGACATGACCCATTCTCTCCTCTCCTCTAGCATCTAATAGCTCTGGTAATACACTGCACACTACATCTATCTTTTCATCTCTCCTTCCTCATCACCGCTTTCTCTTCTCTCTTTTCTTCCTACTTTAGAGGTAGCCCAAAGGTATCATAATATTGGACCCAAGTGGACTAGTTTCTTCATTATCATCCCTAGCAGCCATCTACTAACATAATCAGGAGATTATTTAAATCTGTATAACTATACGGTTATGTTTGCCAATCAGCAGCGTTGGCTTTTTTAATGTTAGAATCTCTTTTGTCTTTTCTCTATTTGGAGTTTCCCAGGGAATTTAGGCCACTCTTCTAATAGTAGAGTTCTGATGTGTTGTTCTACTGCCCATTGATTTAGTTAGTTTTTGAATTTTTCTTCTTCACTGATGATCCCATCCCTGTCAGATTATCCTCCTTTTCGTTTGCAGCGATGCCCTGGTGTCCTGGAATCCTTATTATCTTTATGACTCCCCAATACGTCGTCGACGTGTACGAAATTCGTCGTTCGTCCCAATTGTGTTCCTAGCATTTATCACATTTTTGCATTGAAGAACGCTTCGAGATTGAATTTTATGGTTTATTAATGCTTTGAGAAGTTCTCTAGTATCCTTAAGGATACGGATTGGCAGTCTGTTGTCAATTTCTTTTAGCAATTTAATAGCCGTGATTTCAGTCTGAGATTGTTTTATGATCCGGCAGGTGAAAGAGCTTAACATACATTACGACTGCTGTCATAGCATCGGTTACCAATTTTTTACTTTTATATGATAATTCCAGGGTTATTCCGTAATATTGTTGCTTTCATCCATTCCGTACTTTCAGATGTTATGGCGATGCAGTTACTCTGTACATACGTTAGGAAGGGCGGTGCTATAACGCAACCTCCACTCGGAGACACAGTTGGGTCCATTGTGACTACTCTGTATATAAATAATTGGAATTTTATCACATGCCAGTGGTAACGTTGCCTCTGAATAAGATATGTATTATATCTAGTTTGGTATTTGATTGTATGTTCTCTTGTTAGCCATTTTCCCAAGGCCAAGGGTGTTTCATATTTAACCTGTATATCAATCAATTGTCCCGATTGATACCAGATTTTATATCGCCTTAGTTCATGTGCTTAAGGGCGGTGCGCACTATCCTACATAATCGTTCGACTATTAAAAACATGCAACCCTGATTTAATGAGTTATTGTCGTTTGAAAATTTGCATAAGCTCTATTAGATCAGAGTTGCAATTTCTCAAAACTCGAACGATTATGTAGGATAGTGAGTAAAAGGCTTTAGTTCTTATTGATGCCGATACAGCACTATCTCTGTAATTTTTGAAAAGGTTTTGCATTAATCTTCTTTCCTAAAGATTTCCACCACACTAACGATGCGTAAGCGATGATTGGTCGTACTACAGCCGCGTAAGTCCAGTGTGTGATCTTGGGGTTTAATACTCATATGGATCCAATAACACTTCTGCAAAAAGGTGCAAGCGCTGTGAACAAGCAAGCACACGCATTCATTTTAAACCGAATATGTATAACTATTTATAAACAACCAACAACTATGTTCATACACATTTCGTAAATCACGCAGCGCAACTAACACTAATAGACTGTACAATCATACGCATGAGTATAAAAATACTCTGAGTATTAATCGGCTACATATGCGTATATACAGGGATATTTTATTTACACACACACACACGCACACACACATATAGCGCATATTTTTAAACGCCCCAAACACATTATACATTCCATTTTTTATACACAAATGTAGAAAATTAGTGCCAAATGATGAATAAATATCCCGAGTATCATGAGTATATTTTTCCAACTAAATATCCATACTCTTAAGTATAAGCATACTTCGCCTATAAGTATGAGAGGGAGAGAGAGAGTGAGAGAGAGGGAGAGAGAGAGAGAGGGATAGAGAGCGTCAATGCGCTTGATACGCATGTGTTTCTTTGTTTTCAATTGTAGCGTATTGTAGTTGGAACTGGCTATAGTCATAGTTGCTTAAAAGAAAATATGTGAGCGTATGAATTGTTTGCGCTACAATTATGATTATACGCGGTTACTAAAATTAAGACTTTACTTAAGTATATTTTTATACCCTTTACCAAAAAAATGGTAAAAGGGTATATATAGGTTTGTCATTCCGTTTGTAATTTTTATAATATCAATAAGCGATCCATATAATATATATATTCTGGATCCTTATGCATAGGGAAGACGAATAAGCGATGTCCGTCTGTCTGTACGTGAAATCGGTTTTCCGAAGCTCCCAGAAAAGCTAGAGACTTCGTTCTTGGACTGGTGTGTCAGAAATTTTCCAAAATAGATTGGTATTGAAATTCAGCAAAAACGACCAAACGATTGCAGAGCTGGAAAACGTAAACTTCATTTTGCCATATAGAAGTAACTACCGAAAACAAATTTTTATTTTTTTTTAATAAATAAACTTATTTTACACTTCCGTATGACTAAAATTGGAATTGTAAATTAAAAAAATATAATAAAATTAAAAAGACGTTTCCAGGGTTGGAAAACTTTAACTTTTTGTGTTACCTAAAATTAACTACATGTGTCTAAAACTATGTCTGTCACAGGTTATTTTCTCGAGAACGGTAAGAGCTACAGATCTGAAATTTGGACATAGTGTGTAGACCTTTGGCCGCTACTACAACAAATACATGAGAATTGGAAATTAAAGAGTGTTCCAAAACGAGCAGCGAAAAATGTTAAAATCCCATGTAATATACATACAATTGTATGTATGTATGTATGTATGTATATACACTTGAAATTTGTAAGGTTAGTGTATTTTTATACAGACTACAAAAATTAACACTAAAATTTCAAAAAATTTAAATTAAAGGGTGTTCCATCAGTTAATACAATTTTGACTATGCAATTTTGACAACTTGCTGTATCTTGGAACCCGTAAGAGCAAAACTCTTGAAATTTTTAAAAAACGGTAAAACTAAAAAATTAAAAAATTATAAAATCGCCAAACCTAAAAAAATCGCCAAAAACAAAAAAAAAATCGCCAAAATGAAAAAAAGCACCAAATTACAAAAAAAAATTTCTAAGACTAAAATAAATCGCGAATAACCGGAAAAATTGCTAAATGAAAAAAAATCGCCAAAATTAAAGAAAATCACCAAAATGAAAAAAATCCCCAAAATGAAAAAAATCGTCAAATTGAAAAAAAATCGCCAAAACGAAAAAAACCCAAAAAAAAACAGAAAAAAATCGCCAAAATGAAAAAAACCCAAAAACAGGAAAAAATCACCAAAATGAAAAAAAAATCGCCAAAATGAAAAAAAAACCCCAAAACAGGGATAAATCACCAAAATGAAAAAAAAAATCGCCAAAATGAAAAAAATTTCCAAAAAAAAGCCCCAAAAATAGAAAAAAAAATCGACAAAATGAAAAAAACGCCAAAATGAAAAAAAAATCGCCAAAATAAAAAAAACCCCAAATAGGAAAAAATCGCAAAAATGAAAAAAAATAGCCAAAATGAAAAAAATCTCCAAAATTAAAAAAAACCCCAAAAAACAGAAACAAATCGCCAAAATGAAAAAAAAAAATTGCCAAAATGAAAAAAATCGCCAAAATGAAAAAAAAATCGCCAAAATGAAAAAAATCGCCAAAACGAAAAAAAACCCCAAAAAACAGAAAAAAACCCCAAAAAGGAAAAAATCGCCAAAATGAAAAAAACCCTAAATCAAAAAAAAATCGCCGAAATGAAAAAAATCGCCAAAATTAAAAAATCTCCAAAATGGAAAAAAAGCCCCAAAAGCAGGAAGAAATCGCAAAAATAAAAAAAACTTCCAAAATTAGAAAAAATCGTTTAAACTGAAAAAACTTCAAAAAAGCATAAAAGACACATTGAAAAATTCTCAAAACCGAATGTACGGAACCCTTCGTGCGCGAGTCAAAGTCGCACTTTACTGAATTTTTTAATATTAAAGAAATTAAATGAAACTAAGTTTTTACTTATTTCGTTTTTGCTCTGTTCACTCAACTTATTATATGTATTTTTAAAGAACTAGATTGGTATCAATAATCAGAAAAATCCAAAATTATGATTCCAGGGTTGGAAAACTTACACTTTTTGTGTTATGTAAAATTAACTAGTTCTAAAAATTGTTTTCTTTTCCCTTATAAGTTGAATATATTTTATGCTTCTGAAAGAAAAGTTTGGCGCATAAATATTAAATATTAAAGTATAAAATTAATTTTTTTTATTTCTTTGTTCACTTAACACACTTTACAAATTTTTTAAATCAGAAAAATCTAAAAGGTTGATTCCTGGATTGCTAAATTTATTGTTTTTTTACAAAAGTGACTACTAGGTCAAGTTAGTTTTTTCTTTTTGTCTATTCCTGTAGGAATAAAACGGTTACATAATACCACGATGTATACTATTTGCAATGGGAACTTTAAATCAAGACACTAAGCAGTTTTGCAACATCAATGATTATTAGACACGGGAAAATATAAAACAAGACAGTTTACTTGGTATGGACATGCAATACGAAGACTATTTTAGAGTTATGAAATAGCAGCACGGTTTTTTAACATCTCGAGAGCGAGTAAACAAGCCCCAATATTTTGGTAATGTATTGACGTGACGTCGATTTTGACTGAAATAAGAGTGAATGTAAAATATATATTAACCACAGAGTTTAGAGTAAAATATTCAACAATTGCTATTATCGAAAATAAAATAATTGAATCAAATTCTTTAATCGAAAAATACTGAAAGGTCACTTACTATTAATTGCTTCAGAGAAAAAAATTATAAATTTTTTCACAAAACAAATATGTATGTATGTATGTGTCTGTACACTATATACATATATGTACGTACGTTGGTAAAGGGTATATAAGATTCGGCACAGCCGAATATAGCACTCTTACTTGTTTTAGTAATAATTGTCATTCTCGGGTATCAATGTGTAAGGCAGGTGGTAAAGATGGTTAGTCAACCTATCCTCTATTAGGTAGAAGATTTTCTGAAGCACAGCTGGACACATTTTTGGTTTTTCCAATTTTTTTATTTGATTTGACAGAAGAGAAGCATGCTTGACGTACAATTCAATTGATGCAAACCTCTAATATTGCAGACTCTTCTAGTCGCTTACAGTCGTGAAATTACCGCTCCCCAGAAACGCTCTTTAGTAGCGGCTGAAATCCCAGGATCCACGCTTCCATTTGACATACCCCGTACATGCTGCTGCTTTCCTTATAACACACTTATTTAGAAAAAAAAAATGCGTAGTGATTGCCATTTGAAGCCAATTACGGTGAATCTCTCGTTACATTTTTTCTTTTTCAAACGTTCAACTTTCTCAAAAGACCATTCGAATTTTGTGAGCATATGAATTTGATACCATTTCATCGTATGAGAATTAGTGCAATTACATGTTACATTGTCTTGAAAGCTTTTTGTTTTACTTTTTGGTTGGACTGACTGACTTTAGGCTTTTTTTAATAATTTTCTTTTTTTTTATTCTTTGTGGTAGTATTATGCTCTTGAATTTAGGTTTATTAAGTATAAAAGAAAAAATATATTTGTTGTATTTTTTTTTTATATTTTATTTTTGGTCTTTATTTGCTGGCAAAAGAGTTTTTCTTTTTGTACGCGATCGTGTTTGGGAAACATGAAAAATAAATTAGATTTTTAGATTAACGTGAGGATTTAAATTTTTTTTTTTTTTTGGTATAGTTAAATTTTTTCTCTCTATTTATTTCAACCTTTTTATTTTATTTTTTGTTGGATTTTGTTTGTCTTATGTAAAAGTTAAATTATTACAAAATGTTTAGTTTGTTAAAGCATACTTCTTTTTTTGTTTGTTCTGTTGCATTAAATAAAATACATTTTATGTTGTAGTTTTTCTTTGTTTCAAAACCATAAATTACAATTAATGTTTGATTTAAATGTTATACGTTTTAAATTACAGTTTTAGGTTAATTTGAGAAATAAATCAAACTTTTTTTTGTTAAGTTTATAGTCGTAATCTGCTTTTTGTTTCTCGCTTAGTCGGTCAAAATAATGTTGTTATCAGAATTAGATTGTTTTGTTATGGAACGGAGGATGATGATTGATTGTTGTTAAATATTATTGTTTTTGTAGTCTATTATGTATTAAGAGTAAGTAGATCTGAAAGTTGTTATTATTTTTTAAGTTACGAGTAAAATATGACCCGTTATCTTATACATATAATCAATTTTAAAATTAGTCATTAGTATTTTTGATATGCCGCATTTCTCACAGTACAAGAAATAAAATTTATTAGATATACATTAGATCTCGTGCTGTGTTGCCAATTAGCGCCAAACTAAATCGTAATAGGAGATATAAATATGTATCTTTCACCACTTATAAAACGACATGTAATTAATTACAAAAATACTTTTCAAAATAAAGCTTTCACTGATCATAGATGTACATAGGTATGTTGAAAAAGCACTTACATGTGTTTTTAGGAATAGTTTCGAACGCTTTTCATATAATTGAAATAAAATAAATAAGTTGGTAAAGTTTGAAATGGGTTTTATTAATAATATACACACAGAGAAAAATATCACTCAATTGGAGGTAACGAACAAAATTATTAATGCCCCAATTCGGTAAGAAGATTAAGGACGTTTTTGTTTGAAAATACTTTTGAGTTCTTGTATTTGAATTCTCTAAATTATACTAAGTTCACACTTACGTGTTTAACTTCTTATTCATGTTTAAGAGCTTAAACACGACGATTTTTAGATGTTTTGCCATACATTTATTTGTTTGGTTAAACATCTCAACAACGGTGTTTTAAATTTAAAGACTGCGATAAACTCGCGTATGGAGTATGTTCAGCGCATTTTCATAACTCTGGCAACTTTGTGTTGTTATTTAATGACGGCACGTGAAAAAAATTATTTAAGACACAACAATTACTCAAAAAAAATTTAAATTATTTACAAAAAAAAATTCTTGTTTAAAAATAAAAAGCTAATATAAAAATAATTCTTCGAATTTTCTTACAAATACAATAATTTATTGACATAACGTCAAGCTTAAACATATCAAATGCAATGTGAACGGTTGTGTTTAGTTTTTAGAAAACTCGTCTTAAACATGTTTAAAAACATAAGTGTGAACATGGTATTATTTTCTTCAAAAATGGTTGTTGTCATTGATAATGAAAAATAAAAATATTAATGCCATGTTTTTAAAGCATAAAAATTAAATTAAAGTGTTATACAATAGTTTGAAAAATATATGAAAAAATATGTGTTGGATATAATCATGATGTAATTATACAGGTGACTGCGTAAGGATTTGTTATATAAAAATACGGCAACCATAGCTTTATAAAGAACCGAAGAATGTCAAAAGCACAAAAATAATTGTACCAAAACCAAAACAAAATCGAAGTTTTTGACATTCTTCAGCTACTCAGCTGAAGTAGCGCTGCCATCTGGTTAGATACACCTTGGATATAATGTTTGGAACAAAATCATAAAGCAAATACACGAACCATCTAGCATAGACAATAAATAATAATTGTTTTAAAGAATCACAACTGCGGCTTTTTTTTCGTCCATAGACAAGAAGAATTAGGGCATAAATTTCATTTCAAATTCAAGAAAGTTTTAGTTAATACAATTAAGCGTTTTGTTAATAAAACAAATATAAAATTATTTTTCATTTAAATAAATTTACAAAAATTATGTTCAATCCTTAGGCTTGATATTTGAATATAATACTGACTACTAGATAATCAGATAATCAGGGAAACCGCAAATATGCCATTGCATGTTTCTTCTTGTGTGACGTATTAATGAGGGGACAAGATATTTATCCGTTTCAGAACTTTTTATGAATTTTGGCATAGATTTGTTAGTGCATACTTTTGCATATTCTACCCTTTAAAGCATATTTTTGCATATTTCAATCTTACACGCATATTTTGAGCTTTTTTTATTTTTAGAGCATATTGGACGCTTTTGGGGCATATTTGGCTTATTTATTATGCCTTACGATGCACATATGTATGTAAAGGGTGTTTTTTATAGAGTGACACAAGTTTAAATCATAATACAACAAGGAAATATATTTTAAATATCAATGAAATGGGCTTTATGGGAAAGAAAATTTTATGAAGTTAATGTTTAAATATGATTTCTGCCATGTGGCCGCCACGGCTGGTGCGCACAAGATTAATGCCACGTAATTGAGGTACGAAAAAATTTCGAACATGTTCCTATACCTTTCACCATTGACAGTAACATTCCGACCATCATCGTTTTTGAAGACATATGGGGCCAATGACTCCGGCAGCCCATAAAGCGCACCAAACAGTAATTTTCTGTGGATGTAATGGCGTTTCGACAAAATCTTGTGGACAATTCTTCTCACTTTAAATGCGATAATTCTGCTTATTTACGTACCCATTCAACCAGAAATGGGCTTCATCGGAAAATTGAAGACGTGCACGATGAGTTCGACGAATAGAACAATTATTTGAAAATCGAAGTGAATAAATGTATATCCAAAATTTGCTTCCATATTTTTAATTCTGATATACTTTGAAGTTGAAGTTATTTAAATTTTATTACTTCATTAAATTTTTTAGTGTTTTTTTATTTATTTTATTTTTGTCTTATTTTATATGCAGAGTTCTCGTTGTACCTTCATAGTGAACAGACGTATTAGCGGATTTTTTTTTACATACATAATAAAAAAAATCATACAAAAAAATATTTGTAGTACATAATATTCGTTGTACATTAACTTTGATAAATAAGCTTTTTTTGCTTTGCTAATATTTTTTTACATAGACAGTAATAACTAAAACAAAAATAAAACAAAAACAACCGTAAACAAAATAACTCAAAGTGCCCTTGAGGAATACACTAACAAAGTGCCCTTGAGGAATACTCTATATGAGTACCTCAAAAACAAATAATTGTGAAGTAAGTGATAACGGCAGAAATGCCTATCTTACTGTGAGCTCTGATGATCTTAATGATAACAATAAAAAATCTGATGATATACTTACTGTGAGTTCTGATGCTCTTAATATAAACAAAATAAATAAAAAACCTGATGACAGACTTTTTTTAACGGCTAAGCCAATTTTTCGTCAGCGATCAACTTCGCTTTGTCCAATGTCAACTAGTGATTTGTTAACATTACAGTTGCCTACTACTTCGTCATTTAAATCAGCGATATCATCCGATTCAGGCTCGTGTTCATCACTTACCCAAATTGTCAATATAAATAAGAGTAGCCCAAAACCCAAGGTCCAAGTCGGAATGGACCGATATATAATGGTGGGAAAGCGCGGGCGAAGCCCAAATTCTAATAAAATTGCATCTGCTTCAAAGGTATCTAGGGATAACAGCGCATCCTCCACTAATCGTTTTCAAATATTGCAAGATGACAACGACACACCTGATATATCTGAGAAAAAAACCTCCAAGCCGCCACCAATATATTTGAGAGAAAAAAATTCAAACGCTCTTATTAAGAAATTAATTTCGGTCATTGGTGAGAAAAAATTTCACATTGTTCCAATAAAACGTGGCAATATCGATGAAACGAAAATTCAAATTTATGACGAAACAGATTTCCGTAAAATGGTTTCTGAATTTGAAAAAAATAAAACAAGTTTCTACACATACCAGCTCAAGAGTGCTAAAGGCCTGCAGATCGTATTGAAGGGCATAGATTCTTATGTTGTTCCCGAAGAAATAAAAGACGCACTCGTCCTCCAGGGATTCAAGGTTAAAAATGTTTCAAATATAATAAATAGGGAGAAGATCCCCCAGCCTCTATTTCGCGTTGAACTTGAGCCGAATGATATAAAATTGAGAAAAAATGAGACGCACCCAATTTATAATTTAAAATATCTTTTATACCGAAAAATAACAGTTGAAGAACCACACAAGCGTTCTGGACCCGTACAGTGCCATAATTGTCAAGAATATGGCCACACAAAAACTTACTGCAAATTACCTACAGTTTGTGTTATTTGCGGTGAATTGCACGGTACTGCTAGTTGCAATAAACCGAAAGATCAAAGTAACAAAAAATGCAGTAATTGTGGAGAAAATCACACTGCTAACTACAGAGGTTGTCGTGTATATTCTTTCGTTAAAAAGACAATGGGGCAAAAACCTAAAGTAGCTCCAGCACAAACAGCAAACACTTACTCCGCCACTCTTGCCCAAGTGAGCCAACCAGTTAATTCACGTGTATCGTATGCCGATGCTGCAAAAACAAGCTCTATTCCCACACAAAATGTTTCACGGCCAAATACTTCAATAAATACAAACTCAGGCTTTAATTTTAATCGCCTTGAAGCTACTATTGAAAATCTGGTGCAAACTATAAACAATTTTACAACAAGTATGACTAGCATGATGCAAGAAATGCTGCGAATGCAGAATACTATGCTTCAAGCAATACTTAATAAGCCATGAACACGTTAACAATATGTTTCTGGAACGCAAACGGCATTCGCCAACATAAAAATGAACTTGAGCACTTCCTCACGGAAAAAAATATTGATATAATGTTGGTCTCTGAGACTCATTTGACTTCGAGAAGCCTTTTTAAAATTTATGGCTACACCTTATATGATTCAAAGGACCCGAGAGGAAGAGCATGCGGTGGATCAGCAATTTTAATAAAGTCAAGACTCAAGCATTATATTATTGACAACATTTGCGAAGAACATTTACAAGCAACGAATATTTGTATCGAAAATTTTTGCACTAATTTTGTCATATCATCAATTTACTCCCCTCCTAGGTTCGCAATTACTGAGGACCAATACGAGAATTTCTACAAATCCCTTGGCCCTTGCTTCGTAGCAGCTGGCGACTACAATGCAAAACATACGTTCTGGGGTTCGCGTCTTATTACACCTAGAGGTCGGGCATTGTTCAACACAATTTCAAAAATGGGCTTGGACGTCATTTCGAGTGGGGAGCCCACTTACTGGCCTACGGACATACAAAAAATTCCGGATGTTATAGATTTTGGAGTCATGAAAAATATTTCTAGGGAATTAGTTCATGTTGAAGCGTCTCAAGATCTTTCCTCCGATCACTCTCCCACGATCGTTACAATTTGTAGCCCACTAAGTAGTGACTTACCTCACCCGTATGTGAAGACGATCAACCGTGTTAATTGGCTGGGGTTCAGAAAATATCTCAGTACTCATTGTACGGAAAACATTATACTAAGAACATCCGAAGATATTGAATTTAACATTGGCAATCTTATCAAAAATATAAAACAGGCTGCTGAACATGCGACTACCTCCTACCCGCAGACTGGATTTAATAAAATTTATTCTACGGATATTGAACGTCTCGTAAGTGAAAAAAGAAGAGCTAGAAGGGAATGGCAACAGCACAGATCGCCCCAACATAAAATCAGATTTAAAGAGTGCACTAAACGACTCCAAGACTTGCTTGCATTTGAAAAAACTGCATCTTTTAAAAACTATCTGGAAGGTCTTGATGCCACACCAGCATCTAATTACTCCTTGTGGCGCGCTGCTAGAAAGCTTAAAACACCTGTTGCGTTTAAACCACCTCTGCGTACATCTACAGGGGGTTGGGCAAGAAGCGATACTGAAAAAGGTAAACTATTTGCTGAGCATTTAAAATCAGTATTTACCCCTAACTCGTGTACTGGTGTTATTGATTTGCCGAATGTAGTGGCGCTACCCCCTCGACCCATAAAATTTAGAACGTGTGATGTACAAAAAGTAATTGCTGAACTTAACCCGAAGAAAGCTCCGGGTATTGATGGAATTAGTAACCAGATGCTAATAAAGTTGCCTCGTATTGCAATTAGAATCCTATTATTTATTTTTAACGCCATTTTACGACTGGAGTATTTTCCAAATAGCTGGAAGCTTGCCAAAGTTAAAATGATTCCAAAGCCGGGCAAAGACCTTACCAAGGCTGAGTCATACAGGCCAATAAGTCTGCTATCAACAATGTCAAAACTTTTCGAAAAACTGCTCATGACAAAATTGTCCCCAATTCTAGTTAGTAATGGGTGCATACCGGACCATCAATTTGGTTTTAGAAGTCAGCATAGCACCATCGAACAAACTCATAGATTGGTTCAATTTATAAGAAGAACATTTGAAGAAAAGAAGTATTGTTCTGCGCTGTTTATCGACGTTTCTCAGGCATTTGATAAAGTGTGGCATGAAGGTCTTATTTTAAAATTGAAATCATATTTACCAATAAATTTTCTGAAGCTATTAGAAAGTTATATTACTACCCGGAAGTTTACGGTTGTGGAAGGAGACTTCATGAGTGTGCCCGAATCTATATCATCCGGTGTACCACAGGGGAGCATACTGGGGCCAGTTTTGTATTTGATTTACACTTGTGATATGCCTTTGAGCAGCAATATTCATACATCTACGTTTGCCGATGATACAGCCTGCCTTAGTATGCACGAAAACCCTCACGAGGCTTCCCGATATCTACAAGAACATATTACACAACTGGAACTATGGTTAAATTTATGGAGAATCAAAGTAAACGAGCAAAAGTGTGTCCAGGTAACATTTACCCTGCGAAGAGATACTTGTTCCCCTATTCGAATCAACAATCAAGTTGTTCTTCAACATTCACACGTAAAATACCTTGGTATACACCTTGATCGACGGCTTACATGGAAGCCCCATATTGACTCAAAGCTAACACAAATGAAACTGAAATTAACTCAGCTACATTGGCTGATTGGTAGAAATTCTTCACTCAGTCTAGATTGTAAACTTTTAATATACAAGACGATTTTGAAACCAATATGGTGCTACGGAATACAGTTATGGGGCACTGCTTCAGCTTCTAATGTCGAGAGAATCCAACGAAGGCAAAACAAAATTTTACGCTTAATAACATTGGCTCCATGGTATATAAAAAATTCAAATATACATCGTGATTTAAATATGCCACTAGTGACTGAAGAAATTGCAAAATACGCTGGCAAATATTTAACAAAACTCGAGTCACATCCTAATCCGCTTGCCCGTAATATTTTGAACTTTACTGGACACATCCGCCTAAAAAAGAGGGACACATGGGCTCTTATTCATAGCACTCCAGATGGGACTTCTTGAAAATACTTTATTTTTTTCCTTTTGACTATCACTACTTATGTATTATATATAACTATTACTAAGCTTATGTCCGACACTGGTCGGGCCTAATTATATTTTTAGATTTAAGATTTGAATACTTATTGTTAGTTCATATATGAAGATACAATAAATAAAAAATCATGCATTCAAAAAAAAAAAAAAAAAAAAATTTTATACGCAAACTTCATTGAAGTGTTGGATTAAAAATGTATCTCTTTTTCCAAATAAATCAATGTATATTATTTTTAGGAGCATATTTTTTGAGTTTTTAGGGCATATTTTCAAGTTTTTAGTGCACATTGCATGCGCATAAAAAACTTTTTTTAGAGCATATTTTTGGTTTCCCTGATAATAACAGATTATTTCGTTAATATAAAAAGACAACAAATTTTTTTGTTGAATAAATAAATAATTATGCCCTCGAAAATTTCCGAATTTTACTGAACTGTTTTATATAAAAATAAAGATTGTTCTTATTTTAATTTAATTGAAAAATTATAGCAAATTATAACAATTCAGTTCATTTACATATCGCTAAGTTACTAAAACAATGTAATAACTCAAAAAATATTTTAAAGTTTTAATTTTTTTGTCAAGAGCTGGGTATACAAGATATTTGTTTAAAATTATTACACAATCTGAATAACAATATGAGGATTAATTCTGCATCATTTACTCAATTTACCCATTTTTTGAGTTATGACGTTATTTTAGTAAATGAGCGATATACGAAAACCTAAAATGATTGCCACAAAAAAGTTAAAAAAGTAAATACTCTAAAATTCTTTTATAATTTTTTTGAGGCAGATTTTTATGCAAGGAACACAATTGGGACGTCCGACGAATTTTTCGTTGCGAACTTTGCGTCATCAGAAATAAAACATATTTATGCATATGAAAATGGACACAACACCGTAGATGAGCGAAATTCGTCGTGCATGACGCCCATAATTACATCGACGGCAGTAACTTCAAATTTTTGTTTTATTTTCTATTGTACTTATTTTTCTTGGTAAGTTTGTTTGCAAAATATATGAAATTCATTGAAAGTATGATAACATTTTTGTGAGAACGAGTATTAATATGTGAGAGCATAAGAAAAAACGTTCTCAAAATAAAATAGTTTCTATCTCAAGACTGGTTTCTGGGGCTGCTTTTTTGTGTCAATTTGGATGGAAAATGTGGTTATGCCGGCATTCTGTTTAATTATTTACGCCGACGAACGACGAAAAAAAAAACAATTTTCTCTCTCTCTCTCTCTCTCTCTCTCTTTGCACAAACAATAACCAACCGTATCAATTATAAGAGCAGAATTCGCTAAGTAAATTCTTCGTTATTGTGCTTCACACGTGGATGAAATTCGTCATTCGTCCCAGTTGTGTTCCTAGCATTAGCCGAACATCTACATTTTTGTTACTTAAAAACAATGCAAGTACTTGCGTAAGCTTAATTTCATGTTTATAAAAATTTCCAAAAGACAATCACACTTATTAAAGTTGTCAACATCGACGTCACGTCAATACAATACCAAAAATTTGGGGTTGTATACTCGCTCACGAGAACAATTTTGTGCTATTGACAGTGTATTTCTGTTAAGTACGTTCTAGAAAATAGCAAGAGACTGTCAATTGTTTTCAAGAATGGGTAGGCAAATCCCATTTTTTTCTTGTGTATTGTATTGACGTCACGTCGATATTGACAACTGGAATAAGGGTGAATAACAACTCATTATAGTTATGAAGTTCTATTTTATACAGATTGCGATCAATGGTAAATTAAGCAATGTAATTTTTTAAATCAGGTCTAGTAATTGTACACTGAAAAAATTGTCGGCATAAATTCTATGAGTTTCGACATTAATCTAATGAAAAATTCAACCAACGTCACGCTTCGTTGGATTAATGAAACCAGTTTTGTCAAAATTATTTTATTGAAAACTTCATCAAATTTATTTAACAGTGTAATTAATGCAGTGCTATAACTTCATCAAAACAATAAAATAATTTCATAGAAAGAATGAAATAGCTTAAATATAAAGGGGTTTCTTAATAATTAGAAAATATTGTGTTCATAAATCCAATAAAATATTCTTACGAAACCAGAATAACAACGAAGCAATTCCAATGAAATTCTTTCACAATATTCATGAAATTTTCATTGGATTTGTGAAATTATCATTAGATTTGTGAAAAAATTTTAATGAAATTATTTCATTGGACTTAAGAAGCAAAATTCTTTTGGTGTAGTATCGTATGTATTTTTGCAGATTTATATTTCTTATCTACAGCGTAAAGGATTGTTTTATTAATGTCAACAATCTTATAAATTATGAACACAACACTTACCACAGACTAGTGAATTCCCCTAAATATTTTATTATTGTTAATACTACATCCAGATTAGAGATCGACCGAAGGCGTTTTTTTTTTGGCCGAAGCCGAAGCCGAGCTTCGGCTAAAATCCTAAACTTCGGCCAAAACCGAAGCCGAAGCCGAATGTTTTAAATTTTAAAAATGATACTTGTTTTATATGAATTAAGAAAAAAGTTTGCTTTTTTGAGATCATTGAAATAGCTGTAATATCTATTGGATACATAACAAGAAAAATAAAACTATTTTGCAATTTCTAGATTGCTTTTTCATTTGATCACTCACAAGAACGTCCAAGTAAAAGAAAATAGAAAGCAACAGGGTTGTATTTCAAAGCAACCCTTTCAAAACGTTAAACACAATAGAAACTGTCGGCGAGCAACGACCAAAAATAATGTTATTTTTCAAGCTTGGAATGAAAAATATTCGGCTTCGGCTAATCGACCGATTTTTGCCATAGATCGAATGTTGGCCGATTACCAATTTTTGGCCGAAGGCCGAAGCCGATTAATCGGTAGAACTCTAATCCAGATCCACTGGATACTATTTTATTTAAAACATTTGCACTTCATATTTTTTGCTAATTGCCAATACTTCTGATAAATCTGGAATGTCTCTAGCATATTATTGACTTCATTAACTCAACACAAAACTGAAAATATGAAACATGAATATATATTAACTTCACGTACACAGTGGGCAACGAAATCAACTAAAGATAATAAACACCACAAAACTGTGTGAAGAGAAAAACGAGTGCAAATGTTTTTAGTCACAGAAAAATATTTTCTTTTTTCAACAGTTAAACAGAAAAATAAATACAATACAAAAATAATGGTATAACATTAGAGACTTAACGCTGTTTTTAATTATTTTTAATTTACATATTCAGACACAAAAAAAGCCATATGGATGGTTTCATGGACGGACACTAAAAGACATGAAGAGCGAAAAATAGACATAATAATGATTTACATTTATTGTTATGCTTGTTTTATAGTACATACATATGTACGTATGTAAATATGTATAACCAAATTTTCATACCAAAAAGTTGTTGTAGTTTGCAACAGGTCATAATATGAAGCTTACTTAAGGATATTTTAAAAACTATCGTCGAATTTTGTACACCCTTTTTAAAAACATAAAACTTTTACACCACGGCAACTAAATGAGAGCAAATAAAAGTAGTTATTTGTCAGTGAAAATGTTCTGAAGGAATGCACAATGGACCTAAAGGTCTCTAGGTGGAAAAGCTTAGGTACTACCCATCCTAAACTAACTTAAGGAAAATGTTTTTCTTTTTTTTTAATATTTATTTTTTTATAAATAAGTTAGGTTAAGTTACTCGTAAATAATCTGTTATGGATTCATTGCGGCTTGTTGGTGCTTTAGCTGTAGGATTTTAGAACCGCCATACTGTCTACATAGATTTTAAATTTTAAAATTGGAATGTTGTTCATCTTCCGTGGTGAAGAAGGCTATTGCGCAAATTGCTGCTTAACAGACTGTACAATTTGTTTGAAAATCTCTCTTAAATTGGAAGATTTGAGATAAATGACAAGACTGCCGATAACGGAATTTGATGTAAATTACGGTCCTATGCTTTTGGATCTTATGTGGATTGGCACCCATTCATCCCGAAAAGGGCACTCAATGCTGAAGATGATTTTTCGTTTAAACTTATGGTCAGTTTTCAACAAAAGAATTTTATAATTTTCACGTGTTTTTGAACGGTATATTCTTTCATGGCGATTTGTGTCAGATAGGCTCAATAAATGCCAGCCAATTTAGCAGATCTAGCTACAGCAATATGGCCGCAAACAATTATCAAAACCTCCCATTTTTAAAAGTGGGAGGGGCCAAGCCCATTAAAATTTAACATATGTCCAATAAGTGTATCCAACCGGTTATTAGAAAACTTTGCCTACGACTAAGGGTAAGACAAGTGAGCAATAGATATGAGATCTTCGAAATATCATAAGTGTTGCCATAGTTTGTTTTCAACCATTTGAATAATTTCATTAAAAAAGTAATTTGTAAAATTTTCTTAATCCTCGACTTTAAAAATAGACAGTAAAAAGTTTAAAATATTTTTTTCCATTAAAATCATGGTTCAGTCTCACTACAGCTAGAGTGTTGAAGTTTGATACGTATGTAAGAAGGTCTTGATGACTAACCAGCAGAAACAGCCAATGCTTACCGAGTATTTGCCATTTGTTTCATTTTACTTCGTTTGCGCTAAAAAAAAACTTGAGCATAAATAGTAGTGCATTTTTGCGCAGTGGCAAATATAAGTAAACAACAACTTTTGACACATCGACCGCCATATTTTTATTTGTAAGAAATGTTTAAAAAAAGTTCAAACAATTTCACTGCAACGCAGAGCAACGCGTGCAAATTGTGGAAATTTTTAATCAAAATAATGGTTCAGTTCGTCAAACTGCCGATGAAGCCCATTTTTGGTTGAATATGTACATAAATAAACACAATTGTCGCATTTGGAGTGAGGAGAGTCCACAAGCTTTTGTCGAAACACCATTAAATCCACAGGAAATTACTGTTTGGTGCGCTTTATGGGATGGCGGACTCATTGGCCCATATGTCTTCAAAAACGATGATGGTCAGAATGTTACTGTCAATGGTGAACGGTATAGGAACATGATTCGAAATTTTTTCGTACCTCAATTACGTGGCATTAAACAGACTAATATGTGGTTAAAATAGGACGGAGCCACATGTCACACAGCGGGCGCTACAATTGCAAATGCTGCGAAAAGTTTGTGAAAATTGGTGTTCCAGATTGCGCCTTGTACGCGCCAGCCATGGCGCCCACATGGCCGAAATCATATTTAAACATTAATGTCATAAAATTTTCTATCCAATAAAGACCGTTTCATTGATATCAAAAATATATTACTATGCTTTATTATGATTTAAACTTGTATCACTCTATAAAAAAACACCCTTTACAAGTACATATCGTTACCTTAGTATAGAAAGGACCTAACTCAGTTTTTATTTATCGAAATATACAAAAAAGTATATTTAAAAAAAAAATAATGAGATAGGGGGCCTTTCTATGTTAAGGTAACGACATGTATATATTTAAAAGGTATAACCTCAATATGAGCAAAATTTTGCAAACTTGCACAATCATTATCGAGAAACCCCTTTACAGACAAATGAGATAATTGTTAAAAAAAATTTAACTAAATATTCGTATCATTTGATTTATTAATCTGTTGCAAGTTGTTTGACCAAACTAAATATCTGAACCAAGAGAATGACTGCGGCAAATTACAAATGGAAAAATTATCATTAAAATAGTTTCCTATAGTTTTCTACTTTTTCCCATTTTTAATTGTTGTTACTTAAACTTTTGGAGCATATAAACTCAAATTTAAATTGGTAATAATTATTAAATTTTACAACATCATTTCTTAAGACTTCAGCAGTAGAGAAGAAAAAAGAAATAAACGACTACAAGAGTTAAATTTTGAGCTTTTTTTTTGGAAAATTAAGAAATGTTTTTCGTGTAACCAATTGTTTTGTTTGGCTTTCAAAAAAACATTGCTGTGTTTTAGTTGGTTTTTTTTTTGTTTGGTTGGTAAATTTTAGCTGTTTCATGGTAATGCGTTTACGCTTGCGCACTGATGCATAATTCCCCTCCAACACCTGAAATAGTTGAACAAACACTGTGTTTTTGTATGTAGTTTATACATACATACATACATAAGTTTATTCAGATTTTTTGGTTTGGTTTTAATGCTATTTGCTCAACAGTTCCTTATAGTTCAGAAAAATATATATACGTATGTGTATATGTATTTATATATTTCTATATGTATGTATGTATGCATGTACATTAGAGGGAGTTGATTTATAGAGCCGAAGAAAAGTGAATTTTTAGTAGGTACCAAACAAACCAAAGTTTTCCATTGGAAAAGCCATCATGAAAGCCATTAAAGGGTTGTTAACACTATGCAAAAAATTGAGACTTTTGGAAAAACACACGGTCCTGACAGTATAGTATCTACTACTAAAGGGTAGTAAAACCCTATACCCAGTTTGGCGATTTTGGTGGCCAATTTTTTTTTATGAGCCTCCAAAAATTTCGAAAATTAGTGCACCCTCAAAAAATGGTGTCATCGGTTTTTAGCCAACAGCTATTTCACACTTAGGGATAGCGCTCAGCTATATATAGCAATAATGTAGCTAAGAGTCTACCGAGCAAATCTTGTTAACATCTTATGCCAAAAAAAATTATTTCTTCGTGCACTTTTTTGTGCAAAAATTAAGGGAAAAAATGTTTTTCAGTTTTGTCCAAATAACTTAAAGGGACTCCTAAGTTTAGCCCACTTTGCAGCTTAAAAAATTTTTTTGGAGGCCCATAAAAAAATTTGGTCACCAAAATAGCCAAACTGGGTACATGGATTTACTATCCTTTGGTAGTACTATCGATCCTATACTGTCAGGACAGTGAGAATTTTTCGCTGTTGCACAGTGTACAACAAAAATTGTTTTATGCTATTCCGTGACGCTGAAATTTTAAAGTCGAGGAAAAAAGTTCGAAACACCAAAAAACGTCTATAGAATCATTGAAATAATATTGAGCGGCAATATATCGTACGTAATTTTCGAACTTAATTTTTTGACAAAAAACGAGGTCCTAAATTTGCCAGTTATAGCTAGACCATAAGTTTTTTAAACATCAGTTGAGTTATATGTACCTAAGTATATCTAAGTAGACCAAGGCGGGATTAATATATAATGTATGTATACTCAGCCCTTCATAATTGATTGACTTGGAAAGCAGAAAATGTTCAGCGCGATTTTGGTAAAGTAGGCCAATACACCGACACTCACATAAATATTTTAGTCTTCGTGTCTATTACATATTCCTGCAAGGTCACCGTAAAATGAGCCACCCTAATGCTTATTATTCTATTTTTTTTTTAATTTAACGTAAGAAATAGAAATTTTTAAACAATAATAACAGCAGCTAATTAGTCATATTTTTGTGCTACATACATATTAAATAAAAATCATCTTCTATTGTGTACAAAACCACAAATCTAAGCTTAAAGAAGTTTTAAGAATATCAACTTTATTTGATACCTTCACATTTTTTTTGTTACCAACATTTAGAAATACTCTTGCCGCTTCTACACTAAACATGGTCTATTATTTGATTTTTAAAATCTTATTTCTTGTATGTATTATTTTATTGTAGTCATATTAGACGGAAGCGTTTTTATTATGACATGTTGGCAGCTAAGCACTGCTACTGTTGTAGTCGTACGTATTCGTACATTAGAAACAAAAACTCAAAGAATATTTGAATATTTTTTTAGGGCTAGATATGAAGTGTTAAGATTTCCACTTAGATAAACATTTAGTTTTTGTTAAACAAAAAACGTCTCCCTTTTTACTTAAGTTTTTAAAGACTTTTAATACAAATACAATTCTTATCATGTGTTACCCCCCAAAAAAAGTATATTTAAATTAAAATTTTTGTTATCTTTATAGAGCTTCAATAATTTACTATATAAATACTCGTAGATAATAATTATATGTGAGTACTAATGTATTTAGAAAAGATTTTTGCAAATCGTTTCAAAAATACGAGTATTTGAAAAAAAAATTATGCGTAATGGTATAAACATAATTGGGACAGTTCAACGAACTTGCCATCAAGAATTCATTACGTAAATTCGTCTTTGGAAACACAATTAAATTTGACGACCTTAACAGTTCTACTCAAAATCTCTGCCTTGATATTAATATTTTTATATCCCATGGATATCAAGTTATACAAATATTCCCTGCTGCAAAAATCACTTGCATATAGGCATTTCCACAGGAATGTCAACTTTTTGTAGCATGCAACACCAATCAAATATATGTACCTGTTTTTTTTTTCTAAGAAAACGAAACTATTTTTTAATTCTTTAATATTTGTGTAGGCCATCAGCAGCTCTACATCAGGTAACATTTTAAGAAAAATCGAGTCACATTGTTTTGAAGTACAAGCTTAATTGCTTGCTGTCGCACGTGACAAAAAAATGGACTTTCTCTTGGAAATGCCCATATACATATATCCACACCAAAAAAAAAATATATAATTATGTACTTGCAATAAAAAAAATCGATATCAAAGTCTTTAAATTTATTAAAACTCGCTTAGACTCAAAAAAAGAAGAGATTTGGAATAAATCACACCTACCGCAAAAATGTTGAAAATTCGCAATATTGGATACAAGCCCTAAACTAAAATTTATTAATTAGCCGATGGCCTTAGCAGCCAGTGCTATCAATGTATATATTAGTGTTATATTTTATATAATTTTAATATCAAGTAAATAAATAATAATAAATAATAAATAAAATTTATTAAACCCTCTAACTTGGGAGAAAATATTGGCAAAAATATATAAAGAAAACCAAAAACTTTGGACAAATTTGGAAATTCGCGAAAAATTGCAAAATTTTAAACTGCATATTTTTATTAAAAATCGCTAAAACTCTAAGAAATGTTAAAAAATTTGCTAAAAAATCGCGAAAATTCGCATAAACTTGCTAACAGCAGCTTAATAGCAAGGTCTAATATTGTTTAAAATTCGCGAAAACGGTTAAGAAACCGAATACTGTTTGTTAAAAAATAGCCATAGAATCGGCAACAAATTTATTTATCGCCAGAAAAATCCCCATGTCGCCAAACCAAAAATCGACATATCTGACAACTTTGGCTCTAGCCTCATTTTCGAAGAAGTAAGATCCAAAAACCGCACCAAACTGTCACATTTTGATTATGGAGATTACCTAAGTTACGAATACTTTTAATATTAAGGTGTTTGCTATATGTAATTTAATTTGTGAAAAGAGTTTAAGCAAAATATGTGTAGTAAATACTCGTACAAATGTATTTATCAACATAATTCTGCATTTATGTCGTATGTACATTAGGGGTATAACCAATTTTTTGCTATAGTACCATGAGGTCAACCATGTCCTAGAAACCACAAAAATCATAATCTTTTCTAATTTTTCTCAAAAAAGTTCACACTCCAATTGGTTTTTCTAAACATCATATCTGCCAATTATTATTTCTTTGGTAGGCATTTTATTGAAATGATTTAGGCCAAAATCAAAGTTTTGGATTTTACACGGCATTACTAAACTGGTTTTCAATATATAGTTAACTGGTTTTTCCAGATTGTTGAATTATTAATTTTTCTTAACCAAAAAGGAAATTAAAAATGTTCGAAACTCCATCGCGGTTGGTGCGTGAACTTTTTTGACCTTAGCGAAAAAATAAATATACGTTCCCTTATATTTTTTTAATGCTCTATCGGACTGTGCTATGCCAATTTTTTTAAAAAATTGTTAAAAAGTTATTTCCCTAATGTACATGTCGTTACCTTAATATAGAAAGGCCCTAACTCATTATTTTTTTGAAAGCGATATTTTTGCATTTTTCGATGCATTAGATGTTCTTCTATCGAAATAGTATACCAAAAATTAGTTAGGGCCTTTCTATATTAAGGTAACGATATGAATGTATGTACATATGTATGTACATAAGAATATACACAACTGGAACAATTAAATACAAAAGAAAATGAGAACAAAAAGAAGTACATACATTTTTTTTAACTTTTTTTATGCTTCGCAGCCATTGTTAAATACGCATCAAATTTTTAACTTTGAAGATCAAAAGGCATTTACGAGAAATTATTACAGCATAGAAAACGAATATGGTAGAAGACTTTTTTAATATTGAAGACTTGTCTGTTTGTATGTACTACGTGCGTGCATACTTACATACATATCTACATATCGTTATAGGAAATGTAAAACGGGACTATATAACATTTGGAATATTTTACAGCAGGAGAAAAAAACTTGTTTAGCACAGTTTAAAATTTCGCCAGAGTATACATACATACATAAGTATGTATTTTGACTTATCAGATTTGCATCAATAAGAAACCCAATTTTTGTATGTACAAATCGTTGCTCGTAATTTTTTTAAAATCGAGATTTTTGCATTTTTCGATACATTAAATGTTCTTCTATCGAAATACCTATACAAAAAGCTCGATTTAAAAAAAAATAACGAGTTATGCCCTTTCTATATTAAGATCGTTACATATATATGTATGTATCTGAATACATATGTAAAGGGTGGTTAAATTTTAAGGGCCGATGTTGAATGTTAACCACACCTAAACGTCGTTTTTTTTCTGCATTTCATTTGACATTTCTCAATTTCAGACTAACTCAATTTGAACCATGGAAAGATACACAATCGAGCAACGCGTTAAAGTTATTCAGGCTTATTATGAAATGGATGATAAATTTTCGAAGAAAATCATCTTCAGTGATGAGGCCTCAGTGGATTCGTCAATAAGCAGAATTGTCGCATTTGGGCGAATGACAATGATTGTCGTAAAACAAATGCACCCACAAAGAGTGACTATTTGGTGCGGTTTATGGGCTGGCGGCATCATCGGGGCGCTAAAATGAGGCCGGTCAGGCAGTTACTGTGAATGGTCTTCGCTATCGTGAGATGATAACGAACCTTTTATGGCCCGAATTGGAAGATATGAATGTGGACGATATGTGGTTTCAACAGGACGGTCCACTTGCCACACAGCTAACGAAACAATGGCTATTTTGCGCGACAAATTCCATGGCCGTGTTATCTCACGTGATGGCGATGTCATTTGGCCGCCAAGATCATGTGATTTGACACCGCTGAACTTCTTTCTTTGGGGTTATTTGAAAGAAAAGGTGTACGTTGAAAATTTGGACCATCGGATAGAGGTGTGCGGTGAGGTCGCGGCGGCCATTTAGCCGATATTTTGTTCCATACATAATTGAAATGACAATAATTTCCTAAATAATTTGTGTTTTATTCAAAATCAATATCGGGCCTTAAAATTTAACCACCCTTTACATATCGTCACCTTAAATGCAAACGGACGTAACTATACAAAAATTCGAACTCGAGTTTTTGATTGATTATGGTCCATTTTATCAAACTTCATGTTCACGCAAATATTTAGACCTCTGCGATCAAAAATGACGACTTTATTAAGGAAATTCAAATGGACGTAATTACGAATGCATCCATTTTTTATTGCAAGGAACGTAACTAACATAAAACCTTAAATATGGTTAAAAGCATATACATACATATGTAAGTATCCATACTACAAATAAATTTCGAAGAGAATATTCAAGAATACTTTATTATTGGTCTTGTAACGTGTTTTGTTTCTCCTGCAAAAAATATAAAAGTGTAGTTACGTCCGTTTGCATTTAAGGTGACGATATGTATGTATGTACATACATATGTATGTAATGTTGGTTGTTTGAATATTACTTTTGTTCGAGTTTATTTGGTAGTCGAAATTTCAACAGATAAAATGCGGCATTTACAACAGCAACAACGATCATCATTTTACATTTACATTTACATTAGAACCAAAAAATAAAAATATGTATGTAAGTATGTACTAGATGTAAAAATGAAGGAAAAACAAACAGCAATGACATCTCGTTCACGTTCATGTCATTGTCGTCATCATCATTATTATTGTTATTGCTAGAGTTGTTTGTTGTATTGCAGATGACGCTTTTTTTGTTTAAAAATGTTGTAACGTATTGTTGGCTGTTGGACGGTTGTTGATCATTACATGAAAAACATCAGGAATGACAAAGAATACAAAATGTTCGTAAATTTTTAAACAAAATCAAAAAAGAAAATACAGAAAGTCAGCCACCAGGAATAGAAACAACAAAAATGGTTAAAATGAAAAAGAAAATATGATCATCAAAAGCTGCGTCATCACCAAAGTTCATTTTCAAACTTCCCTCCCCACCAACTTCGTTATTATCATCGTCAACTACCGTACGAAAGTATTGAAGTGCAGAAAGAATAATAGCGAAATTTCCAAGAACCATTTTATAAGACGAGGGAAAAAGTTTTCTTTAGACATACATATGTACATACATTTATCGTTACCTTAATAAACAAAGGCTCTAACTCATTATGTTTTTGAAATCGATATTTTTGCATTTTTCATTACATTAGATCTTCTTTTATCGAAATATAGAAAAAACTCGATTTGGAAAAATAAATCGTTAGGGCCTTTCTATATTAAGGTAACGCTATGCACATATGCATGTATGTACATATGTATATATGTAAGTACCCCTCTCGGAAACTTGGGATTAAGTGTATTCATTCAATTCACCGCTTTTGTCGAGTATTTTGTGGACTTTTTGGCGACATTGTGAACGGAGCGTCTACTTATTAATATTTGCTTTTGATGACTGCTATGCATTAGTTCCTTTTTATCTTAAATAATTTATGTTAATAAAACATCAAATGTAAACAAAATATCGATGGTCGTAACTAGAAAGACATCAACTCGTATTTTTAAAAAAAAAAAATCCGATTTTCGGTGATTCCAATACATTTCACACAAATACACATTGCAATAGTGTAAAATATAACGATTTTACAGGCAGTTGTACAAAGAAAGTTACATATTGAATATTACATTTTCTATTATGTTTTTATCTTCTCCTGTAAAGTTACAATTATTTGAGTTAGGGCCTTTCTACTTGAGACCAACGATATGTATGTATATCGATGCATTCACTTCCGTGTGTCCGCATGAGAATGAAAAGCCTACTGTAGTGTACACAAATTGTAGAAGTACCAAATATGTAACAGGCGCATCATCAAACAAAAATATTACAGAAACACTCCAATGACAAACAGCAATATGTAACAACTAGAAAAATCATTTAATATACTCGCGCTACACACATAGAAATCTGCGATTTTCATGAATAACAACGTAAGTCGAAAAAGCAAAGAGAACCAAAACTATTTACGGTAGCAAACTAGGAACAACATTTAAACATTTCTGAACTTTTTCTCTGATAGCAACGGAAATTTATGTATGAATGTACATATGGTTTTCAATACAAATTGTCGATCGAACGTTTTCAGTCGACATCGTGGAACAGGCCATAAAATTTTCAATTTAAACAAAACTTAATGGAACAAGAAAAAATTACCTCCTGACTTCAGTATTCCAGATATTCCAGACATTTTTACAAAATATTAATAACTAATAAAGATTATTTCAGCATTAGTAACTCAAGAATCAAATTTTTTAGTTATGGGGCATTATTATACGGACAAGGTAATTTTTTTTTTACCTAAATTGCTTGAAATTTGTCATAACTATACTTCTAGCAGATATGAATGTTTATGCCGAATACATATTTTTTACTAGCTTTTACCCGCGGCTCCGCTCGCGTTGATCTGTTAAAAATACATAAAAATTGGTTTTAAACCTGGTCAAACAATCAAACCCGAAACGAAAATTACCCTACCAGGTCAAAAATGTGTTTTTCCGAAAAACTCCCTACCAAATATAAAAAACCGGTTCCGAACCGAACAATAAATATTATATACATATTTATATGACGCTTGTAATGCAGCTTTCCATTGCACAGTGGCGTGAATTAAAAAAAAAGTGGTAAAAAGTCCGCAACTTTTGAACTAGTTAACCGATTTCGATGAAACCAACTGTTTTGGAAAGTAGAAGTGTTGAAATTTTTAGAAAGCATATTTCGAGGCACCCTGTTGTAAGACAGGGTAGCTCCAAACTGCCTCAAAGTGGGAAAGTGCGGGTATCGAAACTCTTTCCGAGCTTGTAACTTTTGTAAATAGGGACCGATTTCAATAATTTTTTCAGCGGGACAATCTACGTTAAGAAATAAAAATAAAACATGCTAAGAGTGCCATTTTATCTCTTTCAGTTTCCAAGTTATTTGACTTGAAAAGTTTATTTTTTAATTTTTGGCCTTGACTTTTTTTATTCGTTAGTACATAACTTCTTTATTACTTGGCAAAAATCAGTATGTTTTAATGTTTTTGAAAGAAAACTCCATTACAATTCATATAAAAAAATTGTAGCAAGGAATAATTTTGCAATTTGGATTTTTAAAAATTATGAAAAAATTTGGTATATTTTGTGAAAAAAGTATTCTTAACTTTTTTGGAATATTTTAAAAAATTATTAAGTATTTGATAAAAACTTTGATTGTTTCTGAGAAAGGAGACATTGAGAAAGGCTGTGAAATAAATTTTGGAGATTGTTGTTGGTGCACCCTACATTCAGCATTGGTCGAAAACTAGCAATTTTTTTTTAAAAATCCGATTTTCGGATCTGGCAAAAAAATTGCACGGTCGGTTTTGTAAATTTTTTGGTTTTTTATTATTAATAAATTTGTTGTAAGTAACCTGTAAGAAACTCTTGACATCCTACACATAAATGTAGGCAGGAGAGGAGATTTTCTAAAAATTCTAAAATTTTTCTAACACAATTTTTCCCAATAAGAAAAAAGTATTATAAAATTATAAATTGGGAATCATTTTAATTTTTATCAATAGTATAAATTTAGCTTTGCAAACTGAAAAAAGAATTATTCTCCTACCTTCAATACTTTTTGAAATATTCGAAATCCAATTTTGATTAAAAATTTTAATTTTCTACATTTTTTATTTTTGTCTAAATTATTGATCTTATTTTCTTTACTGCAAATGTTTCTTAATTTTTTCTATGTTATTACAATAGTAGATATAATTGTCTATTCAACGGTATATAATATGTACTCCTTTGCCATTATATGAGTCTTAAAATGTATACACAAATATAACACCTCAAGTAACAATTTACGTGTTTTATCTGATACTCAAACAAACCCACATTTTTTATGAACTCTTGAAGCTGTTATTAAATACTTTCTTTACTTAAATACAATAAAATATAAGAATTTATATACCCACAAGGACAAGAATTTATATACCCACAAGGACAAAGGTATGTACCTGCGGGCACATCTCCAATATGGGTATGGTTTTACCTGATATTTGTATCGGTTTTGTATTCGTAGCTTGTAAAATAGCTATATATTTAAGCTGCGATGAATTTAATGTCATTATTTCAGTTATAGCTATCATGGAGATAACAATTAAAAATAAATCGCTCTGCAAATTAATGTGGGAAAATCTCACTGATGGTACTACTCGGTTGGACAAGGTAGACCAAATGATGTACATAATATCTACTACATATGGTTTATCTGTAAACACCGATTTATCGAAAAAACTTGAAAATTTTTTTAAATTATATGAAAAGAAGATACGTGAATGCAATAAATCAATTTCTAAATTTCAGAATAAAAATCAGGATTGGTTAGATATGGGACTATCTACGGAAATATACCCAAAGAAGTTTGGTCGGCCAAATAAAGATTACGATAACGTTCAACGCAGGAGCAAAAGGATTAAAGAAGAAGACTTGATAAATACGTATTCGGAAAATGAAATCAAAGATTCATTCAAATTGATTTTAGCGAATACTCAACTTAAAGAAGCAGGCAAAATCGTAGATGTGCTACCAGTTGCGTCTCCAAAAAGATTAAGACGGATGGTGGAAAGCATTCCAACGCCAAAATATAGTAAACATTTTACGGTGGAAGATGCACTAGCACTCATTCTTAATTTGGGGCTTTCAAGAAATAAATACGATATCTTAAGGAAGGTGCTTAAAGAAAAAAGTGGGCCTTTGCCATCAAGTACATTGTTGTTAAAAAGAAAATCGGAAATTTTGCCACATCCGATAACAGTGGATAGCCGAAGTGCAGTCATTAGTTTGTCAGACCTTCTTCATAATACAGCATCAAGACTCATCGCTACTTTTGACGAAAGAGACTTAGATACATGTAATAATTCTGAACTAACACTAATATACAAATGGGGATGTGATGGATCATCTGGATTTTCAGAATATAGAGAGCCCAGTGAATACGATAATGACTTTTCCAAAGTTTTAATGGCATCGTTAGTACCATTAAGGCTTCGACTACATAATGAAATGCCTTCAACAAGTAAAAATGCATTTAAAGATGTGTGGGTAAATACTACTCCAGGCTCAAAGTTTTTATGCCGACCAATACGTTTTGAATACATCAAGGAAAACAAAGAAACAACTCAAAATCTGGTTGATGGTATAAAACATGAAATTTCTAATATGGAACCCATTGACGTTCATATATTAGGACGAGTAATAACAGTATCTTTTAGACCTTATTTAACAATGATAAATGAAAAAGTTGCAAATGCAATAACCGATACAAAATCTTATTTGATTTGTAATATATGCGGAAAGAAAAATTCCGATTTTAAGGACATTGAGAATTATACTCCAACTAATGAAGATGCCCTTAAGCTTGGAATATCACCACTTCATGCTCGGATTCGATTCATGGAGAACATTTTACACCTATCTTACGACAATAAATATCGCAGTGTACCAGAACTTCAGAACGTTCCAGTTGCGAATAATTCTGCTTTAAAACAGATACGGTTGGAAGAAAAGAAAAGAATTCAAGATGAGTTTATGAAACGTGGCTTAATCATTGACAAACCTTTATATGGCTATGGAAACTCCAATAATGGCAACACTGCCAGGCGATTTTTTGATGACCCTGAAACCACATCTTCTATAACTGGTTTTAGCTTTAATCTCATAAGACGTTTCAAAATAATACTGGCCGTCATAAATATCAAAAAGTTAATTAATAAGGACAAATTTGAAAAATATGCAAAAGACACCCTGATTCTAATAAATGAATTATATCCATGGAAATCAATAACTCCAACCGTACATAAAGTGCTAGCACATACAAAAGAAATAATAGAAAACAACATTCTTCCTCTGGGGGAACTAACAGAAGAAGCACAGGAAGCTAGAAATAGAGATGTTAAGCAATATCGACTTTTCAATACACGTAAATGCTCTAGAGTTGCTCAAAATAATGATTTAATGCATCATTTGCTATTGTCTTCAGATCCAGTCCTACAAGGCATAAGAATGAAATGGTTGCCAAAAATAAGTATTGAAATCGAGAAGGACGATCCCGAAGCAGAGAAAATTAATAGCTTGCTAGGCCATGATTTCTCAGATTATTTTAAAGCAAATTCTTGAAGTAAAACCCAAATATAAATTAAAAACAACATATGTATGTATCCATGCACTTAGATACGAGTAATAAAGAAAATGAAACTGAACTTATTAAATATATTTTTAATACAATTATCAGAATTAAAACGAGAAATTTAGTTGTGTTTTATTTAGTTTTATTTTTATTTCTTAACGTAGATTGTCCCGCTGAAAAAATTATTGAAATCGGTCCCTATTTACAAAAGTTACAAGCTCGGAAAGAATTTCGATACCCGCACTTTCCCACTTTGAGGCAGTTTGGAGCTACCCTGTCTTACAACAGGGTGCCTCGAAATATGCTTTCTAAAAATTTCAACACTTCTACTTTCCAAAACAGTTGGTTTCATCGAAATCGGTTAACTAGTTCAAAAGTTGCGGACTTTTTACCACTTTTTTTTTAATTCACGCCACTGTGCATTGGTGAAAGAATTTTCAAAATCCGTTGAGCGGTTTGGGCGTGAAAGCGTAGCAAACAAGCAAACTAACTCACTTTCACATTTATAATATTATTAAGGATGATGTACAAATATACATATCGTCACCTTAGACGTAACTACTCTTTTATATTTTTGACAGGGGAAACAAAAAACGTTACAAAATCACTAATTCTTGAAAATTTTCTTCGATTTTCACTTGTAGTATGGATACTTATATGTTTTTAACCATTTATTTCCTTTTTTTATGCATATTTACAGCCTTATTTATAAAAATTATTAAGGCTTTATAAAGGGTTTTTAAAACATATTTCCATATTTTATAAAGCCTTAATAATTTTTTATAAATAAGGGTGGTAAGCTTTTATGTTATATAAGTTCTTTGCAATAAAAAATAGACGCATTCGTAATTACGTCCATTTGAATTTCTTTAATAAAGTCGTCATTTTTGATCGCAGAGGCCTAAATATTTGCATGAACATGTATTTAGATAAGATGAACCATAATCAATTAAAAACTCGATTTCGAATTTTTGTGTAGTTACGTCCGTTTGCATTTAAGGTGACGATATGTACATATATCTGTCGTGTTATAAGATGCTAAAGTGTTGCCGTTTTCGAAACTTTTTGTTTTATAGTATTGTATTATATTTGAAATAAAATTTTTTTTATGTGCAAAACCACGGAAATGACCAATTGATAATAAAATTTTTCAATATTCGAAAATTTTTATTTCTTCTTCTATGGGAAGCAGATGAAGGATGACGTACAAGGCACCATGAGGTGTGCTCCTTTGGGCACCTGTGATGACCAGCGAGGCACACCTCTGGACTCTTCTTCCTCAATGCCTCCCACCATACTACACAATCATTTGAAATAACCGGCCTGACAAACGACGTGTAAATCCAGTTTACCACCTTCCTTCCAATGGAGTTCCTGCATACGAGGCACGCATCGAGCTTTTGATCTCACAAAAAATATAGCTACGCCAATGAAAATTAGATACTCATATACCTAAATGCAACAATTAAGAAAAACCCAACAGTGGAATGAAGTGATTTTAATTCTTAAGTTCATGATTCTTCTCTTATAAATGTATGTACATATGTATATACAAACGAGTACATGTACAAACATACATACATACATATCGCTCATTTACTCAAAGAACGTCATAACTCAAAAAATGGAATTGAATTGAAAACTTTAAACTGGTTTTCTAGCAAAATAGTTTTTAGGGTTTCGTACACCAAAGGTGAAAAGAAACCCTATTGTTTTCGCTACACTGTCCGTCTGTCCGTTAGTCTGTCACAGGGTATTTTCTCGAGAACCGTAAGAGCTACGGACCTGAAATTTGGACAGGGTGTGTAGACCGCTACAACAACAAATACATGAGAGTTGGAAATTAAAGAGTGTGCCAAAACGAGCAACGAAAAATTTTAAAATCCCATGTATGTATGTATATGCACTTGAAATTTGTAAAGTTAGTGTATTTTTATACAGACTACAACAATTAACACTAAAATTTAAAAAATTTTAATTAAAGGGTGTACCATCAGTTAATGTAATTTTGACTATGTAATTTTGATAACTTGCTGTATCTTGGAAACCGTAAGAGCAAAACTCTTGAAATTTTCAAAAACGGTAAAACAAAAAAAAAATCCCAAAATTATAAAAAATTTCTAAAACGAAAATAAATCGCGAAAAACCGGAAAAATCGCCAAAATGAAAAAAGCGCCAAAATTAAAAAATCGCCAAAATTAACAAAATTGCCAAAATTAAAAAAATCGCCAAAATTAAAAAAATCGCCAAAATGAAAAAAAATCGCCAAAATTAAGAAAATCGCCAAAATTAAAAAAATTGCCAAAAACGAGAAAAAGCGAAAAATAAACAAAAAAAAATTATTTCAGCTGAAAAAACGTAAAAAACACTATTAAAAAAATGCTCCAAGCCCAACGTACGGAACCCTTCGTGCGCGAGTCAAAGTCGCACTTCACTGAATTTATTTTTTAGTTATGACGTTCTTTGAGTAAATGAGCGATATGTACACATGTGGTTATGCACACGCAATATTCAGTTTTTCAGTGATTCCAGTACATTTCACACAAATTCACCTCGTCACAAAAATTTATTGCAATAGTGTAAAAAATAACGATTTTACAAGTTCTTACCTTCTCCTTCCTGTAAAGTTACCTTTCTTCTTGTGACCAACGATATGTAATAGTAGTACTTCTGGTTGGCAGAATTTATGCTACATTTACACATGAAAGTACTTTCTTGAAATTTCTTTATATGTACATATGTACTCGTATTATAGATAAAAATTTTAATAAAATAAATGTATTTCATGATTTGTTAATCCTTTTCATAGAAAAGTGAAAGTTCATTTTAAAAATGTAGTTGAAACATAAAGTTGCTAAAAATTATTTCGTTTACAACTTAATTGGAGTTACCCAGAATATTCACATGCACAAATTTATAATTTGTTAATACATATTTTGTATGTTTGTATAAATTTTTAAAGTGGGTAAAAAGTTTAACCTTTTTACATTTTCCTTTCTCAAAACATCAAAAATTTACTTTCTTGAAAGTATCGTTGAAAGCTGCAGCTGGGTGAGTGGAAATTAGAAAAAATTCATGTGTAAATGCCCAGCTAGCATTTGGGTGATTATTTCTTACAGATATCACTTATATAATGATTCTCCTCAGATCACTTTTGATGATTAATCACTTGGGTGATTGAAAAAGGATTCACTTACGATTCATCTATGTATATGATCAAAAAAGGATTTCTTCAAAATAGAGGAACAAAATGCAAAGAAACCGCAAAAAGGTGATTTGATGATTTAATACTACCAGAAAATTACTCAAAAATAATCAGCAAATGGTATCATAAATGACTCTTTGGTATGATTCATCTGTAGGGTACCATTTTCTCACAACGATACTATCATTTATGATCGAAAAATTAGCTCATATGCAATTATTTTTCCTGTCAAACTGATTCGGAAAAGATTCGATTGTGATACAAAATGCTAGCTGGGTGGTAGGTTAATTTTTAAAATTCTCACAATTACAACACGGAAAATATCTGCATATGTACAATTTACATTTGTATTAATAAATTTGTTGTAATTCCAAACCACTGTGCTGCCATAAATAATACACAGAAACACATCTAAGCATATAGATATGTATGTTTGTATGTACAAACTTACAACAGAGTGCGTTCGCTGATTGCAGTGCGCGCATATTGTTGCAATTGTTGCCTCTGCTTTATGCATGTTATTGCAATTGCAAATTGGAATTGAAATAATTATCTGATGTAACTTTGACGCTCTGACGATTAACTTGACGAATTACGAATTGTTTGTTTGTTCGTTCATTTGTTTCATTTCTTTCATACAATTATTATAAGAAAATTTTATAAGAAAAAAATAAAACTGCTACTTCGATTGTTGAATGGCTATGAATGAATGATGATGACGGCGTCAGGCCAACAGAACTCAACGTCATAGATGTCACTCAAACTAACTATTGAGTGTTCATATGTACATATGTATGTACATATGTATGTATGTATGTACTATGAATGTTTTCCTTAACTTAAGTCGTCTCTGGGAAGGTAATGGAAAAAATGTAGACAATTAAAATTTGTAAATTGTTATCGAGTCTGAAAGATTTATGGTAAAATGCTTAAGATTCAGTAGGAAAACTATTGGAAAAAAGTGACAAAACATACAGATGTGCATTCCATGGATTATACTTTTACATAAATTATTGCCCAATGGTAGATAGACTATCAAAAATTGTTCCTGGGGTGAATCTAAATTTCGAAATGTTCTAATTACAAAGGGTCAGACATATCGCACTAGTTCCTCTAAATAGAGTCAACTCAAAAATTAAAAATTTACAGTAGAGGCAAATAACTGTTAACTAATTTCATATAAAAAGAGAGATAAAACTGTATTTTTTGCGAAAGAGTATAGAAAATGATGTAAGATTTATACAGTGGGTAGTTATGACCGGGATCCCTTACATTTTACGGGAAATAAATGCCGAAAATTTTGTGCGGTATTCATGGAATTTCTTTTTAATTTTATTATGGCACACACATTTTTGTTGATGAATTCTAATATGACGACAGTAGTAAATTTTGTAATTACTTCTGAAATTAATTTCCGCAAAAATTAAAAAATTATTTTTTTTGTAAAGGTAAATATGTAAATGTACGAGTACTAGTGGCCTTTTTCGCCACTTGAGCAAAATTCACAAAATTTGAATGGAAGCCCCAAAATCAAGGCGAATTCATACTAGGTAGTCGCAATCGATCAGGTGAATATTTTCGCCGCTTGTACTTTGAATATACGAGTACGTATATATGTATGTAAATATTTTTCAGTACATTTTTTGGCACTAAAAGTATAAATTTCTCAAAGCATATTGAGCCAAGTATTCTGACAGAGTTATAATAGTAATCATGGTTATAATTTGTAACAAAAGTTATAAAACTAGAAAATTGGTATTCTAACAAGCATTTATCGTAACAAAAAACAATAAGGGCCATTATTACAACGTGACGTTAGTTAAAGGCAGGATTTTGTCGGACCGATAAATGGCTCTGCATTATAAAACTTTTTATATACATACTAGCTGAGCCCGGCAAACGTTGCCTTAACCGCAATTATATTATTATTTTAACTGCAAATTACTCCACGTAGTGGTCACTTGTTGGGTCAAAAATAAAACGAAAACCTTTCGGGTACTGACCTCAACCTGTGTTGAAAATTTCAGTTCCGCAGCTCTTATACTTTCAGAGATCATGCGTTAGGAACAAACACACACTACGATTTTATATATATAGATGTATATTATTATTAATAATACTATTTATTGTTATTAATAAACAATACTAACACCCGTATTCTAAGCTCTGTGGCAAAATAAAAATTATAACAAATGACAATTTTTACATTGCTTAAAATATAATAAATTCAGTAAAGTGCGACTTTGACTCGCGCACGAAGGGTTACGAAGGGTTCCGTACGTTGGGCTTTGAGCAGTTTTTTAATACAGTGTTTTTTTACGTTTTTTCAGCTGAAATAATTTTTTTTTTACTATTTTTCGCTTTTTTCTCGTTTTGGCGATTTTTTAAATTTTGGCGATTTTTTTCATTTTGGCGATTTTTTTCATTTTGGCGATTTTTTTTTCATTTTGGCAATTTTTTTCATTTTGGCGATTTTTTTCATTTTGGCGATTTTTTCATTTTGGCGTTTTTTTTTCATTTTGGCGATTTTTTTATTTTGGCGATTTTTCCGGTTTTCCGCGATTTATTTTCGAATTAGAAATTTTTTTTAATTTGGTGTTTTTTTTTCGTTTTGGCGATTTTATAATTTTGAGATTTTTTTTGTTTTACCGGTTTTGAAAATTTCAAGAAGTTTTCTCTTACGGTTTCCAAGATACAGCAAGTTATCAAAATTACATAGTCAAAATTACATTAACTGATGGTACACCCTCTAATTAAAATTTTTTAAATTTTTGTGTTAACTGTTGTAGTCTGTATTTTGCGAATTTTCGTAATGTGTTGTTCATGTCGAAGCCAAAATTTTCATAAATTTATATTTTGCATTCAGCAATAAATTTTTATTTAAAAAAAGATAACGATTACAACAACATCAAATGTTTTATCCTTTTAACATTTTTTGCAACCGCAATAAATTTTCGCACGCAGAAGTCCTAAAAAAGCTTTCCATTAAAAAAGCTTTTCAGCTTTTCCTGTAAAAATTTGGCAAATCAGCAGAAATTGCCTTCCTGCTTTGTTTCACAAATATGAGTGGAAGCACGCGATGTATAATATTAAGTTTCAATGGGCATTCCCCGCGCCGCCCACATTTTTTAACACAAGATTGTGCTATTTCAACTCTAACTGTTTGCCAAGTTTCGCGCGAATCGGATAAGTAGAAGTGCATATAATTTTATTCTAAACTTTAACGGGGGGCGTGTCCCCACCCACTTATTTAAATGCAAGATTATTTAATTTTTAGAGCTCAAGGAGTGTGCCAAGTTTCGTATGAGACGGTTAAGTAGCAGGACGAGAAATATAATATTAAATTTTAATAATTTAAATTTTTTAAAGTTTGAAATACCGATCCGATAACTAAAGTACATAAAATTTGCTTCAAATTAGACCAAAATGGTTCCATAGCTTTGGATTAGCTTTCCGATTGTCAAAAATTTGCGAAGAGTGTTCGCATTTTATTACTCAGTAATTTCTTGATGGCTTTTCTGGAATACGCGTCCACTTAGTGAAAGGTAAATGGAAACACAAAAACAAAACTGCATAAATACCAAATTCTCCATTTTGAAAAGAAAAAAAAAAACGCCTTGGAATTCTTACGTGTATTTGATTTTAGAAATGTATGGTAAACAATTTTGTAAACTTTGTTTTTGTTTTAATGGAAATTTTAACTTCTACGAGTTTTTGAGAATAACCACCATTAATTTTTTTTACTTAAGAACTGGCAAAGCGATTTCCACATTCAAAAACAAATTTCAGGTAGGGATTTCCTATGAAAAGATCTTTTTTTTTGCGATTAAGACTGTTCCAACTGGCACCAGAGTGCCGAACATCAATCGGCTTCTTATACATTTCTCTCGGTGTTCTCATGTGGCGTCTTGGATTAAATGCTTAGTTATTAGCAAAAAATTACTAAATCTTCATAACTTTGGATAAAAAAATATTTAGATTTATCTCAAATACCTATATGTTTCATGGCAATATCTGCTTTTATCTCCGAAATTTCAATATTTGTAAATCAAAAAGTTTTGATTTATAAAGAAAAAGGAATTATAGGGTTTCATCACTTACCTTAGGTGTATGACAAACACTCGGTGTGCTGGGAACATTCTCGCCTTCATCAATTGTTGTCTTATTGCCGGCACCAATCATATCCGACATATAATCATCCATTATATCATCCTCTACACCATAAATAGCCAATGGATTAGAGTTGCTAGCAGCAACAGCATTCAAGTGCGTTAGATTGGCAATGGCAGAAGGCAGCTTAGTGACTTTCTTTTTGCTGGCAGCCAGAAGTTCTTTTTCACGTTTTGCTTGAAATACTTTACGTTCGAATTCATTGAGATGTGATATGGAAGGCTCGTCACCATGTAAATGCGAGATACTAAAAGCCATCCATTGTTCAACAAATTCGGCAGCATCAGTAATATGATAGCTTATGCAAAGCTCGACAGCTGAATGCAATAATACAAGTGAAATATATACATTTATTAACATAAAAATACAAATACTTACATTTGTCCAAGACTTCTGGAGAGAGCTCTTCTATGCCCATATCATCAAACTGTTGCTTTAACTCTGCGTGCATTTTAATTTAAAGTTCTTGTGAATATGATAACAAGTATAATTATTGTTTGTTTATGAACTTTGCATTTATTTAACAATTCTTATTTAAAAGAACACGCTTTTTTATACGAAAAACTCAATTTGTTTGAACACAAATTTGCATGTTCTTGTTTGTTTACTAGAAATGTCATTAAAGTGCGCGCAAATTATCCACAAGTAGTGCCCAGTTCTTATAATAATATGTTAAGCGTCATCTGTAGGTCAATTATTTCTGCAAATAAACTTGGCAGCCTTTCTTTTACTTTTCAAAAACAGCTGATAGCCAACATTCGTTGTTGTTGTATGCAATAAAAAAAATCAACATCGGATTTTTCTTTAAAAACTAATTCAACAACTTATTTAACAAATTTAAATTGGTATTATATTTACAAAATGGTTATAGGAGCTTTCCCAGCAGCCAAATTGGGTGTTTTGGCTATAAAACAAATTAGTAAACCCATAGCAAATGTAATAAAAGCAAAAGCTAAAGAACATCCACTATTTCGTAACTATATTTGCATGCCACCGGCTCAATGTAAGTATTATTTTAAAATATATATGAAATCTCTGTTATTAAATGGATTTCTTGTTAAAGTTTTCAATTGGATGGAGGTCAAAACGAAAATGTGGGCTTTAAATTTGGGTAAACCCGTAAATGTACCACCACTCACAGAAGCCATGGCTGTAGAGCTGGGCGCCAGTCTTTTAGGAGAATTTATAATATTTGCTATAGGTGCTGGTGTGCTTATATTTGAATATACCAGGTAGGAAATTAAATAAATTTTAGTCTTGTTAGAGTGGCAACTATTTATAAAGAGTAATGATTTCTTAGGCTTTTTTTGAGCTAAAAATGCTATCATTGTAATTAAAACAAAAATGTTTAATTTTCCACTGCAGACAAGCAAGCAATGAGGCTAAAAAGCAAGAGAAAGCCAAACTAGAGAAAGATGAACTCACCAATAACCTGGCCGAAATGACATTCCGCATAGAGCGTCAGGATGCACAACTGAGAGAGATGACTAGGGTTCTAGCGGATATTGGTAAGTTATCAAAATTTTTATATTTGCAAGCAAATAAAAGAATATGGCAATACAAATCTTTAATAATTGAAGACTATAGATTTTAAAGATGAATTACATATAATATAATAAGTAGAATTCTACATTACAAAAATAAACTAAAATTGAATGAAACAGTGATTGATATTATTGTATCATGATGAATACCAAGAAAAAAAAATGTATGAACTTTTAAATATAATAAGGCCATTTGATTCTGTTCCTTATTTAAAAACTCTAAATGCTTATTGAAAGTTTTATTTACAAGAGAGTGTTACAGCATCTATTCACTTTATCATTTTGTTGTCTCATCCAGTTCCTTTGTTAAATTACATGTTTTCTTCATCTTAATCATCCACCATTTTCCTTTTTCCAGAGTCACGTTCAATTTTTAGATGGACCAAAGATAGAATACAAGAATTTCAACCTTTTAATCCTGATATACCAGACCAAACACCACCATCTCATCATAAAAAATCATCTTATAATCCCGAAGGTGGCCTTGTTATGAAAGCATTACATTTTCTAGAAACACAAGTGTTTACTAATGCCAAAACAAACGGTGTAAAAGATTATTCGAACCAACAGCAACACACTGAAAATCAAATTTCCGATGATGTTACAGAGGATGAGGAAATTTTGGCTAAGGCTGCCAACGGACGTCCAACACTGAAACAGTGACTGCCAGAGAATATTGAGCTTAAGAATGCATTGGCTAAAGTTAAATATGAAATTGAACTAGCTGGCACTTTCTTAGAATCAAGAAATGTTTAAATAAAGCTTTAAACGGATTAATGTTTAACATAGTAAAATGTTAATTTTATGGATGGTACTTGAATGTAAAATGTGACATTTATTGCAATCACATTTTGTACAATTATCAATTATAAAATCTAATACATGCTTGGTTTATAAATGTCGAATAGTATATTAATTTTAAGTTTGTTGAATAAAGTAATTTCATGTTACTATGTATTAAAATGAATGTTTCCTTATTTTATTGCTTTTCAACAACTTATGATTATTGTTACTTCTTTCTTTAACTCTTTTCTAGGTGCTCTTAAAAAAACTAATTCTTCATTGAATCAAACGGTAAGCGCACCTTTACCTGAAGCTGTACCTCAAACCGCCAATGTTTTACAGACAAAAAAAGATGAAGCTCCACTTAAAATTCAAACGGTTTCTTATACATTTAGAGGACTTTATTAAGAAATATTAATAAATAAAATAAAATATAATTGATGAAAAATTCATAAAACTAAACTTTTTGATAACAAAAAAAATTTGGACCTTCCGCATTAAACTCGTAAAATTTTAAATCACAAAATTTAAAAAAAATTCAGTATACATTCAACATGAAATCTATTTTATTTTTCAACTACATTTGGGGGATTCAACTGGTAGCCATGACTGTCATAGTGTCATGTTTTAAAATTTTCGTTTGAAAAAAAAGAACAAAAACAATCGATCTTTGAAATTTTTTTTCAAAAACAATTAGATATGTATATTAAAATAATTTTAAAAATTATGGCAATATGCCTTTTATGACTACCGATTCAACCGCCAATTATTTATTTCATCAAAGTATAAAAGTTTGTAAATTTCTAATTCTAAGAAATGAAAATATAAATAAATGTATTCAATAAAATTTTCAGTACATCAAAAAATAATGAAACAAAAGTACAAGTCGATTGTGAACAGCAAGAAAACTTGAGTTATTTTACGTGTACGGGCAGTTTCCAAGTGCTATCTGTAATATCAGCATTTCAACTGCCATCCCCAATTGAGATTCTCTTACCATCCGTAACCGACAGAAATAAATAGTTTTATATTTCTTGGTAATTCGTTAAGCACTGCAAAGTCCGTATTTCCATAGGATCATCAAACAGATCTGGCAAATAATCACCAAATGCAGAAGTAATTCTGTGAAGACTACGTTTCACAGCATTTTTTAATGCTATAAAATTTCTGTCCAGCTTTTTGCCATTCAGATTGACATTATTTAATTTTTCCAATTCTGCTTTAATTTTTAGCAATGCTCTAATAATTTGCGGTAAAACAACTTGTACAACTCCAAATTTATCTTCAGTCAGAGATGCGGCACAAATGCCTGCAAGACCCTGTGTCAGCCATACAATCATTTGGGAATTAGAAAGTAAAAATGCGGTTTTAGCACCATCAGATTCGCCAAACATGTAAAACATTCCGGGAATAGTACGAAATGCGTTATAGAGAGCCTGTTCCAATTGCTTAGATAAGTTTTCGAATTGCGCATTAATGCGTTGGGCGACATTAGATGCTGCTGGCGAAAATGAAGAAGGTGCTGAAAGGTCAATGTCTGTTGTAGAGGATTCAGATACCATTCTGCGTATACCATATTTAGCGTTATATTGCCGTAAAAGAATTTTTTCAGCAGCTTCAGTTGCTGTAGGTTTTTGAGGGTAGCAAAATAGCGGAGACGATTTGACGGTGGATATATTTTTAATTGAAGCAGCTAACTCTTCTACAAACGCATTAAGTAGCGCTAAACATTGTCCAGAAATTTGATTCCAATTGTAAGGATGACCACCTGATTTGTAAATAGCCATTAAAAACGTGGATATTTAAGAAATCACCTTAAACTTACCCGGCACTGAAAGAGCATAGATTTCCTGCCGCTTACTATACATATGAGAACTAGCTAGTGTATACAAATTTAAAGCGGCTAAATTTTGAATGACTGGTACTTGATCCATGGCCAAAGCCTCCACTAATGTTGTCTGTGATTGATCATTATTAACAAGAGGATTCTTTTCAATTGCAAAATGTAATTCTTCAGCCAAATATATAGAAAAGAAGTTTTGCATTAAATTCATGTTGCTTGATATTTGCGAAGACAAAATCCAACCATAAAATAAAAGTCTAAGATTAGTGACTATAGCGAAGAAAGAAAAAGTACTTTCTTCCATTTCAAGACCAAAGAAACGGGCTAATCGGTTGCTTACAAAACCTCCAAATAAGCAAAAACCCAATGTATAACAAATTGTAGGCACAAACGACTGTATAAATGAATTATACAACGTCGAATATAACAGAGAACGAATTTTTACCAATTTATTTTCTTGCAAAATGGGATATTCTACTTCAGGTTCTTCGCGTAGATTGTGTTTCACAAAATGATGACAACCTGCTGAGATGCCAGCTCCCATGAGGTAGATGTAATATGAATTTAGGCAACTCAAAGAGTAGCAGTTATATGTAGAAAACCTTTGAAAACGAAGAACCGAATGTTTTTGAAAATTATTACTTTAACCATATAACTTTATTAAAACTTACCTGTAATCCGTATGCAAATTAAATGTATACAATTCAGCAGTTAACAAGCCCATAACAAAGTGTATTACCAAGAAAGCAAATTTCCTTAGAGCAGTTTCCAGCAGCCAACGAAAACGTGAGGGATAATATTGTTTTACAGCTAAATGCGACTTTCCCAATAAAATGCCATAAACAATGACTGCTGATATTAAAGGCATTATGGAAACCCAGGTGTAGAATGAAAATAATAAACCTATAGTCTCGGTAATCCATTGCACTGGGTGCAGCAGATGAAAATTAGCGAAAAGTAAAAACACGGCCAGCAGCAAAAACTGCATGGATATACTTAAGGCCACAGCAGATAAGCACCGGTAAAGGCATAGTTTTTTACATTCTAAAACTAATGAAGACATGTTTAAAAATAATTTCTTAGGAAGAGTATAGCCCGGCAGAATTCTTCAGTTAATTTTGAGGTTATGTTGACTTTCTAAATTTAAAGCTTTCGCTTTTTATTTCTGGCGAGGTTTTTATTTTTAAATATTTATATCACAATTGTTTTAATAATAAAAGCCGTACTTTTCACCATAGACTTCGAATTATAATATAAATTAAATCACCAAAAAATCTCAAATGACAAAATTGGCTCCAGAAATTAAGGTAAACAAAAGCTAAAAGTGACTTGGCAGCACTGAAAAATATGCTTTTCACAGCTGTATTGGATTTAAATATTACCGGGTGGTTACAAAAGAACTGCAAACGCAGCCATGATAGTTCGAGAGATACCGACGAAAAAAATTGTTCAAAAGTCTTCGTCAAATCATTTTATATATTTCAGAGATTGCCTGCAAGGTAAACCCTTTCCCATATTTTTCATATGCTTAATTTAATTACAACATACTATTACGAAATTCATATGTAGATTTAAATATAACGAGCACAAATACAATATGGTAGACGCAACTCGGCACACAGTACTACCAGCATAAATATCGTTGCATAGCAAATCTGAAATTAAAACTAACAGTCATTAGAACTTTTCACAAACTTCTAGAAATACAGTGGAGGCTCAAAAAAGTTAAGTAGTTTGTTTTGGGGGTGATGAACATTTCCGAAATCTTAACTTTTCCGTAGTATGAAAAATTCAAGAGGTTATATGTGTATTTGTACATTGTTTATTTATTTTTTAATTGTCAATTAGAATTATATGTACATATATACTTGTATACATACATATTTATTACTGTTTGCTGCTTCAGATACGTGAAAATCCTTAGCCAATCGATTAGCAAGAACGCTTTCATCTAATTTTTTTAAAATCTTGCATTTTTCGCCGACTGACAACCTTTTTTGCTTCCCTGCTGCTAACATTGTTGCAATCAGAACAAAACAAATTCTACGACTAATTTCTTTTACAACCAACTGATGAGAGCAACTCTACATTATGCATATAAAATTCACAAAAAAAAAATATATAACGGTAACGGTTTTATTTTTGCATGTATACAGGCGTATATGACTCACTATATATATAAATATGTATTGAGGATTTACATACACAAGTTGAGATCATCTTAGAAAGAGAAAAAAACTATATATAAAAAAATTGTCTCAGAAAAGTTGAGAATTACTTAACTTTTTGGAGTCACCAATGGTGAATAAAAGCTGCTTAACTTTTCCATATACTTAACTTTTCTATGACTTAACTTTTTCGAGCCTCCACTGTAGTAATGTGAATTTAAGTTAGTTAATATTACTCTACGTCTCCGCCTGACATGAAATTTTGTTGTAACTTGAAGTTATAGCTTAATTGTTAAAACAAATGCACTAACAATAATGTTATAACTTGAAAAAATAAGCATCACTTGAGCAGTCTACACTTAATATTAACTTGAAGTTAATGTTAAAGTTAGTCATTTTACATATGTATGTCAGGTGGAGACTGCGAGTTATTATTCGAAATTTCTTTCTTTCTATATTTATGATTACATTAGACTAAAGTTCGTATCGCTTTGTAAATTATTGTCTTTACCGCTGGTATTATTATTCAGGCCTCCCATGTTCATAATATTGAAAACATCATCGTAATGAGAGTTTCCTCCAACTTGTTTGCCAAATGTGTCTTCAAGAGATGATGACATAGGCGAATTAGTTTGACTCGGTGACGCAAAAGTATGCTGCATTATAAATTGGTGGAAATTCACATAGTTGTTGTTCTGATGTTGCTGTTTGTCCAAATTTGGGTACAAAGGTGATGGTGAATTATTTGGTTGATGGTGTTCCAGAGGGTTATTGAGATCGGAGGTTGTAGAACCGAAACCCGGCCAAAGTTGAGACAGTGGAGGTTGTGAAGAAGACTGAGATGTTGAATCTGCAGACATGTTGACTTTGGATTTTCTTCACCAGGTAGTTGTCAATTTAAAAAGTTTGAGTGCGTTACTAAGAACAATTTAGTGTACATATATAGAAGCTTTTCTCCATTTTTTAGGCCATCCAAAATCTTAATTTTTAATGAATTATTTTTTCACTCGTGCCATATTTATAAAAAAAAACTAAAAATGTTTCAAGTTGTATTAATCACGCTGATGTTTTAGTGTTTTCATCGTTTTTTTATATTCAATTCAAGTAAGAAAATCACGTAATTAAAAAAACGGTTACTATTATTACACCATGTAAATAGAGGGTTGCCTGCACTTAAATAAAGACACCTTAAGCGCATTATTCACGGTCACAATCAGCGTGACCGTTTGACAGACTAAAGTGGCAAATTGCCACTTTTTCGACTGCCTTGCCACTCTTTTGACTGCCTTGCCACTTTTTTTCTCCCTTTTTTTAGAGTGAATTATATAAAAATACATTAAAAATTAAAAGTTTAATGTAGTTTTCTCGTTTTTTTTTTAATTTTGCCCTTTTTTTTGATAAATCCGCTTTTGGTGCCACTTTTTGAAAAATGTCATCGGTCACCCTGGTCACAATACATGACCTGCATTATAATAATACATATTAGTGAAATTTTATCTGTATGAGTCACACCGACGATGCTTGAAGCCAAATCTAAATTTTGAATGCATTATTACATTATTATTGCGGCAAACCAGTAACCACCCGATGGTATTTCAAAAGAAAGCTCTACATAATTCTTAAACGATTTTTGAGCTTCTAAGCTTATGCAGAAGTGGATGTTGCAGCACTGTCTTTTAATGAAATTATTGAAAAGTGCTGCTAGGGTTATTGTGCATGTTTTAATATGGTTGTATTGCAGCTTATCAAGATATTTAGTTTCCGGTTTATTTACTCGACAGACTAGACCATGTGTGTCCTTATAAGTATGCAATTTTTATTGTTATATTTTGATTATTTGTATTTTCATTCTCAGTCTTACATACTTTTCATATCAAAGAAAGTAAACATCCTCCTAAACTCACACTGTAGTTTTATACGGGAAGTAGATTTGGTTTCCGTTTGGTATTTCAGATAAGGCAGTGATACAAGTCAATGCAGTGCTTTTAAGGAAGGTAGTGCAGTGTAAATTTACTTCACGCTAAATTTTGTTAGTAATGATTACCCAACGGGAAAAGTGGTCATTAATTGCATGTGTTCTACGTACTCGTACACATGATGAAAGATGTAATGTATTATATTCCAAAGCAAAACAAAGCATTCCTTTGGAAGGGAGAAGGTAATTATTCCAGAAAAAATTATTAAAATTTATATAAATTAATTTGGCTTAAAGAGCGATACGAACTTTAGCCTAATCAAATCATATATGTATATAGACGTATGTAGCTGGTGTTTCGAAGCGTGGCAGAGATGTTTAATTAAAATAAAAGCTGTATACATAAAGCCTGGTACTCTGTTCCAAATGTCACGCGAAATGTTGCCATAATCCATATAAAAAAAGTTTACATGAAATATTCATGAAATAATGTTGCAAAAGTTGTACTCTGTCCAACTCGTGGAAAATGTATGAAATGTACCTAGCAACATTTTCTTAACATCTAAGAAATAATATGACTGGCATTTATTTCTTACGAAATATGGACAGCTGATATTTTGTTTAAAAAAGTCTATCAATGTTGCATACTTCTAATCAATAAAAACAAAAGTTTTTTTCCGAAAAAGTAATATGGGCATCACTTGTTACGTGTCAAATTTTTCAAGCGAAATAATGTTGCTGAAAAATTTTCATAAGTTCGAACAGAGTACCAGGCTTAACATTTAAAAAAAATGTTCTGGAATTTAATATTATACATGTTACGCATTACCTTTTCCTTTCTTATTCATTACTTTTTCCCGCTGTGTGGTTACTCTTATAAATTCTATAAAAAATAATGAAAAGAAGAACTGAAGAGGCACAATTGTGAAGATGAATTTTTGAATTTATATCTGCAAATAAATAAGTTCTTTTTAGAGTTGAAGGCTTCAAAAAAAATATAGTAAATTTCAATTCAATTCTGTATCAAAATCGATAGAGTTTACATCAAGTTTTTTTTACGTATGTATATCAAGATTTCGTATCCAAAACAAAAATCATTAACTGAAATTTTTCTTAAATTACAACAAAACAATTGTAATGTAGCTAATTCACACACCTTTTTAAGTACGGAGTTTTACTTGTTTTTTAAACCAAGCATCACCCCTGAGTTCTACAAGATTTAAAGTAGATTTCGACAAAATCTAGTGACGCAATAGATTCTATATTGTATGAGAAAACTACTCGAAATATAGGCAGACATTTATTTGTAAAAGCAAAATGAAAGTAAAGAAGAACTATTAAGAACTGGACAAGGCGTACACGAAAAAACTATCATAGACCTTCTTTAACAGACTTTGTTTAATAGAGGTGACATGTATGAAATGTACCTAGCAACATTTTCTTAACATCTAAGAAATAATATGACTGGCATTTATTTCGTACGAAATATGGACAGCTGATATTTTTGTTTAAAAAAGTCTATCAATGTTGCATACTTCTAATCAATAAAAACAAAAGTTTTTTCCGAAAAAGTAATATGGGCATCACTTGTTACGTGTCAAATTTTTCAAGCGAAATAATGTTGCTGAACAATTTTCATAAGTTCGAACAGAGTACCAGGCTTAACATTTAAAAAAAATGTTCTGGAATTTAATATTATACATGTTACGCATTACCTTTTCGTTTCTTATTCATTACTTTTTCCCGCTGTGTGGTTACTCTTATAAATTCTATAAAAAATAATGAAAAGAAGAACTGAAGAGGCACAATTGTGAAGATGAATTTTTGAATTTATATCTGCAAATAAATAAGTTCTTTTTAGAGTTGAAGGCTTCAAAAAAAATCTAGTAAATTTCAATTCAATTCTGTATCAAAATCGATAGAGTTTACATCAAGTTTTTTTTACGTATGTATATCAAGATTTCGTATCCAAAACAAAAATCATTAACTGAAATTTTTCTTAAATTACAACAAAACAATTGTAATGTAGCTAATTCACACACCTTTTTAAGTACGGAGTTTTACTTGTTTTTTAAACCAATCATCACCCTTAAGTTCTACAAGATTTAAAGTAGATTTCGACAAAATCTAGTGACGCAATAGATTCTATATTGTATGAGAAAACTACTCGAAATATAGGCAGACATTTATTTGTAACAGCAAAATGAAAGTAAAGAAGAACTATTAAGAACTGGACAAGGCGTACACGAAAAAACTATCATAGACCTTCTTTAACAGACTTTGTTTAATAGAGGTGACATAAATAGCAAAATTGTACTATTTTTTTCACATATCACTATTTATTTACATGACTAAAATATTACTAAATATGAACAAAACAAAAGAGGAAGTGTAATAACTTGGGATTATTAGTGCGTTAATAAATGTTAAACTTAGGAAGTATATTTTATTTAGAACTAGCTTTGCCCGTGACGTGACCCGCTCAGAATTAATATTTGATTAAGTTAAAAAAAAAACAAATGTATATGTATATCTATATTTGGAACTTCATAAAAATTGCTTGAATAGTTTCAGAGAGACAGAAATTTCCCCCATGCCTCATTTTAATTCTGATTTAATTTTTTTTAAGTTTATCAAGTTCATCTAAATTTTTAGAGGCAGCTCTAACAAGGTTTTAAATTTCATAAAAATCGGTTGGATAGTTTTGGAGACTCAGAAATTGCCCCCATGCACTCCTCTTGGCCCTATCTACAATTTATATGAAACCTGTGGATCCATCTTTTCAGATGTATATACATTTTTGTACTAGTTTTCGAAAAATATGAAACCTGTATATATATATTTTGAATTTCATATCATCTGGATAGCTTCGGGGGGCATATGTTCCATCCGCCCCTCACCCTCACCGTTTATCCTACTTATTAAAAATGTGTCTATGTATAGTCGATACGTACCACACATAGATGACAGAACAAAATAAGCAATCGCCAAGTAGTATACATATAACCATCCTGTAACAATTTTAAAAAAATTAAAAAAAAACATTTAATAAATTAAAAAACGCACAATCGCAGGGTTGTAAAACGGAACAATTAATTAAGCTCCGTTTCTCACTATCTATTTGGCACTTCACCATCTGTAGTTGTACCATTTCCTTTCCTTCTCTCAGGTAACACAAAAGAACTTGTTATTTGAACCTAAGTGAGCTGAAAGCTTAGGTCACTGTATGAAAGCGAAGAAAATAAGTCGATCATTTACTAAGACAATGTCATAGCTCAAAAAAGCCAGTTTGCCAGAAAACAAGTTTAAAGTTTTTAAATTACACACAACTAAATAGAAAAATAAAATTAAATTTTTCTCTCAAGAGTTGAGTAAATAAGATATTTATATGAAATTTTTACACAATATGAAGAACAATATGAGGATTAATTCTGCACCATTAACTCAAAAATTAATTTGTTTTGAGATATGATATCGTTTTAGTTAATGAGCGAAGTATTCCAATTGGTCGATCTATTTTTTAAGTTTGAACAAGATTTACGAATGGCAGTTTATTATTTTTATATACATATGTATGTCTAAGATATAGTAGACATTTTTACACAACACAGAAATTGCCGCAAATGCAAATTTTGTTGGCCTTCCTGAATATAAGAATAAATTCATTGAAATGTGAAAATGACTCGCACACAAAGGGTTCCGTACGGACACTACCTATGTAATACTAAACGAACATTAGCCTATAAAACCGAATATCGTGTCTGATGTGGACATTTAAAAAAAATCAAGTACCCGATAAAATTTTTTCCGGTTTTTGACGATTTATCCAGTTGAGGCAGTTTTTTTAATTTTTGGTGGGTTTTTCCGGTTTTGGGATTTTTTTTCGGATTTTCTAGCTTTATATTTGGCAATTAATTTTAGTTTTAGAGTATTTTTTTAGATTGGTGCTTTTTTCATTTTTGGCGATTTTTTTGGTTTTTGGCGATTTTTTTCGGTTTGGCGATTTTTTTAATTTTGGTATTTTTTAGTTTAAGCGTTTTTGAAAATTTCAAGAGTTTGTTTCTTATGGCTTCCAAGATATAACAAGTTTTCAATATTACATAGTCAAAATCACATAGTCAAAATTATATGCTGCTATACTGCTAGAATACCCTTTAGTTTAGATTTTTTAAATTTAGTCTGTATAAAAATACATGTATATTACATGGGACTTTAACTTTTTTCGTTGCTCGTTTTGGAACACCCTTTAACTTTTAACTGTCATATATTTGTTGTTGTAGCGGCCAAAGTTCTACATATTCTGTCGAAATTTCAGGTACGCAGTTCTTACCCTTCTCGAAAAAAAAACCCTTGACGCACAGACGGACAAACGGACAGTGTAGCGAAAACAACAGGGTTCGTAATCATTTTCACCTTTGATGTACGGATTCCGTACTACGGAACCCTATAAACTATAAGTTTTAATGATAATAATTTGAATTATCCAATTGGAATGTATTGCTCGAAATTTTGAAAAATATGTATAAATAACTCGTTGTGTAAAATTAACACAAAAAAGTCTTACACGGCTTGTATTACTATTAACAAAACTTTCATTCAACTTGGTACTTTTTATACCCACATTTCGTACACAATGATAATGCCACCACCGAAACGTTACTAAGCAAATGTGTACACTTGCATTAAAGCTCTTTTAGCTCTTTAGTCATTTTCGCTGTGAGCTTCGTAGAGTGCGGTCGTAACGTATTTTGAACGCGTGTGTTAAATATTGAAGTTTTTCAATCGGATTTCCAAAAATTGAAAAGAAGAAATAACGTTAACAATGTAAGAAAAAGAAAATTAAATTTATGAAAAATATTAAAAAGAAATCAAGAAGTATAATAAATATCTAATTAGAAAGCCAGAATAGAAAGTGTATGTGTATGAATAAATAAAAAAATTATTAAAGTAAATATTGATGTTTAATAAAAAGATATATGTAAGTACATCTACTATGCATGTACATCGGTATGTAAAAAATAATATTTTAATATGTGAGAGTATTTTTGGTAAGAAAGAAATAAGAGTCCAAAGAAAAGTTGGCAAATAAAAAATAAAAAAACGTGTGTTTTCGTAATATTTTAAATATAATTGAGAGCTAGCAAAGAAAGAAGTGGTAAGAGAAGTGCGATAATTAAAATATGTACCAGTAATTTGTTGGGTGCATGAGCTCCACTAATTAAAATCAATTTAAAATATTTAATATACCTACACAAGAAAAAGCTAAGAAATATGTGAATATAAAATATGATTGAAAAAAGAAATCGATAAATGATGTTTAAAAATTGAATCAATAATTTGCAATTGAAATAAAAATAAATTATTTTGTTATTCTATAGATATCAGAAAAATTTTTACGTAAAAATAAAATATATAAAATAAATTGTACATATTTTCGCGTGTGTGTGCTTGCGAATGATAAAACAGAAAGAAAAAACAACAAATGCCTATCTACAGTTCAGTTTTGCTGCTGCGTTTGTGCGTAATATTGAGGTCATTCATCAAAATATCAGAGTAACAGAATGTACACCGAACCACAACAACAACAATAAACAAATAAACAAGTGTTATTTTTAATACAAACAATTTTAGTAGTGTAATGTTATCGTTATTTGCTAGTGTGTTCCGTTATGTTTGGTTCAAATGTTGTTGGATGATGTAAAACAAAATTACAACAAAGAGAAAATTATAAGCACAGCATACATACATACACACACACACACACATACATGTCCATATGTACATGCTTGAAATCTTGCTTGTGTATTAAAAAAAAGAGAGTTTGAGTGTAAATACTGGTGCGTGCAGATTACAACAACGAAACAGCTGCTTTGCCCTTTTTAAGAAAAAAAAAAACAACAAAAACTAAGGCTAAACTAATATAAGATATCTACTACGTAATCAAATTTACTATAAAACGAAAGGTGTTATTTTGATAAATCAAGCTGTAACTGAAATAAAATTTATTTGGGAATGAAATAGAAGGCATCAAAACGTAAAAACAGGTGTGAAGAGAAAATAAAATTAATAAAATTAAAAGCACAAAAATCCGTACATACATATGTACGTGGATACTCAAATATAAACATATGCATATTACTGACATCCTAAATGAAAGGAGAAATGAAAATGCCAAAAACAAATACGAATTAAGATAAATAAAGATAATTAAATATTAATAACAATACATAATTTAAAAACCTCTGTATCAAAGTTATTTCGTTAAAAACACAAAAGTTCACAATCTTTAGATACCTATCTACAAACATACTTATGTTTTCTATCGTGTTTTTTATCTTTATTATAGTATCTTCATATACAAATTTCAAGGTGTGTATAAATTTTATTAAACGAACAATTTTATATGTAAATGTTGTTGTTATTGTACGATGTATATTTTTATAATTATCACTCCATTCACCTACTTTCGGGTTTAATATTTTCCTAAACGGTCCCCTTCCCTCCCCCTCACGCTTTCTTATCATTGAAAAATGAAAAACAAACCAGCTCACAAAAATAATTTGAAAAAAAAAACAAAAATTAAAAAAGCAACAATACCCAGCACAGTGATGGTGCTAATTTTGCTCTCTTTGGGACACATTGTGCCCTTTTTTTCATATTTTTAACACTTTGGTTTTGTTTATGAAATAAGCTTGACTTGTTTCGTTCTTTTTAAATATTACGATTTTCAGCAAAAATTAATAAAATAGTAAAACATACGACTATTAAAAATAAAGAAAAAAAAATTAAATAGCGTTTATTAGGAAATATCGACTAACTGCCGTATTCATAAAAAATTATTTAGGTTTACAAAATGTTTATTACCATAAAAAATTCGTTTTGTAAACCTTTTGTAAACCAAAATTATTTTGTTATGAATACGGTATTTCTATACCTAAAAATTGAAAGATGAGTTACTATATTTGCTCTTAAAATCTTGTTCGAAATGGTTTTAAATATTTTGTTTTTTAAGAAATCCATCATCATCCGACATATTGTTATAAGTCCATTAAAATTTGAAATTTATTTGCTGGTGGTTCAGCATTGTCTATGTGCATTTCATTGTCGCTGTGGTTGAAGTCTACTGACGATTTGTTACAGCAAGAATGAAATGCATATAGACAATGCTGAACCAACAGCAAATAAATTTCATATTTTTTTTTAATATAACTTTGGCCATTGTTGGTATGACAAGTTTTCATTTTTTTAGTATATAATATACACTTTTATCTTCCGCTTGGAAAGAAAATCTGCAAAAATAACTTCCAGCAAATTTTATAGGGTAAATGCAAAAAATTCCAATATATTTGATTTGTAGTTTCCCATAGAGTACAAAATATTGCTGGAACTTTGCTGGAATGTTATCAGTTGCAGGTAATCAATCGGTAATATTTGGAGGAATATTGCCGGAATAGTTTTTGGTAATATTACATTTGCAACATAATACCAATATTATTATAATATTACAAAAAATTATTAGATGCTATTATATGTATATAGCAAAATTGTTTGCGTTAAATTAATATATCGCGTTACAAGGAGTATAATAAAAATTAAATTTTTTTCTAAGTCTAAAAAATATTCTTTACGTTTCAGGTAAAAATACGTAGATTCCCAAAAAAAAAAAATCCAATATATTTTATTTGTAGCTTAAGAAGTTAACCCAATATATATCTTTTAGTTGATGTACTAAAACTAGTATACATACATATATGTATGTATACCAAATCATTAACTAGAACAGATGTCAAAAACGTAAAACACAAAATTTCCCTGGTTTTAATTGATTGCATTTAGCATTTTTAGAGCATATTTCACCAACTTATAAATAATTATAAATATCAATTCATATTCAAAAGAAATTTTTAAACACAAAAATTAATGAAAATTGACATTTAAATAGAGTTGGTGAAATTGGCCCTTAGTCATCAATTGAAAAAGTAGATGGAATTAAATATGAACGCTACAAATATACAACGTCCTAATAAAAAAAGTTAATAACTTATAATAAGGAACAAGAACGATATGCTTATTAATTCTGTTAATGTTGTTTCATGAGTTATGACGTTGTTCAAGCAAATGAGCGATACGTTAACAAGTGGAAAGAAAAATTTGGTTTTTTTCCAACATTTAAGAATTAAACAACCCAAGTTGTCGATGGAAAGCTTCTTGTCGACACATTTGGCCAGACCGAAAGTATCGGTTGAATTATTATTAATATGTATAATATTTATTAAACCATGCTTCCAATATACATACTAGGGATGTAACGAATGTTCGCATTCGCATTCGCTTTCGCATTCGCAAATTACTCGCTTACTTTTGCTATTTGCATTCGCTTTTGCATTCGTTAAAATGTATGCGAATATTTCAAGCGAATACTAGAGACAAAAAAATTTATTTTATGAAAATATCGTAGTTTGCGATTAACAAACGTCAGAAAAATTAAAATTATTTTAAGCCAACATGAAAAAGTAAATCATTCTAACCAAAGCTTTAAAATCTTAGCGGAAAACTTTCCTATAAATAATTTCTCATAAGTATCAAAATGGAAATATTTTTCAGTTTTTGAAAAATAAAAGGCAGTGTTTGATTTGCGCGAACATATTTTCTGCTTAAGACTATTCTGTTCAATATTTTGAAAAAATGTTGACCACCATTCATTACTTCAAATCCAAAATATATTAACTAGTCCTTGTTTGTTGTAATTTCCACACTTATATTATTTCTCATGAAAACTTAAGATGTTGAAGATATATTTCATGCTTTTCCCAATAGTACTACTTCTGCAAGATTTTTACCTAGAAAAATTCATTCTAAGTTTCCTTAATATGTATTTTAAGAGCATTTCACATGAACTATTAAACAAAGTAGCAGGCTTTAGGGCCAAAGTACGAATGGGTTGATTGCCTAATATTTTGTGAACTTATTATTAATTATTATCTATACTTACTCTTATAGAACTTTATTTGCATGTGCTATTTTAACGAATTGTAATATTTGCATTCGCTTTCGCATTCGCATTCGCTTTTGCAAAAATTAATATGTATTATTCGCTTTCGCATTCGCATTCGCATTCGCTAAACTGGTATTCATTACATCCCTAATACACACATACATACATATCGCACACTAAATCATAAAGAGTCACAACTCAAAATTACCAAAGTGGTTTTATTATTATTTATTATTTTTGCTAATTTTCTAAGTCAAGCAAAATGATGTAACCGCACGGTATAAAAAGTGATGTAAACATTGGTGACTAAGCAAATAGTTTAGACTTGAGTCGAACTCATTCAGTCGGTAATTTTTGACACAAGCAATTTAGGGCCAAATTTACAGTCATTAGGTAATTACTAGTAAACGAAAATAATAACTATTGTTTAACTAATACTTCATATTCACAGTGCATTGTTTAACTCAAGTTCTTAATAAGAGCAAATAATGGTAATCCTTTCAAAATAATAGCCCAATTCACAATCTTGTGCAAATGGTCTTGCATCATAACATGTGCAAAATGGTATGGTATATTGATACTCACCACTTAACAATTCAATATTAATGCAAGATTAAACCACCACGACTGGCCGCTTAAACTATCAAGTAAAACCATATAATCGACTACCCAAAAATCACAAATGAAGATTAAGGTTAATTTAATCTCTAATCTTGAACTCCAAAAGTCGCCCTTAGAGGAACAACTGCGATATGTAAATTTTTCAAACTTGTCCTTAAACTAATTGAATTAAGTGATAAATAGTCTAATTGAAATAATAAATAAACAAAATTATTAATCTAATGAAGAAGAAAGACATTGGAAAAGTACAATTTTATTTCATTAGTTTTGTTGGTACAATTTGTTATTCCCACTTTGCACATCTCATGCAATCGTAACATAAAAATTTTAACTTCTCTTTAGGTTCGTTCTCTCTTTTATTACGAATTAAATTCTCTTACTAGAAATAAAATCAACCACTCTCTCATACCATTTCGCTCACAATGAAGTAAAAAACCGACACGAATTGTAATTGATTTTGTAAATAAATACCTATAGAGTAGAAAAATTAGAAATAAAAATTATTTATACACCGCTCATTCATTCATATCTATACTTTGATATTATTTTATATCAAGTAATTATATCCATTATAAATTAAATTGGATAGATACATACATACTTACGTATGTAAATATGTATGTATGTACATATATATTTTCAACCAAGGTAAAGTAGTAAATTGTGTCAAGTGCTTTTAATGAGATTATCTCTATTTAAACGAAATCAAACAAAAAGAAAAAGCTTCCATGTTTCGTAAATCATGTAATGTAATTAAGACAGACAGACAGACAGACAGACAGACAGACAGACAGACAGACAGACAGACAGACAGACAGACAGACAGACAGACGTTCTCATTAAGACCCTCAATAAGGTTTTTTTTTTCAATGACAGAGCTAATGATACGTACATATGTATTTGAAAGTGTAATTTAAATTTTAAATTTTTTCCACACATTTTGAACAGTCACAAACCTCTTATCTTATGTACAGACTTTCAAAAACTATTTGAGAATTCAGAAATAATAATATTTTTGAAAGTCACAAAAGAAAAATAAGCATAGTTTCTAATTATACAAAACAAAAAAAAAAATCAAAAAATTTTTATGTAGTTACTTTTATATGGCAAAATCAAGTTTAAGTTTTCCAGCTCTGAAACCGTCTGCTCGATTTCGCTGATTTTCAATACCAATCTATTTTGGACCATTTCGGATACACCAGTCCAAGACCAAAGTCTCTAGCTTTTCTAGGACCCAGAATATATACATATATTTTATGGGTCGCATATGAATATTATGGAAATTACACACGGAAAAGTAAAGTGTATAAAAATTAAGAAAGTTCCACAGAACATTGCACTGTTTAACAAAAAACCAATAGCTGAAAATTCTGTTGCAAGTTAGTTTGAGTTTGAGTAGAGCGTTTGAGAAAACGGCTTAATGGATGTGAATGAAATTCGGTAGACGGATTATATGGTCCAGATAAAAGACTACAGGGTACTTTTTAGGCTGTAAAACGGGTGAAAATTTGTAGTTTTGGAACTTTCTCTGTTTTTGGATGATTTCAGTTTCTTTCTGGATTGCGAGCGAAGTTCGTGGAAGATGCTAGTTTCGTAATATTTCTTAGTTGAACCCTGAAATCTATAGCGCACCTACAATTAGATAAAAAAAATGTAATATGTAATAGGTACTATATATATATAAATTTTTTTTGTTTTAAGTTTTTTAAGATTTAGGGCTTTTGTTTTGGCGATTCTTTTCGGTTTCTGGCAATTTTTTCGGTTGTTTTTTATTTTTTGCCACTTTTTTTAGTTCTAGCGTTTTTCATTTTGGCGATTTTTTTTGGGTTTTTGGCGATTTCTTTAGTTTTTTGCCGACGTTTTTATTTTTGGTGATTGTTTGTTGCATTTAAGTGATTTATTTCATATATGATATTTTTCATTTAAGCGCTTTTTTAATATTGTTTTTATTATTATTATATTATTTTTCGTTTTGGCATTTTTTTAATTTTGGAATTTTTTAGTCTTAGCGTTTTTGATAATTTCAAAAGTTTGCCTCTTACATTTTCCAAGATACAACAAGTTGTCAAAATTACACAGTAAAAGTAACATTAACTGATAGAAAACTCTTCAAGTTTGATTTTTTAAATTTCAGTGCTAATTAGTTTAGTCTGCATAAAAGGACTGAACACTAAAAATTGATTTCCATGCTGTAATTATACGGAGAGCTTCAAACGGAAGCTTATATTTAATACTTAAACAAACTTAAACATTTTCTTATTAATTATTGTGAATTAATTTTTTCTAAAATAACATCGTAAAAATGAAAAACCTGGCGTTAGCAAGTATATTCCAGGACTGGCAATCCAAAGAAGTGAGCTTATTAGCGTGGGTTAAATCAGGTTTGAGTGAAAGTGCTAAATAAATTATTTATCATAAAAATGATTACTTCAGTGGAATTATTGTTCGATGAAATACCGCCTCTATTGTGAATAAAAGTTATTGCTTAAAATAATTTTTAACTAAAAATTTATATTTTAGCCTTAAAGCATATTTGTGGCCTTCCCAAAGGTGGAGTTAAAACGTTAGACCGACAACTTGTACTGAATGTAGAGTTTCTACGCGGGAAAAAAAATTCCGGGAATTCCCGGGAATTATTTTTTTACAAATCCCGCGATATTTTCAACGGTAATTTTCGGGAATTTAATATATCCGTTTTTGGAATTTGCTTTTTTTACATTGCTGTTCGTTGTTTTATTACTTAAACATAGAACTCTGTAAGGATGCATATATATTATGCATGGAAACAGATGTAATAGAGGTTTCCGAAATGACACCAACAACTTGAAGCGTTACGAAATATTTTCAACCTAAAGTATTTATAGGAAATATAATCTAGATTGGCAGATGTAGATGGACTTTCCATCCATGCTATAACTCAAACCATATGAATTCATTTGTTTTTGTTTTAGTTTTTTTTTTATATTGTTGTTCATGAAATTAACGAATAAAGTTGTTTTGTTGTTAATTTCAATGTTGTATGTTTTTTCAAAAAATAACATTTTTTATTGAGGTCATTTAATTAAATTCATATGTTTTTGAAATTCCCGGGAATTCCCGGGAATAAAACATTTTACTTCTCGATTCCCGGGAATTGGAAAAGTCCGGGATATTACAAACTCTAACTGAATGCAATCTGTAGAAGTAATCGATCGAACGTTTTGTGTCAACATCGTGAGAAATGTGCAAAATGCTATGCAAAAACTTCAGTTCGTCTGATTAACAGCCTGCGGATTTTCTGCCTTCCTTGAGAAACCTTATTCTTCAAAACTTTTGGTTGAAGTAAAAGAAATTACTAATCTTACAATTTAGGGAGCGAAAGTCTTAAAACTTCATAATTGTAGAATTAACGTTTTTACAAATATATATGATGGATGCTTCGTAGTAATTGTTGCTATGCCAGCTGGTCTAGCAGGGCAATTATAAATAACAATAAATGAGAAATTTTTTCTCGTAAAATCATATTTTCAATTAAAACGATTGTTCAGCAAAAAAAAAAAACACAATCATAACTTGATGATACTGACAGTGACGTTTTAATTTTAAATTAAAATCAAATACAATCAATGATAAGCACACAACAACAACATCAATAATATCGTCAGCCAATAAACAGTAGACCCTTAAATAAACAATAAGGGACAAAATCGTTTCATACAAGACAAAAGTACTTGAAATTGTCAACACGTAACACGACTCACAGGAAAAGGGAGAGCGAATAAAAAGGAGGCACAAAGAATTGATTATGATTTCATATGTCGAGAATATTGAATTGACACAATACATATAATTTTTTTCGTATACAATTTCCTTAGAAAACCAATATTGCGATGCTAAAAAAAAAAAATAATAAAAAATAAAAGTTAAGAAATAAAATAAATAAAAAAAAATATCGAGATGATCTAATCAACACTTAAGGAGCATGAAATACTAAAAAATTTTGTGAAATAAATCGCACACATAAAAAAATTCCTACTTGTGAGTCCCTTGCAGACAAGACAGGCTGAAATTCAATAAGCCAGGTATGGGGGATACGTACGGCAGTCACACCTAAAGCAAAAAAAAAAACTTCCTAAATCCCAAATATAATAGAAATAGCAGTAAGGAGGGATATACCTAAACACACCAGTAAATTGATGAGGATAAAGACAACTTAGTGAACAAATCATTTAATGTGAAAACAAAAGATTTTTTTTTAACTCACCAAGTGTTAGCAGGCATTAATTTTTTTCACTTTTTGCTTTACCGACTTCGATTGACTGTGTGTGATTCATTCAATACATACTTAAGTTCTTTCTTTTTTTTTATCCTATAGAGCTTTATGTTCTGGGTATTTCCCAAATACGCATTTAGTTTAAACTATAAATAACTACCTGGTAGGTTTTTGTTTAAAAAAGAAGTTAATGCTCAAGCTTAGCTTTTATTTGACATCAAGGCTTTCATGATTTAATTAATGATTCGCAATCTCATTAGTGTTTCCTTTTCACAGTTTTTTTTATTGCCCAAAAATTTGTCAAATAAAGTAAGACGCATTTAGCTTATCATATGTTCCATCTGCAAGCCTATTTCTTGAAATGTGTTTGTTTATTTAATATTACAAACAAAAAATTACTAATCACATACATATACTACGTTCATAAGGCCATATAAATTAACTCATAGCAAAAGTACAAAAACTTGTTAGAACTTCTATAGAAAACTTAATTATGTTGACAAAAATGTTCCACGATCGACAATTTGTATTGCAAACAACAATAGCATTAGAAAATTTGTTGAAGTATTCGATGGAACGAATTCTGGTGACATCGTGGGACAGGCCGTAAATAATTATTTGTTTTAATTGTCATTATTTGCTTCTATCAATGTTTTTTGTGCAATATTTTTAAATTATTGTTTTTTGTTATCAAACATTTGTAAGCGTGGCAACCTCAAGCATTTTATTTGCAAATAAAAAATTAATTCGCCGTTTATGCTGCAAAATTCTCTATTTACAATATTCTTATTTTCGAATAAGTCACCCGTATAAACGTAGTAATGTAACAAAGCTTTTCCTTATTGAAATGTATGTACATATAAGTATTTCAAAAAGTTGCAGCTTATTAAAGTAGAAAAAATACAAGATTTGTCATACAGTATCACCTGGATTTGCGCAACTGAAAGGAAATTAGGGTGTTACCTTTTTTCGGAAAAGTTGAGTTAACTACACTATTAAAAACCTAATTCAAAAACATACAATTAAATTAACTGCCAATTTATAGAAGGCCAGTAAAAATTTTCGTTTGTCTGTTAATATTGAAATTTTCGCGCACTTTTGTGACCGTAACAGCTACAGATTTCATAATTTTGAAGAACAATATGCAATTGCATTACGAGAAATTATTATTTATAATTGTGACAAAGCAATGTGCTGCCGTTTGCACTGTCTTGTTTAGACTACAGCTTCCCAAAATTGAGGGCATTTAATTGTAGTACATAAAAAAAATTAAAGTCTATGGCCCAAATTTTAATTTTTTCGATCATTGAAATTTTTTGAAGCAAAATAATGTCGTAAACTAGAAAGCGAAAGTTTTAGATAAGCAAAGGAAAATCTTTTCATATTTATGATTTTGATTAGGCTAAAGTTCGTATCGCTTTGTAATCCAAATTACATGTGATAATTATTAATGAACAAATAACACCAAAGTTAATTGTAAATATTGTGACAAACACGTAGTAGAACGGAACAACTGGCTGTTTTCGAAGGCCACTACACCTTCATCATCAGTATTGTTTCGTCTTCGGTCCACTGTGTGTGGTGTCAGTTGATGTAGATTTCTGCTTTATATACTCAGCCAATAATGCAAATGGAATATGTGAATAGTTTTGATTCATAGTATTACAATTTGCTGAGAGCTCAAATGTACCATCTCTAAATTTACAAAAGTATTGCCATTGTCGCTTGTTTTTTACTAATTATGCACATGTTAGTTAATATTATTGTAAATGTATTTCCTATAATTTCATAACGATTTCAGAACCTTTTTTTCTTATTTTTTTTAGAAACATTCTTAATCGTTTCAAAAACAATATACACTCATCGAGAATATAAAATAGAATGGCTGCCACAAGTGCAGGTCATTTAAAGCCACAACAAACACAACAGCAACAGCATCGGCCTGCACAACAGCAGCAACAAAAAGTAAATACAGCTTCTGCTATGAACGGCAACATGAATAGAAATTCGCCACAGCAGCAGCAGCAGCCACAAATACACAATTTGCAGCAACAGCAACATTTAATGCAACAGTATGCATTGAAGCAGCAACAGCAGCAACAACATAACTACAATATGCAACAGCATATGCATCAACAGCAATTGATGCAGCAGCAGCAACAAATGCACCAGCAACAAATGCAACAGCAGCAAATGCATTTAAAAATGCAACAACAGCAAATGTTTCACAACCAAACAAGTCAAGATTCGGCTACACATATGATGCCCTGTCAAAACTATATGACACCCATGCCTCAAACTCAAAACAAATTTGCTGCTAACAATTGCAATAATAACGCCCCACCAATGGCGCCCTATCAAAATCAATTTTTTAACAATCACAGATCTATGCAACAAAATGGAGACTTAAATGGCAATACAAGCAACCATAACAATAATAACAAAAATAATAATCGAGCAGCATGCATACCTCCGAATGTGGTAGCGCCTTCGGGTAATCAAAATTTATATCCACGTCAAAACACAAACAGCAGCAACATGATGCAGCAACATAATCATAATACTAAGATTAATAATAATAATGTTAATCAGCAATCTACACAATATAATCGGCATCAGCAGCAGCAGCAGCAGCAGCAGCAGCAGCAACAGCAGCAAAATTCCCAAAAACAGCAATCAGCACTTTCACCAGCTGATCTAAAAGATGACGCCAACAATGATGCATGGCCCCAATTGCCAGCTATGCACGCTAATGCTAAGCAACATGTTGCAAATGTCGATAATAAAAATTGTAATACGACTTGTAACACAAATGCATCCAGTAATCATTACAATGCAAATGGATTAAACTCGAATGGATTAAATGCAAATTCAATCAACAACAATGACAACAACAATAGCAACAGCAGCAGCAACAGCAACAGCAGCAGCAACAGCAGCAGCAACAGCAACAGCAACAGCAACAGCAACAGCAGCAGCAGCAGCCACAGCAACAGCAACAACAATAATCACAATCATTCGGATTTATCAGGAGTTAAAGCCAATATACCACCTGGTTGGCGTCGTCTTACCAACAACAACAATGAAATAGTTTACATAAGGTAAGTTTATTTTATTTTAAACTCAGGCGAAATACAATTTTATATGGGATTTGTTTTTTATTTTGTTTATGTGTTTGTGTGTAGAAATTATCCACATCTAATGTGTTGTCGGCTGGTTGGTTACCTTAGAATTTAAGCTTTCAAATGTGCTTAAGTGTTTTATTTTTTATTTAACAACAATTGAAAATATAATAGGATTTCATTCATTATTTAGAATGATTGCAAAGGAAAGCTGTAAAAAACAAACTTATTAACTTCACTAAGTATTTAGTAAGTGTAGATAAAGCTCATCAGAGTCATGGAATTACTTTCTGTGTGGGAAAATGAACTTAATAAAATTTAATAATCTGCATTAAATACATTTAAAAAAAAACAGTAGCCAAGAAACGACAGCAAAGTGATGTACAGAATACCGATGCATATTTTTAAAATTTTGGGCGATATTTATTAAATGTTAAAGGGACATGGATGCGAAGTTATATTTTAAAATTTATAACCCTAGACACAAACCGTCACGTTTAACAGAGCTTTGTTATGTAATTATAAAGGGTTTTTGTTAGAGTGTCACAATTTTGAGTTGGCATCACTGCTTTATTTGAGCACCCATTTAACAGCTGATAGTTGCTTTTTGTTTAGTTTAGAGTTAGAAGAATCCACAAGCTTTTGTCGGACCACCATTACATACATAACAAATTACTGTTTGTTGCACTTTATGGGCTGGCAGAGTCATTGGCCCATATGTCTTCAAAAACAATGATGGTCAGAATGTTACTTTCAATGGAAAACGGTATAGGAATATGATTCGAAATTTATTCATACCTCAATAACGTGGCATTAATCTTGCTGATATGTGGTTCCGCTGCCACAAAGCGGGCGCTACAATTGATTTACTAAAAGCAACTTTTGATGAAAAAATAATTTCACTGAATGGCCCAATTAATTGGCCACCAAGATCTTGTGATTTAACCCCATTGGATTATTTTCTTTGGGGTTATATTAAGTCACTTGTCTACGTCTATAAACCACAAACAATTGAACACAATTGGAAATCAACATTCAATTAGTTATCGGTGAAATACTGCCGGAAATGCTGCGAAAAGTTGTTGAAAATTGGTGTTCCAGATTGCGCCTCCTACGCGCCTGCCGTGGTGATCCTGGGTTCGAGCACGATATCCAAAATAATTAAATAACAACACCACGCATTTTTGTGATGTGCATTAGTGTCCCTTTGAAACAGTTGTTGTAGGAAAGTTCAAGTGATGAAGGCGCAGGCACTGGTCACTGAACTATACCGCATTCAGCGGATACTAATGCTAATGAAACATCAGAGCGCCCTCCTTCGTTGTGTAGCAGAATCATTGGCGCAGTAAAATAACCAATAAAAGGCTACTAAACACAGCTTAAAAAAACAGTTTTGCTACGCCTTATTTATCACCAGAGGCACTGCAACACTGCCTTATTAAAAAACGTGCAAAATCAGAGTTGTAAAATAATAAAGCTTTCCTCTATCTCTTCCTTGACCACCTGTCTTCTCCACCACTATCCCTTTCTTCAAGAAGGTAACACTTAGTAGTAGTAGTAGACAGTGCTGGGTTTACGTATAGGCCCGTGAGGCCCGGGCCTAGGTCGGCATGGTCTTAGGAGCGGCAAAATTTTAAGAACTCTAAGAATTAACATTTTAAATAGTTTGAAATTGATAATTTTTGTAAATTACTTTTGTTTTATATCAATGAAAAATTTAGAATATAATTCTAACCTTACCCGTTAATTTATCGGTGCAATGTAATTTTTTTTAGATTTATATGATATACGAGTAGTATTCTAAAACACTTTAGTAGACTATTGTGCATTATTGAGATTTAACGATAGTTTGGGTAAGTGTATTTTACATATCTGATTTGTGTAATGGCTTTTGCTTCTGCTTACGCCTCTGCTTCTAAAAATATAAACAGTCGCAGTCAAAGCGAACCCACAAAACGAAAAATTATACACAGCTGAGAACAGTTGTCGGTTGAACTGACTGTTCCTTTAAATAAACTCGGATGTTAAATTTTCGTTTTTTACTAGACTATACTTTTTCTTATTAGCCGTTGGCCAAAAACTGATGACACCATTTTTCGCAATCCTTGGAGATCCATAAAAAAATTGGTCACCAAAATTGCCCCTAACTGCGTATAGGGGTTTACTTACCTTTGGTAATACTATCGACCCTATACTGTCAGGACCATGTCGATTGTTTACTGCTGCACAGTGTAATTTAAATATCTATAAATTGCTTTTCTTCATACAACAAAAAGGGTGGCATATCTCAAGGGGCCTAGGGTGACATCAAACATAAATACGCCACATGTAGTACGCATTCATTGCCTGACTGTTACTTCTCTTAAAAAAAAAAACAAAACTGCGAAAAGTTTTTCAAAATTGGTGTTCCAGATTGCGCCTTCTATGCACCAGAAATCATATTTAAATTTCATAAAATTTTCTTTCATTGATATTAAAAATATATATCTTTGTTTCATTATGATTTAAACCTTGTGTCACTCTGTAAATACACCCTTTATGACTTGCACTTCTTGAATACTTCCCTTATAATAAATTTTCACTGCCTAATAAATATGAAATTTATTTCTTTCTCCTTGGAAGGATAAAGGATACGGCCTTTTTTTAAGAAGAAAAAAACATGTTTTAACATGCCCACATCACAAAAATTTTGTGAGTGCGTCTAAATTAAAATACATAATTTTTGTTAAACATTAAAAATAGCCGTTTTGCTATGAAACCCGTATTAAAAAAAATATTTAAGGACTTTTCAATTAATCCTCTTAACTAAATTTATATTATTTGTTTATTAATCCGTAACAACAATAAAAATAATTCTGGCAACAAAACACAAAAAAAAAACTACAAACATTTCTTAGAAATTTGATTTACTTTCTTTTTTTTTTTAAACAAAATCGTGCAAATAATGAAAATAAAAGAAATAAAAACTGTTTTTCATTTCCGTTTTAAGAAAAAAAAAACCAAAGAACAACGAAGCAAATAAACCGATATACTCGTAATCCTAAAGCTTCCGGGTATGAGCAGTCATTTAAAGTTAAAGTAACCTTTCAACAAAATCGTAGACTCACTCACTGCGTCATTGAGTTTGAAAAATAAAACAGGATAATATTTCGTGCCATAACCGCCAAAATAGCTTAAGCGACATAATTTTCGAACTTCCTTTTTTGACCAAAATCTATTATTTGCGATCGTAAATAGTCGATTTTCGTCAAAAAAACGAAGTACAAAAGATGTGTCGCTTAAGCTATTTTAGCGGTTATGGCTCGATTTGATGAAACCATAAAAATTGTATAACTATGCGTATGCTACGGTTTATACGTTCTTTTTTTGCATTTTGCATTTTGCATTGCTTTATCCTTGAAAGGATATTATTACTGTATTTATTTAGTTTTATTTTTTTTTTTTTGGCATTAAACTTGTTTAAATTTATATATTTTTGGGGTTGATTTAAGTTACATTTTGTTGTTGCTGTTAATGCGTATTTTCAGTTTGTTTTTCCAACCTTGGGGTTAAAATTGTTATTGTATAGTCTTCCTATTCTTTTTTTTTCATTTAAATTTTCAATTCCTTTTCCTCGGCCTCAAGTGTTGTTGTTTCTTTAGCGTGTCTTATTTGCTGTTGTTAATAAGCTTTAAGTTTATTTAGAATGCTTTTTTCGAAATTATATTTGCATATTTTATTCTCTTTTCTTATTTCATTATTTATTTCCTTGATTTTATTCACATAAATAAAATAAGGTTAATTTTTATGGTTAATATAATGCCACTTTAAATGTCAATAACAATTTTATTAACATAATTTTATTGAAGTTTCTTTTTATTTCTTGTTATTTCTTCTTCCAGAGGGTAGTTTTTTTCCTTTTTCATTGATTTATTAGCATACGTTTTGCAATGGTTTCCTTTATAAGGGTTTTATTAATTTTTGAAAAAAATGAGAATTCTACCTACAGCTTATTTATTCTAATCAGGGCTGTTATAAAATTATTGACATTGTCATTGTGATCGCTTGTTGTAATAGTGTTGGATGTTTGTTTATGAATCGAAAAACACCGGAATTTCCTACTGTGATGTTTCTTATCTCTTTGCAAACTCTGCGGATTTCACTAAAAGCTGATAAGGTAACTTTTTGTTTGTGCTAAACAAATTAAAAAAAAGAACTATAATACGATTATTTTTCTGACGGTGCACAGTGGTTCAAATTCGAACAGAACCAAATCTTGTATTTGAAAGGTCCTGCATTCAACCACATCGGACATGTTCAGTGCCGTTTACTACAATACTAGACCGAGTCCCAATTAAATTGACTCAAGATCAAGACTATACATCAGGAAAATGGCGAATATGTAACTAGTTACAAGATATGTATGTACAGTGGCACATAAAACTCTACATACCCTCGCAAAAAAAGCATTTTGTGCAATTTTTTATCAACCAAAAATACATTATATCATTCCTTGTAAAAAATAAAACTATTTTAAAACAAATAATGTTTGAAAAAAGAAATTATTTATGATAAAAATTAAAAAATTCAGTATTTAATACACAGAAAAGTGTACATACCCCATAGTTTATTGTTCTAGTTTAGAAAAAATATTAATATTTTACAGGCTTATTTATACATCTTATGAAGACCTTATAAATGGTTTTTAAAACAAATTTCTATAAAAAATTTTTCTTAAAAAGTCTGCATGAAGCCTTAATAATTTTTCAGCCTTATTTATAAAAATTATTAAGACCTTATAAAGGGGGTTTAAAGCAAATTTTCATAATTTTTTTTCCTAAAATGCCTTTATAAAGCCTTAATAATTGTTATAAATAAGGCTGCTTATAAATAAGGCCGTTAATATTTTGTTGCACCTCCTTTGCTCTCTAATAAGACATTTAATTGATTTTTCATAGAATATACCAGTTTACCGGGGGTTTCCGAAGAAATTTTGTACCATTCCTTGATAAGAGCATTTTTCAGGTTCTGTTGGTCCTTTTTCGCGTTTTTTTTTCTACAGTCCAATTCGTCCCATAAATTTTCCATGGGGTTTAAGTAGGACGATTGGGGAAGAAAATACAGTTGTTTTGGCACATTGTACAACAGCAATTCCCTTAAACTGACCGCTGTATGATTTGTCTGGGGGTCTACTCTGTAATTCGAAACGAAAGGAAATGCTTTCGAATTGACATGTTATAAGGATACAAATTCGAAAGCAATTTCTTTCGTTTCGAATTACACAGTGGACCCCCTGGTTATCTTGATGGAAGTACCAACTTGCAGGTAGACCCATTTTGGTTAGTGACACCTTCAAATTATCCTTTAATAGATTGAAAGACAAAATTTTTGCAAAAGTTTTCTTTTTCATTTAAATGGCCTTATTAATATCGCTTATGAGTGGGTTTTTCCGAGGCACTCGGCTATGATAACCTCCACTTCCCAATACACTGCGTAGTGTTTCTGGATGAAGAGTGACAATCAACATATTTTCTATGTCTTTTTGTATATCAACAGCAGTTGTCCTGGAATTTTTTTTCAATTTCTTTCAATATGTGTCGTTCTATACGTTGAGTAATTGTGGGCGGGTGACCACTTCTTGGCCTACTATTAACACTGTTGTTCTTTTTATAACTTATTATAACGGTTTGTATAGTAGACTTTAACTCCCCGATTTTACATTATTTTAATGCTGAACTATCAGATTTCTAATATCTAATCATATTTCTTTAACTTTTGGACACATTATTATTACAAATTAAGAAGGACTGACTACAAACCCTTTCAATTATTAACTGAGAGACATGAAGCATTACAACGTATTGGCAAAACATGTGTAAGTTCTTTTTTTTTTGCAAAAGGGGGGGATATGTAGAGTTTTCTGTGCCACTTTATGTAATTTTTTCACCATACACTACTCTGTACTTTTGGTAACACTCGCCTTTTGTTAAGTCATGGGACGAATATGTTACGTTAACATTTTTCGTCGCTCGCTTTAGAGCAGCTGTCATACATATATTTGTTGTTGTAGTGGCAAAAGTCTTATATATTCCATGAAAATTTCAGGTTCGAACGGACTACGTAGTTCTTACTGTTCTAGAGAAAGCCTGTGGCGAACAGACGGACATCGTAGCGAAAATATTAGGGTTGCATTTCACCTTTTTTGTACGAGACCTTAACAAGTGAAGTTTTTTTTGCTTCTTTCAAACATTTTGGGTTGAAGCCTACTAATAAGTTCTTTAACCTAGAACGAAATGCATATAGACGTTGCTTAACCAACAGAACGAGCCAAAATGCCTAAATTCCTGAAGATATAGTACATGTAATTTTTTTTAATTTAGTCAAACGTGCGTTAATTGTTAACCACGCAAACTTATCTCTGATATTTATGCTAACATGAACATAAGCGTTCATATTTTTATTTCTTAACATAAGTTGTAGGTATGTATGACCCAATTTGGAATTAATTGTCACATTAAACGAGTGCGGTAATAATTACTAAGCAAATTAAGACAAGTAAAATTAATAAGTCATAAATAATATTTCTTTTTTTTCTTCCTTCTTTTAACGAGTTTTTAACAGCAAAACGAACGCATTAAAAAAAAACTTAAAACGTTTGTATAAAAGACATTTACAGCAATAATTTAAAAAGCTAAAATACACAGAGAAATATAAAAAGATTAAAAATACATAAAAACTTTAAACAAAATAAATAAATTAAAAAAAACAAAAAAAAAATAAAACAACTTGTACAACATGACTTTGCGCTTGCGCCTTATTTGAACAAGAACCCGGCAGCAAAGAAGTAAACTTTATAGAATTTTAAACTGGAGAGATAGACAACAAAGCGGCGTAAAGTAAATAAAGTAAAATAAAAACAATAACAGAAAATATGTGTATATAAATTAGAGATCGACCGAAGGCGTTTTTTTTTGGCCGAAGCCGAACTTCGGCTAAAATCCTAAACTTCGGCCAAAACCGAAGCCGAAGCCGAATGTTTTAAATTTTAAAAATGATACTTGTTTTATATGAATTGAGAAAAAAGTTTCCTTTTTTGAGATCACTGAAATAGCTGTAATATCTAGATATTGGATACGTAACAAGAAAAATAAAACTATTTTGCAATTTCTAGATTGCTTTTTCATATGATCACTCACAAGAACGTCCAAGTAAAAGAAAATAGAAAGCAACTGGGTTGTATTTCAAAGCAACCCTTTCAAAACCTTAAACACAATAGAAACTGTCGGCGAGCAACGACCGAACATTTTTTTTTTTTTTTTTTTAATATATGATTTTTTATTTATTGTATCTTCATATATGAACTAACAATAAGTATTCAAATCTTAAATATAAAAATATAATTAGGCCCGACCAGTGTCGGACATAAGCTTAGTAGTAGTTATATATAATACATACATAAGTATTTATAATCAAAAGGAAAAAAAAAATTATAAAAAATAAAAGAATTTTCAGGAAGTCCCATCTGGAGTGCTGTGAATAAGAGCCCTTGTATCCCTCTTTTTTAGGCGGATGTGTCCAGTAAAGTTCAAAATATTACGGGTAAGCGGATTAGGATGTGACTCGAGTTTTGTTAAATATTTGCCAGCGTTTTTTGCAATTTCTTCAGTCACTAGTGGCATATATAAGTTTTTTTTTTTTTTTTTTTTTTTTTTTTTTTTTTTGAATTTTTTATGTACCATGGAGCCGATGTTATTAACCGTAAAATTTTGTTTTGTCTTCGTTGGATTCTCTCGACATTAGAAGCTGAAGCAGTACCCCATAGCTGAATTCCGTAGCACCATATAGGTTTTAAGAGCGAGTTGTATATTAAAAGTTTACAATCTAGGGTGAGGGTTGAGTTTCTACCAACCAGCCAATGTATCTGAGTTAGTTTAAGTTTCATTTGCGTTAGCTTGGAGTCAATGTGGTATTTCCATGTGAGCCTTCGATCAAGATGTATACCAAGGTATTTCACATGTAAGTTTTGAGGAACAATTTGATTATTGATTGTAACGGGGTAACAACTGTCTTTTCTTAAGGTAAATGTTACCTGAGCACACTTCTGTTCGTTTTCCTTTATTCTCCACATGTTTAACCATAGTTCTAGCTGAGTAATATGTTGCTGAAGATATCGGGAAGCCTCGTGTGGGTTTTCGTGCATACTAAGGCAGGCTGTATCATCGGCAAACGTAGATGTATGGATATTGCTGCTCAAGGGCATATCACAAGTATAAATCAAATATAAAACTGGCCCCAGTATACTCCCCTGTGGCACACCGGATGAGATTATTTCAGGCGTACTCATAAAGTCTCCTTCCACAACAGTGAACTTCCGGGCAATAATGTAACTTTCCAGCAGTTTTAGAATGTTTATTGGTAGGTAAGTCTTTAATTTTAAAATTAGGCCTTCATGCCACACTTTATCAAATGCCTGAGAAACGTCAATGAACAGCGCAGAGCAATACTTTTTTTCTTCAAAAGTTTTTCTTATAAATTGAACCAATCTATGAGTTTGTTCAATGCTGCTATGCTGACTTCTAAATCCAAATTGATGATCCGGTATGCACTCATTATCAGTTAGAATTGGGGACAATTTTATCATGAGTAACTTTTCAAAGAGCTTTGACATTGTTGACAGTAAACTTATTGGCCTATATGACTCAGCTTTGGTAAGATCTTTGCCCGGCTTTGGAATCATTTTAACCTTGGCAAGCTTCCAGCTGTTTGGAAAATACTCCAGTCGTAAAATAGCGTTTAAAATGAATAACAGGATTCTAATAGCTATACGAGGCAACTTCATCAACATCTGGTTACTAATTCCATCAATACCCGGGGCTTTTTTCGGGTTGAGTTCTGCAATTATTTTTTGTACATCACGCGTCTTAAATTTTATTGGTCGAGGGGGTAGCGCTACTACATTTGGCAAATCAACAGCACCAGAACACGTGTTTGGGGTGAATACGGATTTTAAATGCTCACCTGTAGATGTGCGCAGAGGTGGTTTAAACTCAACTTGTGTTTTAAGCTTTCTAGCAGCGCTCCACAAAGAGTAATTAGATGCTGGTGTGACATCAAGACCTTCCAAATAATTTTTAAGAGATGCAGTTTTTTCAAATGCAAGCAACTCTTGGAGTCGTTTAGTACACTCTTTAAATCTGATTTTAAGTTGGGGTGATCTGTGCTGTTGCCATTCTCTTCTAGCTCTTCTTTTTTCACTTACGAGGCGTTCAATATCCGTAGAATAAATTTTATTTATCCTAGTCTGCGGATGGGCGGTAGTGGCATGTTCAGCAGCCTGTTTAATATTTTCATTAAGGATGGTAATGTTAGATTCAATATCATCATGTGTTCTTAGCGTAATATTTTCCGTGCAATGACTACTAAGATATTTTTTAAATCGCAGCCAATTATCACGATTTATCAAATTCGCATATGGGTGAGGTAAATCACTTCCTAATGGGCTACAAATTGTAACGATCGTGGGAGAGTGATCGGACGAGAGATCTAGAGAAGCTTCAATTTGAATTAAATCCCTAGAGATATTTTTCATAACGCCAAAATCTATTACATCCGGAATTTTACGTATGTCAGTAGGCCAATAAGTGGGCTCCCCACTCGAAATGACATCCAAGCCCATTTTGGAAATTGTATTGAACAACGCTCGACCTCTGGGTGTAATAAGACGCGAACCCCAGAACGTGTGTTTAGCATTATAGTCGCCAGCTGCTACGAAACAAGGGCCCAGAGATTTGTAAAAATCCTCGTATTGATCCTCAGTAATTGCGAATCTAGGAGGAGAGTAAATTGATGATATGACAAAATTAGTGCAAAAATTTTCGACACAAATATTCGTTGCTTGTAAATGTTCTTCACAAATGTTGTCAATAAAATAATACTTGAGTCTTGACTTTATTAAAATTGCTGATCCACCGCATGCTCTTCCTCTCGGGTCCTTTGAATCATATAAGGTATAGCCATAAATTTTAAAAAGGCTTCTCGAAGACTTCGAGACGACCGAACATAATGTTATTTTTCAAGCTTGGAATGAAAAATATTCGGCTTCGGCTAATCGGCCGATTTTTGCCATAGGCCGAATGTTGGCCGATTACCAATTTTTGGCCGAAGGCCGAAGCCGATTAATCGGTCGAACTCTAATATATGTAAATATTAATAGCATTTAGTACTTGAAGTGTACGAGGGGCAACCAAAAATGTCCTGGGGAAAAGATAAGGAAAAACTTGCAAGTCTGCGGCAAGCATATCAAGCCATAACCCCTAAAATAGTTTAAGCGAAACACTTTTCGGACTTCGTTATTTTGATGAAAATCGACTATTTACGATCGCAAATAATCGATTTTGGTCAAAAAATTAAGTTCGAAAATTATGCCGCTTACGCTTTTTTTGGCGGTTATGGCACGATATGCTACGCATGCCTTTATTTTAGGGCATTTAAGGATTGTTCTCGCACATTTTACAACAACTTTTTTTTTATTAACCACGAGTATTTTGTCAACATCAAGCAGATGTTTAGCAATAAACAGTAGTTTCAACATTAAGTTTTTAAAACTAATTGTACACACTCTTGCAGTAGGTTCGAAGACAACGCAGATAACAATGATACGAGTATAAAATACACAAAATAAATAAATAAACAAGAACATTTAGTCGTAATACTGAATTTATACATTTATATTTATTTAATGGGACAAAAAAAAAAAGAAAAAGAAAATAAAAACAACGCAATAATTTAGAATGACTTCCATTATATTGTTTGAAGTACGAGTATACATATTACGAAATTTATGCAACAATAATTGTTTATACAACATCAAAGTACTCGTCGTATCACCAAGAGCAGTTTTTAATGAGCCTCAAGTTAAAGCGACATGCCAGCCAGTATATTTGTCCGTCCATCCGTCCGTCCGTCCGTCCATTCTATGTGTCTCCGTTGCTATTTATTTAACTATCTGCTTGTGTAATGGCGTATGTCTTTTAGTAATACAACGGATACAGTTTGTAATTACAGTCCATATCAATGAAATATCAAATGTCTAAAACAACATTTAAATAAATATTTGAATTATGCAGCAATTACTTACACTACAATTGTCGTTAATACTTACATGATTATGCATACCCAGCTGCAAATTAAAGCATAAGTACGACTAGAAATCAGATAAACTTGCGTGCTAAGAAAATAAACTTAAGACATGCACGTGACGTCATAATACTATATTAATTGATATTTAAATTTGATGCTTTAGAATAAAAAATATAGAGCATCTTTTGCTCTATTTACTCCATGAACCATTTAAAAATCCTATAAGAGGACCATATGTCCTCTTTTATTACAGAACAATCATCTATTTTAACTCGCTGTCATCTATAAAATTTTGTGTCCTCTTTTTGTCATTTCTTTTATTATCTGTCATTTGTCATCATTAATATTAAAATAATGATTTATATTTGTTTTTATCGATAAAACAATGTACCCTCACTTTCATTTGCATTCTTTAACTGAAGCACAGCCGCGAATAACGTTGTAAAAGACAATTTTTAAAAAAGCAGTTTTTTCACAGATTACCATTAATATAAATCTCTTGCGTTGTTCAAAAGTCAAACCATCCAAAATAATGCATCCTATCGGCGTCAAAATACAATTACAATCAGTCAGTCAGTGGGAAACCTTGTAAGTAACTAATAAAATCATGCAAACGAAATTATCGAAAATAATTGATAAATGTAGCAGAGAAACAAAAACAAAAGTGAATGCTAGTTATCATTATTTTCGATAAGCTAAAAAAAATTAAACGAAAAAACCAATCTTGCTTTAAAATACGTTTTTTGGCTCTCCTGAAAAATTATTATTTTGTCACTTAAAACGTTATTCGCGGCTAACGTTCAACTATCGACCAAGCTCCATATATAATTTTGTTTTGTTTATTTTTGTTTTATATGGAGGTTAACAGTTGACGTAAACAGCTGCCTTATGGGCTTCCATGGTTTGAGTGTACCCTGCTAATGCCAGCCATACACTACACAAGTTCAGTGCTCAAGTCTGGCACTGCGTAAACTAAGCTTGTGACACACACTGTACAAGTAAACTGTGCATTTTTTTATTTTAATTCGCCATAATGCTGGCGATTCTTTGTATATTTGCTCTGCGCTCATTTCTTGTTGTGAACTCTTAAAAAATCACAACATAACTGAGCGTTTGCAGCATACACAACACAAGCTCACTGTACCGTTTTCAAACTTGAGCAAATATCAAAATCATTTTGATATTTACTCATTTCACTGCGTAAATAGCACAACCACACCCATACACTATACAACCGCACTGTACAGTGCCAGACTTGTGCAGTGAACTTAAGTAGTGTGTGGCTGGTGAGAAATAATTCTCTGTATAAACTTCACACATCTAACAATAAAAAAAAATTCTGACAATAATCTGGCAATTGGTAACGAAATATTTTCAGATAACTGACAACTTGTTGTCAGCTGGTAGTCTTTCAATGGACTGACAATGCTTAATCTGGCTATTATCTGACTATTAGGCAAAAGTTGCGAGTTCACACGATTCTAAGAAATGTTCAGCACGTTTTACTGACAATACTGTAAAATCAGACAACCGTCTGTACTTAGAGCTTAATAAACTCCGACCTTACATTTCATCTTAGTGAAATAAATAAGATTTTATTGATATTCCTTTGGGTTGTTTAGTCTCTTCACAGATTGTGAAAGAAAAAAAAAGAACTCTGGGAACTCGGAGATTTCCTACTGGGTTTTAATCATTTTTAATCATCCAACCATTTAAAATTTAATTTTTAATGGTATTTCTTTGTTCTTTGTAATTTTTTGTTTGTTTTCAAATAAATATGTTTTTGCTTGTTAAAAATGCCTCCATGTTAAATAGATTTTTTAATTAACATCTTTTGGATTGCAAAAATCAAACGTATCCACTATCTTGAGGCCATTAAAATTTATTTAAATCTTTTGTGTAAATAACGTTTTAATAAATTTTGTGCCTTTTTTACCAAAATAAACAGCAGTTGTGTAAATTAAAAACTTTTTCTAGAAATTCAAATACTTCTGCTTAGATAAGAGTATTTCTGAGGAATTTATTTGATATATAAATTTTTGTTGTAATTGATTACTGGAGTGTAAATAAAATAATTTTTGCTCGTCTCTTTTATACAAACGTGTTAAAATAAGCGTGAAAATAAGTTTTGAATAATAAGACATTATCCTAGATACATTCAAACGAAAACAGTGGTTTTGTTAATGCTCACACAATAAAAGTTTTAGTTTAATTTTATATAACAAACCACAAAGAAAGGAGAAAGGTATCATTTAATATTAAGCTTTTCAGTATCAGGCGTGTTAGTTCGTGAAATGTATCATTCCAAGTAATTCTGTCAGCTGTTAATGTATTTCATTAATGCGTAAAGTTATTATTTTTTAATTTCTTATTTTTATTTAACTTAAAAAATGTCCTTGTTGTTGGTTAAGCAGCAACGAAATGCATCCAGACGAGCTTAATAAACAATAATCAATTTTTTTAAATTATTTTTTCTCTTATAAACTTCTTCGTTTTCTTGTTCTTGCATTCATATACATAGTATGTAATGGGTGTTTTTTATTGAGGTATAGAACTTTAAGTTGACATCACTTTTTTAACTGGCGGTCATTTTGTCAGCTGTCAAGTGATTAATATTTAGTTTGGTTTGCCATTTCATCATGAACAGGTTGACAAAAGAACAACACTTGCAAATCGTGCAAATTTATTTCGAAAATAATGGTTCAGTTCGCGAAGTTTACCGCAAGCTCTGTCCATTTTATGGTCGACATAATCGTCCATCAGAGCAATTAATTCGGTTAACCATGGATCGTTTTCGCACTACGTTTACTCTATGTGATAATACGCATCCGAAGAAACAATTGCCGCTGTAGAGCAAAGTGTTGAAGAGGACCCGAATGAATCGATTCGCCACCGTGCACAGCAATTGGAGCTTTGTCCATCAACTTTATGGAAGATTTTGCGCAAACATCTTGGCTTGCGACCTTACAAGATCCAGCTTGTGCAAGAATTAAAGCCGCGAGACCATGCAATGCGTCGTGATTTTGGTGTATGGGCCAAAAATGAGATTGATCTCGATGCTGATTTTCATCGCAAAATTTTGTTCAGTGATGAGGCTCATTTTTGTTTGAATGGCTACGTCAACAAGCAAAATTGCCGCATTTGGAGTGAAGAGAATCCACGTGAGACCCTTGAGACGCCATTACATCCACAAAAACTGACTGTTTGGTGTGCTCTATGGGCTGGTGGAGTCATTGGGCCATACTTCTTCCGAAATAATGCTGGAGAGTCAGTTACCGTTAATGGAGACCGGTATAGAGCCATGATAACCGACTATTTTGTTCCCGAATTGGATGGCATGAATGTGGATGAGTTGTGGTTCCAACAAGACGGCGCTACATGCCACACAGCGCACGTCACAATCGATTTATTGAAGGAAACATTCGATGAGCGCATAATTTCGCGGAATGGACCTGTCAATTGGCCACCAAGATCGTGTGATTTGACACCATTGGATTATTTTCTTTGGGGATATGTGAAGTCGCTCGTCTACGCCAACAAACCAGAAACGTTAGGGGACTTGGAAGCCAACATTCGTGGCGTTATTGCCAACATACGGCCCCATATGCTCGAAAAAGTGGTTGAAAATTGGACCTGTAGAATTGGCTTTATTCGAGCCAGCCGCGGCGGCCACATGCCCGAAATCATATTTAAACATTAATGACATAAAATTATCCTTCCAATAAAGCCAAATTGATGGACATTAAAACGATTTTCTTGTGTTTTATTTCAATTCGAAGTTCTATACCTCTAAAAAACACCCGTTATGTATATTTGATAAAAAAAATTAATTTCGACTTTTTTGTCTTATTTTACGTAACTTTGGACTCTGCACCAAAGTTTATCCTTTGCCAATTTAAAAATCAATTTTCTGTAAATTTTCTAAGTGTTTGTACTTATATTCGATTTTTCGAATAATAAAAAGTATATCTTAGAGTAATATCAAATTGATTACTTATATATTTCATACAAAAATTAAAAAATATTGACTATAAGGCAATGTTCGAAAATTCGAACTTATCTTCGAATTTTCGAACATGATGTTATTATTAATATTTTCGCATAACAAATATCGCTACTCATTTCAATAAAAAATTTAAAGCATAATTTTTGTTGTTCGACTACATATTTGGATATAATGAAAAAGAAAAAAAATATAGAAAGGTGTTGGAAAACGTAGTCAGATTTTGAACCTACATGAGAAGAGAGTTACAAAACCAACTAAGTGAAGTAAGAAAGTGAAAATTTTATTAAAAAAAATTGAGAGAAGAGCTTGAATTTAAATTTTAATCAAACAGTTTTCTAGATTCTGTTGACGAGTGCAACAAAAATTACAAATGAGGTAATTAAACTTACTCATCATAGCAAAAATTGTGAATGTAATTTTTATTTAAGATTGTTCAGAATTTTTTGTTCAGCATTTATAAAAGTATTTATCATGTGTCATTAGATTTTCACTGTCATGGACTTTAATACACTTAAGTGCGTGTTGAAACTACATTAACGCGAGTAATTCTATAGAGCAAAAATTACTTGAGTAACTCGAACGAAAAAAAATCTTTATTCGGTTGTTTGAATTGTTTCAAAAACTTCAATTTCGAATTAACTCTTTTTATGTTCTCATTTTTTTCAGCTGCTCCCTACAAACGCAAACCGTTTTTACTAACTCATGGTTTACGTGGCTAACTTCTTCACGCTGGCATTTAAGCAGAATCTAGATGATTTCTTTTGTTTTACTAGCTTTACTTTGAGAAATTCTATTTTATACAGATTAGTACACAGAAAAAACTCTATTTGGTATGCAATTACTAAATTCGAAAAATCAAATAATATTTTTACTGAAATGGGACTTACCAAAAAAATTCGTAAAAAATTTAATAAAATGAAAAGCGCATCTTTTCTTTATTAAAATAATTTACTTAAAATCAGTTTCAAAAACTTATCAATTTTTTTTTCTGTGTAAGTACCGTCTGTGCTTCTGGAGATACAGAAACGATCAGCTGATTCGATTTCTTACAGAAACGGTGCGGGTCGCTCCGCTAATTCGCCCTTAACTCAATAGGTATTACATAATGCAATTAATGTCAAATTAAATATTGACAATAAAATGTTCGAAAAAATATTAATGAAAATAATTTCTTTACAGTAATAATTGTTTATGTAATTAGTTTGACTTTTAACCTTACAGAACTTTTTTAAATACTAACGGTAAAAAATAAACGAAACAAAGTAACTTTAGTCATAAAAATGTAATTAATTACAATCGCACATGATAACAGCAACATGTGCAACAATCTAATTTACATTAACAACCAGCGACAACATCTAGCAACAACAACAGCGACACAAATGTTGAAAACAGTACAAATCAAATACAAACATACATACATACATAAATTAAGCAGAACAACAAGATCTGGCAACATAAAGTTTATCATTTATTTTAAATACGAAATAAAAAAAAACGTGCATAACCTACAATACTAACCGCACTTGCGAAATAACAAACAACTGTAAAAACGACGTCCTTGACTGAGTAACTGTGAATACTGTTATCGAATGTGTTTTTGCTTTGAGCTTTGAGCTTTAGAGAAGAAGAATGCCTCTTTATTTTTACATGCATGTATGCCTGCATGAGTGGCAGGCATGGAAACAAAAGGTTTTTCAATTCTTACTTAAAAATAAATATTAAAAATACGCATAATAAAACGATATTAATTATTTCGTAAACTCTTAATTACTTTAGGAAAACATTGTGCCATTATGACCGCAATTACGAGCAAGACATTCCATTCCGAAGCCTCAATTATTTATCATTGTTCTCTATCTGACCATAAAAACGTTTTATTGTAGATTTGTTCGTGTCTAATGATATTGCTTAACTTCAGCAGTGATTATTTATTTACGTGTGTGAAGATAAATTTCGAAATTTAAAACCCAAGACACAAACCAATTGTATTTACAGCGTTATGTTACCTGATAACAGAGCACTGTTAGACATGAAAATCTTGAAAGTACTCGTACATATATACTCCAAATGGAATTCTGGCAATATTTTTCAACAAAATGAGCTAAAAAATTCAAACCTGCAGACTATTATATTTTTCTTTATAAAAACAAAAAAAAAAGTCATAAAAATGTAAAGAAACTATTTTTTAACTATCAAGTAAATTAAATTTTTTTTATGGAAATGTTTGAATTTGGGAGGCTAATTTTTTTTTGAATTTATGTCTTTGTGCCCTTTTATGATACCCAGGGGGGTTATTATATAATCCGAATCGAATGTGTTCGAATTCAATGTTAATAACATACAAATTCGAACAGTTTTCGTTTCGAATCGAATTACATAATAGCCCCCAGATGTCAAAACCCTTAACAGTTGCGCTTTTCATAAACATTTTTATTTTTTTTTTGTAAATTTTCAAATTTCGATTTCCACTAAAGGACGAATTTCAGGAGACCGAACATACCTGGGCGACTAAATTTTTTTGGAATTTATGTCTATTGTGCCCTTTTATGATACCCAGTTGTCAAAACCCTTAACATTTGCTACGAATGAATTCTAGAGCAGCTACGTCCAACCCATATGCACAATGTGCAAACTTTTATAAAGAGCTTTTTGTGCTTTCACACAGACGACAGTACAACATCCACAACAACAACAAAACAGACAGCAATGCTTGTTCTTACTTTGCAAAGAAACGAGAAAAAGCTTAAGAGCTTTCAAAGCTGTTTACCTCAATTGTAAATATCAGTATATATGCTACGTCCAAGTAGCTGATTCAAACTAAGATGCATGATACAATTATACAGGTAACCGCGAAGCGCCAGCTGTTTTGCTTGTTTCGTGGTGCACTCTGCCAAATGTTGTTTATGTTTTACAAACACACACACACGCTGTTTATCTTTCATTGCTCTATGACAGTTGGCACCAGAAACTAGCAAAAAAAAGCCCTGTTGTTTTATTTGTTGTAAATTTGTTGTCGATTTGCGGTTACCTGTATAATTGTATCATGCTAAGATGGATATTGTTACGTTTTTACCTTTTGCAGTTTCGAAAATTTGCAATTGAGTAAAGTAATCAAAAGAGAACACTTTATTTGCTCAACACCGATATTAAGAGCTTTTAAGCACACAATGTTAGATTATTCGCTGCTGGAATACCACGCTGATAACTTTGATGTTCTTCACACATCGCCTTTTTTATAATTTTCTAAAAAAATGTTAGCAACGTCGCACATTCAACAGATTCTCCATACTAGCTTTAAGCTTAAATTCGACGTGACATATCCATAATGCCATAGTCATAACCAAATCAAAATTCAATTGGTTTCTATGTTGAGAGTTATGGCATTATAACGAGTCTCTCTCACTCTCACCATAGAATCCAATTGAATTTTGGTTTGGTTATGGCTATGGCATTATGGCTATGTCACGTCTAATTTAAGCTTTAGTTCGTGTTACAATTCATACTCATTGCTTTTGCAAATATGTAAATATGTACATATGCTTTGGCAATAAAGCATTATTATAGAAGAATCTATAGTTATTGTTTGTATCTTTTGTCAGCTTGTGGTTGTGTGATTGTACATTTCTTATTAAGATGAATGTCGTTATGCCTTGAATGTTTATTTCAGCACTGTCTGGTACAAGTATGTTTGTGTACTTTTATATTCTGTTCTTAACTTAATAATAATATCTTTATTATATTTCTTGTTTACTTGACTAATGAGAGGTTCACAATAAAGCCGACAACAAAATATATTTCACCATAACTCGAGAACGGCTTGCTCGATTCTAATGTGGAGTAAGAAGCACTTTAATTGTATATCTTAAATTTTTTCGAACTTATTCAGAAATTAGTAGCAGACAATGTTTTCCCGCATAATATTTTTTTTTGTTAAATTTTGTTCGAACATATTTTTGTTTCTTTGTTTGATTTAATAAGGCTAATTTATGCCCTAATTCTGTCCGACGATTGTATCGTCTTGTCTATGGATGAAAAAAAGCCGCAGTTGTGATTCTTCAAAGCAATTATAATTTATTGTCTGTGCTAGAAGGTTCGTGTATTTGCTTTATGATTTTGTTATTTGTTTTTCATATATTGTATAATACTTTAATTTAATTTTATGTTTTAAAAACATGGCAATAATATTTTTATTTTTCATTATCAAAGACAACAACCATTTTTGAAGAAAATAATTTAGATAATTCAAAAACAAAAACTCAAAAGTATTTTGAAACAAAAACGTCATAAATCTTCTTACTGAATTAGGGCATTAATTTTGTAATTTTGAAGCACTAGCAGAACGTAACAATGTGGTTTCTGCAAAGGCCATTATACTTAAATCTTAAGCGTACACATGCAAAACTCAGCCTCATATACAAGCTTTTCAGTGCAAACTTACCACCACAATCGTGCCATTGTTATTTCAAAACAACTCACGTATTCCATTTCCACTAAAAAATACTGTCGCAACTAAATACTGTAGAAATTATAAATCGAGTGACAAACTTTTATAAATCTAATAACTAAGGAACAAATTCAAATTTACTCAACATGCATTTTATAATGCATTTTCCAATAAATTTCCTTAAAATTTTCTTTTATTAACAAATGTCATTCTTGTTACTGATAAACTTGGACATAAAATAGTTAACTTTTTCTTTTGTGTGTTGGACAGCCTACGCTAACATAAAGTAGAAACAATATTTACCTATTGAATGAGTTGAACTGTGGAAATGTTGTTGCAACAACAATGCTAAAAGAAGTCGAAGAAAATAAAAGAAGGTAAATCAAACATGATGTCTAAAGAACATCTGTACTCTAAGGCAGACAGCAACAATATCAACACTTACGCTCACATTGTTTCCTTATTCATACTCTAGTTTATTGTTCTTTGTTGTTAACTCGTATCTTTAGTTGTTGCCAGTGATATTGCTATTAACTGCACTGGCACTTAGCCTTATGCCTACTAATGTCCTGCACAAGACCATTTATGAGACCTTTCAAGACATGACAGATTTTTCAACTGCTTTACTACAGCGAAATATTCTAAAACTAATTGATTAAACACATTCACAGCAGGCTACACGAACACACGACTTCAAATGCCGCTAGCAGCATTTGTCGCCTCGTAGCCAGCTACTTAATTATTTTGGAGACGGCAGCAGCACCATCTGCAGCTGATATTCAAGTACAAATACATAGTTCAGTATTGCCACTTTCATATAGTTTGCATTTATAAAAATTAATTTTTCTTTTAAAATGTACTTATTTCACATAAAAGTACAATAATGAATCAATTTATTCTTTACATCAATTTTTGGATATTGTTTCTAGTAAATAGTATGAAATAATTTTACGATATCATTCATTCACCATTTTGTATTATACTGGCAACACTGCATTTGCTCATTGTAGCCAGAGAAATAGAAATTAGTTTAAAGTTGGCGACAGCTACAACGGTGGTCGTGCAGTCGTGTAGCCTGCTGTCGTTAAAATAATTGTTACCATAAGAATGTGTGTATTCTATTTTTGACAGATTGTAGCCCGTAGCCTGCTGTTTCGAATGTGTTTAATGCATAACACTAAACAACACTGTTGTCAAGGCATTTTTTTAAATTGTTTGTCTTGCCAACAGTGTTGTTTAGCGTTTGTTTTACAATATTTCGCTGTAGTAAAGCAGTTGAAAAATCTGTCATGTCTTGAAAGGTCTTATAAATGGTCTTGTGCAGGACTTTAATGTCTACTACCTTGCCAAAAAACAATAAGAAAAAAAAAAAGAAACTGCATCCTACTCAAATAGGAGTTGAAGTAGTGTAAATATGTGTTCTGCTCGATTCTGTTTTTTAATTTGTATGCCTGTTTGCGCATTTGTCCGTCTGTCCTTCCTTCCATCCGTTAGTTTATTTGGTTAAACATTTTTGAAGTTGAAGTCATCAACTGTAAGTTATGCAGTTTAGTTTGTGCTATTCCGCATTCTTGAGATTTCTTCTACGTTGTGCTTTTGGTCTATTTTTTTTTGGTTGAATGTTGTTCTACTTCTTTAAGTTTTTTTCCTGCTGCTTATTTATGTTTATTTTGTGCTTGAATGCTGTTGCTGTTAAACTCCGATTGTGTTTGTTTCTTGACCTGGAAAGTCTTTTAAAATCAAATTTTTCGATATTTCTTTTTTTGTACTTATCTTCAAACGATAAATGGCATAAATTTTTCACTTCGGGTTGTTGGTTCTCTTTGCTTTGCTTTTAGTTCAATTCTACATTTTCCGCTATTGAAAATCACTAATTGGAAAAATAATTTGCTTAAAGAAGTCTTTACATCACGTCAATTAAGGCTGAAATGAGGATGTTTTTATTTTTCTTCTTCAAATTAGTAGTTTAATGAGTAAATTTATTATTAGATTGATATTTGATAAGCAAGGAAAAAGCATGTGTATGTATATTGCACCAGTTGTTCGTATTTGAGGGGCTTAAGATAGATTTTAAGTATCTGAGCCAGTGATCTCATGAAGGAAATTTGTCTTATTTTGCATCAGTTTTGCAAAGTTTTTCGAGATACTGTGCTACGATGTTCTGTTTAATGCTGAGCTGCCCAAAAGTAGCACAGTACATCAATTGGCTTCTTATCGTGTTTCTCTCACTAGCCACATCTGGTTTAATGATCGGTCAATTCAAACACTTCTAGCAATTCCTGCCTAAAATTCTCGTAACTTTTGTTGGAAAAAAAGTTAATAGTATTCGCATGCATTTGTATCCTATACCTTTATTCGAAGCAACTTTTTTTATTCGCTATATAATCGAATTTATTTTCTCTAATATTCGCACAAAATTTTATTCGAATAATCGCATAAACATGTAGTTATATAAGTAAAATTTTATTCGAATAAAAATATACCTGTTCCAGTACATTTTTATTCGAATAAAAGTTTGTTTGAACAGAAATTTATTCGAATAAAAATATGTTCGAATAAAAATTTATTTGAATACATTTCAAGTCGAATAAAAATGTACTCGAGTTGGTTGAATTATTGTAAGTTATATTCGCTTTAATAGCTACAGATATGTTTATTCTAATAAAATATTGTGTGAATATTCGCAAAAAAATTTAATCGAATACATGCATATGTATATAAAGACTAAATAAGCCAAATAATTTAATTTAACTTTATTTGAATTATAAAATAAAACTTTATCACAATATAATTCTGCTAGTTTTTATTTTAATACATTTGAAGTCGAATAAAAATGTACTCGAATAGGTATATGTTTATTCGAATAAAGTTTTACTTGAATTATTTTAAGTCATATTCGCTTATTTAACTGCATACATATGTATGTACATGTTTATTCGTCTATTCGATTACAGTTTTGAGCGAATATCCGAAAAAAATTTATTCGAATATATAAAGACTAAATAATATAAGAATAAATGATCTCTAATATTTTTTAAGCTTATAGTCTCTTGTTTTTATATAAAAATATTATTTATATTTCATTAATTCGTCACTCATTTGTGTGGTTTCATTAGCAAAATATGTTTGCTTTTTATAATATTTAATTTGAAAAATTAGAGTATATGAGTTGAAACTTTGAACCAATAAGGATCTTCAGTTACTTCATTGAGTTCAATATTATTCGAATAATCGATTGAATTGTTTGTTTAGGGTAATGCTAATGTAATAATACTTGACAAATTTTAAAAAGGCGAAAGAATTACGAAAGTAGTTGAAAAAATTTCTGTTGATTACTGAAGTAATGTAAAGAATGTCAAATTTCGTCCTTGTAAAGTATTTGGAATCCAAATACTTTGCATTAATTACAACAACAATAAGTAAGATTGTATTCAAACAAAAGTGCAGTTAAATGAAGCAAAATTCTTATAAAAAACTTTATTCGAATAAATGAATTAAGTTTTATTCGAATAACCGAATTAGGGTTTGCTTGAATAATCGGAAAAAACTTTATTGGACTATTAATTTGAATAAAACCTTTCTCGAATAAAAGTTTATTCGAATAAAGTAGTAATATTTAGTCGAATACAATTTTATTCGAATACAATTTTTTTCCAATAAAGCTTCCTCGAATAAAATTTTATTCGAATAAAGTTATAATATTTAGTCGAATACAATTTTATTCGAAAAAAATTTTTTTCCAAGAAAGCTTTACTTGAATCACACTTCATTCGAATAGTTAATAAAATAAATATTTCTTTGCTTCATTAAATTAATTATTGTTCAAATAACTTTTCATGGGGTGTTGCTAATGCAGCGATATTCCCCAAAAAATAGTGGGTGAAAAATTAAAAAAAAATTCGATACATGATTTACCTTTCTTGAAGTAATAGAAGGTAAGAAGTTTCCTTTTTCTGAAGTACTATTTAGAATAAAAATATTTCGCTGCCATTGTTGCGAAAATATGTTGTTCTCGTCAAAACGTTTAAACGTCTCTTTAAAATTAATTAAAGAACTGTCCATGATAGGTAACCGCGATTCTACAACAAATGTACAACAAAATAAAACAACAGGGATTTTTAGTTAATTTAATTATTATTTTTCGAACTGTATTTGTTTCTATATTCTTATGAATTGAACAGGCTAATGTTCGTATCGCTTTCTAAGCCAAATTACATGTGATAATTATTAATGAACAAATAACATCAAAGTTAGTTGGAAATATTCTGACAACAACACATAGTTGAACGGAACAGCTAGCCGTTTTCGATGGCCACTAAACTTTCATCATCAGCGTTCTTCTGTGTTTGGTCCACTATGTGTGGTGTCAGTTGATGTAGATTTCTGCCTTATATACGAAACTTTATTGCAAATGTAATATGTGAATTGGTTTGATTCATCGTATTTCAATTTGCTGATGTGTTTGTAATGAAGGCTCAAAGTTACCATCTTTAAATTTACAACAGTCTTACCATTGTCATTTGTTCTTTACTAATTATGCACATGTTAGTTAATTTGGGATTTTTATTACTGCTTTGTGATGACAACTGTCAAAAAATCAAGAGAAAACAAGAGACTTGTACTTGCGTCTTGTTAAAATATAAACAACATTTGGTAGATCACATTACGAAACAAACATATAAAAAAATCTATCAGCTGGCGCTTCAAGGGTACATATATTATTTTTACCATGCAACTGCCCAGAATTCTCTTTTCATAAAAACAAACACAGGCTTTTTTGACCAAATATTGAGCAGCCAGTTGGGGGTCCTTGCTTAAACAGCGCTAAATCTAATGAAGCTCTTAAGGTGCTTTCACACTTGGAAAATGTTTGTCCAAATACTAACGAAAAGCCTTTTTATTTAAACACGTGTTTATTGAGTTAAACAGTTTCGTATGTAAATAAAAGAAAATGTCATAGAATCCAATAGTATTGGAAACTGTTTAACTTAACAAACGAATGTCTGATTCAAAAAGTTGTTCAATAGTGTTTAGTGGTTCAAATATTTGTCAGGTGTGACCATACCCTTAGTCGATTAAGTAGAATGTGGGCAGTGCCCACCCTGGGCACCCTGCTTTTAAATCGCTGCGGGAAATACTTTTGTTAAATTTGGATATTATAACCACATAATAACAATTTTATATGAAATTACATGTTATTATGATAATAATATAATCATAAATTTTTTACTCGTATATCAGTTGTTTAATATTTTCTATTAAGCATTTTCTTTTCAATCATTTCTAAATCGAGAGATATTAACGTCTAAATGTCACAGTAAAACTTATCTAATCAAGTCTATTTAGTTTTTCAATTATTTTTACTTCTCTACGTAATTATATAGACTAATTTAAAAGGTGTCATTAATTCTCGCCAATCATGATGTGTGTATGGCCTAATGTCCATTTTGACATGTTGTTGTTGTTGTTGTAATGATTAACATTAATGTAGGCAATAGAGCAAAAACGTGCGGCCAGTAACGTCTAAATAATGTCGACTTCTTAATGAAAGTAATAAGGAGTTGATAAAGTTTGTCGTTGTTAAATTGAAAAGAATAACTCTATAATAAGGTAAAAAGCACAAATCCACACATTGGTACACACAAGAATGATAAAATAATGAATGATATTTTATCATTCTTGGGTACACACACACACACACACACTGTCATATGCTTTACCATATTGCCGACATCATCGTCATTACTATCAACTGTATTATCACTAAATTCATTATGATGAATACGAGTATGATGACATGTGGTTTTTCCTTCAAACATTTCATTTTGCTATCTCCTCCCAACCTTTACATAAAATATGACAACACTGATTGATAGTATAAGATAAAAGAACTACGACATATGTATGTACATACATTTTACTCATCAAAAGTGTGTTTACACGGTGTGGGAGTATTTGTCCCATAGCAAATATTTTTGTACTGGTGCTGGAATCTTTATAAATATGTACGTATGTGTTACATACATATCTATTTCGTAAATATCTTACAAAAGCAAAATGCAAAGCATTCGACTTATTTCAATTGCACTGGGCTTACACAAACCAATTATTCTTGAGTAACTTTTGGATTTATTGGAAAGAGAAGAGAGAAAGTTAATAAAAAGGTAAGTTATCATCTACTGCTCTCTCATCTATAAACTAAAAAGTTGAGCAACAAAAATTTTCGTGTGTGAACAATGTCTTAGAGCGTTACCTATATACTTTGGAGCGACAAATCTTGTGGGACCATCCAGCTTCTTTGTATGTATGTGTGTATGTACGCATATGAACTAGATATGTATATGTGAACTAGTGCAATTATTTAGGGACAGCCAAAGCTGCAAATACGATACATTCTTATGACAAGTACATTTCATGTAAATACACTTTGAGGGAAAAGTAAATTTTCAAAAGAACTCAAAAAAACTACAATATTATTTTGATGTAGAGAAAATAATATGTATTAGCGTGTGAGTAGAAAATATCTATGACAATTTTGCTGTTGCTGACGCAAACAATGATTATGACAATGAAACATATTTAAGGAAAATATTGTGTCATGAATTTTAAAAAGACATATCAAAAGTTTTCTTTATTTATTTTGTGTCTATTTCATTTAAAATTTTTTTCATTATTTCCAAGCAGACTAAACAAAAAAAAAAATATAAAAAAACGTAAAAGATAATGCTAAAGTTCATATTTTACTGTTGTGAATGCAAAATATATGTCTGTCTTGTATTCATGTGTGTTTCATTTACGTAAAAACTTATAACAAAGAAATTATTTGTGGAATATGAAAAGAAATTTGTATGTATTGTGTATAAAACACTAGATTTAACGAAGATATATAGATACATGTACGTATGTAAGTACTAAAACTCATATGACCTTTAACTTAATGTACATGTTCTTTATTCAAAGCGAAAACTTTGTTACATGAATGTAACAAACAATATGAGGACTAAAATTCATAATTTTAAACTCATTGCAAAAAGTTAGTTTAGGTTGCTAAGTTGATTTGAATTTATTAAAATTAGCATAATTCTTTAACAGTGGAATATTTTAAATGAGTTAGGCCCAAATTCACAGTCATTAGTTAACTAATAGCAATAGTTTAACCAATAATATTTGATTCATGCTCTTTGTTTACTATGTTAGTTAAACCGCCAAATGTTATTTGTTAACAAATAGTTAGACAACAGCTGATTCATTGTAAACTTTATTAGTATTGTTATTTTGTGAACAACTTTAAATTTCAGCACTAATTCAATATCTTGCAAGGTAAAGTTAGACGAGGGAGCACTTGTTTTATCCATTTTTAAGAAATAATATAATAAATGTAAACAAAAACCATATGCTACAGCAGAGCTGCCAATAGTGAAACTTAATAGTTTGATAGGGTTACCATTCTTTGCTCATATTAAGAACTTTAGTTAAACAATACACTGTGAATATGAAGTATTAGTTAAACAATAGTTATCATTTTAGTTTACTAATAATTAACTAATGACTGTAAATTTGGCCCTTAATGCGACAAGCGTTTCTTTAATGCAGAATAATGCCAATAATAGCTTTTGAAAATTTAACTTTCTAAGGTCCATTATTACAACTTCGTCTTGGTTAAAGGTAGGATCTAGCAGTTAGTTTGAACTTGACCTTAACTTTTCGCCGACTTAAGGTTAAAGTGAAGTTGTAATAATGTAATTTATCGTACGTCCGATAAAATTATACCTTTAACTAACGCTAAGTGGTATTAATTGCCACTAATACCCCTAAGAGGGTATATTTTGAGGCAAATTTCTTTTGAAATTTTAATATCTTAAAAGGCTAATTTTTAAAAATTTGCTTTTTAAAACTGGTAACTTTTCGAAAATTAGTCTTTCAAAACTAACTTTTTTAAGAACTTAGTTTTTTCAAAAATTACCTTTAAAAACATGTTTTTTTTTGGTAAAGGCACCTGAACAATTTTGTGTGAAAAGTACCCTTTTATGAAGTACCGTCTTAAACAAAATTTACTTTTGAAAAGCATATATAAAAAGTTCCTTAAAAAATTTCTTTTTTAAAGCACCAATATCGAAATGTATTTAAAACAGTTAATTTAAAAAATATATTTTTAAAAAAGTGTTTCGTTTTAAAAAAAGTCCCTTTTCCAAAAAAATTAATTTTAATTTTTTTACGGTATGTAAAAAAGTACCTTTAAAAAAAGATCCTGGTGGTGGCGAAATAGTTCTTCGAACTGGACAAATAATTCTCCGATTGAATAAATTCAGTTGGAGTAACCTAATAGAAACGAAAAAAAAATTTAAAAATTTATTTTAATAAAATTTACATTTTTTAAATGCTGAAATGATTTTTTTTTTGTTTTTTTCTCTTTTATCTCGTTTTGGCGACTTTTTCAGTTTTTGGCGTTCAAAATCATTTTGAAAATATCTCTTAAAAAAGTATATCAAAAAGTGATTTTTTAAAATTTTATTTTTTAAAAAGTACTTTTTGAAATAATCACCTTTAAAAATATTCTTTTAAAAAGGTACATTCCTAAGAACGTACCCATGTTAAAAGTATTTTTATAAAATTATCTAAGTAAAAAGGCACTTGTTTCAAAAAGTACCATTTAAAAAAGTTTCTATTACACCTATTACCTATTATAACCTATTAAAAAATAGTATTTAAAAAGTGTATATTTGTACAATTGTTACTAAAATGTATATTTCAAAAAGTCCGTTGTTAAAAAGGAACTCCTTTAAAAAAATATTATTTTAGAAAAGTAGATTTAAAAAAATATTAAACAAGTACTGGTTACTGGTACATACTTTTCGCAAAATGCACCGTGGTATCAGAGTATTGTATTTTTAATTATCTTTAGTTGTAGTTTACACTGTGCAAGTCAGTTTAGCAATAAGATTGCATAGTGTAAACTATGACTTATTGAAATAAATGAAAAGAACATTTTTTAAACTGATTTAAAAAAACTTATGATAAAGTACCTGAAAACATGAAAACTACTTTTTGGGCATGAACACCCCATTTAGAGCTCTTAAAATCGCAGCATTGTTGAAGATATTAAAAAAAACATTGTAAAAGGTAAATCACTTTTTGTGAAGCTACCCGAAAACCAGAGGATGTCGTTGCTAATAGTACATTTTCCCTATTTAAGAAAGTACTGGTGCTAAAAGTACTTTTCTTAAAAAGCACCCTGGCATAAAATCAGTGTAGTTATAGAAATATATAATAACAAAAATTAAAAATTTTAAAAACCCCCGATATATCTAGAAAAGGTGTGATATCTTCTAAACGGCTGGACCAATTTTCTTCAAACATAGTTAAGAACCTTCTCGATCAAGTCATCTTTCAAACGGAAAATTAAAATCGGTCCAGCCGTTTGGGCTGTACGTGGACACGGACAGACACACAGACACACAGATACACAGACACACACTACAAATTTATAACACCCAAGAGGGGTCGGGGTGTTAAAAATACTGTTTATTAAAATTTTTTTTAAGAAGATCTTATAAAAAAGTACCTTAAAGCACAGAAAGTACTTTAAACAAAATATGTATGTATGTATATAAAAAAATTTGTTTAATTTTAAAATTGCTAATTTACATATAAAGGGTGTTTTTTATTGAGGTATAGAAATTTAAGTTGGCATCACTTTTTTAACTGGTGGCCATTTTGTCAGCTGTCAAGTGATTAATATTTAGTTTGGTTTGCCATTTCATCATGAACTAGAGTTGGGCAAAATAGTTCCTTTTTGGGAATCGTTCGGAACGATCCGAAATATTAAAGGAACTAGGTCGTTCATTTCGTTCATCGTTCCTATTTTATTTTGAACAGTGAATGAACGATGAACGAGAGAACTTCTCTGTCGCTCCTAAAAAATGCCAACTGGAATGTATTTTGACGTGTAGGAATTGCTGTTTGCTTACATGTATATTTTCGTGTTGAGCAAATCATTGTTTTAATTATAAATAAAAAAATAAATTATAGCCCGTATACATTTATTAAAAAACATAATTCATTAGTTAATTCTCAATCTTGACACAAAAATATCAACCATTTATCAAAAATAAGTGAGCTATTGTTGTGTAAAATGCTGTGTTGATGAACAATTAACTTTGTCGCAAATACTGCACTGCTGTCAAACTTCATGTAAGCAATCTCTCAAACTTAATGATAAAAAACCCTTCAACTATTCTGTGCATATGTGGTTGTAATAATAACACCACCTTGTTTAAAGGACTTTTGTCGGAACGATGAACGATAAGAAATGAAACTGGTGTAAAAGTCCGAACCGTTCCTTTTAGTGAATCGTTCAATGGAACTAGGTCGTTCCGGAACGACACAACTCTATCATGAACATGTTGACAAAAGAACAACGCTTGCAAATCGTGCAAATTTATTTCGAAAATAATGGTTCAGTTCGCGAAGTTTACCGCAAGCTCCGTCCATTTTATGGTCGACATAATCGTTCATCAGAGCAATTAATTCGGTTAACCATGGATCGTTTTCGCACTACGTTTACTCTATGTGATAATACGCATCCGCAGAGACGTCGAACAGTGCGCACCGAAGAAACAATTGCCGCTGTAGAGCAAAGTGTTGAAGAGGACCCGAATGAATCGATTCGCCACCGTGCACAGCAATTGGAGCTTTGTCCATCAACTTTATGGAAGATTTTGAAGATTTTGAATGTGGATGAGTTGTGGTTCCAACAAGACGGCGCTACATGCCACACAGCGCACGTCACAATCGATTTATTGAAGGAAACATTCGATGAGCGCATAATTTCGCGGAATGGACCTGTCAATTGGCCACCAAGATCGTGTGATTTGACACCATTGGATTATTTTCTTTGGGGGTATGTGAAGTCGCTCGTCTACGCCAATAAACCAGAAACGTTAGGGGACTTGGAAGCCAACATTCGTGGCGTTATTGCCAACATACGGCCCCATATGCTCGAAAAAGTGGTTGAAAATTGTACCTGTAGAATTGGCTTTATTCGAGCCAGCCGCGGCGGCCACATGCCCGAAATCATATTTAAACATTAATGGCATAAAATTATCCTTCCAATAAAGCCAAATTGATGTACATTAAAACGATTTTCTTGTGTTTTATTTCAATTCGAAGTTCTATACCTCTAAAAAAAACACCCTTTATAAGACAAACAAAAAAAAATTTTTAAAAGGTACTCGGTTAAAATTGATCTTAAAGTAATTTTTATGCAAACTAGCCTAAATCCAAAAGATACGAGTATTTCGTTTTTAATAAAACATTTTCCCAGTTTATTTGCTAGTTGTACCTTATTTTTACCTGACTGCGCAACACAAAGAAGGGTATTGTGTTTATCAGTCTATGTATGTTTGTATGTGTGTTCCTTTGCGGCACTATATAAACCGAACTCGTGGACCAACTTTGTTGATTCATACGTCAATCGATTTGTCTTAATTCTGAGAGTGTCACAAAAGATATGTCAGTTGTCAAAATTCAATATGGCGTCCAACAGACGCCATTTTGTAAATACGAAAAAAATAAAAAGTCGGCGGACTATATCAAAATGGGTGTCATTCGCCAGGTATTTCAAAATCATCTTTAGGTTTCTCTTATGATTTTTCATTTCGAAGGACCATTTAGGATATTTAACGGTTGAAAGTTGGTCGCACTCGGATTTTTTGATTTTTTTTTGTATAAATACTTGTTATAAATAAGGCGTACTTAATTTTGTGAGTTTAAAGCACAAAAATATAATGTGAACAAAAAAAAAATAATCTAGTAATTTGTCTGCAATAGCCGGACTAACTCATATGGGGCGTGGAAATATTCACTCCCATCTTGGTGGCTTGTGTTAAAATTTTCCACATACCTGTTCGCCAAAGTTATTGTCTCATTCATATAAACTTACTTGTTCCCCATACTTACGACGGCTGACGTCACAGGGGAATATAAATTTATGCAAATGATACATGATCTGTTTTCTTTTGTTAATGATTTGTAAATTTTAAAGATGAAAGATAGATGCCAAGACTTTGTTTTTAGTGTATTAATTATTTAAATAGGAAAATTTTACACAACCAAAGATAAAAGTCTTCAACAGTCGACTACATACATACATACATATTTTATGTTACACATACACCCCACCCCTTTTTCTTTTAAATGTTTCCTAGAGAGATATGCCATTTAACCAGAAAATATGCCAACACTCAATGGTTGGTTTCGCATTTGGGGTTTTCCCAAGCCGTCAGCTTCAATCTTTTCTAAATGCTTTTTCATTTCTTTTTTTTTTTATTTTAATATTCTTGTTATTGCTGGCTTTCAACTCTTTGTGTAATATTATACTGTGTCAGTCAGGCCGTGTATATTAGAAAATGTAAAGAAGTTTATACTCGTATGTACATCATACAACATCAATGTCTTTAGTTTTTACTTGTAATATCTATTCATATATCTACATATTGTTTTCTGTTGTTGTTGTTGTTGTTGTTTTATTTTGGTTTTACATTAGAATTTCATAGTTTATGTTATATAAATCTTAAGTAGTTCTCGTTGTTTGTTGTTGTTGGCTGGTTTTAACCCCTTTAAGTGTTTTTCTTTTAAGTCTTTTAGTTCAGTTTTCTTTATTTTTGCTTTTCATTTTTCTGTGCAGACAATACTTTATTTTTCATTTTAAAATAGGCACACATCTAAATAAACAATAAGGATATTGCTGGCATTAAGCAAATGTTAATATATAGAATCAAAGAAAATCAAAATAAATTTTTGAATTACATATAATAAGAATTTTGCTTACAAATTTACAAGATTTAATAAATTTTTGTTTGTTTTCAATACTTGCGTATTTTCAGCTTTTAGTGAACACTACTGCTATGCTGTATATCAAATATCATTATATCTCTTAAGCAAACTGCATCCTTTAGCTTATGTTAATATTACCACAAGTCAAAAAGTAAAAAAAAAATATATATTATACGTATTATACGTATGTTTGTATGTACATATCGTCAACTAAAATGAAAAAAGGCGTAACTAACAAAAAATTCAAAATTGAGTTTTTGATTGATTATTATGAATGCCATTAAACAACATGTCTTAACAAATTATTACACTTCTGCGATCAAAAATTACGCTTTTATTAACAAATAACAAAGGGACTTAGCTACACGTTTGTTCAGTTTTTTGTTTAGTTTTTTTGTTTCTCCTGTAAAATTATATTTTTGTTAGTTACGCCTTTTTGCATTTTAGCTAACGATATGCACTAATGTAAATGTGGATATTAGTATGACTTTTATTTATGCTTGTTTAAATGTTCAAATGTTTATTGGCAACATGACAACAAAACATTTATTTCTTTTCGACGTTATTAAGAAATAAAAGTTAAGTTCATAAAAATAATACCACTCCGTAGACATAAATTTTGTTAAAATAAAAACTGACAAATTCTTTTAGCCAACCAACAGTCTGTCTGTCTGACAATATTCTTTGTCGACGGTGAAAAACAAAAAAAAAAATACCAAATTTATATCTTTAGCTAAAATACAAAAAGGCTTAAGTAACAAAAATATAATTTTACACGAGAAGCAAAAAACTTTGCAGCATGAAAATTATCTGCCTGTCCCACGATGTCACGAGCAAACAACAATAACATTAGACAATTTGTTGTTGTTTTCAATATAAGTTGTCGATCAAACGTTTGCGGGTGACATCGTGGGACAGGCAGTATATGTTCCCGCACTACTATAGTTTTTACTAGATCATCCATGCAATTCTGCAAAGAAATTTCATTATAAATTAAAAAAAGAAATAAATTATAATGAAGTCGTTTTGCAATTATCAAATAAACACAAAATTGTAAACTTTTGTCAAGACCGGAGCAAATCACGACTCCGTCCAAACCTGGGGTCAAATCACGGCATTCGATACGACTCGTAATTTAAAAATATTTCAATACAGTTTATATGGAAATATTTTTAAATTACGAGTCGTATCGAGTGCCGTAATTTGCCCCCTGTATTCATACATAAAAACCATGTTGAATTAATAAGAAACATTAACGAAAGTCTAGTCATGTTGAAATTTCTTATTTCAATATGGAAAAATATTAATTTACAATATTAATTTATTAATTTTATTTATTTTTAAGTATCTCAATATACATTTTCTATTATATTGAAAATTATTGAATTAATGTGAAGCGTTCTTATTTTTAAGTTGCAGCTTTTCCCTGAATTGTAGTAATTAATCAAAACCTCGATTTTGAAACTTTTGTTACTTACGCCTTTTTGCATATTAGCTAACGATATATGTGGTTTTTAAATATTTTAAACTAAAATAATAATCAGGGCTCTTTTAAATCTATTCCAATAAGCACCCAAAAAACTATTAAAATTCAAGCACTTGAAATTTAACTGGAAACAAAGTTCAGTGCAAGCTTTTCATCATGTAATTTTGAAGTTTAAAAACTTTTGAAATAAACATGAAAATATCAAAAATAAATAAATGAAAAAGTAAATTTTTAAGAAACAAAAGAAAATAAGAAAATTTTTTGTTAGTTTTAAATATATCTGCGGCAATAAGGAAAAAGTGCTTAAGTCATATTTTACTGTTTTGCAGTAGAGCACTTTTAAGCTTTCAAGTCGATTTTCAGAAATTTATTTCTTTTACAGTTGAGTTGGGAAATTCCTTGTTAACTTTTATTTTTTTTAAGCAAAAATCTTTCTACACACTATGGGCCTAATTCATAAAAAATATTTTGATTTTATAAAAGGTTTATTAATCAAATTTCCATAGAAAATTTGTTTCATAAACCTCTTATTAAACAGAAATATTTTTTTTGAATAAGGCAGTATAAGTATTAAATGTATTAAGTTGAAATATACCAAAGTATAACCTAAATTAAGCTATTATTGCAAATATGATTAGAAGTCCAAGAAAAATAAGTCGCAAGTTATAGTGCTACTACAACTGCCTGAAAGACTACACAAATTAATTGAGATTTTGACCAGGGGACGGATGTAATATTAACCCAAAATGAATTTATCTCGACTTAAGCACTTTTACCTTTTTGCCATAGATATATGTATAAGTAATGGATCGAACGTTTTCTCTCGCCATCGTGGGACAGGCTGCAGATGTTCTAATCATAAATGCACGAATGCGATATTCGGTAATCACACAAAGTTAAAATATTAGTATTAATATTTGCTTTCTTGTTCAAAAAAATAGTTATCAGTCATTGAGAGCTGTTAATTTGATAAAGGCTCTTCCGATAATGGGTTTAATTTTGATATACAAAAAAACGAGATTTTTAAGCAAAATCATTTATTTAATTGTAAAGAGTAGAGTAGTATGCCATTAATAATGGAAAACAATATCTGGCAAATCTTCGATGAAATTCCGGATCAGTTTGATGCCTTTCAAGGTCAAAATTAGAAAATACATGACGTTGTTGATGGTCCTTGTGTTAACTGAAGTTTAAACGTCTCAAGACCCAACTTTTAATGCCAAATACGGTGTAATGTCGCCAAATATGGACTACAATGGCAATATTCTCAGTTGTTCTTGAGCGACGTGCGCGAGTTGGGTTCTTTACAGCACTAAGTTGTCCCAATAGCTTAAGTTTTTCTACCAGAGTTTTACAATTAAGGGGCGAGAAGGTGCTTCACGGCGAACAAAAATTTTTTTTTGCGAACTATGACCGCCAAATTTTCATCACTTTTAAATGAATTTTAATAATTGCAGAGCGTTGTTGAAGCATCGACAAACATATATTTTTTTAAATTTGACATAAATTGCTTCTTAACATAAATTATTCCAACGATTCTTTTATGAAACATTTTTATGAAATTTTTTTCATCACATTTTTTTTATTTATTTAAATAATTCATATAATTAAGACAACATTATTTGCATGAATACCTCAATACATTTACTACAAAGAAACAAATCTCCAAAGATTTTATTGAGGCAGTGATCATTCTCTTTATTTGCTTGATGTTTATACTTAACAAGAATACTTGAAGAATTCTTTAATTTACTTATTAAGTCAAAAGATATGGCAAGAGATTTTTGCTCTTTTTTAAGCTGTACGTACTTCTTTTGTTTTGTGTTGAAAGAAAAAATCAATTGAAAATATACAAAAAAATATTAAAATATTTTCAACAACTTAAAACTTCACAACCTTCTTTGTGGCCGAGTACCTCCAAGATGTTATTTTACTTTTCATCTCGTATTTTCTATGATGTACACACACACACACACAATAAGTTAAAGTATCTTTGAAGTACATATGAGAGCCATACATGGTGAATACTTTTCATACTTCAAAGTCCGGTTTTATGCTTTTTTTTTTAAATATTATTTTTAGCCCTTTTTTCAGTTGCTTTTTTAAAGAAGTAGAAGAACAATATTTTTATTTTTTTGAGTAATATATAAAAAAGTAAAAAAAAAACTTTTTATAATAAAATGATCAAGCGCATGTGGTCGTTTATTGTAGAGTTACATTCTGTTGTTTGTGTGAACTACTACGTTTTGCTTATTGTTTTATACAGGGTGATATTTCCTCTAATTGGATTTTTAGCGTGAAAATATTTACTTTGATCTAAAAATTTTAAGCGAGAGTTTTGATGTAACTTCTAAAGGGCCACTCAGACTATTAGTTAGACATGTATAAAGACTTTCATCACACTTTACGAAAAAGAAATCTAAAGACATTTGTTTCGACTATCAAAAAATCTAACGTAAATTGACATTTTATGTTCACACCATCACACCTCATATTACATTAAAAACACAAGTATAAACATATAACAGCTGTTGAGGATTAACATTCCTACATTAATCTTTGACTTCCGGCAGCATAGCAGTTTCATGTACGCTGCGGTCGTACCGGCCTTTGAAAATAGACGGCGGTTAAAGAAGTTGATTTAAATAAGATAAAGAAAAAGAAAATACGATAGTTTCGTTAACTTTCAGACATGCCTTACACGGAAAATTATTCAATACGATAAGCATATTCAATATTAATTTATATCCGGTTTAAGACAAAGACGTATACCATAAACGACGGCACGGCATCGGCGTCGAAACAGAAGGCTTGTTAGTTTGGATTTTGTATTAATGCAACTCTGATCAGATGAAAAGTATTATCCTTTAGAAAATTAAAAAAAAAATGGTCAAGTATTATGGGATGTCAAATTTTTGTCGTATTATTTACCATTCGTTATGACATTTTGCATTCACAATATCGCACTTGCACGTATTATTCGAATTTTTGACATGTAACTATTAATACAAAGTATAATAGTCTGAGTGGCCTTTAAGCAGTTAATGCGTTAGGTTAGGTTAGGTTAGGAAGGGTGGCGCTATACCCCACCTCCACTAGGAGACCTTATTGGGTCCATTGTGATTCCCTTTTGTTGCCCAAAAAAGTAATATTTTCTCTAGTTTACACTTCCCGATATCAGTAATGCTTTCATGGAAACGACTGCTCAGCCATCTAAGCCTATGACGTTGCCAATTTGTGCAGTGACAGATAATATGTTCAATGGTTTCTGGTTATTCTTCATCCACGCATATCCGACAAAACTCTGGAGTGCCAGTTTCCCAAATGCTGGCTCTTGCACTGACCGCGCAGTGACTTGTCAACGTGCCTATCACGTTTCGCATCGCCTTATCATGGCTATTCATGTCCAGTAGCAGTTTAGATCTTCCTGGGCCAAGCTTTGGCCACACTTCGTCATGAACTGTTGGTCCTGCTTTCTACCCAATTACTGAGTTCCCTATAGTAACAATCTGTCGTTAATTTCACCGATCTGTCTTCTCTCATCTAATGCTGACCCTATTCTTGCCAGCTCATCGGCAAATTCATTTCCCTTAATAATGCTGTGGCCAAAAACCCAACATAGTCTGACACTATATTTATCCATAAGCATGTTGAGGGCTTTCCTACAGTCACTAACAAGTTTCGATTTGACATTGTGTTCCTTCAAAGCGTAGAATGCTACCTTCTCGCCTTCAGCTGCATTCCTGGCCACCAGCTCCGTGGCCCTGAGAATCGCCAAGATCTCAGCCTTGAAAACGCTGCATTCATTCGGCAGTCTGAAATAACTGCGAATGTTCGTTCCCAAGATATAGACACCCCTGTGGCTTCCCCCAGTTTTGATCCGTCTGCATTACCCTCATATAGCTTATCGGATTTGCCCCAATAGTCCCCATCCGGAATTACCAGTGAGGGTGTTCTACTAAAATAGATTTCAGCGACCTTATGGTCAGTAAACACAGGGATTACGGATCGCTGATCACTAAAGCTGATCTCATTTAAGATTGATGTGTGACTTGTTATTCCTGTTGAGTCTAAGGAGACTCACCGTTCCCACCACAAAGACCTCTATAGGAAGTAGATGAGCACCTGTGATGCCCATCGAGGCACATATCTGAACCTTAATGCGTTAATTTTAAAGCAAATGATGGTCTTCGTAAGCCCGACTCAATCCCCGGCCAGACCTAGTCATATCAATATCATAGAGTTTTCTGATATTAATTTTTGTCTATGCTAATGCATATCACATTGCCATAATTGGCCGATATTTGTAGCATCAAATCGCCGGAAAAGTAAAATAACTAATAAAATGGCCATCAGGCTTAAAGTAGTGCACCTACTTGACACCAGAGGCGCTGTAAGGATGCTATATAAATTAATGAAACGCACAATAGCAGGAGTTGTAAAATGAGTTAAGCTCCATATAATATTTGACACTTCACCATCTTGCTTCATTTAAAATTTTGTACGAGTGCAGGACACTTTAACTAACATTATGCTCGCTCTTTAACCTTCCTGCTTGCCTTGAAGTTTGGCTTTTTGTAAGAAAGAAATGCTTTGAACATCAATGAAATTGAAATGCTTTGCCGATAAAGAGTAGACAAGTAACAGTTTTTACTGTCGTCATGATGTGACGTCGACGTCGCCATTCGCAATAAGGGGAATTATTTATTATTATTATTATTATTATTATTATTATTATTATTATTATTATTATTATTATTATTATTATTATATTTTTAATTCAAAACCAAACGCTTAAAATATCACTTTTCTGCCTTCAATTTATGCTCAAAACAGAAGCTTTACAGTTTTTAAACAATAAAAGTACAAAATAAAACTGGACATAGAATAAGAAATCAAGTTAAATTTAAGCACAGTGGAAAAATAGTGAGAGATATGTTAAACAAATTCTAATTACCGATGGAATTGTGTAGCTTTTACCATGTAAATATTACTTTGAATCAGTTACGTCGAAGCCATAAAACTTTTACAAAAGAGCTTCTCCAATCAGATCTCGGCGACAACAATGCTTGCAACTTACTCTGCAAAGAAATAAGAACAAATTTAAGAGCTTTCAAAGCTGTTTACCTCAAACGCAAATATCAGAGTATCTGGGTTTGGACGTAGCTGCTTGAAATGAATGAAAATTAAAAAAGCAAACTTTGAAATGTGGCTCTAGATTTTGCAATGTAGGCGTGGTTATTGGTCCACAAGCTAAAGCTAAAGCTCAATCGCTAAAATGCTTTAGAGAATACAAAATTAAAATATTTTAGCATTGACTCTAAAAGTAGGCATAGACTATGCCATATTATTGTTAATGTGATGCATTCTAATTTTTAAGTTGAAGCTTTTCCCTGAGAGTATAATTGATTGATTTTTCGTGATACACAAATAAATTAAATAATTTTTAATTAAAAAAAAAAATAGAATAGTGATGTATGTGGAAAAAATTATTGTAAAATTTTGTGAACACATTATAAACTATTTATTATTGCGCAATATAAATCAAAAGACCTTTGATTTTATGTAATATATTGTGCCATATATATAGCAATATAATACACACGCACACACAAATTTTATTGTGCAATATCATTTATTGCACAATAATATTGCAAATGTGTGGTTACGTACCTTAAGTTTAAAAAAACTCTATAAGTTAATTAACTTTATATGTAACATGACATGTTATATGCCCACTGTGCTGCATGTGCACACACACCAAAAATAAGAAAAAAGTCTTGAATATAAGAAAATTTCATACATACGTGTATTTGCAGTACGTAACTATGATATCAATAAAAAAAACCAGAATTAAAAGAAAATTGCTGAAAAATAATGATAATTCTATACACGAAAAACAGGTCGATTGGTCAGTTCTGCATTTGTGGCCACAGCTGCAACCAGCTGATGATGTCACTGATTATGTTGAAAGTTATCAAAGGGAAAATATTAAAATAAATTCAAACAAATTAAACCATAAAAATATTTTTAATTTGGTAGAAAACGGAGATCTTTTAAGGAAGCGTAATAAGAAGTACATAAAAGTAGTCAGAAGTTAGCATCAGCTTGATTAAGTTTCCTGCGGAAACTAGAAGGCAAAGTTGAGATAGTAAATTTTTAACTGAAGCTGAAAAAATTGTATTCTAGAATTAATATTTTCAATTAAAATTTTTTGTTGATTGAGGTAAATTACACTGCACAACAAAATAGAGTTTGTTTTTGTGATGTTATGTTTTTTGATGTCCTGATTGCTATAGTAACATTTAGCCTTTGCATAATATACACCACTTTTTTAATTATTCCGTTAATATTTCACGAATGGTCCTCCAAACTTAAAAATATTTTCTGGATTATTAATCTACACAAAGATTCATTTCATTTAGATAGATTCACATCGATGAGTATATCAGAGTATCTCACCATTTCTGCAAGGATTTTAAAAATCGTATGCTTTTAGTTTAGTCCTTGAAAATTTTTTTATTATAATTTTTTAACCTAATATAACTAATCTTAAAGTATTTTTGTTCGCTGATTACGAAAATGGCTTTATTATTTTTCTATTTACATTTAGCAGAATCTCAATTAGCTTTCGGTCACGTCAGTAGTTCGTGTTAAATGATCTATTCATAATTTTCCAAAGCATTACAAAGTTATTTAATGTTATTTGTGTACAATTCTTATCAAATTGGAACACTTCGCGTACTCAACATTGATAGTAAGAGGTTTTAATCATATAATGTTAAATAATTCACTGCTGGACCACCACGATGTTAACATTTCTACTAATACGAGTACTAGCATAAGATCACATCTTTACCCAGTTGACCAAGACTTTTACTACTGATATCGATTTCGAATATATCTGGAATATTTATCGTATAAAACTTTCGAGAATGACACTAAAAAATTAATCGAAAAAGTTTAGCTGTCGCTCAATTTTTTTTCGAAAAAACATTAAATTTCGTAGATTAGCTACCAATATCAAAAGTGATAGAATATCTAGCTAATTTCGATATCGCAAAACAGCAGCAGTATAAGTAAAAAGAAGTAGTTTTAATATTTTGAATTTATTTATATTAACTTATTTTATTTATTTTCTAATTCCTTAACTTACGCTGCAAGATTTGAACACGTTACCCCCATTCTAGAAGACTAGCACATATCCACTAGACCATCGGTGCAAATTTTGTTCGATTCAATTTTTATTTTTATTTTTTAACTTACCGTACAGTCACGGCTCGAACTCTATGCTAACAAAATATCACACATCCACTAGGCTATCATCATACATTCGAAAAACTATCGAGAGATAGTTCGCTTTAGCGAACATTCGAATTATTTTTATATTCGTGAAAAAATATCGAAGAAATTTTTTTTCAAGTGGGTAGTTCATGTTACAATTTGTCAGTCAGTTTGTTTGTGTGTGTGTATGTACCAGCATTACAGTTTTGTGTGGTTGTGTATTTCGTCTGCGTTAGCTTATGTTTTTGTGTGGTTGTACAATTCTTAAAATATAACATAAGTTGTTGTCAAAATGCTTGATGAGATTGGTTATAGTATGAGTGAAAATTTGTTAGTATGTGTGACACCAACGATGCTTGATGGAAAATCAAAAAATTTTGATTTTTGGCATGCTTGCTGTCACTTTTTATATACGTGTATGTATTAACCCGTCAAGCACGAACAAATTTTCATTATAATTTTATTTCCATTGTGAACGGTTGCTAACAAATCGGAATTAAAAGAAGAAAAACATAAATTTGACTTGTGAAGAAAAAAATAAGTGTTGAGAACTATTTTATTTCGCATTTCTTTTTTTTTTTTGTAAATAGTGCTGCCATTATTGCTATTAAATTTCTTTATCTATATATTTTTTTTTAAACAACGAACAGTACAAAATCAAAATATAAATGAATGCTTGGTGGGTCATCAAGCGTGTTAATATCAAGCCAGCAAGCACACGTACACGAACTTGATAGCAAGCATTTTGATCGTGTCCAAAGCCCTTTATGCCTTGAATGTTTATTTTAACCTCGTCTTGTATATTTGTGTTAAGCTAAGCTAATAATACCTGTCTTCTTCCTATTTGCTTACAAAAATTTTTATCGAAAAAATGTGTATAAGGTGAGTTCACGTATATTTGCGCAACAGTAGTTTAGCAATGTCTTTTCAAGGCCAAAGTCTCTAGCTTTTTTGGCAGCTTCGGAAAACCGATTTCACGTACACCAGAAGGGCAAACGGACAGACGGACATTGCTTATTCGTCTTCCCTATTCATAAGGACCCAGAATACATATATATATATATATATATATATATATATACATATATAAATTTTATGGGTCGCATATGAATATTATGGAAATTAAACACGGAATGACAAACCTATATACATATAAGCTTTTCCATTTTTTGGTAAAGGGTATAAAAAGTGTTCAAAATTACATATTTACTGAATGAAACACCTATTATAATAATTAGTAGTAAATAAATAAAAATTAATTCCATTTAAAAGTTTGTGTGAAAATAAAATGTTGCAGATTTTGACTGTAAGTGTATTCGCTTGCACGAAAACTTAAACAAAGTTGTTGTCCATTTCGAATTGTTGGTAATTTGAATCCAATGATTTTGTTGCATATTCATGCTTTAGAACAGATTACAGCGAATTTAACACCTGCTTCTTCATATTAAATTGAAACTTAAATATTCTAGCTGCTTGCCATTCTTTTTTTTTAAATCGCATGAGTTCAGTTTTATGCAGAGCCAGAGATTGTGAAGCCTTTGGTGTTGTTCTTTTCGTTGTTTCACAAATTAATTACAAATGCGTAAAATGTTCAGGTTTGCTGGCTTTTTGCTGCAGCAACAATATCTAAATAAAGAAAAATCGGTTTTGAGGCCACCTAACTTGTTTTTTTTTCTTTTTCTTTTTTTTTTGCTTTATAAGAAAGCAGATTCTTGTTACATTCGGCTGTTGAAATGCCCAGCAGTGACCAAAACCAACCCTTTTTCTTTGGGAAGCGTATTAAAAAAAGTGCGCTGTGTAATCATCACTTTGTTAATTTTATTCTCCCTGCTTGAAATTTTTTATATTTTTGGACTTGTGCAGCCTTGATTTCTAAAGTTGTTTCTGGTTTGTTTGCTGGAAATATTTGATTTGCTCTTTTGAAACACTGTTGTAGGGATTCTGGTTATTTTTTTTGTTGCTGTTCAATTTGTATTGTGTGATTATTTTCTTGAAAACGTAAAAGAGTATATATCAGTTTTTCGATTATTTTATTTCATATAAAATGAATTCACTTGTTGTTGTTGTTGTGATGATTATGTTGGTGTTGTTGTATTAAATCGTGTTTAAATTGTCTGCAGTTAATGTTACATTAAACATTCAGTCAGTCAGTCAGTCAGTCATCCAAGCAGCCAGTCATTGCCTGTTTGCCTGCTCCTCTGTTGTTCATACTTCAATGTTGTTAAAACTTTAATGGAAACAACGACGATGATCATGTTGTTTGTTGTTGGTGCGGTTAATGATGATGTTTTGTTGTTGCTATTGTTGCGGTTTGAGCCCATAAGGGTTTTGTTAATGTTTATTCAAAACCTAAATGATTTGACACAAGGCTTGATTATGGTTTATTTTAGTTATCTGGTTTCTTTCTCTTTGCGCGTGTTTTTTCTTTTTGTCTGCTGCTGTTGTTGTATCTGCTGCTGTTGTTGTTATATTTTTAGTAACAAGCAACATGTTTTTCTCATTCATTTGGCTTTCATGTTAGTTAGTTAGTCTTATTTATAACTATAAATAATGCTAATTTATTTTTTGTATTTATGTAATTTAATACCTATTTAGGGTTTATTAAATTATATTGGAACGGACATAAAACAGGCAGAAAGAAGTGTTAAGTATTGCATTTATAAGTTGGCAGAGTATAAAGTAACAGAATGTGTGTTGTGCGCTCAAGATGATTTTTGTTGTGCACACAAAACCGAAAAGAGCTTGTTTTGAGACTTTTACACAGCATTTATAAATTTTATAATAGATTTATAAGCTTTGCAATAAAGGATTTTTGCCATTAAAAGCAGAGTAACCAGAAATTTTGTGGTTATTATGTGCATGAGTCTTAAAATCAATTCTCAAAAGAATTTAAGCATGATTTTAAGGCGTAACCCCTCCCACTTTTTGAATCCAAGACTTTGTCTTTTTTTTGAGATCAAGGTGTGCTCCAAGTTTCATGAAAATCAGTCAAATAGAAGCATTTGAGTATTTTTACAATTTCGAGATCTCAACGTGTTGGGCAAGTTTCGAAAAAATCAGTAAACTAGAAGCTTTTGAAATATAATATAAAGTTTTATTGGGAGTGGCTCCGCCCATTTCTTTAACTTCGAGATAGTGTCGTCACAAGACACCAACGTGTTGGGTAAAAAAATTAGTGGGCGTGTTCACGCCTTCTTAGAAAAAAAAAAGAATTCTTCCAATCGTTCTAAAATGTACCTACATACTTACATATACATATATGAAGTAACATAACCAACAAAATAATACAAACGAATTGATAACCTCCTCCTTCGTTTTTTTGAAGTCCGTTAAAAAAACGGAAAAATTCACTTAACTATTCACTATATTAAGTACAAGAAATTACTTCTTCAAAGGGAACTTTTTTCAAAAAGTACTATTTTCAAAAAGAAATTTTTTCCAAAAAGTACTATTTTCCAAAGGAACTTTTTTTAAAAAGTACTACATATTATCAAAAAGATTTTTTTCAAAAAGTACTATTTTCAAAAAAACTCTTTTCCAGAAGTACTATTTTCAAAACAAATTTTTTTCAAAAAGTACTTCATATTTTCAAAAAGAACTTTTTTCAAAAAGTACTATTTTCAAAAAGTACCATTATCAAAAAGTACTATTTTCAAAAAGAACTACATATTTTCAAAAATAACTTTTTTCAAAAAGTACTATTTTCAAAACGAATTTTTTCAAAAAGTACCATTTATAAAAAAACTTTTTTCAGAAAGTGCTACTTTCAAAAAGAAGTTTTTCCAAAAAGTACTATTTTCAAAAGGAACTTTTTTCAAAAAGTACTACATATTTTCAAAAAGTTTTTTTTCAAAAAGTGCAATTTTCAAAAAAAAACTTTTTTCCAGAAGTACTATTTTCAAAACTAGTTTTTTTCAAAAAGTACTACATATTTTCAAAAAGAACTTTTTTCAAAAAGTACTATTTTTAAAAATTACTATTTTCAAAAAGTACTACATATTTACAAAAAGAACTTTTTTTAAAAAGAACTTTTTTCAAAAAGTGCTATTTTCAAAAAAGAATTTTTTAGTACTATTTTTAAAAAGTAATATGTTCAAAAAGTACTATCTATGTATTTTCAAAAAGCACCGTTTCATAAGAAAAACTTTATTCCTGTGTCTCATGGTTTTTAAAAATTCGTCCCATAGTGTTGCATTAAGCATTATAGGTATTTATTTTTGTATTTATCCTTTTCTGTACATTTTGTATCCCCAAAAAATTTTCTAAATAATTTTAATAATAACTTAATTTTTTTTAAATAATAATTTAATAATTTCATATTAAAAAGAGTTGAACGTTGAAGCTCATTTTGGTAAATGACTACAATTTTGAGTGAAGATAATCCACAAGCTTTGCTCCAAAAGTCACTACATGAAGAGAAAATTACTGCTTTGCAAGCTTTGTTGGGGCCGGAGGAGTCATTGTTCCTGATGAGGAAGGGGTATAGAAATATTTTAACAAGTATTTTCGTAGCTCAACTAGCTGGAATTAGTCTATTTAGCATTTAGTTCCAACTTTAGTTTTAATTGGCAGCGGATATTGTGTGATTTAATCCCACTGGGTTATTTTCTTTAAGGCTATGTAAAGTCAGTCCTCCAAGCTGATAAATCAGAGACAATTAAACAGCTGGAAATTAACATTCCGTGAGTTATTGGCGAAATATAGCCGCAAATGTTGCGAAAAGTATATGCATGTTGGCTTTACAGATTGTGCCATGAACGCTCTAGCTTGGCGGCCATATGACATTAATCACATTTAACATTAGTTAAGAACTGACTTTTTAATATTCCGAAGAACGAAACTCATATATCGTCGCTGTTTTAACTAACCGACCTAACTGACATTTTTTTGAAAAATGAGTTAAGTCCTTTACTAGACTTTATAAGTCATAATACACATTGTCTATAATTTTGTGCTTATATAAGTAAAAAGACTTCTGACGCAGCCATAAGAATCAATGTATAAAACAAGCATAAAACCTGCTCTCCTGTTAAATTTTTAAAATGTTAGTTAGGTCAGTTAGTTAAAACAGCGACGATATGAAAAGACAAACTATGTGCAAATTAACTGTGCGTTTACACAAAACCAACAAGAATTTTCAATAATCTATTTACATATATATGTATGTATGTTGCAAATTCGTAATATGTAATAATTTTCTGCGGTTTCGGAATTAACACGAAAATTTTGCCATTTCGTTCAAATGGCAAACCTCGCTGGCTATTAATTAATAAAAATGTCTAAACATCAAAAAAGAACTAAACAACAACATTTATGTCTTAAAACATAAAAACAGGTTTCCTTCTATTTAATTGAAAACATCAAAAGTGATTATTAACTTTGCAAGCACTCTCAGTCTCAACTCTGTAATAAAATTTTAAAATGCCATAAAAATTTTGTATTTAAGGAAGATTTTTGTTGTTTTTTTCTTCATATTGTATAATATAAAATTAATTTCTTCAATAAATGCACATGCAAGTTGAAAATCAGTTTAATGTGTTCGTGTTCACTTTTTCATCTTTTAAGTGGTGTGTATTAAAAATTTATGGGAAACTGGTAATGCAAAAAAAAAAAAATAAAATAAAAAAAATAATTTATAAAACAACGGCCAAGATATAAACAGACATAAAATGCAGACATACATACATACATGCATGCATACCACAACAGTCTCCATCACATTACAGAAGCCAGTCAGCGCATTAAAATTACAACAAGATATGACTGACGACTAGTAATTAAAAACACAAAATCACTATCAAGTCGCAAAATAAAAAAAAAATGCTGAAGCCCAAGAAAGAAGCAACAACCCTTCCTCATCTCTAACCATGAGTGAGTGCACTACGTATAACAAGTATATTGATGTCAATGTTGTAAACACTGTCATAGTCATAAACGCCTCTGGTTTAAGGCAAAAAAAAAAAAAAAAAAAAAATAATAAGAAAATGCACAAAAATATCAATGAACATTTTGCGTTTCCATTGCCATGACCATCGGGAATGTTTGTGTAACAGTCTCTGTTTAGCTGGCTGCGTCTGTTTTGGTCGGTCCTTGTGTCTGTCTGCCAACATGTTATAGGTTTGATTGTCGCTGTGATTGTACTTACCGTGTATCCCTCATTCCCTGTTTTTTTTCTTCTTCTTCTTTAATTTTGCCCTTTTTTGTATGTGTGAGTATTTGTACTCGTATCATTCCATTAAGAGTGCATGTTTACTTTCGTATATTAATTCTCCGTTTTTCATTACTGCTGTTTTTCGAATTACCTACTCGTATCATAAAAATTTAGACTTCCTCTTGTTGGCTTTCTGTTTGATATTTTTCAGTTTTTTTTTTATTAATTTAATTTTTGCCTTCTTAAATTTCCTTTAGAGGAAAACGGCGATGAAGAAATAAATAAATGAAGTATGTATAATTTTATGAGTCTCTTGATTTAATTTTTTTTTGTAAGAAGTTTATGCAGTTCAAAACTGATTTGCAATTGTTGATAGTTTATTAAGTGTGTATAAATGTTAGGTGAGGGTAAGTAAAGGAGTGAAATCGTCGAAATTGAAATTTTTGAAATATATAAGGAAATAAAGGTCCACACTGTTTTTGGCAACACTGTGATTGGCAACTAAGCTGTTTTCGTGTGTCATGTTACTGTTAAACATGTTCGTGTAGTACGTAAGTCAACCAAACCATTAATGAACTCTTGCGTTAGTGCAGAATAAAATGTAAACATTAAACAGCTGATGCCGATTTTACCCTTTCCCGTATTTGCTTATTCACCGGATATTTAGAATAGAAGGATTGTTTCCCCGCAAGAAATGAGAGGGAAGTTTATAATGCGGCTGATAATAAATCTCTATGAAAGTTTTTCTCAAAGTTGTTTTTTCTAAAAAAAAATTTGGAAATATTGAAAACAAATAAACATTTTTTTTCTAAGCTCCTAAAATGAGGAATCCAAATTATACGTGTATATGCTAGTTTCTAAGGAACAAATACCACTAATTATAAATATTCTGTTAAAAACTATTGTGTTAAAAACACAGTGGACCAAACACAAAAACGCTGATGAAAAAACTGTAGTGGCCTTCGAAATGTCAGAATACGAGGGCGGATCAATAAGTCCTTGGCTTTTCGAGCTTCCCTCGTAGTTATATGAAATGCAACATGGTTTCCATCAAGTACCACCTGTTAATAGACTTCTGTTAAATTTTGAGCAAGTGTCGTCATTTAATTTGCGTTTAACAGCTGTCTAAAACATACAACCTCTTGTATTTTTCTAAAAATGCAAAAAAGTGAATTTCGAATGCTCAATAAACATAATTTTTTGTGCAAAAAAAAACCGTCAATCAAACCAAGGAAAAGCTCAATAAATACTATGGGGACCAGGGTTACCGTTCACCCGACTAAAGTCGCAATTTGACCCTTTTTTAGCGGTCTGCGACTTTTTGTGAGACTTTTTTTTGTCACCGACTTTTCCGACTTTTTTAATTTTGTTGCGACTTTTTACCCTTTTTTGTGAAACTTCTCAAAAAACAGTTCATTAAAAGTTTTTTGATTATTTTTATAAAAAAAAAAATCGGCAAAATTTAAAAGCAATTCACAGATTATTGGTCATTTGGAAACACTTTTATCACTTTTTGCAACATGCAAGTCATGTATAAAATGTATTCAAGAAATGTTTCATAAATTTTCAGTAGAAGTTGCAAAGAATAGTTTTAACTAAAATCTTCAGGGTACATGAAAACATGTACATACCCAGCAAAAAATGTCAAAAAAGGTAATCGGGTTTGGAATGAAGCATTTTTGGTGGAAGCTTTTCCTTACTGGATTACCAAGTTAATGATTTTATCAAGGCATGAGACTAAAATAATCGATTCTTGAGAAGTACTTACTTTTTTTATTTGGCAACTTGTTCACGTAATCTATTTAATCTAAAAAAATTATTCTCATCATTTAGCAACTTGTATATAATTTTTTCAAATTTTAGGTAATGTGATTTGTAAGCGAATAATGAAATTTGGTAATCAGAAAAGTAAGTCATTATATGGTAATGTGTAATTTTTTGCTGGGTACATATATAAGCATGTATAATGCAACTGCATGTGTTGTGAAATATGATAAAAATGGATTCTGCAATAAGCTTTTTGTTTTGTTTCAATTGTTTTTTTGTTTTGTTATGCTTTTTATTAATAAAAAACGTTAAAAAAGAGGTGCAACTTTTATTTTCTCAAACGACTTTTTTATGCGACTTTATTTTCACAAAACGACCTTTTGTGCGACTTTTCTAAAATTCCCAGCGGTAACCCTGATGGGGACTCTGCACTATCGATTTCAATGGTAAAAAAGTGGATTATTGACTTTCATTGTGGTCGCACAAGTACAAGTGACACTGAACGTTCTGGACGGCCAATTGAGGTCAGTACAGCCGAAAATGTCGAAAAAATCCACGACATGGTGTTTGCTTATGGAAGAGTAGAAGTGCGTGAGATTGTTGATGCCATAGGCATTTCATATGGCAGTGTGGTTTCGATTTTAAATGATCAGCTGGGTTTAAGAAAGTTGTCTGCAAGATGTGCGCCGCATTTGCTCACAATCGACCACAAACGCATGTGCAGTCTCAGTGGCAAAAATCCATGAATTGGGATACGAATTGCTCCCTCATCCCCTCTATTCTTCAGATTTAGCCTCTAGTTACTATTTCTTATTCCCAAACTTGAAGAAATTGCTCGTCGAAAAGAGATTTGTGACTCCAACAACGAATCATTCCACAAACAAAGGACCTCGAAAAATACTATTTTTTGGAAGGGATACAAAAATTGCAGAAATATTGGACTAAGTGCATTGAGTTAAAAGGATATTTTGCTAAAAAATAAATTTTTATGTTGTTTCATACAAAAAGTCACGGACTTATTGATCCACCCCCGTATATCCAACTGTATTTAGGGTTATTTGTCCCTTTAAAATTATCATTAGTAATCCGACTTTCTCGAAATACGAATTTCTGCTTAATTCAAGCAAACAAGGAACTTATTTTTGTACAAACAGAAATTTGCTATAGCAAATTTTTTTTATATAAAAAATCTTGTAATATAAATTAAAAAGTTATTTCAATCTTCACAACTGAAGTTTTCAAAAATATAAGATATGTACATTTTTAGTTGAAAGTTTTAATTAACAAGCAGTAAATATTCTAGATGGTTATTCGAAATTAAGAATCAAAAGAGATACCTAAAGATGATTTTAAAATACCTGTCGAATGATACCCATTTTGAAATATTTTTTCAGAATCATCAAAATCGGTCCACGAGTTCGGTTTATATATATAGTGGCTCAAAGGAACATATGCATGCATACATACATAGGCTGATAAACACAATACCCTTCTTTGCGTCTCACAGTCAGCTTAAAAAGGGCGCTAGTCAATATTTTTAATATTATTACACTATACTTTGAAGGCTTGCACTCCTTTACAAACTGATTTTAGCTTCTGCATATATGTACTTATATTTTACTCTTAATTCTTTATAGATACATAGTTGATGTTCCATCTTATCGACAACAATGTTGTTGACATTATTTCTGTATATTTTTTGTTTGTCTGTTAATATTGTTTTCAATTCTTTGTGCGTATACATACGAGTACATTTGTATCTCTCCCCTTAAGGCTGCTGCTACTTTTGGTGCCCCAACGCATCAGTACATCTGTGCAACATACATACATACATGCAACTAAACAGTTCATGGTAAGTGAATATTTTCACACTAAAACGATGACATCTAAAGGGCACAAGATGCATTTAAAATATTGAAGAAAAAAAAGTGTTGCATAGCAAAAACTGCACACAGAGTTATTGCAGTTTGATTGATACAAAGAGGAAAACATTAAACTCCATAAAAATTCATCTTCTTAAAAGTGTCCCTTGATGATGATTTTTGTAAATGTTGTATGTAGATGTTTCTTGTCACTGTCGCTTTAGTGTTCCAGAGTGCATACAAAAGTTTAATTTGTACGTGCGTGCGTTTATACGAGTATTTGCATGCGAGAATTGCAAGAAAACTTCATAATCTTATGGAGGAAATTATTTATATTCCTCTTAATGAAATTATATGTTGTTAGCGCTGTTGTTGTTGTTGTTGTTGCTGCTGCAAGTTGTAGAGTGTTGTTAAATGTCGTTGTTGATTGTTGAGTGTTTTGTTGTCATGTATGGTGTTTTTATTATGACATGATTGGGCGTGGTAATACGTTTATTTTCCTGCTTCACTTTTCTGATGCGCAAGATAAATTATTTTATGATTGTAAATGTGTTTTTCTCAAGACTTGCTTCATTTTTGTCTTGTGTGTGTGTGTAATAAAAACAGATTTGCGATATGGTAGATTAAATTGGAGGTTTTTTCCCTCTTAATTTTATCCTTTTTAAAATACATGTCCAAATTTTTGCTCAAGGTTATATATACTTGTAGTTTAGCAAAATACGTGTGTACAGTGAAATAATCGCTGTGAATATTTAAGAAAATATTGAATTTTTTTTTTTTTTTTTTAAAGAACAAACACAACCCGCAAAGCGATTAGCTTGTCTGCGGAAAACGCCCAGGGTCTATGGTGGGAATCGAACCCACGACCTCTGGACTGAGAGGCTAGTATCGCTACCACTCAGCCACAGTGTATTTAGAGCAGGCACAAAGGGATCATCGTATTGGACCCAAGTGAGCTAGACCCCTAAAATTTTCATTCTTCACTAGCAGCCTGCTAACCTAGAGCAGTCATCACCATTAAATACATTAAACATAATAGGCTAAAGACTTCGAATGCCGCCCTGTAGCCATTATTTTGAAAGCGGCAGCGACTTGATAAGAAATTAGTCTAATTTGAAAATAAATAATTTCATATACAATTTGACAATTTGTTGTCGGCAGCCTGCTGTCGTGAATGTGTTTAATGCATTGAGGTTAAATAAACTGAGACTTATTATTCAGAGCTTTTCCCACGTACAGTGTTTTGATTTTTTGCACAAATTATGGTAAGAAAACAACTGCAATTAATGACGAGTTTTTGGCTACGGATATTCGTCTCTGATAATAATAAAACTTCCATATTAAAATGCACACAATCATGGAGTCAGCCGAAATTCGCCATGTGCGGCCGAACTCTGCAACAGACTTATTTCTATTTCTTACGCCCGCTAACGATGAACAAATAAGTACTCGTATCATGTAAACTGTTATGTACAATAAAAATAAATTTTTTTGTTTGAAAGCAGAAGCAATGAAAACAGCGTGTTGTTCCGTTCTGCTAGTGTTTGTCAGAATATTTACAATTAACTCTGGTGTTATTTGTTACTTAAAAATTATCACATGTAATTTGGCTTACAGAGCGAACTACGAACCTTAGCCTAATTCAATAAATATAAAAAGAATTATATTTAAATAATTTAAAACATTATGACAATATGACCTTTATGACCACCGCCATAACGGGGGACTCAAACGGCAGTCTTAAGTTTTATAATAATCTGAAATTATTTTAATATAATTGTTTTTGTTTTGTTTGTTTTTTTTTTCCAACAAAAATTTTAAAACCCTAATTATTGCAATGATTTTAACAAAATTTTAAATTCTTTTAAATAATTTTTTTAAATTTTTTCTTTGCTTGCACAAGCAGTGATCAACCTTATCAATTGTAACAGCTATTATTTATTAGTTGTTGTTTGAGTATTGACCATCAAACAACTATAAAGGCGTACAGTTTAAAATAAAAACCAAACTCACACGCGATCAAACTTATCAAGTTTAAAGTGAGTACGTATAACTATAAAAAACCAACGGCTGTATTCAGGCGCATTCCCTAAATTACGCAGCACAAATTTATACACTACATTTGCACACATAAGTATAAAAAAAAACTCTGAGTATTTATTCGGCTACACAGGAGTATATACAGGAGTATTTTATTTGCACACACTTCAAGCATATTAGTACTGCCAGAAAAGTGAATTGTTAAATAGCAGTGTCGTTCAACTGATTTTATGACAGGAATAGAAAGTGCAATTTGATAATTCTCGACTGTGATAAAAACGTTTCTAATATCCACTAAAAATACACTTATCACTTTAAAAATTACAAAATATTGATTTGCTGAATGAATGAATTTATATTTATAAGGAAAACAGACCAAAGAAGATCTTTAGTATCCCCTACCAGGCGCCAGAGCAGCTCATCTAGCACTGCTTTTCTGAGAAATCTCAAGAGTGGCAGTGGTTCTAGTGCTACAAAGCATTAGTTCATTATCGATTTTTGCTTGCAAATTAAAAAAAAATTTAGGAATAAAATCAGTTGCTGAAAGTATATATTTACTCAAAATTTTATATATATATGTGACCTTCTCCGAGAAGAGGGACCTAGCGTGCGAAAATAAAGTTTTGAGAAAAACGCATTTGAAAAATAAAATTTTAATGTTTTTCTCATTTTTATCGACTTTAACACACACCGGTTTTTTGACACACTAGGTCCCTTTTCTCGGAGAATGTCTTATATATATATTTGTTCCTTTTAACTCCTGCAAGGAGCATAGGGGCCGTAACTCTAAATTTTACCTCCTGATTATTTCACTAATGTATAAAAGCCAAAACACATTTTAAATTTAATTTCTTACACACAAATTCATATTGGTTCGTATTTTAAATAAATACTCTGAGTATCATGCGTATAGTTACATTTTCCGAATAAACATCCATACTCTGAGTATAAGCATACTCCGAATATAAGTATGACAGGCATTCAATACTCACAATATGCATGTGGCTTTCTATTTAAACATGTAGAGTACTTAAGCTTTTCGCATAAATAACGTATATACATATACTCTGGTGTATTCGCATCGGCTGTAGTCATAGGTGGTTGAAAGCAAAGATGTGATCGTATGAGCTTTGAAAAATACAGAGAAGACTTATTGGTTCAAAATGTTTCTCTGAAAGGTCGCTTGTATGGCTTTACATAAAAATCCTGAACGTGTCTTGTAGCTAATATGCAAGAGTTTCACAGTTTTGTATGCCTATTCATTATAACAATGGAACCAAGGGGGCATTTCAAGTTCCCTTTTTAAATCAGGCTCAGAAGTAAACTTTCAGATCTTACAATATTGCCAGTAAAATGTGCTTAAAAATAGGCAATTTTTGTCAGACGTCGTTGTCAGAAAAAGCATTGTCAGGCCATTGCAAGACTAGCAGCTGACAACAAATTGTCAGACATCTTACAATTGTGTGAACACATTGTAAAATTATTGCCAGATATTTGTCAGACATTTTAATATTGTCAGATGTGCGAAATTTATGCATCTGACAATGGCGTCATTGTAAGAGAATTCTTTCTATAGGCAACAATGCACACGCTTGATTTTAAAGAAAAAATATATAATAAAATATATGCAGACAAAATCATTGCAATTGCTTCTTTCAATTTTTACATTTGTAACAACCACAAACGTTTGATATTTAATAATTTCTAACAAATGCTTTGAGTCTGGCAACGCATAACAACATATCTGTCAACCGTGTGAACTGACAATTTTTCGACTGGCGATATTGTGACAGATGAATTTATTGTTAAACAACTGTCTGGCAATAAATTGTAAGATTTTCTGACACATTTTATGCAACCATGTGAACTGGCAATCCACCTTGTGCTGGAGATTTTTCATTGCCAGTACATTGTCAGCACATTGCCACATCTGACAATATTGTAATATCTGACAATCGTATGTATGTGTGTTTCGTTTGGTTTCTGCTGTCAGAATCAGTCATAGGAATCTTAATTTAATTTTTTATTTTTGTTGTATAATGTTAATTGATTAAGATTAAGTGTTCTTATAGTTATGAAACGCACCATGAATATAAAATTTGTATAAAAACATGTATTTTTCAAACATAATAGGGAATTGAAACTGTTTAAGTCAAATAAAATGTTGTGAATGAAGCAATGCCTATACGAAAGAAGCAAATTGTGATTGTCATAAAATGTTACTATAGAAGGGAAAATAATGTCGCAAAAAACCTGACAATGTGCGTAATAAAAATAAAATACATACAACATACATACGAAGGTGGAGCAATAAGTCCGTGACTTTTTGAATGAAACACAGATTTTTTTTTTTTGCAAAACAAAAATTTTTTTTCAACATAATCTCATTTTAACCCAATACACTTAGTTCAACGTTTCTCCAATTTTGTATCCCTTCCAAAAAATAGGATTTTTCGAGGTCCTTAAAATATGTAGGCCTTTGTTTGTGGTATGATTCGTTGTTGGAGTCAAATCTCTTTCCGACGAGCTATTTCTTTAAGGTTGGGAATAAGAAATAGTAACGAGAATAGAGCGGATGAGGGGCAATTCTTGGCCCAATTCATGGATTTTTGCCATTGAGACTGCTCATGCGTTTCTGGTCGATTGTGAGCAAACGCGGTGCCCATCTTGCAGACAACTTTCTTAAATCCAGCTGATCATTTAAAATCGAAACCACACTGCTATATGAAATGCCTATGGCATCAACAATCTCAATCACTTTTACTCTTCGATCGGCCAACACCATACCGTGGATTTTTTCGACATTTTTGGGTGTACTGACCTCAATTGGCCTGATCTCAATTGGCCGCGACCACAACGAAAGTCAATAAACCACTTTTTTTTTACCATTGAAGTCGATGGTGCAGAGTCCCCATAGTATTTATCGAGCTTTTCCTTGGTTTGATTGAAATTCACTTTTTTCCATTTTTAGAAAAATGCACGAGGTTGTAGGTTTTGAACAGCTGTTAAACGCAAAGTAAATGACATTTGTTCAAAATTTGACAGTAATCGATTAACAGGTGGTACTTGATGGAAACAGTGTTGCATTTTATATGACTACGAGGCAAGTTCGAAAAGTCAGAGACTTATTAATCCACACTCGTAGCTTCAACCTTTTAGCTGGCAATATTTATATCTATGTATAAAAATGACACAAAATACTCCTCCTGCCTGCTATGCTGACAATAATGCCAAGGTACACATTAAGCAAACAACCCTTAAGACCTCCTTAAGCCTTTATACTTTGGCCAAACATTATTGTAGCAAACAAATTGAAAAGAATGAGGAGACACTTTTACCCACTGACTTGACTGCCTGCCTGGCTGACGGAGACATCCCAAATTGCTGAAAATCTGAAGGAACGCAGCAAGTCACGACTAAAACCTTGTGCACATACAAAACTTAGTTTGTTGTTTGCAGGAAATTATATTAGATTTTGAATTGTTGTTGTTGTTGTTGCAAAAAATTTTTATTGTTTTTTTTTTTGCTTCTAAGCACTAAATATGGAAAAAGGAAACAAACATCTTAAAAGGAAATCAAGTTGTTTTAAAGAAATTGTATGTGTTTTTTGTTACTTCTTTTAAGTAATATTACGAGTATTTATGCTGCTGGTGGTTGATTCAACTGTAAAATGAAATCAAATTAAATTTGTTATTGTTGCTGAGTTGGGCAAAAAAAAAGAAAAAAAAAAAAAACAAAACAGAGCAACAAAAGGATATTGAATTTGCATATCAAGTCTGCATAATACTAAAACGTATAAATACAATCCTAAATGTTTAACAACAATATAAATATAATTTGAAATAAATAGTGCGCGTTTGGAACTGACAAAAGAGTTTTTTTTTCTTTGTTGCAGTTGCAAGAACTGCTCTAATGGATTTTCAAGGATTTAATTTTCAGCGACGAGCAGCGGAATGGTTGCTTAACAAGTTTGTATGCAAATTGATTCGTTTCTAATGTTTCATTGTTGTTTGCTAGAGATAACAAAAAAAAAAACTTGTCTATAGGCAGGAATAAATCAGTTTTCCGAAAAATACGAGGATATCTATTTATATTTGTAATTAATACTGTACAAAGTTAAAGTTGACTTATTCAAAAATCACTTAAAAAAATAAGCACTAAAAAGTTAAAATTAATTTAGATTCAGTTAAATCAAATATTTTAATATGTGTTGTGTATAATGCTATTCGTAAAAAGCGATCAAGTTGAAGCACGTTAAATATTATATTTAATTTTAAGGGGCGTGGCGCCGCCCTTTAAATTTGAATGCAATATTGTGTCTTTTAAAGAGATCAAGGTATGTGTCAAGTTTCGCAAAAATTGGTTAAGTACAAACACGTGAAATATAATATTAAAATTAAAAAAAGTGGGCGAGGGGCGGGCCCAATTTTTTTAATGTTTGAGCTCACGGTATGAGGCAAGTTTCGCAAAAAGCGATCAAGTTGAAGCACGTTAAATATAATATTAAATTTTAATAGGCGTGACCTCGTCCATTATATTTGGAATACAAGATTGTGTCTTTTTTAAAGCTTAAGGTATGTGTCAAGTTTTGTAAAATTTTTTTAAGGACAAGCTCGTGAAATATTGTATTAAATTTTAAAGGCGTGGCCCCGCCCATTTTTTTAATGCAAGATTGTGTATTCTTTATAGCTCAAGGTGTGTGCCAAGTTTTATAAAAATCGATAAAGTTGAAGCACTAGAAATATCCTATTAAATTTTAATGGGCATGGTCACGCCCACATTTTGAATGCAAGGTTGTGTCTTTTGAAAAGCTCAATGTGTGTGCCAAGTTTCATAGAAGTCGGTTAAATACAGGCATGTGATATATAACATTCAATTTAATTGGGCGTGGCTCCGCCCATTTTTTTTTAATTCCAGATTATGGCATTGTGAGAGCCCCATGACTTGGGTGAGTTTCCTAGCAATCAAATAAGTAAAATTTCAGAAAATCAATTAAAAAAATATAGTGGTCATGTCCCCTCCCACTTTTTTACACAGTGGGACCAAATGGAAGTCATATTCTCTCAAATTAAAAAAGAATTTTTACAATCGGTCTAAAATGCAAAGAGTGACGAAGTAACAATATATATACTATATACAAAAAATACAGACGAATTTATATCCTCCTCCTTTAATTTGAAGTCGCTTAAAACAAATTTCTGTTTTATAAAAAAAGGCTTAGAACACAAATTTTCTATTACCCGTTCTAGACACTCAATGTTTACTTTGCAAAGTCTTAATTCAGCAGTGTGAGAAAGGCAGAGGTAAGAATACTTTCTCTTTTTATCTTGCTCCCAGCTGAAAAAAGACTTTGCAAAGTAAACTTTGCATGTCTAAAAGGGGTGTATGCAACACCTTTTCTGCTGAGAAAACAATTTTAATCAGCTTTTAAATTGAACTTAAAATAACCAGGAAGTAGAAACAGTTGATTATTTTAATGATACTCGTAGGTGGCAAGTAATTCTAAGAAATGTCATTTTCATTCAATTCATATCCAAAAATTATTGTAGCCAGCAAAAACTTTTATATTTTGTAATAGTCTTTCAATTGTTTACTAAGTAATGAGTGGTACTTATTTGTCTAATTCTTTAAATGTTTAGTAATGACTTCTCTGTAATGAATAATAGAAGAAGTTACATTAGTTCTTTATAATTCTTAATAAAATATGTATAGACAAAAATTTATTGGTCGTGAAAAAGAACTTTGAAAAACCAGAAGAGTCCTTATTAAATTTTCAATTAATTAACTTTTATTTTATGTTCAATTGAGTATAATTTAATAATTTTTAGGCAGGAAATAATACATTCTGGTAATACTTTTTGTAAGGGGTACCCTATATTCTTCAACTCAAAAAAAAATTAATCGGTTATGGACTCAAGTCGTACTTTCGACTGGAAATGCAACTTGTGGTGCAGTGAACAAATAACACCAAATTTAATTGTAAATATTGTGACAAACACTTAGTAGAACGGAACAACTAGCTGTTTTCGAAGGCCACTACATCATCATCATCAGCGTTCTTTATGTTTGGTCCACTGTGGTGTCAGCTCTATATACTCAGCCTTTATTGCAAATGGATATGTGAGTTGTTCTGATTCATCGCTTTCAATTTTGCTGAAAGCTTTTTTGTAATGAAAGCTCAATTTTACCATTTCTAAATTTGCAACAGTCTTGCCATTGTCGTTTGTTCTTTTACTAATTATGCACATGTTAGTTTATATGCTTATTTTTGTTCTACTTAAGAAATTTTTTTTTGGTTTGTTACTATTAAGTATATTTTATTAATTTTTGCCACAGGGGCTTGGCTAATAATTTTATTTAATCTTAATTATTATTGTTCGAACTTCATTTGTTTATAAACAATGTTTTTATTGAAATTGCCTACAACTCATGTCAGGAACTACGACTTCCAATTGACAATTGAGCAAATATGTTTTTAAATTTTCTTTTGTATAATTAAAAAAATTTTAATATTTGTATGTCTGTTTTATAAAATAAAAGTGTAAAAGTAGATGTCTTTTGTTTAACATTAGAAAAAGCCGGTAATGGAATTGCCATCTATAGAGTTTTGCTACTCCCTTGGAAAAAATATCATTTTTTTTTTTTTGAATGACAGCAAAACATTTCTGTTCATAACTTCAAAAAAAAAAGTAATTGTAATTTTTAATTAAAAAAAACAAATTATAAAAAAATAAGTCTTTTTTACATTAAACAACTTTTTATACTTCAAACAATTTTTCGGCTTGACGCATTTATTTTCGATTGGCTTTTTTCTGTTTTTGTTAAGGGAAAACAACTAACATGCATATAAATGTATTTATGTATGTGTTTATATGCTTCCGAAGGTGTTTCTGCTACAAAATTTTTTAATGAAAAGTTTCCCCCCTAAGGAAAATAAAACTCCACAAATATTTACAGGATATTATCAAATGTAAGAAAATATGAACGTTTTGTATTTTATTTCCGGTATTTAACAAACACATCCTTTTGAAAATGTACAATGCAACATTTCCTTAAATAATATATACATACATACATATGTATGAACGTATGTACCTCCCTCCACCATCTTTATCTAATATTTATTTTCACATTTATTTGTAATAGAATTTTTCCAACGACGTGCTAGAATTTGGCCAATATCCATCATCATCATACCGAAGAAATGACACCCACAACATTTTTCTTACGACCAGCCGTGTGATTTGAAATTTGTCACCCTTATAAGGATATATAAGACTTAGAAATATCTTAGAAAATTTATTTTGTCTTTCGTTGTTCTTGTTGTTTAACTAGACAGGGTTGTTTTCGACTGAGTGATCCTTAAACATTTTTGTTAGAGTTAAGAAACATTTCTGGTGTATTGGGAGTTGTATGTATCTCAACATTTCACTTCATAGTTAATATGTTGCACAAAATTGTACCATAAAAAAAGCTTTAAAAGGTTCCAACACCTTTTTCTGGCAGAGGAGAAAAAAAATATATACATATGTTCATATGTACACCCAGAGAAAAAACAGCTTGAAATCAATAAAAACCATATTAAATTAAGAAGAAACATTAACGAAAGTCTAGTCATGTTGAAATTTCTTATTATTAACTAATTAATTTTATTTATTTTTGAGTATCTCAATATACATTGTCTATTATATTGAAAATTATTGAATTAATGCTACGCGTTCTTATTTTTAAGCTGCAGTTTTTCCCTGAGTGTATATACACATATATCGCTCATTTACTCAAACAACGTCATCATTCCAAAAATGAATTTTTTTAATTAATGATGCTGAATTAATCCTTATACCGTTCTTCATATTGTCTAAAAATTTCATAGAAATATCTTGTTTACTGAACTCTTGAGAAAAATAAAATTTTCCCTTAAGCCTGGCACTCTGTTCAAAATTTCACGCGAAATGTTGACATAATCCATACAAATAAAGTTTAGGTGAAATTTTCATGAAATAATGTGCAAAAGTTGTACTCTGTTCAACTCGTAAAAAATTTATGAAACGTAGCTGGCAACATTTTTTTGCTACCTGTGCAATAATGAGAGTGGCATTTATTTCGTGGCAAATATTAACAGCTGATGTTTTTGTTAACAAAAGTCGATCCGTGTTGCCTACTTCAAACCACTAAATACACCCAGAAAAAAGATTGGTTGCAAAATGGTTAGGCCAACAAAATATCATTTGCATAAACTTTATTTCAGTTCACACAATCAATTTTCTGTTAATCCAAAAAACAATCCACGTTTATTGCCATAAGGGCATAATTGTAATAAAGATATGATTCTGACAATTCTTAAATTGATTGCATCAACCGAGCGTATACTTTTGCCATGATTAATTCATTGATTGGTTAACACAACCGAATAAAATATTATGAATTGGATGTTACTACCAAATTTTGGTATTGGCAACTAAAAAATTGTCGTTCTATATTAAGGTTAAAATAAACACTTTCTATCAGTTGCTGCAACTAACTATAGGTTGAGCTTACTATCATAGTTTATACTCGTGGCAGCAAATTAAAAATTAACTTTTGTGACTTTCAAAGATATTATGATTTATGAATTCTCAAATGGTTTTTGAAAGTCTGTGCATAAGATAACAGTTTTGTGGCTGTTCAAAATGTGTGGTTGAAATCAATAAATTTCAACTAAAAATAACTTATGACAATATGTTAAATAATAAATTTCTTAAATTGTATATTTTTGTTTGCGTTTATTGCTTATTTTATTTCAGCAAAGAAGGCCAATTTTTCTTTCACGGGTACCAATTATAATATTGTTTCAGTTATACTAACAACATTTTCGGTAGCAAGAATAACTTTTTTTCAAATTCCATACTGTTAACCAACTTTTTCTGTTGCTGCAACTATTTGTTTAAGGGTTATAATTAAAATATACTGGTACCACAAGAAAATTGCAGTCGTTATACCAGAAATCTATATAGTTGGTGCAACCACCAAAATTCGATTGGCAACAAATTCGGTTGTCTCAACGAATCTGTTTTCTCTGTGTACGATAATTTTTCCCGAAAAAGTAAAATGGGCATCACTTGTTACGTGTCAAATTTTTCACGCTAAATAATCAATGTTGCTGAAAATTTTTCACAACTTCCAACAGAGTACCAGGCTTTACAAGAAGCTAAAAGGAAATGCTTGTATACATGTTGTATTTATTAGCAACATGTTGCATTCAATATTAATATAATATAATAATATAAAACACAGTTTTTAGAGAACGATTTTTATAGCTATGCTATTTATTTCACGACACAGGAGCTATTACAGTTATAAATTTATTTTTGTTTGATTTTGTTTTGTTTCCTTCTTTGAAGTGAGTGAAAAAAAATTAAACAAAAACAATGACAAGGATAACTCAATTTCTTTTTGTAATTGTTTTTTTACATGAGCACAAGCCAGAGAACACATCCGATGGGTTGTAAGCCGGCTGTCGCCGGACACAAACCATACATTAGGTCTTCAAATATTTGCGGCGAATTTGACATCATCATAAAATATAATTTTATTGCATTGTTATTTAATGCATTACGTTTGTTTTGTATAGCTAAGCAGCATAGCTATAACTGATTATCCTCTCTTCTTTTTATTATTTTTTAAATAACAAGCTTTATTTTATTTCTGTTCTTTTACTTTTTAGACTTGCTAGAAGCAAACTTCGTGTGTAACCCAAAAAAATTGCACACACACAGAAAAAAATAACAATGTAAAATCACCATGCAAAAAGTTTGATTCAAATTCATTCAAATTAAATTAAATTTACACGAAATAATATGTAGTTGTTGTTGTTGTTGGTGTTTATTTGCTTTGTTCATAGCTGCAATACACTTTTGTGCTTAGCTGTGTGAGTTGTTTTTGTATTGTTGTTGTTTTTTTTTATGTTTGTAAACAGCTGACAAACTGCTGCTGGCTGGTAGGCAGTGTACTAGTCTTGCAGTCGGTGGATCGCTGGTTCGAATCCTGGAGTGAAATCAAAGTATTTTTTTTATTACTAAAACTTTTCAAGTCAAAGTATTTTGTATTTTTAGTAAGTAAAACTTTTCAAATAAATTTTATGTTAAATGATCAATGAAATAATATTGAATTATAGTTTTATTCATCATGGTACATACATATTTAGTGTGTATCTAAAGAATATTTAAAGTTGTTGTTGCTGCGATGAGTTCCGAGTTCAAATCTTGGCCGGGCAAGCCAATTTATATACAAACAGTTTTCTGATGTCTATGTCAACCACGCGTAAGTTTAAATAATTAATAAAATACAATTACTACATTAAATTAAATTCATGTTGTTCCAACTTGAAATAACTTTGATTCAACACAATTCTTCATTTTGATTTTAGCAGTACGTAAATTTTAAATCAACGTGAAATAAAGTTATTTCAAAAGGAAAAATTTTCTTTGACAATTACTATGAATCATGTTAGATTAACATGAAACACATATGAAGCAAAATTATTGCCGAAAAAGATTAGATTAAAGTTGTTTAACGTACCTTTTCACAACTTTAACTGACAGTTTTGTATGAAGAACTGTCAGTTAAAGTTCACGTTAACTCTTAACCATGCATTGTGAAAAGGGACGTAGGTAGATTTTAAGTTGAAATTTTTCTGTGTGCAGTCCCTCAAAATTTCGTTATAAGCAAACTCCTCGGTATACGAGTACATAATACAAAATAGTATCCCCAATTACTGAATACATTTTCGAGCTTTTCCTACAAATATCTTTTCATTTACTTACCTACTTACTGAGCCTAACCTGTAATATTTCTTTGCAATTTCCTAAACACTGTGCTGACATCTGTTCTGGCGTCATGCTTGAACTTCCGTCTATCAAATTTATACACAGTATTAACATGTCATTTACAAAAAACATGCGAATTGTAAATGAAATAGAACAAGTAAGAGTGCTATATTCGGCTGTGCCGAATCTTATATACCCTTTACCAACGTACGTACATATATATAGTATACAGACACGTACATACATATTTGTTTTGTGAAAAAATTTATAATTTTTTAAAGTTTCCATCTTTGGAGCTATAATTTTCATTTTTAAAATTTCATACACCAAACTTTTCTTTCAGAAGCATAAAATATATTCAATTTATAAAGAAAAAGAAAAAAATTTTTAGACCTATTTAATTTTACATAACACAAAAAGTGTAAGTTTTCCAACCCTGGAGTCATAATTTTGGATTTTTCTGATTATTGATACCAATCTAGTTCTTTAAAAAATGCATAAAATATGTTAAGTGAAAAAAGCAAGAACGAAATAAGTAAAAACTTAGTTTCATTTAATTCCTTTAATATTAAAAAAAATCAGTTAAGTGCGACTTTGAATCGCGCACGAAAGGAAGGTTTTTTGCTTTTTTGAAGTTTTTTTCAGTTAAAACGATTTTTTCAGTTTTGTCGCTTTTTTCTCGTTTTGGCGATTTTGTCTGTTTTTGGAGGTTTTTTTCATTTTGGCGATTTTTTTCTGTTGTTGGGCTTTTCTTCATTTTGGAGATTTTTCCCATTTTGACGATTTTTTCTGTTTTTTGGGTTTTTTCGCGATTTTTTTGGCGATTTTTTTGTTTTTTTTTTCGTTTTGGTGATTTTTTTCATTTTGGCGATTTTTTTTCATTTTGGCAATTTTTTTCTTTTTTTTATGTTTTTTTTTCGTTTTGGTGATTTTTTTCATTTTGGCGATTTTTTTTTCATTTTGGCGATTTTTTTTCATTTTGGCGATTTTTTTCTGTTTTTAATTTTTTTTTCGTTTTGGCGATTTTTTTTCTTTTTTTGGCGATTTTTTTTTCATTTTGGCGATTTTTTTCTGTTTTTTAGGTTTTTTTTCGTTTTGGCGATATTTTTCATTTTGGCGATTTTTTTCATTTTAGCAATTTTTTCGTTTTTTTGCGATTTATTTTAGTCTTAGAAATTTTCTTTTAATTTAGTGCTTTTTTTCATTTTGGCGATTTTTTTCTGTTTTTTGGGGTTTTTTTCGTTTTGGTGATTTTTTTTCATTTTGGCGATTTTTTTATCATTTTGGCGATTTTTTTCTGTTTTTTAGGTTTTTTTTCGTTTTGGTGATTTTTTTCATTTTGGCGATTTTTTTTTCATTTTGGCGATTTTCTTTCATTTTGGCGATTTTTGTTTTCATTTTAGCAATTTTTCCGTTTTTTTGCGATTTATTTTAGTCTTATAAATTTTTTTTTAATTTGGTGCTTTTTTTCGTTTTGGCGATTTTTTTTTCTGTTATTTAGGTTTTTTCTTTTTTTTGGCGATTTTTTTCATTTTGGCGATTTTTTTCTGTTTTTAAGGGGTTTTTTCGTTTTGGTGATTTTTTTTTCATTTTGACGATTTTTTTCTGTTTTTTAGGGTTTTTTTTTCGTTTTGGTGATTTTTTCATTTTGGCGATTTTTTTTCATTTTGGCGATTTTTTTCTGTTTTTTAGGTTTTTTTTCGTTTTGGCGATTTTGTTTCATTTTAGCAATTTTTCCGTTTTTTGCGATTTATTTTAGTTTTAAAATTTTTTTTTAATTTGGTGCTTTTTTTCGTTTTGGCGATTTTTTTTTCTGTTTTTGGCTTTTTTTCATTTTGGCGATTTTTTGTTTTTTGGGGTTTTTTTCGTTTTGGCGATTTTTTTCATTTTGGCGATTTTTTTTTCATTTTGGCGATTTTTTCTGTTTTTTAGGGTTTTTTTCGTTTTGGTGATTTTTTTCATTATGGCGATTTTCATTTTGGCGATTTTCTTTCATTTTGGCGATTTTTGTTTTCATTTTAGCAATTTTTCCGTTTGTTTTTGCGATTTATTTTAGTCTTAGAATTTTTTTTTAATTTGGTGCTTTTTTTCGTTTTGGCGATTTTTTCTTGTTTTTGGCGATTTTTTTCGGTTTGGCGATTTTATAATTTTTTATTTTTTCAGTTTTACCGTTTTTGAAAATTTCAAGAGTTTTGCTCTTACGGTTTCCAAGATACAGCAAATAGTCAAAATTACATAGTCAAAATTGCATTAACTGATGGAACACCCTTTAATTTAAATTTTTTTAAATTTTAGTGTTAATTTTTGTAGTCTGAATAAAAATACACTAACCTTACACATTTCAAGTGTATATACATACATACATACAATTGTATGTATATTACATGGGATTTTAACATTTTTCGTTGCTCGTTTTGGAACACCCTTTAATTTCCAATTCTCATGTATTTGTTGTTGTAGCGGCCAAAGGTCTACATACTGTGTCCAAATTTCAGGTCTGTAGCTCTTACGGTTCTCGAGAAAATACTAATATAGTTTTAGACATAGTTAATTTTACATAACACAAAAAGTTAAAGTTTTCCAACCCTGGAAACGTCTTTTTAATTTTTTTGTATTTCTTTAATTTAAAATTCCAATTTGAGTCGTACTGAAGTGTAAAATATGTACATTTATTAAAAAAAAATAAAAATTTGTTTTCGGGAGTTACTTTTATATGGCAAAATGAAGTTTAAGTTTTCCAGCTCTGCAATCGTCTGCCCGATTTTGCTGAATTTCAATACCAATCTATTTTGGAAAATTTCTGACACACCAGTCCAAGAACGAAGTCTCTAGCTCTTCTGGGAGCTTCGGAAAACCGATTTCACGTACAGACAGACGGACAGACGGACAGACGGACAGACGGACAGACGGACAGACGGACAGACGGACAGACGGACAGACGGACAGACGGACAGACGGACAGACGGACAGACGGACATCGCTTATTCGTCTTCCCTATGCATAAGGATCCAGAATATATATATTTTATGGATCGCTTATTGATATTATAGAAATTACAAACGGAATGACAAACCTATATATACCCTTTTACCATTTTTTTGGTAAAGGGTATAAAAAGAAAATTATAAAATAAATTAATTCTTCTTAAGCAACTTTATCACTCACTTAAACAGTCATTTGCACATTCAACCATACGCGTAACATGAGCATATTCATTCTCTATTTATTCATTCATTTATTTAACTTCTTTCAAAGTACAAACAAGTACATACAATACGATTTTAATTTTTTCCTACTTCTTATATATAAATGTACGTTTTTGTTATAAAATTTATGTAGAAAATGTGTAAATTTTTTATGGAGAGAATAAAAAAAACAAGTGTTTTATTTTATTACCATTAACAATATGTTTATATTTCTTGTGTAGAAAATGTCAGCAAAAAGTCTGTATGACTCTGACTTTGACTGTGAATGGGACTACCTTGAAATTTAAATTATTTATTTCCTTTGCCGTTGTCGTTGTCATTTCGTTGTTCAGACATTTTCCCTGTGTGTGTGTGTTTAATTCGGTAAGCTCTGGCTGGTTTTAAATATCAAATTTCTTAAGAAAATTTCGAAAGCAATTTCGTTTTCCTTTTGGCTTGTCAAATGTCTGGGGTAATTATTGAAATGTCTGTTTATGGAGATTTTGTAATTAATTAATTGGTTTATTTATTTAACATTTTATGTTTTGTTTAATAAATGAAATTATTTATTTTGCAATTGGCAACACCTACATACTTGTCGTCGTGACCAGTCTCCGGGGCACAGTGTCTGTCGTTCATTAAATAAATTATTTATTAAGTATTTATTATTGAATTGATGTCTGTGAGTTGTTTTTATCATTCGTGTCTAGGGTTTGGGATTTCCCGGACTTTTGCACTTCCCGGGAAACGGGAATTAAAAAATCAAGTTCCCGGGAATTCCCGGGATTCCCGGGAAAAGCTAATTTTCTGGATTAAATACATTTATTAAATGAAAGTTGGTGAAATTTCGATGCTTTTATTAATGTAAGCATTCTTTTGAAATAAAAGTTAAAAAAAGCAGTTCTAAGACAAATTTTTAAGAATTTTTAATTGAATTTAAGCAAATGGAATAAAGTTATTACACAGCAAAAGATCATATAAAGACCAATTGACGACTGTTACCACAATTAGTAGACAATTTTCTAATAAGAAATACCTTCATTTTAATAAGAATTTGCCTTGCTTGTTTCTCATTCTTTTTGAAAAAGTTCCAGGCGGTTTCTTATCGTTAAGTACAAGCAAGTTACAGTACCATACTGCGCTGCGCCGAATTTTGAATACCCTGAGCCATAGTATGTCTAAGTGTCTTTCATTTTATTTCTCCTAAAATATTTTCTGCAGGGTTTCCATAATAGCGTCTACTTGCAATCAATTTAAGTTTCGTCAACTCAGAGTTCTTACAGCTTAAAATTTTCACTAAAATTTTTTGCTTTAGGAAACGATTATATCATTGCAATCATTGATACTTATACAATTTATTCCACTTTTTTTAGGAGATATGGTATGACCTCAATTTAATGGAATTTTTATGAAATTTCAGACTAGATTTGAATAGCTCACATTTTGATTTTATATTAAAAAAACATGGACATTTTACTTCTTGTTTATCGGAGACGAAAGAATTCTTTCTTTCTTACAGTTACATTTAAAACAAAAACTCAATTTAAATTTTAAGATTAAGAAATTTCCTCCGAACAAGGTATATGTAAGTGTTTAAACAGACGATGAAAAACGTGTCAACGTTCGTGTAAATTTAGTCATACAATCATTCAAACGAACTTTTGTAATATATAAAAAAATAATAAGTTTTTATATTAAAGTAAAATTGGATTATAAATTCTATATATTTATGAAATAACATGCACTTTTAATTTACCGTTTTCCCGGGAAAATCTCAAAAATTTCCCGGGAATATTAGACAGACATTTCCCGGGAATTCCCGTTTCCCAAACCCTATTCGTGTCGTTAAGCTTTTGTTTTGTGTTTTTTTCTTCAAATAAATACGATTGCAAAACTGTCTGACAGTAAAATGATTTCATTAAATATTTTAATTAGTGTAAAACAATTGATTAATTTTATAAGAAAATTTAAAGGAATTTTAAATTCTTTTGATCATGCAGCATTTGACTGATATGTATTTTTGTACGGGTATTAAGATTTGTTTTGCAACATGTTGCGCAACATGTTTCGTTTAGATCTGCATAAACATATTCAAACATTAGAAATACTTATTTATATATTAAAGGCCTTATTCAGAAAAAATTAATTTAGATTTACGAATAGACTTGTGTCCAACAGTTCTTTTTGAACTAGTTTGAGAGCGTTTGAATCAAAAGTTGTTTCAAACCCATTTAATTTACATTAATGTTTTTGACCGAACTTGTGTCCAACTGAACGAACTAGTTCAAAAAGAACTGTTGGACACAAGTCTATTTACGAAACATACAAAATTTGTTTTGTACAACTTTTGCTAACCCACATTATTTTTTCTGAATACGGCAGTAAGTGTGCCCCTATATATGAAGTTTAAGTGCGATTTCGAGCTGTGGTGTATTCAGGGACCTGTAAAAAATTTATTCCAAATATCTCTGTTGAACATTTTTACCCGTTATAAATACTTATTTGTCCCTTTTCCCGAAAGTTACTAAAAATATCTATACGGAAAAGAGCCACAAAAATCTTTTCCATAAAATTTTACATAACACTGCAAAACACATCCTATATACATATATAATATGCAAGTGTGAATAAGTACAAAATTATTTAAAATTTGCGGTTTAAGTTACACATCGCGCTTTGCGTATTCAGAAACCTATGCCTGAATTTTATGCTAAGTATTTTTGTGGAGCACTTCCAGCCTTGTGTTCGCGTTTACACCCCTTTTTCGGAAGGTATACAGATTATTATGTGGATAATATTTGGAAGCTTAAATGTTCCTCGTGAGATTTTACGTAATAATGATTTCCCAGAGTATACTGATCATCAGGACAAGTTTTTTGTGGCACGAGGGGCGGTTCAAAATGGCTGGAAAAAAACTATGACACATAAAAATCTGTTATACGTTGCAAAAAGGGTATTTGATGGCAAGTGGATTTATAATGGCTTTTTATGTCAATGATTGAAGGAATGGCTAATATGACAAAAATGGCATATGCCACAAAAAACTTGCCCTGCTGATCATAAATGTCATACAGTGAGCATAGTATGTCAGTTCGTTTTGTAAATTCTATCGGGCTTAATTGAGGGTTACACATGTTTTGCCTTTCAAATTTCAATACTTTTGCACTTTTTCACTAATACATTCATACTTTCCAAATTTGATGCGACTTTGCTTTGATTTTTTTTCCAATTGTTGAAATTTATAGACAAAGAAACAGCTGACAGCACATTTAATGAGCACACTTTTCGTTTTTGTTTTCAAATATTCTGCCGCCAAAGTTTTTCTGTGTTCTTTTATTACAAAAAAAAAAAAAAAAAAAAATAGAGACGAATTGTTAACCTACTTCTTTTTTTGAAGTTGGTACGCCTACGACAATTTTGCAATAGATTAAAGAAAAAATGTTGCAATGTTCTTTAGTCTAATACAAAATCGTCGTAGTCGAAGTCGTAATACGACACTCGTAATGAGGCCCATTATTATATTCTGCCGAAAAATTGTAATTAAATTTAAATAAATATATTTGTGAATAAAAATAAGCTTTATAGAGCTGTACAGAAGAAGCCTTAAAGTTCTGTCGTCTTAACTTGTTTTCTCGACAACGGCATCTTGAAGATAAATTTTCTTTGAAATTACGTGCACCCAACGTCACATCTTTCAATTTATTTTTTTTTTTATTTTATCTTATTTTTTTTACAACTTCTTAAAACTTTTGTATTTAAATCTCAAAGTTTATTATATATGTAAATGAATACACAAACACAAATATATAACCCTCGGCGGCCAACCCTCATTTATAATTAAATAGTTTGTTTTTTTAGTGAAAATATGATTTAACCAAGTGAAATCTTTCTAAAAAAAATTTTTCCTTTCTTTACAGGTAAGAAAATGAATCCAATTAATAATTGACTTTCAACTAAGCGGTAAGTGATAAGAAGAGAGTAATAACTTGTCCAATATTATTGTGCAATTATTGCTAGTATACTATCCTTTCCTCACCAAAAATATTGCACAAACTGCAATATTTTGTAATGTGTTGATAACATTGTACAATAATAATTTCTTACCAAAATGGAAATACAGGGCAACAGCTGATATTGACATAGTTATGTACATATGTGTGTGAATAATTGGTGTCTAAGAACTAAAAATTGTTTAACAAACAAAAACTAGGATCTTTTATTGATGAAAAATTTTCATTGACAATAAAAATTTATAGTAAATTGCCTAAAAAAGGAAAACTAGCAGATTTATTGAAGAGTGCATTGAAGTGTTCGAATCATTTTCGGCCTTGGTTAACATAAAATGTAAAGACTACTCAAATCGCAACAAAAAAGAAGCCAGGGGCCTAATTCCCGCATTCTATTGCGATCGAGTTATCACTCGAACGTGCGGGTTTTTAACTTTTGGGATTTTCTCATTCGATTTCGAATAACACTTATCGAAATTTCTAATAACAGCATTCGATAACGAGCAGCCATTCGAATACAACAAAAAGGCAATCGAAATAACGTTTACACTGATTAGTTATTATTATGTTAATAATTAAATAAATATGTATGTACGTACATACATATGTTTTTGCACACATACATACATATTGTATATAGAAACATATGTTTTTGCTTACTTTTAATTTAGTGTTGTGAAATGAATTTATTTAGATTTTTCCAACAGTGAAACAAAAACTCGATTCGCTTGGTATCGAGTGACATCATCTGAAAATTTCTTGCTATCGAAATTAATTTCAATCACGAGTGCATGAATTAGGCCCCAGCAGTATGAATGATTTCTTCATATTAACATAAAGAAATTCACTTATATGCTGATAAGACTGAATTTAATATTGTGCAAATTATTGAATAGTGTAAAGCAAAGCTTCTATAATAATAGCAATGAAGTACTGAATAGAGGTTAGGACTCACTACCCTACACATTCGTATGACTTTTGAAAAAATAAAACTCTGATCTAATGAAAATTTTCATAAATTCCATCATACCATGGGTTGTATTTTCTCAAAAGTCGTACGATTATCTAGGATGGTGAATCCTAGCCTTATAACAAATATTACTTGTTAACTATTTTCAATTCAAATTTTTAAATCAAAAAGTTAATCTATAATAAAAACTATTAATTATCATGACTTTTAATAGCTTTTCTTTATATGCTTTTAATTTTTTTTATTCCATTGTTATTTATTTCACATTCTCCTGCAACACCCAACCCACACTCACTGAATAAAATCCAATCCTTATATATGCATACGCTAGAGAATAATTTATATAATTTGAAACAAATTCAAAGTGACTGTAAGTTACAAACTTACTTTAAGTAATCATAATTATAGTAATTTATTAAGCAAAATTACACAATAAAAATATTTCTCCAACAAATTGGTTGTTAGCGTACCAAGCAGTTAGGAAAATTATAATTTGCATCAACACTTTTATTTGACTTAAGACAGAAAAGGCAAAAAAAAAAAAATAATTAACTAGTAGAACATGCAATTAGTTGTCAGCCTTAACTAACTAACACAGAACACAGAACACGGTGCAATTATTATTAGTGTAAACAACTCACAAGTGCATGTGTGCACCCGACAAACAACACAAGGTCAAGCGTTTCAAATAACATTTCGGGTTTGTCCATAGATTTTAATTACTATACACTTTCAACAGATACAAACACTTTTAATGCCAAGTACACACTATGGCGTTTTGTGACATCGCAATAGTGTGTACTAATGGCAACGTTTGTCATTACCGAAATTTTTGGTTGTGTGGCATTGCTTTTCATATAAAAAACATAATATGAACGGCGTTGCAGACAGTTTGCAAATGACAACACAAGAAATGCTAGATGTGTACTCAGCATAAGTCATGCTCTCAATTCATATTGAAATTTGTTTCAGAAAAATATTTCAATTTCTTTGTTTATTGGTTGATCTATAAAATATTTATAAAAGACATTTTTGTCTGGAAATTCGTTTTATAAACCTTTTTTTTTTAACTCTAATAATTGAATAAATCACTTAAACTTTTCTTTGGATTAGTATTTATTAAAAAAGAATATCTAACAATAGGGTTTGAGAACAAGGTGGAGAATACTTGCACATTTGTGTGGTTCCAATAATTATAATTATTTTTTGCTCCTAATCAATAGTTTTTGACATTAGATCGAAAATAAAATAATTTTTCATAAATACTTCTCTGTTCCTCTTATTTATTTGTAAAAGAAATCATTTTCTTTTTCTCATACTATTTTATTGTTGAGAACAATTCATTAAAAAATATTAATAAAAATTTTGAAATTAAAACAAATTGTTTGCTGGGTATCATCACATCTCGGCATAAATTATTGGTGTTGGTTTCTTCTCTCCCTCTCTCTTATTTACTGAAATATCTACAAAAACGAAAGCTAATTGTTTCTTACTTCAATAGAAGGAAATTGTAAATAATTTATGCCAGGGGCGTTGTAATGATAACAATCTATTTAATGTTTTTTATAGTTTTACACTCGTCTACGTTTTATATTTCACTGTATGATTTTTTACACAATCAATCATAAATTTTCGATATTGTGTTTAATAAAAAACAACACGAAGTTGTAGAATAATTAATTTAGTTACAGCGCACTGTGGGAGGCCTTTGGCAAAATGAAGGTTAGAAATTCTAACTCATGGAGTGTTTCATGCACTTTCACTACTTCAATTGAAAATGTCAGTTGCGGTTAACCGCAAGTCCTTGAAAGAGCGTGGTCCATCGAAGCCCAAATAACACCCATAAACATGCTGGACGACCCAAAAAAGTTTGTCTTAACAGAACCAAAATTAGCAAATCAACATGCATGTGCTGAATGTCAAGACTGTTGTAAATTTGAAATGGTGAAATTGAGCTTTTATTAAATGAAAGCTTTCAGCAAAATATAATAAGATAATTCACATATTCCATTTGCACTGAAAAATATGTATAAAAAGCTGAAATTTGCATCACCTTACACCACACACAGTAGACGAAACACACACATAAGAATGCTGGTGATAAAGATGTGGCGACTTTCGAAAACAGCATGTTGTTCCATTCTGCTAGTGTTAGTTAAAATACTTACAATTAACTTTGGTGTAATTTCTTAAGTAAAAATTATTATTATTACATGTTATTTGGCTTACAGACCGATACGAACCTAAGCCAATTCGAATCATAAATATAAAAACAAAACTCGAACAGAAATAATTACACTAAATAATTACACTACGTATAATATTTTTTATTTTCTTCCGTAATTTTTAAGAACCTTTAAATCTCATCAAAAGTTTGTTTCAGCTTGATGAAAAAATAAAAAAAAACACGTCAAAATGTGACATCAAGCATGCCAAAATTTAAAAATTTTTGATTTTTCCATAATGATTGAGAAATATTTTGATGGTGTGTAGATTGCTTAAACACTGTATCAGCAGTCTTTGCAAAAAATTAGTATTTGGTGGAAAGATTTCTCTTTCTTACTTCTATTTATCCTAATTGATTGAAAATGTTTGTAGAATTTTTCTAAATAAAATGTAAATTGCGGCAACCAATTTTACAAAAAAAAAACCAATTTGTAAGGATTGATAATTTAAAGCAGCTACGTCCAAGCCATATGCACAATGTGCAAACTTTTATAAAAAGATTTTTGTGTTTTCACACCGACGAGAGTATTGATACGAGAGCGAAACATCGAAATCGAAAGATTTGCTCCCACAAACTGAGCGACGAGTGACGTCTAGCAGCACTTTCTCTTTCCATTTACGATAGTCGTTCTCGAGTGTTTTGTCCGAGAAATGTTTACGCAACATTCGAATGCGATATTATTTACGAATGTTTGGATTTAAAGCCATTTTGGACTCAGAAGATGCATAATGATTCGCAAGCTTAGGAAAACCCTAACTAAGCACTGTTTTAGAAGCTTTATATCTCTTGGCATTTACTTTGCAAGAGTTCCCACTGTGTAATGCTATGTTTTCAAAATGATTGATATAATGTTAATAGAAATTAATTAATATTTGAGTTGTTTACTTTACTCAGGTACGTACATATATAATTTTTAATTTTTAAAGTCTATTTTCACTGCATACGGGTTCTATATAAAAATTCTAATACTTAAAGTACACACATACATCATGTATGTATGTCTGTATGTTTTTAGACTTAAAATACTTATATTAATTTCAGTATGAACCAAATGAGAATTCTTTGTGTCATATAACGGATGCAGAAGACTGCAGCATACATTTTATTTCGCCATTTCGAAGTTGTTAAAGAAGTTGAAAATATTAACGCTGTGATGCTGGTGAAGTCATGAATAACTAAAATTTTGTGCTTGATATTTGCGTAGTGATTTGTTTGCGACAATGGGTGTGTACTTATTAAGTAAAATTTCCAAATATTATGCCCCTATCACGGTTCTCAACTAAGTTCAGTTTGGTCGTCTAAGAGTGGACCAAACTTACACACGACCAAACTGTGTTTTAGTATCATGAATCACAACTATTTTTTAGTTGAAATTGTCATCGTGTTGCCAACTTAAAATATCAAGTTTGACAGAAAACAATTAATTTGTGTGTAAATTTAAAAACACAAAGTTTTAGAAAATATATTGTTTTTAGTGTTTTAGTTCATGGCAAATAGATAAAAATATGTGTACATTTATTTTATGAGGACGAAAAACGTTTTTTAGTTATTTCTGGCTGAACAAAGAAACGTTTTGTTATATGTATGTTGGATCACCTAAAATCACATTTAAAGAAATGTGCCCGGTATACCCCCGATACTGAAACTGTTGAAAAAATTAACTTAAAAATGTTATTAAGCATAATAAATATTTCTAGTTGAAAATTTTAAATTTTTTCTGCTTTTTATATCGCACCAACTTATAATTAGAAAATCCCAACCACAGACCCAACTACTAAAAAGCAGTTGTGTATACTCAACGTTTTTCTCAACCAAACTTAGACAGAGTTGTAAATGACGATACTAAAACACAACTGAAAAGTCAACTGTTAATTTAGTGGAGAATGGCAATGCAAATTTATCAATCCCAACCAAACTATTTTAAAAGTTGAAAACCGTGATAGGGGCATTAATTTTTGAATCATTTTATATGGCGGAGGAATCATTGCTTTTTAGTTATTCAAAAAGGGCGAGAGCTATGAAGTGATGCTTATTTAAGGCTTATTAAAGTCTGGCTACTTGGAGCATGTGTATTTTTTCAACTAGATGGCGCCACATGTTATAGACCTCATCAAGAAGTAAACTTACCAAAGAAAATATTTTGAAACCTCGTTATTTTTCGATATGATTTTGTTAATGGGTTTGTTCATGCAAACCTATTGACTCAGGACCGTTGGGCAAATTGCAAACTATTTTTCCGATCGCCGACTAATATTCTAAGTTGTATAATTTGCTTGTTGCTTTAACTATTGGCATTTCAATAATTTATAAAATATTTAATAAGTGTTTTTTTCTTCTTCTTGTAACATTATCGCATTTCACGCTTTAAAAAAATGACAAGTTCAGTTGTTGAATAAATTACGAGACATACATTGTTTTTAGACGCTTACAAATTAATAGAAAATGACAATTAATTTCCATTCAATAGCAAACTATTTATAAGTACATAATTAAAAACAAAAAATGTAATAAAAAGTTTAAATGTATTAAATTTTATAACAGACAACAAAATTGCACATTGACTATAATTTATTATTTTTTTAATTGCTGCTCAGTTTGAATTGGAGTTCAGAGCCGAGTGGCTAAAAGCCATCGGCGCCTAGCGGTAGTCAAAAGGCATCGATGGTTTCGATCACTCGCTAGTTAATTCGTTTATTATTTCCTTTTAGTATGAATATTGTGCCTTATTACGAGTGTCGTATTACGACTTTGCAACATTTTTTTTTATTCTAGCACAAAATCGTCGTAGGCGTAGTCGAAATACGACACTCGTAATTAAGCCCATTATTTCTTGATTAAAGCCAGTGTGACCAAATCTCAAAGAGTTATCGTTTTTAAATAAAGAAAAAAATTAAAATCGTCGCTTTCGATAACAAGCTGATTCGATCAAGTTTTTTTAGTTTGAAATTATAGCATTCGATATGGAACCATATTATTACATTGTTCGATAGCGAATGCCACAATCTTAAACTGAAAAAACGTCAAAACGAATCAGCTCGTTATCGAAAGCGACGATTAGACGTAAGAACTTTTCAGGTCGAAAATTGTTTAAAAAGCTTACGAAACACAGGACAAGTGAGAAAGAAAAACACCTATTTGTTGATATTTATTGTAAGTTTATTTAAATTTTTAAATGAATAATCCTGCGTATAAATATACGCTACACTTTCAGCCGTTTGGCTAACGGCGCCAAAGTTAGTCGGCGCTGATCTCTTGCAGTGCTAGTGTTTATTGCTGTTGTTGTTGTTTTTGCTTGTTGCCTTTTAAAAGTACAAAATTGAATTTAATATTAATGGAGTTTGCTTTTTTTTTTTTTATTATTAATTAATTTTATTAACAAATATTTGTTTTAATGCTTTTTAACATTCAATGGCAAATATGTATGTAAACAAAATTGTTTAATTGAATTTTGAAAGTGAATATATTCATGCGTTTTATATTGAAATATTATAAGGCAACTGATGGAGTTTTTATTTCTGTTTAAAATAAAACATGAACTCTAAGGCTACCAAGTTAAATCGTTATAGAAATAAATTGATATTAAGCATACTACTATTCGGGAAAAATTGTATTCTAAAATCGCATTAAACATAGACAATCTGATCAGAAATGAAAACTGTGGCAATCAATTATCGAACTGATAGTGTTTTCTATTGAAAGAAAAGTGGCAGAAAAAATTTGAGACACTCTAAGAGAGTGTTGGAAAATACCGTTAGAAGAGGGTGCTATTGTTGCTTAAAGTACACAGAGAAAAATCTGCCTCATAGAATCAAGAAGATTTTCTCTATGAAACGTTTTTAGGCTAAGGGGTATTCCGGCAGAAAGAAGCGAAGATTTTTTTTTAGTGATTCCTTATTGTTTTTATGTGGTAAATCTTATTAATTTTATCAAGAAGAAAACCATATAAAATCAAGCAGAAATCTTATTATTCCAATCAATGAAGAAAAACTTCAGATTCTATTAGATTTTCTTATAAATTGTAAACTATAGGCATTTCTTATTGATTTTATTAGGTTGCCTTATTGATTTTTTTAAAAAGGTTATCTTCTTGATTTTATTAGGCTATCTTATTGGTTTTTTCAATAAGGGTTTCTTCCTGATTTTAGTGGGTTCCTATATGATTATGTGTAAAGCATCTTATTGATTTTTTTTAATAAGGAAATCTTCTTGATTTTATAAGGTGTCTTGTTATTTCATATCTAGAAATAGACATAGAGATAGTTTTTTTATGATCTTTTTCATTTTTGTATAAGAATGTTTGCACAATAATTTCAAATGGTTATTCAGGCTGCTTGTTAGCATATTGGTTAGAGTGCTTGTCTATCAGGTAGAAGTTTGCTGGTTCAATACTTGGTGCGTAAGTTAGTTAAGAATATAACATAATGTGTGTGTGTGTGCATAAATAAATAACATCTACAATATACTACATACATACATACATACATATCGTTACCTAAAATCCAAAAGGCCGTAACAACCAAAAAATTGAAAATAGAATTTTTGATTGATTATGATGTAATTAATCAAAATACATCTTTCCTTAAAATTTTACCCAAATATGTTCAAAAATGCCGATTTTATTCATTATTCAATTTGGAACCTAACAAATAAACAGTCTTAAATTTATAAGGTTTTTTGCTTCTCCTGTAAAATAGTAAAAAGTGTACTTACGGCCTTTTGGATTTTAGGTGACGATATGTATATGGTATAGAATTTAAATGAAAACACATGAGTACAGAGAATAAAGACGCAATTTTTTTATGAGGTCGCCTAATAAAAACAAAAAGAAAACCTTATTGAAAAAATCAATAAGACAACCTAATAAAAACTAGAAGATTTCTTCTTGATTTTTCAAAAAGGGTTTCCCTATGCAATTAATAAGATTTCCTTATTGAAAAAACCCATAGAGATTTCTTATTAATTTTGGTATATTTTATGAGGTATTTAGTAGGCACTGTTTTCTCTGTGTAGTTGGTTACTCAGCTCACCAAATTGACGGTCTTCGAGATTCACGGTTGACTCCTGGCCAGGCCTAGTCATATCAACATTAGTGCCTATGCTAATGTATATCACAGTTCTCTACTTCGTAGGTATTTTTTTAGTAATGTATCGTCGGTGAAGTAAAATAACTATTATAGAAAGGCTATAAAGCTTAAAATAATATGGCTACTTAACACCAGAGGCGCTGCAAGAATTCTTTAACAATTTATAAAATGCACAAAATCATAGTTGTAAAACGGGTTAAGTTTAATAACTTAATACCTTACAGGCTCTACTCTCTTTCCTTTCTTCCTTTCTTAAACGCTGGTAACACACACAGAAACATATGTACATATGTAGGTAGGCATATTAATTGAGGAGCTGAAGAACAAAACTACACACCGTCAGCCCATTATTGGTTTGACCCACTGACCATTTTTTAAAAAACTGAGTTACGTATGAGGAATATATATTTCGAATATCTCCTTACTAAGTCCAAAATATGTTTCGTGATATTTATTATGGTTTCTGAGATATTTAGCATTCATTTTGCTTCATTTGAACTATTTTAAGCTTAAATTAGTATTGTTTTGCTGTACATGCCAATTTTTTGGCGTTTGCATCAAATTCTTCATACAAAATAATACGAAGTAAAGTTTTGTTTTGTTTTGCTCCATTTCTATAAGAAATGAATAGTAAAAAAATAAGGTGCCGTAAGAAAAATTCAACGGCGAGTGTTAAGCAAAAACATAATCACCCAGACGCAGCCGCCGATTAAATGTTGTAAAATAAAATAAAAGAAACCTTAATGTTTGAGTATAACAGAAATAATTTAATTTCACTTTTTATATTAAATACACTTCAATTACTTGTTTTTCTTGTTTAAGTGAAAAATATAACGGCTTCGGCTTCTTGGTCGGCGTTAAAAGATCGACTTATTTCTCTAAACAGCAAGACAAATAAACAAAACAACAAATTTCTAATTCACAGCTGTGAGACAGCAGTTAAGTTTACGTATGGAGCACTAAAAGCTACTTTTTGAAAAAAAAAAATTAAGAAAAGTGGTGTATGCGGCACAAAATGTATTTTGACTTTTACAAAAAAGTAATATTAACTTTTAACACTATTCATGAAAGTTCACTAAAATTTACACATTTCTTCCAAACAAGTGTCGGAAGCAATGGGTGAAAATACAAAAAAAAAATTCTATCGGTTATACTTTGAGAAAACTTCATGTAAACCTTCTTTGTCGTTTTGTTCCATTCCGAATTTTGGCATATGCTCCAAACCAATAATCTTCAGTAAATGATTTTTTTATATTTTGTTCGGGCTCTCCAAATACTCATCTATGAAGTCCGAAATATATATATTCAAAACCAGCTCGATCCTGTCTTAAAAAAAAATAACGAAAACTGACTTTTCCTTGCTAGTCCCTATCTAGGTAGTTCAGTATTTGCCACTCCTGTAAAAAACAGTCTAATGTTGTTCATCAGCTCCTTAATTGTCGGAGTGTTGGTAAAAAAAATTTAAAAATAAATATAGAGACATATTTATTAATTTGTTTTTGCCAAGAGCTCGGTTCGGTTCCTGTCGATTTTATTGTATTGACATAATTTTTCTGAATTTATTCACTAAAACCTCTGAGTCAAGCAATACCCAAATCCCTCCGTTTCTTTACCAGAGCTTGGATACGAATCCTGATACAAAGAATTCCCAGATGCGTGTTCGAGACCCTACTTACAAATTATTATTGATAACAAACCACAACTGATTATTGATTATGTCTTAACTTTCATTTGTTAAGCTTAAATATGTAGTTGATGTTTGGCTCCCATGGAACTCGCACATTGACGTCAATGTGTCTACATGTTTATGTTAGAATGTTTTCAGGTTTAATTAACCTTGAAGTGCTTGTGTGTAGATATAATATTGAAGCAAGTAATAAAACGCATAAAATACGGTTAATATTGTCACGATTAAAGACAGCGTTATCGTAATTGCGGTAGCATTGTACTCGTATAAATTATTTTGTTTTATCAAGTTCACTCTTTGACGATGAAATGTGGCTCCTGTCGATGGAAGCCGAGTTGTTCATAAATAACTAGAGTGTATTATTTGTATTATTTCTATTAAAAAAAAACTAAACCTGAAATCTTTTGCAATACTGATTCTCTTTTTTTCCTTTTCTTTCTGTTTTTTTTTTGAAATGAAATGTTACATATTCCATTTGAGGTTTATGCAATGCATAAATATAAATTAAAATTAATTTAACATTGACGGGCAGCACATACTATTGCATACTTAAATATGGATGTATCTAGGAGTACGTTTACTCTTTTGCACAAACTAACCGCTTAAACTTGATATTCTGCATGAGGTTTTTTATTTGTGGATCTGCTACTCGTAGTTTATAAGAGCCATGTAGTTGTGGTGCCTTTCAGTTCGTTGTGGTAAGTGAAATTTCAAAGCGAAAAATCGCCTGCAAATAAATATTATTATAAAATAAGAAATAAAAGTATTTCAAATATAGCGGAAATAGAAAAAATCGATGTTTACCGTTCGCAAGTATATTCCTATCGGGCCATTGTGCGGGAAGCGGGAAGATAAAAGTTGAGTACTTACAGCCTTATTTATAAAACTTATTAAGGCTTTATACAGCGTTTTTAAAACAAATTTTCATAAAAATTTTTTCTTAAAAAGCCTTTATAAAGCCTTCCTAATTTTTATAAATAAGGCTGTTAAAATGTATATCTTCAATATAGATCAGATTAAAAGTATTCAGAATTGATTCCCTTCCCATGACCTCAAAAAGTCGGTATGTGATGAGAACTCGTTTTTCGATATTCGAAATTTTGATTAGCGGAAACTCAAGCGCCTAATGATATCTAAAAGTTCATAGGTTAGCACTTTTGAAATGAGAAGACTGGATCTGTGACGAACTGGCAGCAGCTTAGACACTTAGTTTTCTTTCCATTGTAAAAAAAACACCTTTGACATCATATTTCTTACTAATTTTCTGAAAAAATTACATTAGTTCTGTTCATTTACTTTCCTAGCAGAAACTTGCAACGAGAGAGTAAGAAAATGTCGCAAAAATCCACGATATAGTGCACACGTGTGCAGTCTCAATAGCAAAACTCTATGAATTGGTACCCCATCTGCCATATTTTCCGAACTTAGCCCCTAGTGACTACTTCCTAATTCCAAGCCTAAGGAAATGGCTCGGTGGAAATAGATTTAGCTTCACCGATGAAATTATTGACCAAATAAATGTTTATTTTAAGGACCTCGAAAAATCTATATTTTTTTGGAAAGGGTACAAAACTGGAGAACGTTGGACTAAGTGTATTGAGTTAGAAGGAGAATATATTGAAAAATACATTTTTGCTGTGCAAAAAAAAACTGTGTTTCATTGAAAAAGTCACGTACTTATTGATCTGCCCTCGTATGCATGATTTCATTAGGCTAAATACAGCTCGTATTGCTCTGTAAGCCAAAGTACATATGTGTGTCCTTCTCCGAGAAAAGGAAACTAGTGTGTTAAAAAATGCGTGTCTGTCAAAATTTATAAAAATGAGAAAAACATTAAAATTTTATTTTTTAAATGCGTTTTTCTCAAAACTTTATTTTCACACACTAGGTCCCTTTTCTCGGAGAAGGTCACATGTGATAATTATTAATGAACAAATAACACCAAAGATAATTGTAAATATTCTGACAAACACTAGTCGAACGGAACAACTAGCTGTTTTCGAAGGTCACTGCACCTTCATCATCAGCGTTCTTTTTGTGTTGGGTCCACTATTTGTGGTGTCAGTTGCTGAATATTTCTGCTTTGTATAATCAGTTTTCATTGCAAATTACATTTTCATAACGTAATATAACTTCCTATTGCTCTTAGCACTGTCGAAAGCTTTTAGCCAGGATATGAAGAGCAAATTTTTATTTAAATTTTCTGATATGGAAGTTCGCTTTCGCAAGCTTTATACTTGTAAACGCTTTTAACCTTTAAGCTTGCCCAAGCTTAAATATATCAAAGATTTCACTTTGAATATTTTTTTATATAATTTTTCAATTCTCTTACACATTATAACCCAATTCAATTTAGCTGCAAGCAAGCCTTTAAGTATTTTTTTTACTTACAAACAAATAACCCCCGCTATTTTGTTTTGGAAGTTTAGCTCTACAATTTCTAAAACTCCCTGCAAAGTGAAGTGTTAATTGGAAAAACGTGATTCGCAAAAGTATTATGTATTTTCAAAGACTTTCAAGCAACAAACTTGTTGAAAAATGATTAAAGATAATCACACTATCGAATCGTTTAAGCATACCATTTGCTTCTACTGCAAGAGAAGATATAAGTAATAACAATAATGATGATGATCATAATGATGTTGCCGAGTAGCAGATGGGTGCAGAGAAGTAACAAATTGTTGCAGGTTTTGCTTGAATTAAATATGTAAGAAATCACTGCTAAAGCATGTACGATGCCATTTTTACTTTAAACAAATTATGAATTGTAAAATAATATTATTAATAAATAATATAAATAAAAAAAAATATTAGAAGTTCATATTGTTATATTAAAAGTATTTGATATAATTTTTTTTTGGTTTCTTAATTTCGTGTTTAACTGTTGGCTAATGAATGTAGTTCAACGTTTTAGTGACCTTTTAGCATAATATTTGATTGTGTAATAAATAAAAAATATAAATGTGAAAAGTATTAACACTCGTGGAGCTCATTTATGTTATGAATAACAAGCACAAGTTTCAAAATTCCAGTTTTGTGCTGAAATAAACTGAAAGTTTTCTCATACGCACTTCGGAAAGCTGCATTGAAATCTCTAAACAGTTTGCGTAATAAATGTATGTATGTAGTTTTTAAAGTGTTGCAAATCAGTTTATGCTAAATGTATGCGAATAAAAAATATAACAAGTTTAATCTATAAATTATTGTCAGCCAAAGTGGCACCAGAGTGCCCAACTTGAATCGGCTTCTTATACATGAATACATTTCTCTCGGTGGCCAGCTCTGCTGTAAATATATTATCTTAAATTTTACAATAAATCGACCTGTCGTACTTTAAAACTTAGTGGCTCTTATGTCTTCTTATATAATTGAAGAACATGTCATATTTCCTTAAATTTGAAAGTATGAAAACCAGCATCAACTAGTAATTCCTCATTTGATCCAAATGACTATCTTCACAATAAATTTCACTAAAAAATCATACATATTTTTCACTTAAACAACTTATTGAATTATATTATTCGTTAAGACTAACCCAGCTACATATATATTGTGTAGTACGTCTGCAATTCTATTTGTGTACACAGTGACCACCAATCTTCTAATTTCTTAACTCTACAAGATAGACATATTTCCAACATCCTACTATTACTATTTCATCAAATACCTCTTAGTGTGATATTTCTAGGATTTTTTTTATTAAGCTCGTCCCAAGAGTCAGTGTTGCCATATTAGGGGATTTGTCCCCAAATTGGGGATTTTTTCGCGATTGGGGGAGAAAATTTCGTATTGGGATCTGGGGATTTGTTGGCGATGATAACCAAATTTGAGGGATTTTTGGGGGGTTTTTTTATAACTGAAGATAACAAGAATGAGTTTTTACATGTACTTACTAATTTTAATAGAGTAAAAATATTTAAAAAATTAGTTTGTTGGCATAAACGAGGAATTGATAGAGTTTCACTAATGCTCTGCAATATTAATTGATAAATACTACTTGTTAGATAGTACTCGTATTTAAAAGAGAAAAATTATGAGACAATTTTTTCCCGGTTCTTAAAAGGTTAAGAAATATTTTTATATATATTGCAAAACGGGCAAAAATAAAATGCAAAGTTAATAAATTTGGCTATTTGCCCAAAACCAAATAATAAAAAAAAGAAGCAAAACTGCAAACGTTAGTTCATGTCATCATTATGAATTATTATGCAAGATCTTATGCCAATATTTAATGTGCAAATTGCAAAAAAAAAACTAAAAAAAATATCACAACATTAAACTAACAAAATATTACAAATAAAAAAAACCACACTTCGAAATAAAAAACACATGCTCTGTGCATTTATGCATTTAAACATGGCATAATATTGTACAAATGCATTTAACAAAACAGCTCCCTGCATAAATGGCAAATAACTGCGGATATTAATTAAAAATAAAAATGTTTTTTTTCGGTTTTTTTTTATAAAAGTGACACTGCAACACCCATACACACACACATTTTAAGGATTTGCATAATTTATTTTGAAAGCATAAACCGAAAAAACAAAATCGAAAATAAATGTTGCAAAATAGAGCTTAAAGGCCTGTTAAGGCCATAAACATATTGAAATGATTAATTATTTATCAACTGAAAATTTAAAAAAAAATGTGCAAAAATTTTTTACCAAATAAAATTTTATACCACAAAAAAAGTAATATATAGACATACGAACATAAAGAGAAAGAGATAAAAACATAAATGTACATTAACTTTGTGTATCTATCAGTTTACTTACTACCGGCATAATTAAAATGTGGTAAATTGTTAAAATTTATCACTTGTACCGTCGTAATGTAACACTGTGGTGCGTGTGGTTTAAAATGCTAATTTTTTTTTGGAATCAAAACTGAAATTAAATACCAGGAAGGTGTTTAAAAAAGTTCTATCGCTATCTGCGCAATTCTATAGTTGAATCTAAAAAAGCTTGAGGATGATAGTTTATAATATGTGTTCTACTCTTCTTAATATTTTTAGATCTAATGTATTTGTATGTTACAAGCTACAGATTATACAAAGCTTAGCATGCCTTGTTACTCAAAATGAGAAAAGTAGGCTCTACTTTGCACTTTTGTGAGCATAATAAGTGACGATTTAACAGTTCAGCTGATTTTGATAGTCAGTGATGATAAGTTTAATTTTTTTTGAAAGACATTAATACTACCCAAAGGGCGGTACTCAATATCCTACATAACCGTCCGAGAAAATGCAACCCTGATCTTATAAACATTTTCAAAAAAACATTAACAACTTATTAGATCAGGGTTGCATTTTCTCAAAACTCGAACGATTATATAGGATAGTGAGCACCGTCCTTAAGGAGCGTGGAATGTGACTAGAAATTGAGAAAAGTGCAAAATTTGTGAAATGAGTAGAATATGGCTGACACGCGCTAGCACACGCTCAGTTACAGCATTGTCAACTATTTATAGCAAAGAACCTTTCCTACGGGCTAAATTAAATTTTAATATTTCAGGAACTGGCAACACTAATTAATGTCAATAGCTAAAATCTGGCAACACCATAATAAAGTTTGACATTTTTTAACATAAACGTACTCAAAACGTTTTTGACGTACTAGTGATATTTGTTTTGTTTACAGTGGGTTCAGAAAATTAATTTGACAAAAAAATGGAAATTTCAAGAGATGATTTTCTTTGGATAATTTTTCACAACTTTCGACGTGGATAACCTCAACAATAATGTGTCGATGAGCTCAGTTCTTTGTATGGCGATAAAGCACCATCGAAAATCACAATATATTGCTGCTATAGTGAATTCAATCGTGGTCGTAGTTCCGTCGCTGACGAATGCCTTGAAGCTCGTCCAAAATCGGTTGTTGTGCCACAAAATATCAATGCAGTGCGTGAACTGATAATGCAAGATCGTCATGTGCTATATTGTGAGATAGAGGCATCCTTGCGCATTAGTTCCATTTCAATACATCACATTTTGCATGAACACTTAGTTGTAACAAAATTTTTTCCCGTTGAATAGCCCATAATATATCAAACGCTCAAAAACAGGCTCGCGTCAATTGGTGTAGGGAAATGATTAAAAAATTCAACCGTAGTGCTTCAAAAAACATGTATAAAATCGTGACAGGTGACGAATCGTGGATATATGCTTATGAGCCGGAGGAAAGAAAACAGCAATCGGCCGTGTGGGTATTCCAAGATGAGCTAAATCCAACAAAAGTTGTTCGTGGAAGAAGCACAGCGAAGCAAATGGTCACCTATATCTTCAGCTGAATGGGTGATGTGGCCCGCTTGAGCAATGTAGAACTGTCAATTCTGAGTGGTACACGACCATTTGTTTGCCGGAAGTCTTGGGAGAAATTCGTAAAGCAAACCCCCGAAGATGAACCATTCTTCATCATGACAAGGCGAGCTCTCAGAAATGAATTTTTGAGCAGTCAAAACATTGAATTGATGACTTATCCTCCGTGCAGTCCTTAATTGGAACCCAATAACTTCTTCTTATTCCCGATTATCAAAGGTAAACTGTGTGGTCAACGATTTACGAAGAAGCAGTTGAAGCGTTAAAAAACCATGTTTGAGATTACGACATTCGCCATCGTACAATCTAATAATATGGTTCGATATCGAATGCCACAATCTGAAACTGGAAAAAACGTGATCGATCTAAAGCGACGATTAGGCCACTAGATTTCTTTGCACGCTTTGATAATCTTAAGCTCTGCCAGCTATTCCATAGATACGTACTCAGTTTAGTTAATTCTTATGATTGCTAATAGTGCTCAGTGAAAAAAAAGCAATGTGAGTCCGATCACAGGGGAGATGTGTAAACATCTATTAATGAAATTTTTTTTAATATTGGCTTATGGTAACCAAAATAAGATATATAAATTTTTGACTCTACTGTATTTAAAAATCTATGGAAAACTGCATCTATAGTAGTGGAATTATTAGTTGTATGGGTTTGTAGAGAATTGCTCATATGCAAGTGGAAAACGTCAGATAAAAATTTTGATAAAGCTAGCGACTGTGGGTTTGCAAAATTTGTATTAAAATCTCCACCCATAATAATTGGCATGAGAAGTAGATTGTTACCCAATTGTCGGACACCAGCTTCAGTGTAAGGCAACAGTAAGTAATGAAGATATGTTATAATATAATATTATAAATTCTTTATAAATACTGCTATATATCTTTTAAACAAATATTCGACATTTAAAACAATCTTTTATTTAAAAGGGTGGCGTTGGCTGAAGTAGTTAGCACGTTGACTACAAAACCGAAGGTCCTGGGTTCAATCCCTGTATCCGACAGTCATTAAGTAACAACACCATGCATTTTTCTGATGTGCATTAGTGTCCCTTTGTGTCAGTTGTTGTAAGAAAGTTCAAGTGATGAAGGCATAGTCACTGGTCACTGAACTATACCGACTTCAGCAGATACTAGTCCTAATGTAACATCAGAGCGCCCTCCTTCGTTGTGTAGCAAAATCATCGGCGAAGTAAAATAATCAATAAAATGGCTACAAGACACAGCTTCAAAAAATTAATACGCCCCATTTAACATCAGAGAGGCGCTGCAACACTGCATTATTAAAAACGTGCGAAAAGCAGAGTTGTAAAAGAATGAAGCTTTCCTCTATCTCTTCTTTCACCACCTGTCTTCTCTCTCACTATCCCTTTCCTAAAAGAAGGTAACACCTAGTATTAGCAGTAGGCATTAATTGCCTGAATATAACTTCTCTCTATAAAAAAAAAGCTTATATTTATTTTATATTTTTCAACTTTTTAACAAAATTATCCCCACTAGCAACACTAGTACACTCCACAAGCAATTTCTATTAAAATTAACTTTGCTCCTGAAGGTATGCTTTAAAATTCTTTTCAGTGTATTTATATGCAGTTGTTAAGTTTCTTTGTACTTCTTGTTGTCCGTATGATTACACTAATACACTCATACATAGTTCTCACCGATTCAATAACGCTTTACGATCTTACTCAAAATTTGTGATTGTATTGTGAAAAAGATTTTTACCCGCTGTCGTTTAGATGTTTACAAATAAAAAAAAGACTCGTAAAATATTTGAAGAAATTTTTAAATGAAAATTTTTTTTAATCTAACTTTTATAAAATCCAGCTTTTATAAAATCTCTTAATGTACTGACTAATACAAAAGATTATAAACTACACGTATCCCCAAAAAAACTGCATTTTTTCTCTTGCTAGTTCTCAAGTTTACTTACAAATTATATTTACATAAAATTCATAGCGACATTTTAAAGATGCCTGATCTACTGTGTGCTCTGTGGTGTTGAGTAGTTGCTGAGGTGTACTGTGGCTTGGTGTAGAGTGGATACGGCATTCAAGCATCAAATAATGCATGACATGGCATACTTTACACTCGAAATTAAATTTTATATCTTTTTGGTCATTTGCGTTCCCCTCAGAATGATGAATGTATATGTATGTCAGTCTGTTTGACTGTCTATCTATCGCTGTACTTGTCTATGAACTGAAAATTAATTGCATTTGAATGCGACGCATTAAACAGAAAAGTTTATAGCGTTTGTGTTACTTTTTTTTATATGATATTTTCGCAAATATTTTCCATTTTGAAAAATTATGTGTGCATGCATGCTGGTTGTTTGTAGTTAAACAAACATATAAATATGTGTGTATGTATATTATATGTATATTTTGTTTTGCTGCGATTTTCATTAACTCAATGTATGGCGATGACATCGATATTGTTCAATCATGTAAAACATACTCCCATATACACAGAGAAAACAGCGCCTACTAAATACCTCATAAAATAGAACAAAATTAATAAGAAATCTCTATGGTTTTCTTTCAATAAGGAAATCTTATTAATTTCATAGAGAAAACCTTTTTGAAAAAATCAAGAAGAAATCTTGTAGTTTTTATGAGGTCATCTTATTGATTTTTTCAATAAAAAGAATTGCGTATTTATTCTCTGTACTTATGTATTTTCATTTAAATTCTATACCATATACATACATACATATGTATGTATGTATGTAGTATATTGTAGATGTTATTTATTTATACATACATACATATAGTTATATTCTTAACTAACTTACTCACCAAGTATTGAACCAGCAAACTTCTACCTGATAGACAAGCACTCTACCCAATATGCTAACAAGCAGCCTGAATAACCATTGAAATTATTATGCAAACATTCTTGTACAAAAATGATAAGGATCATGAAAAAAATTGTCTGAGTGTCTATTTATAGGAAAAAAAATTACAAGATACCTCATAAGATAAAGAAGATTTCCTTATTAAAAAACTCAATAAGATGCTTTACACATAATCATATATAAACCTACTAAAATGAAGAAGAAAACCTTATTGAAAAAAATCATTAAGATAGCCCGATAAAATCAGGAAGAAAACCTAATAAAATCAATAAGAAATCCCTATAGTTTACAATTTATAACTTATAATTATAATTATATTATAACTTATTATTTTTTTTGGTGCCAAAAATAACGGAAATTGAGTAAAAAAATTGTGAATAATAAGATTTCTGCTTGATTCTATGTGGTTTTCTTCTTGATAAAATGAATAAGATTTACCACATAAAAACAATAAGGAATCTCTATGAAAAAATCTTCGCTTCTTTCTGCTGGGATACCCTTTAGCCTAAAAACGTTTTATAGAGAAAATCTTATTGATTCTATGACACAGTTTTTTCTCTGTGTACGGAATCAACGTACAAACATACAAACATTTCAATGATTGTCGTTCATCGTCACATATACAAACACACACATACATAAACACTCATATACATACATACATATATGTGTTACAAATCAAATCTATTATAGAACGTTTTATGTGCATCTGAATCTGAATGTAATCTTTTATGCAACCCACAGCCATACCCGTTCATCACAATTACATATTTTTTTATTGTCATCATGGTCATTATTGTGTTGATTATTTTGATCAGATAGAGTTATATATAATTTCGTGTCATAATTTATATGGATGTATGTATCTGACTGTGTTTTATGTATCGGAAATACTATTTGTTTGTTTGGATATTTTGAATTATGTTTCTATTCTTTTTAACCCCTGACCAAAAAGGGGGGTGTTATAAGTTTGTAGTGTGTGTCTGTGTATCTATGTATCTGTGTGTCTGTCCGTGTCCACGTACAGCCCAAACGGCTGGACCGATTTTGATTAAGTTTTCTCTGTTGGAAAGGTGACTTGATCGAGATGGTTCTTAACCATGTTTGAAGAAAATCGTTCCAGCCGTTCAGAAGAAGTCACATCTAGGGGTTTTTAAAATTTTTAATTTTTGTTATATTTTCTTATATTCGTATCATTTATTTCATAATGTGGTGATGATATGTTTTGAACATATTACAAAGGGAGCAAAAAATTTCCTTCAGGGTGAGTTAAAGGAAAGTTTGGTCACTTTTACACGGTATTGCAATGCTCGGTTTAAATGACATAAATAAAATACTTTGTGTATTTAGGGGTATTAGACCTTTTTTTTAGGGTTCCGTACAGCAAAGGTGAAGAGGAACTCTATTGTTGTCGCTACGATGTTCATCTGTCTGTTCGTCTGTCACAGGCTGTTAAATATATGACAATTACAAATTAAAGGGTATTCTAAAACGAGCAACGAAAACGTTTGAAATCCTATTGTTGAAATTTTCAAAGTTAGTATATTTTTATGCAGACTACATCAACTACTGAAATTCCAAAAAACCAAAACTAAAAGATATTCTATCACTTGATGTTATTTCGACGACTTGCTGTATCTTGGGAATTGTAAGAGGCAAACTCTTTTCAAAAGCGATAAAACTAAAAAAATCTCTAAACAACAAAATCGCCAAAACGAAAAAATTGCCAAAAAATAAAAAATGGCAAAAACAAAAAAAAACGCCAAAACTAAAAAAATCGCTAAAATTAAAATAAATCGCCAAAAACCGAAACAATCGCCAAAACCAAAAAAAAACGTCAAAAACGAGATAACAAAAAAAAAAAAAAACTCAAAAAACCGAAAAAAAAATCCCAGAAACGGAAAAAAGCGCCAAAACTAACAAAATAACTTAAGATATACGGGATAAAGATATATATGGGATAAAATTCGTATAGTATTACATATCGTCCCTACCACGTTAAACTATCCAATATGCAAAATTCGTTTTTTAGATTCGTTATCTAGTTTACACGATATGCCTCGTTTGAAAATGCTGAAATTGTCATGTACGATGGATAACTCAATAAGAAATGTTTTAAGCCTGGTACTTTTAGGAATACGCTGACTTTAAATTCACAACTGATGGATCTTCGCGCTTTTCTTAAAATTAGGGGCGATATGTGCCCTTAATTATGAAAGTGTTCTAAGTCATATATTTCTTTGGTCGATATATTTGGTAGATTACATTTGAACAAATCAAAAAATATTTTTAAATTATGCAACATTTTAATTTAGAGTTGTACTAGTCTTGCTTACTATAAATTTATTTGACATATACTCGTATTAAGTATTTATTGAAGATTTTTTGATATTTTGAAACAAAAATGTACATGAGTTAGACCACTTTCATAATTAAGGGCACATGTAGTGTCCATAGATACCCTTTCGTGTGCGAGTCAAAATCAAACTTTACTGAGTTTATTTGATGTTTTTTTTTTAATTTTGGAAGTAAAATAATTTGAAATAACTGAGGAATTCATAAACCTTATAATGGATTTGTACGAAAGAAGGTGTTGTTGAGAGGAGAAAACTTAAATTTTTGCGACTATATATGTGACGCGCAAAATAGAAAGGGATCTAAGGGTAAAACCGGGTTTTGTTCAGTAGAGCCATTTTAAAGATTTAAATACGTGTATCTTTGGTGTACCATCACTGAGCGTATTGGTATTGGTCGTCCCTACCTCTTGTTTTGTGTAGTTGGTTTATATTGTTTTCTACCTAGCGCGCTGTTTCCATGAGTTTGATATAAATTTTGCTCGCGTTTTTTCGATTCCAGGTTTATTTTCTGAAATTATTAATTGTGAATTATAATAAATACTCATTTATAATTCTTTTAAATCGTGAATATCACTCTGTTAGTACGAAAACTTTTTCACATAACCTTAGAATCGTCGACTTCAATTTCATAAAACGCGCATATCTTTGGGAGAAAACACTTCTGGGGCATGGGATCGGTCTCATTCGATGCTCAGATGTTGTCCACATAAAAAAAAAGTGATAATTGATTTTTTTACGCTTAGGTCCCTTTCTCTATGCGCTGTCACATATGTATTTGGAGACGACGTGTTGTGTAGCAAAATAACTCCAAAAGATCAAAGTTCTGTGCAGACTTTAATAAATTTCACCCAATTTTAATGATTTTTAAATCGATTGAATAATATTTCAATTGAGAAAATGTATAATTTTTTGCAAAAAATTTATTTATTTTTTCATATTGTTATTGTGCCTTGCGTAAGAAACACTCGCAAGACTAATGCCCTAATTCTGTTCGACGAATGTATCGTCTTGTCTATGGACAAAAAAAAAGCCGCAGTTGTGATTCTTTAAAACAATTATTATTTATTGTCTCTACTAGAAGGTTCGTGTATTTGCCTTATGATTTTGTTACAAACATTATATCCAACACATATTTTTTCATATATTTTTCAAACTATTGTATAATACTTTAATTCAATTTTCATGTTTTAAAATCATTGCAATAATATTTTTATTTTTCATTATCAAAGACAACAAACATTTTTGAAGAAAATAATTTAGAGAATTCAAAGACACACAGAGAAAAAACTGCCTCATAGAATCAAGAAGATTTTCTCTGTGAACCGTTTTTAGGCTAACGGGTATCCCAGCAGAAAGAAGCGAAGATTTTTTCATAGAGATTCCTTATTGTTTTTATGTGGTAAATCTTATTAATTTTATTAAGAAGAAAACCACATAAAATCAAGAAGAAACCTTATTATTCACAACTTTTTTTACTCAATTTCCGTTATTTTTCCATAGAAAAATACTTCTTGATTCTATTAGGTTTTCTTATAAATTGTAAACTATAGGAATTTCTTATTGATTTTATTAGATTGCCTTCTTGATTTTTTAAAAAGGTTTTCTTTTGGATTTTATTAGGTTGCCTTATTGATTTTTTTTAATAAGATTTTATTCTTGATTTTAGTAGGTTCCTATATGAGTATGTGTAAAGCATCTTATTGATTTTTTTAATAAGGACATAGAGAACATTTTTTTCATTATCTTTTTCATTTTTGTATAAGAATGTTTGCACAATAATTTCAATTGTTATTCAGGCTGCTTGTTAGCATATTGGGCAGAGCGCTTATCTATCAGGTAGAAGTTTGCTGGTTAAATACTTGGTGAGTAAGTTAGTTAAGAATATAACCTAATGTGCATGTATGTATGTATGTATGTATAAATAAATAACATCTAGAATATACTTCATACATACATACATATGTATATAGTATAGAATTTAAATGAAAATACATGAGTACAGAGAATAAAGACGCAATGAAAAAATCAATAAGATAACCTCATAAAAACTACAAGATTTCTTCTTGATTTTTTCAAAAAGGTTTTCTCTATGAAATTAATAAGATTTCCTTATTGAAAAAAAACTATAGAGATTTCTTATTAATTTTGTTCTATTTTATGAGGTATTTAGTAGGCACTGTTTTCTCTGTGCAAGAACTCAGAAGCATTTTCTAACAAAAACGTCCTAAATCTTTTTACTGAATTAGGGCATAAGACAAACAACAAACAGCTCCTACACATCAAATGACGAATACTCGTACTCGGTCTATTAAATATTTATTATTATAAGAAAAATAATTTTTTTTTTGTACAATTACCTGCAAACTCTTACCAATACTGCTTCCATAGAATATTATTGGTGACAACAACATACATACGTACACACGCTTAAAAATGCATTTGTCAGCCTTAAATTGACGTTTAACAATAATGACGCCGATTTTGCAGGCCGTATAAGTGACTGGGGCATACGACGCGTCGTATTGAATGTTTGTGTAGGCAAAACCAACCACGAAAATCCCATATCCACACCAAATAACTAGATAAACCAATAGATAACGAAAACATAAACTGGCAGAAAAAGCATGTAAAATGGTGTCGTAAACTGTTAAATTATGAGACAATTTAAATGCGTAAATAAAGGCAACACCAAAAGCCCAATCCCATTAAGTCAACAAATGGCAAATAAAAGCAATACAGTTCTTCTTTCTCATCATCATGATCATATGCAGCAGCCACATCATTATCAGCATCATCATCATCATGATTTCAGCCATTTAACATTTTTATCAGATACAACTTGTGCGTAGAAATTCCCCAAAATGTAGAAGCAGGAACATAAAACCAGCAGCAACAGTCAGTCAAACCGAAACACAGCGACTCGTAAGTAAAATATGCACTAATTGTTTTAAATAATGCCAGGATACAATAGAGAAGGCCTGCCAAGCAAGCGAGCAAGTCAACAACTAACAACCAGCCAGTCATTTCAAACAAGGCTGAAATTTCAATGTAAAATACGCACAACAACAAAAAAAAAAAAAAAAGGGGGAAAAAGCGAAAAATTTTGCAATCATTTGGAGCTTGAAAAGTAAGTGACTAAAATTTATGTGCGTAAGCATTTGCGTGCGCCACAGTTGCTCCAAAAAAGGAAATTGGAAATTCATTCGAAGGCACATACACACAAGCACACATTGAAGCAATATTTATCCGCGCTTGGCATATCTATGTGTCAAGTGCTATGGAGGACACAAATAAAGTACTTAGAATCCTCAATAAAATGTGAACTGAATTAATGAGAGAAAACAGAGAAAAAAAAATGCAACAGCGCTGAACTTCGCATATTACTCCTAACTTCACAATGACGTTGTACAGTGGCGATGAAAATGATATACACACATATCGTTCATTCACTTACTAAAATAAAAAGTCATAACTCAAAAAGTAGATAGTTTGCCAGAAAACACGTTTAAAGTTTTCAATTTACCATCAACTGAATAAAAAAATTAATTTTTATTTCTTCCCTTTTTTTGAGTTATGACATTGTTTTAGTAAATGAGCGATATAAATATATTTAGTTGAATATAGCGAAGTAAAATTTTGAAAATGAAAATGAAAAATTTTTGATACTTAGCAACTTCAGATATAATCAATCGAGCTCTTATGTATTCAATAAGCCTAAAAGCACCAGGACACTGGTATGTGCCAGTGATCGGCAATGAATCGTTTTTTCGCTATTCATACTGACTCATAAAACTTTAAATATAAGTGAATAGACATCATTTAAACTTAACTATGGTGATACGCATACTCACGATGACATTGATTTATAAGTATAGGTTGAAATAAATATGAATGCAACGTCAACATAATAGTCATACCACACTCATAAATCACCTCAGTTCTGAGGTGCCCAAAGTAGCAACATACAAATACAAATGAATATAGTACATACGCGATTACATTTCTCTAGTGTTTCTCTCGGTGGCCAGGTCTGTCTCTGTTTCATTTCTAATTTCAGGAAATTACTTATACTACTCACATTGATTCAGCTCACTCAAATCATGCATATATGTTCATTTAAAAGTTTAGTCATTAAACAGTTTGCAAGCAGTATACAATAGTAGTAAATAGGATTGTTTTTCAATTCCTACAAAAAAACAAACAAAAAGCAAACAAAGAAATACATAACCTTATAATGAGAACTTTACTGTTCGTATGCGAAGTTTGCATTATGAATCATACTTATTTTGCATTGTCCATAGGCATTGAGTTAAGGAGAGTCGAAATCAACAACATCATATACATATGTTGCTAAGTATGAGCTCGATGCGCACTTCAAACTTCCTAGTGAATATGATTCATAGACAACATTGCAATAAGTATGAGTGCGCATAAGTACAAGAAATTAAAAGTCATGATGCAAATCTACTCACTTTTTCACTACTCATTGCTGTTCTCTGCTATGTGCCAACAAGCTTTTGGAAGTCATTTGTTATGTCGGCGGTCGGAAGAGATAATAGTGTAAGACGAGAAACAGAGTTAAAAAAAAAATCAAAATGGGTAAATTGAAATAGTTTTGGCATACAGCAAAAATTGCTGTATTAACCCATTGCAGTGCGCACTCAATATTTTCTGAAATTTTAAGTTTTTAGTATAATTTGGCGCTAATTTAAAAATTTTTTTTAAGACAGCTCAATATTATTTTCAGGTAAATATATAAGTTTCGTTTGTAGAATTTTGTAGTATATATAATTCGATTTTGTCTTAAGTCGACTTATGCTGTTATCACTTTTAAGCACGGATATGGGTGCAACCGTACGCTAAAGAAGGTATCTTAAGCAAATTTTCGCTCAAGGTTATAAACTTAGACCGTAAAAAGTTTCCTCACGAGCTGTCTCATACACACTCAAGTGAATGCTATAAACACTTACACTCACGAAGCTCTCACGAACTAGTTTTTTTAATTAACGGAATTATTTGTCTGTATTTTTTTTATAAAATTTTGGGAAATATTGCGCTTGTATAAATTTTAGTTGTATATCACAAATTCCATTTCACTTTCTAAAAATTTAAAATTACATTTAAAAATATTATAATCACACACATCTTCTGTGTTTCTTTTTGTAATCACGCTTATTCACATTCACCTGATTAAATTGTACCTACTTCAATAAAATTACGGTGAGTGATATAGTGCATACCTCTACTCGTTTGCATTCGTGCTTCGAAGAAAGTTGGTGGTGTTATGTTTTTAATTTTGTAAAATCCTTATTTTTGTAAGTTGGAATTTTTGCAATTTAATCAAAATTAAATAAAAACTCACTAGTGCACAATTATTATCAAATCAGGACACTTTATTTACTTAATACTGATATTAAGAGCCTTGAGAGACACAATGTTAAGTTGTGTAGTGTTGGAATACCATAATGTTAACTTTGTGTTTTTGTGTGTGTTTTTTTTTTTTTGTTGAAGAGAAGTAACACTTAAGCAACGAATGTCTACTACTATTACTAAGTGATACCTTTTGTAGAAAAGGGATAGTGATAGAGACGACAGGTGGTAAAGGAAGAGATAGAGGAAAGCTTAGCTCTCTTGAAACTTTGCAGTGCAGTGTTGCAGCACATTGTGTCAATGAGGTGTATTAAACTTTCCTGCAACAACTGATACAAGGGTCACTAATGCACATCAGAAAAATGTGTGGGTCGTTATTTAATAACTGTCAGAGACCGGGTTCGAAGCGAGGACCTTCGGTTTTGTAGCCAACTCCTTGTGCCCACTTTTTACAGCCATTCGTCCCACTGTATCCCGCTATAAATAACAATGACCACTTGGTAATAATAAGGAAACCACTTGGTAATAATCATTAATAAGTTTTAATAGAAAAAATTCACTTTTATCACTGCTAATGTGCAGTTAATTTTGTGCGTGAGTGTAAAATACTGGCTACTCTTGGTGTCTTATTTAGTTTCTGCTTAAAAAAAAAATCCAACTTAAATGCCGGAAAAATCATAAAATATTGTTAATAGAATTAACAACATATGTACATTCAATATTTCATATAGACAAAGTCATATCAAACAATTTTATGCTTGCATTCATATAAAACCTGCCGGCAGTAGTGAGACTTTTAATGAAGGGAGACAAGGATTTATATTGACTTTGGTGCCACACACACAGAAAATTGATGTCTTTGCATAATGGCGGATAAGTAAAATATTAATTTTTGTTACAAAATTGTTGCCTCACTTGACTTCTTAGATAAGTGAAGTGACGTTAAACTACTAGAGGAATTAAGGATGTAAGATTGACTTCGAAGTAGATTTGGGTGTTGCCGCTACAGGCGAGATTGGTGTGAAATTAAAATATGCACGTGCGCTCATTGTTCCCTCGTTTAGTGCTGGCAATCAAATTGACATGATTGATAATCAGTCATGGTAATGTAGAATTTACCCATAAAAATTTACAGCCGATATTAAAAGTTCATTCAGTATACGTTTTTGTTGTGGAGATTATATAAACTTTATGATAACTTATGTAGGAATAATTTTTGGGCGCTGTTTATAGTTGCAAATATATTAGATTAAACTCATGTGTCTATCATGCGGATGTTCCTTGCATTTGCAAATATTTCACTTGGTAACACATATTTAATCAAAATGTTCATTTTTCAATAGGATATGCTAATTTAGACATTTGGAGATTTTTTTATATTTTAGGAATATTGAAAAAAATGAGCTGGCAGCCTTGTATCATTTTAAAAATTTTATACCTTGCCAGATTTAGAATGATAGATTATGTTAAGTTTTCCGATTTGCACAAACAGAGATAGACATAGAGATAGAGAAACAGATAGAGATAAAGATAGATATAGAGATAGAGATAGGGATAGAGATAGAGATAAAGTCAGAGATAGAACTAGATATAGAGACAGAGATAGAGACAGATAGAGACAGAGATAGAGACAAATAGAGACAGATATAGGAATATATATAGAGATAGATATGGAGATAGAAATAGAGATAGAGATACATAACAGATAGAGATAGAGATACAGATAGAGATAGAGATAGAGGTAGAGATATTTATAGAGATCGATATAATGATAGAGATACATATAGAGATAGGGGAAAAAAATGTAACTGCACTGAACTTCGCATATTTCTCATATCTTCATAATGACGTTGAACATTGGCGACGAAAAGGTGATATTGCAAGATTAAATTTTATATTTCTGGAAATGTGGATCTAGTAAATCGAACTCTTATGTATTCAATAAGCCTGACGGCATCTGGACGCTTTGGTAGTAGAAAAGTCTCATATTCATGTGCCAGCGAGTTCTTGGAAGTCATTTGGTATATCTGTGCTCAGAATCGAGATATAAATAGAGGTTCAAGAGATAATGAGTGGTATAGAGATGGATGAGAGAGGTTGTTGGGGAGAGATGTTTGACACAGGTAAAGATAACTTTTTCAATGAGAGACGGTACGGAAAGAGGGAGACGGAGAGAGAGAGAGAGAGAGATAGTGTTGGATATCAAGGGATGGACTGAAAATAAATTTAAAAGAAGCTATACCCCAGCAAATATTATTTCTTCCCAGCGGCGTATTTGTAAGGCAGACAATTTTACGGATCCACTTGTTTGGCATGAATAAAGCATTTTTTTGTTCGCAATACATTCAGCTAACAAAAAGCCATACATTTTTTTCCTTACTAAAGTGCTTCACAGAAGTAATATTCAGATGCAAAAGTTGCTGGTTTGCAAAATTTTCTGTGATGATATTTTGTAAGAGAGCCCACTTTACGTTAGTACTTTGCAGAAGTATTTTCCGAATCTTTTGTTATCAAGTAGTCGTATGCAATGCATTGCTTCCCTCATTTTTTAGTGCTTCCAAATCCGATTTTGTTTTTGCTGGGACACTTTGTAAATTTAAATTTGTGAAAAGAAAAACAATACATTCGCCCATTTTTTCAACTTATTTTGAATTATTAATCTAAATAGAATTCCTTTAGAGTTGCTGTTTGTTTTTGTTGTTGTAATAGCACAAATAAATAAAAAACTCAGTGGGTGTTGTAATGGGCATTGCTACTTATGAAAATACTGGCCGGTTGGTCGGTCGGTTGGTGGTTGGTGGTAACAATGACCACATGTCTACCAAAATGTGATTATTAGTTATTTGTATACGAATAATGAATGCTTTGCGAACTGTTAACTGGCTTAGCTAAGGCAAGGCAAGGCACTCACTCGCTCAGACGTTCACATGTTTTATATAAACTGCAAGTAGCAGCTGCATTAACACCAGCTAGTAACACATTTGAACACTCCTTAGGAACAAACAAACCAACTAAACAAGCGAAACTTGCTGCTTATGTTAACAATTCTCAACAGACTTCGTCATTATAAACATCCACAGACAACAGCAGCTCTACAGCAATTGCCTGCCTCTATTATCGTCAATCGCATCATCACAGCCAGTGAAAATCCATTGCAAACCGTATAAAAATTTACACAAAGAAGACAAAATCAAAAAAAGAAAAAGGAACATTAGTTAGCCTGGACATTATACACATTATTATTGATTACCTGTCGACAAGTTTTAACAACCATTTCTGGCTATTCAGCCAAGCCGGACTGCTTGTCCTGCTTGTCAGGCAGTCCAGCCAGCCAGCCATCCAGCAAACCAAACCACACCAAATCAACCATTTTACGGAACATTCATCTCTGGCAAAACATTGATGAATGACAGATACCACCCCATGCAAAGAAGTAAATAAATTTATTACAAGTGTGTATATAAAAGTATGCAAGAGTTTTTTTTTTTTGCTTAAATGCAATTTTTAATGCAAAATAATTTAGCCAAAGCTGCAATTTAAATAATACTTAGACGCTGGGCCAAAGAATTTTGGGAAATTCAATTATTGCTCCAAATGATTTTTGATATTGATGATATGGCAGCCATCCATCATGATTCTTTTAGGGAAATCAAATGAATGTCTGTGAAGTTCCTAAGTGTCTAAATAAAATAGTTTTTATTGGCTATCGGCTGAAAAGTAATTAAAATTCACTTGTCTTTTGCTATTGGTTTAGTTTGTGCTACTAACGTGGACATCAACTTAGAGATTATGTATATATACTCTGAGAGAACTAGTGCAGCTGACCACAATGAAATAAGAAATGTAATTAGAAAATCTAATTTTATTATCATGAACTCATTTCATTAGATGGATTAGTTATAAAGCCAGTTGGAATGAGTTCTATTGCGTTTCGTATATAAAAATCAGGCATGAAAAACAAACTGTGGCAAAGTTTAATTAGAAAGTATTTTTCACACACAGACATTAACTGCTTGTTTTTGGAACATTAAAACAAAGTTTTGTATGAACACTATGGCCTGTTTGATGATGTCGGGAGCATAAAAGCTTTTGGAATTTTATGGTTGTTTAAAATAAAATAGGCCAGCCTCTTCAGCGATGTCGAAATAATTCGTTCTAATATAAGAAACTTTCCCAAGCCGTTTTCCGATGTTTTAAGTTCGTTCCCGATTTTTCCAAGATTGCTGGATTCCGGGGGGTCTACTTTGTGATTCAAAACGAAAGGCTATACTTTCGTTTTTGTAGGTCAATGTGCATTTACATAAATACTTTAGAATTTGTTAATTACCTACAAACTACAAACATTTCCTTTCGTTACGAATTATTATTACACACTAGACGTCCAGGTCAAGTTGACGGCACCATGTTTGGGATGGTTTCCATTCTGTACGATATGCTTGGAGACTCCATTCGTCCGCCTGCCTAATTTTCTTATGTTAGGTTGGATTATATTAATCTGGGCGGAAAAAAGACCTCAAATAGATCGGGATTGATGCTAAGCGATGCCAGCAGATGACAAGAACCCTGCAAGTACTCGTATATTAGCCTAGTTCTTGGTGACTCTCAGTCAGACTTAAAAAACCTTAGCAGTCAGTCGGCACAGTCCCATTCGGGATATAATTTCTTTCAATACTCTGGAAAGTGTAAGCACCAATACAGTTATATCTGGTGCGGCTTAGAGATCTGCAAAGTGGCACAGTAGATGGTCTGCTATCTAAATTACCCTTGGTTCTTTACATTTCCAGCAGGTACCATCAAGTTTTTGTCCTAGTTTGAGAGTATACTTAGCCGTCCCGCAGTATCCACTATAAGTCTGCAATTGCTTTCAGTTAGTGAAAAAAGGAAGTTAAACGAATTAGAATCATAGAAGCTCCACATGATTTTGAAAGTTTTGTAAGTCTTAATTTCACTCCAACCTTTTTGCGCTTTATCTTTCATACTCATATGATGGCCCCTATGATCCTTTCATCAGTTGTCGAATCCGTACCATTGCTCCCATTACTAATTGAACCCCCTTTTAACCTGTTTATCGGCCATTTTGTTAAATTCAGTGCCCATATGCCCACCGATCCAAAACCATGTACTTGTCTACCAGTAAATAATGTATTTAAAACATTCTTTACCATAAGCAAAATCGATGAGTAGTTGCAGTCTGCTGAAAGTGCCTTAATTGCTGCTTGACTGTCAATACACATATTTGTGGATTGAGCTCTGAGAGCTAATTCTGCAGCCATTTTGTCTGCATAGATTGCATCTATACAAATCTCTGGTCTTCATTTTCTTTCACGGATCTCGACTTGTATTGGAATTTGGTCGCTGTCAGCCTTTAGTCTGTCATTCGACACGGTTAAGTCCCAAAATATTCTCATGACAACATGACAAAGTTAGCGTTGCCTGAAGCAGTTAGCACGTCGAGTACAAAACTGAATGTCCTAGGCGCGACCCCGGTTTGATTTGCATTAGCATCCCTTTGTATCAAGTTAGTTGTTGTAGGAAAATTAAAGTAATGAGGGCATAGGCACTGGTCACTGAACTATAACGACTTCAGCGGATGCTAATCCTAATGTAACATGAGAGCGTCGGAATTGTATAGCAGATTCAATGGCGAAGTAAAATAACCAATAAAATATCTACTAAAAGCAGCTTTAAAAATCTAATGTGCCTCATTGACACCAGAGGCGCTGCAACACTGCATTGTTAAAAACGTGTAAAAAGCAGAGTTATAAAAGAATGCAGCCTTTCTATATCTCTTCCTGCACCGCCTATCTTCTCTGTCACGATCCCTTTCTTAGAGAAGGCAACGAACGCATAGTAGTAGTAGCAGGCACTCATGACCTGAGGGTTACTTCTCTTTGAAGAAAAAAAAAATTATCTGCGGAAACCACAATTTACATAGAACTGCAGAAACTTTGTGTCTTCTTCATATGGCGTTTCAATATCATACTATATCGCCGATTTGATGCAATAATAATAAAGATGCTTATCTGGTTTCTTCTTGAGAAGTGAGTAGATCGCCATATATGATTTATGTTGCCGAATGCGAGTCTGCCGGATTTTTTTTTGCATTCACAAAATTCCTGTTCACGGTCCTCTCTTTTTTTTTGCAGAGGACCTCCTTTGACGCCTTGAATGTATTTTGTTTTTTGAGGTTAAATTAAAAATGCAAGAAATTAAAAGACAAACATAGTTTTTTATTTTGATTAAAAACTTAATTATAAAAAATTAGTGTGTGAAAATGAAGTTTTGAGAAAAATTCGTTTCATCTTATTCTCTACTCTATTAGGTACCATAATGCACTCTTCAGTTCAAACCCGTTTTTTGACACACTAGGTCCCTTTTCTCGGTGAAGGTCACATCTATGTTTAAAAGTCCTCTGTGTTTATTTAAACATGTAAAGCCAAATTTTAAATAATTTTTAAAATATTGTCTCTTCTTTGACATGTTTAAGCTTCTATCAAACTAATTTTATTTAGTTTGATAGAATGTGAATAAAATAATAAAAACAATATCAGCTGTTTTTCATAGTGATGGCAAGAGCAGTCAGTGCAGAGTCTGGGATACTTTAAATTAATTTATTTTTTTGTGTTTTAATATTACAAAACTACCCAGCAAAAAATTTCAAAAAAGGTAATCGGGTTTGGAATTAAGTATTTTTCGTGGAAGCTGTTCCTTACCGGATTACCAACTTAATGATTTTAACAAGGCGTGAGACTAAAATAATCGATTCTTGAGAAGTACTTACTTTTTTTATTTGGCAACTTGTTCACGTAATCTATTTAATCTAAAAATACATACGTATCGTTACTTAATATTGAAAGGCCCTAACTCATGGTTTTATGAAAACTAGTTTTTTGTTTACTTCAATAGAACATCTAATAATTGAAAAATCCAAAGCGCTATTTCAAAAAAGTAATGATGCTCAAGCCTTTCTTTATTAAGGTTACGATATGCATATAGTTTAAAGCAAATTATATAAAACATAAAAAAGTATGTCGAATGAACCCCCGCACCAGACCAACGGTTCCCAGTTGCTCTGGAGCCTTTTGATGTTGTTCAAATGCTGACTAAGTAACATAATTCAGAATTTCAGTTGCGCTGTCACTTGCCACGACAACTCAAGTTCGGTTGCCATCTATAATCGAGCCTTTAATTTTTTTTTCTTAAAGTCGATGAAAACTGCTTTACAGTACCCTTGAGTCTTGCTCTGCCTAAATCAAATGTATTTCAAATGGCTCTGGCGAAAATTTTATAAATTTTATAAAAAATTATGCTGCTGCTTATTCTCCATTTAAATATATGCAAGTATGTCTGTATGTATGGATGTATGTATGTGTATACAATGTAATTCTTTTGATTGACTGCTGTTATAAAAACAAATTTGCATAATTTAGTGCAAGACTGTGTGTAACAAGTTGAAATCTTATTTCTATTCAATTCGTATTTCTTAATATTCTATCAAGGAAGTGTGATCGAAAGTGTCTTAACAGAGAATTTTCGAGATTATGATTTTTCATGATTAGCATTTTAATTTTTTTTTTGGTTTTAATTTCTGCCAAAAATTACACATATCAATAAGCCTTTCAATAAAATTAATATTAATATTGAATTATAATTTCTCTCAAGTTTCAATGTAAAAATTAATTCAAACAAAAACTTTATCAAAATAAGTTTTGAATACACAATGAATACAATAAATATTTTAAAATACAATTAAGAAGTTAACTGATGTACTAATATTAAAAATAATCAGCTTAAAAGTTCATAAAATATAAATGAAATGAAAAATAGGAAAAGCTTTCAAAAACTATTTGAGAATTACTTAATATAAAAACGAAAATGAAAGAAAATTCAACAAAAATTTTTACTTATTTTGAACTTTGGGGAAAATCAAAGATGAAATGTCGTTGTATAATAGTATAATATAATAGCCGTATTCGATGTTTGATGCAAATGGTCTTGCGTAAGTGCAAATGCAAAATGTCTGAGCTTTTCGTTAGACTGTGCGTGTATTTTGTTCGATTTGAAAGAAAGGCTACGATATTTTGCATTGGCACTTACGCAAGGCAATTTGCATCAAGCATCGAATACCGCCATTGATTTGTTTATAATACGTTAAAATATGTATGTATAAGTTGCAATTCTCTTTTAGTCGATAAAAATAGTATCAGGTTTAAGAGCTTGAGATTAATCAAGGGGAGCAAACTTTAACAATATTTATTTTTTGTGTAAGCTTTCATATATAAAGGGTGTTTTGTTTAGAGTGCCACAACTTTTAGTTGGCATCACTGCTTTGATGATTTTAGCACCCATTTAACAGCTACTAAATGCTTCTTGTTTAGTTTGCTTTGAAATTTTATTATGAATCGGCCTATACCGGAGCAACGCATGCAAATTGTTGAAATTTCGAAAATTTGAAAAAATTTAATCCGATGAAGCCCATTTCTGTTTGAATGGGTACGTAACTAAGAAAAAATTTTCCCATTTGGAGTGGGGATAATCCACAAGATTTTTTCGAAACACCATTACATCCACTGAAAATTACTGTTTGGTGGACTTCATGGGATGGCGGAGTCATTGGCCCATATGTCTTCAAAAACGATGATGGTCCGAATGTTACTGTCAATGGTGCACGGTATAGGAACATGATTCGAAATGTTTTCCTAACTCAATTACACGGCATTAATCTTGCTGATATGTGGTTCCAACAGGACGGAGCCACATGCCACACAGCAGCCGCTACAATTGACTTACTCACAAGGATATATTTGATGAAAAAATAATTTCACGTAATCGGCCAATTAACTGGCCACCAAGATCGTGTGATTTAACTCCATTGGATTATTTTCTTTTCGGTTTATGTTAAGTCACTTGTCTATGTCGATGAACCACAAACAATGGAATGAACATTCGAAGAGTTACCAGCAAAATACGGCCGCAAAATGCTGCGAAAACATGTTGAAAATTGGTGTTAAAGATTGCGCCTTCTACGCGCCAGTCGTGAAGTCCACATGGCAGAAATCATATTTAAAAATTAATTTCATAAAATTTTCTTTCCTATAAAGCCCGTTTCATTGATATTAAATATATATTTCTTTGTTTTTTTATAACTTAAACGTGTGTCATCTATAAAAAAAACACCCTTTATTTGCCTCTTAAGTCTAAAGTGTATCAATTACAATTTCATTACAACTTTCTTGCATCTAAATATCAATATAACTAATCCTAAATTAGGTAAAAATTTCTTTCTGATCACTTTGGACTGAACTATCCTCTATGGAAAAGTAAACAAGTTCGTTCACCCTTGTGTCGTTTATGCTTGGAAGATGACGAGACGACGGCACAAATTCTTTGTGATTGTATCATCTCATAGGACAGTAGAAGTTGTGTTTTTCATTCGGAGGTTCTGTGTTCAGATGACATTAGACGGGCTTCAGATCTATGGTACAAAAGATCCATCAGGTGTCGCAGTGCCGGTATTTGGACCACATCTTCCCCCTATTCTATGACTAGCTAAATATTTATTTAGTTTCTCAGTTAAGTTTAAGACATTCTTGATGAATGAATACTCGTAATCTGTTAATCGGACTCAGCCTCAGCATTTTAATTTCTTTTCATACAATGAAACATTTTGTTAACCTTTGTGATGTTTTAAAGAAGTAACTATTTGTTGAAGGTAAATAAATCTATATATATAAAACAGGACGTGTGTATGTATGTATGTAAAGTATGGACTCCAAAACGGCTGGGCCGATTTTGATGAAATTTTCAGGGAGTCTTCAGAATATTCAGGCGGGTGACACTGTAAAGTCTGATTTTTGATTTTCGGTCTGGGGGCGGAGGGGCGTGGCAAATCCAATTTTCATATTGCACCACCAATGCCATATAATATATATATATATATATATTTATTTTTTTTGCGGGATGGGGAGGGGTAGCGAAGCACACCGTATTAAATAAAAACTATGTCTCACATTCTGTTTCGTTAAAAGTTCTTGTTACCAACCATTCTCTGCCCAAGCTTATAAAGTGCGTGGTGGCACATAAGCTGCATTTTTCCCATCTGAACTAGTATAACTTTTTTTCTTGAGCAAATCACATTAATTAAAAATATTTCCTTGCATAAAAATGGTGGAAAAATACTAAACTTGAGTGTGATTAAAAAATTATTTTTTGATTAAAATTTTTTAATATTTTCTGTATTTAGTCATTCTTCAAAGAGAATGTATGTATGTATGTCTATACCATATCCTATGGCAAACTGTAAGTCAGATATAATATTATGGCAAAAGCTACAATTGAAAATTTAAAAATTGTCCAAAAAAGTAACGCAAAAAGTCAATAGTTTTATTGATAATAATCCGGATATTCTGGCATATTATTTATTCGAAGTACGAGTATTTTCACACAAATCAAACACTCTTTATTACAAGACTGCCAGTGCACGAACTTGTTTCTATTTAAAACACTTTTTTACCCTTACTAGTATTTCTCTGTTTTTAAATTAAATTTACTCATCTTGCTGCAAAAGTATGTCTGAGTTTTCTTTTTTTCTTGATTTCATTTTATGTTTTTTTTGCTCATATTTTTGTTATTCTAAATTGATGATAATTTTCAGTTATTTTTGCAGTTCATTGCTTACGATAATATTGTTACTGTTACGCTTGGCTTTAGGTTTAAATATACTCGTACATATGTAAGTATTCGAAAAATACAAGCATTTGCTGGCAAATTTAAATAAACAAATTTGCATAAATGAAAGAATCCTTATATTAGATTACACAAACATCTAAATTTTGCAATTGAATCTTTGTTTGAGAAAAGGTAACATAATTTTATTTGTTTATTACTTCAGTGGATTTAACACTGAACAAATTATCATCAGTTTTTTTTTTCAATTACCGTCATTGAATGATTCAATAATTTTCTTATGTGGGAGAAATGTTTTAATTTTTCTTATTAACTTTTTTATTGAGTTTTCTATAACTATAAATTTAAAATTTTAACAGATTTATAAAAATTATTAAGGCTCTATAAAGGCTTAATAATAAATAGTTTGTATGAAATTTTTTTCTAAAAACCCTTTATAATGCCTTAATAATTTTTAGAAATAAGGCCGTAAATGATTAACTGCTACTTTAACGAAGACAATTAAAAATTCTCGTCTGCCTATTTGTATTGAAACCCAAAACAAATTTAGCTCCGAAAGAGTAGAACTTATTTTTGTGTAAATGTAATATTTTCTTTTAAATACATATTAAAAATTTAAGCAAAAAAATTTTATAACATAACCTTGCACAACCATTATACTTAAAAAATTTCATTAAAATATGTCAATTTTAATAATTATTATTCCGAATTAATAATAAGACTGTTGTTTTTCTTTTCTTTTCGTTTTAGGTAAGCGTTTTACTGTTACATTTGGAAGCCATTATTTTAATACATACACATACATACATACATACATACATAATTCGTAAGTAGAAAGAACATGGCGCGTATGCTTAATGTTTAAATACCGACAAAAGTTTTACAACTCGTTAGAGCAGAGGCGTATACTTAATATTTTACTTAAAGATTCAATATATTAATTATACGAAAATTTTTTGTTATACAGAAATTCGGCAAATTTATGCAGTAATCCTACCAAGTTTCATTGCGTATGCGTAATCAGCTGTTGCTGCTGAACCTCTTGGCACAGTTGATATTTTTGAAAAAAAAAAATGCAAAAAATTTTGTTGGGTGGCAATTAATTTTATTTTATAAAATCTTGATAACAAATTCTAGCCATTACCGACTACATAGCTACACAGAGAAAACAGTGCCTACTAAATACCTCATAAAATAGAACAAAATTAATAAGAAATCTCTTATGGTTTTTTTTTTCAATAAGCACATCTTATTAATTTCATAGAGAAAACCTTTTTGAAAAAATCAAGAAGAAATCTTGTAGTTTTTATGAGGTTATCTTATTGATTTTTTCAATAAAAAATAAAAAAAATTGCGTTTTTATTCTCTGTACTTATGTATTTTCATTTAAATTCTATACCATATACTACATACATGTGTATGTAGCATATTGTAGATGTTATTTATTTATACATACATACACATTAGGTTATATTCTTAACTAACTTACTCACCAAATATTGAACCAGCAAACTTCTACCTGATAGACAAGCACTCTACCCAATATGCTAACAAGCAGCCTGAATAACCATTAAAATTATTGTGCAAATATGCTTATACAAAATGAAAAATATCATGAAGAAAATTGTCTCTATGTCTATTTATAGATATGAAATAACAAGACACCTCATAACATCAAGAAGATTTCCTTATCAAAAAAATCAATAAGATGCTTTACACATACTCATATAGGAACCTACTAAAATCAAGAAGAAAATCTTATTGAAAAAATCAATAATGCAACCTAGTAAAATCAAAAAGAAAACCTTTTTAAAAAATTTAATAAGGCAACCTAATAAAATCAATAAGAAATCCCTATAGTTTACAATTTATAAGAAAACCCAATTAATTTTTTGGTGCCAAAAATAACGGAAATTGAGTAAAAAAAGTTAAGAATAATAAGATTTCTTCTTGGTTTTATGTGGTTTTCTTCTTGATAAAATTAATAAGATTTACCACATAAAAACAATAAGGAATCTCTATGAAAAAATCTTCGCTTCTTTCTGCTGGGATACCCCTTAGCCTAAAAACGGTTCATAGAGAAAATCTTCTTGATTCTATGAGACAGTTTTTTCTCTGTCAGGTGATCATAGATATATGCTTATGAGCCGAAAAAAACAGCAATCGACCGTGTGGGTATTCCAAGACGAGCTAAATCAAAGAACAGTTGTTCGTGGAAGCAGTATAGCGAAGCAAATGGTCGATGTTTATTTGGCTGCATGGGTCATGTGGCCACTGTCCCGTTCGAGCAACATTGAACTGTCAATTCTGAGTGGCACACGGTCATTTGTTTGCCAGAAGTTTGCGGAGAAATTTGTAAAACTAACCTCCGAAGACGAATCATTATTCATCATGACAATGCGAAATCTCACACATCTCGTCAACAAATTAATTTTCACATCCCCCAATTACTTCTTTTTATTGCCGAATATCAAAAGTAAACTGCGTGATTAACGATTTTCAAGCGCCGAAGAAGCAGTTGAAGCGTTCAAAAACCATGTGTTGGAGTTGTCTCATATAAATAAAAATTGTATATCGTTCGTTTTTAATCGAATCAATTAATAACAGCTACACCGATTTTGCGATTTTTTCTTATAAATATTTGTTATAACACAAAAACTTTTTTCGGAAAGCAAATTGACCATGCGCACTTTCTTAATTTTTCTAAAATTTATGGACCGATGTTTCTAATTAGTTTAAACATTTGTAGTAATTTAACGAAATAGTATGAAGGAGGGGATAAATAAGCGGGCCACTTCCCATATATAGCAATAATATTTAATTTGAAATATATTGGGAACTAATAATATTAATAAGTAAAACATATGAGATTTCGTAGGAGTTACACCACTGACCATATCAGTTGTTAAAAATGAAAAAATCGGAATAAAATAAGTGGGCGTGACACCTCACATAAATGTACATATTTTTTGTTATTTTGGAGTATCTTTGCAGCAACAAACGCGATTTTTATAATGTGCGTTGTCTCCCAAAAAAAAAAGTTCGAATTAGACGTGTTGGTGTAGAAAAAAATATTTACTTTGAGATACATACTATATATAATTTATATATAATAAACTGAAGGTGGAATGTTGAAATGTTGTAGCCTGACCTTATGTTACCTGTTGATATTGTGCATTATCTCTGGAAATAATTTTTGGAATTTAACAAATATAAATAGAAAATGTTTGTTTGTCTTAAAAAACAATACCAGTTTTCTGATTTTGCTGATTTGCCCACAACGTACCTTTTATCATAGGTTACTTCTATTTATTTCAAGATATCTTGGAAGCCAAGGCAGTAAAAATTATGAAATCTTTTTATAATCGGTAACGTCAATAATGTGAAGAGTATTATAAAAAGGAAACTGTCAGCTCATAAGTAAATTAAATATTAATTTTAATTTACAAAAACTTGAAATTATGCTATTCCGCCGATGACGGTGGGCGTGGATAGTCTCAACTAGAGAAAATGTTTACTTAAAAAATATCTTTGAAACAAATGTAGTGAGAATTTTTTAACTCTATGATGACTGTTTATGTTAAAAAAATACGGACGAATTGATAGACTCCTCCTGTTTTGAAGTCAGTTAATAATGAGAATAGTGTTCTACAAAATAGGTAAGGTTGACATCAAAAGCAGGATAATATCTACTGCCTTAGTTTTCGTTTAATACCATTTTCATCAATATTAAAATAAATCCTCATGTTAAGAGTATATATTAGCTGGATTTAATAAGGGTGCTCATGAAAATGTGCATTTATACACTGTCAAACATTTTTGTGGAAATTTTTTTTCACAATGTTAACTATTAAGTTCGCCCAACAAATTTTGACTCGTAAACTTAAGCTGTTCAAGTGTGCATTTGATTAACAACAACTTCTTTCAATAATCTGAGCAATTCAGTTTTTCGGCTTACTCTATGCATTTTAAGACACAAGTTACACTTTTTCCCCATATTCATAAAATTTAAAATGAGTTTGAAATATATATTTTTTTTAAATTGTTCATACAAAATTTCCTTAAAATAGATTTCAAATACATTTTATTCTTTTTATGAAGATAAATTAATATCTTTGACTTAATTAATAATACTTAAAAAAAATCTAGATTTTCGTTAATAAAACTGATATCAAAATTAGACATTCATTCATTGTGCAGCCAAATGAAGTCAATAGGGATATGTAGACGTTAGCAGAATTTACAAATCTCTATTATGCATGAATTTAGTTTAATTTAATTATACATTTTGTGCTCGTTTTTTACTTTTTGCTATAATTTTCTCCCCTTGCAAAAAAAAAAAATAAATAAATAAATAAAATTGAGAACGACCTCTGGCACTGCACTTAATTTCAAGTTGTTCTTTTGTTTTTGTTGTAGCTTTTTTTTTCTAAAGTTAACAGACATACGATTAATTAACATCAATTTTTTTTTTATTATGGTCTGGTCTATTGATTGAATTGAATTGCTTTCACTTAAAGTCTTCTCACCACACCGACTGACATAATGTCAGTGTTGCCAACAAAAAATCCAAAAATTGTACACAAGTTGGGCGAAACGTTTACGACAGACAATTTTTTTTATCGATTTGAGCGAAAATATTTTCATGGTAAAAAAATTGCAAGAAATTTTTAATAGTAGATACAGTGTTTGTACTATACTGTAGCAAGTGGCAACGCTATATACCGTTATCTCTCTCTCTCTCTCTCTCATCCTATTTTAATGCCTCCTGCTATTGATTTGTTTTACGTTTTTTGTTGTGCACTTGTCATGAATGAGCGAGAAAGACATGTGTTCATTATCATATGATTTAATTGATTCTTCAATTTTGTTCTTTTTTGTTGTTGTTTTTATTGTTTATTATAACCGAGATGATGATTTTTCCATTTTTTTTCTCTCGCTTTAATTATAGTTAGATGCAATTTGTTTATACATTTTGTATAATTCTGTCTGTTATAGTAGAACGGCCTTCAATAAAGATTCTGGTTCATTATTGTTATATTGTTTATAATAAGTTAATGTTGTTTTTGTTGCTCCTGTATATACATACATATGTACGTGTTCACACATCTATACATATCGCACACTAAAGCATAAAGAGTCACAACTGAAAAAATTTCAGACGCTGGGTAGTTGCAAACAACTGTTGATACTCCACAAAGGGCCCAAGTATGCAACATAAAAACAAGAATAACGATATTTTATATTCTTCAAGAATACTTTATTGCAAAATAAATTGTTGCAGTCGTTAAAAAAGAAAAACCACTTTTACAATTTTGAGTTGTGACTGTTTATGATTTAGTGGACGATATGTTAGTTCATACTTACTCGTTATTCATTATTAAATTCGCCAGCACATTAATTTTTCAATCCATTTGAACATCCGTCCGCTTTTCAACAACATTTTTCTTTTTTCTTTCAGTCATATTGAATTTTCCTAGAAATATTCATTAAAACTCATTCACAGCAATTGTTCGGACAACAAACAGCAGTATCAGTCATAATATAATAAAATCAATGTTATCTTCACTTTAAACAAAAATGCTGCTAGCCAGCCTTTGTTGTTAAAGTGTTATAAATGCAAAAAAAAAAGAATTGTTTTAGAGAAAAGGAAATGAAAGTTTTGAAATAAAATGTAATTTTTCTCTTAAAAGGTCTGGTATACAAAATATTTGTGTGAAAATTTTACACCACCTAAAGAACGATATGACCAATAATTTTGCTATGTTCACTAAAACAACGAAACGACTTTATTGAGTTATGTATCTCTTGCAGCAAAGGCTCGATGGTACTTAGTTTATGTATGATTAAGGCCCAATAATTAACTTCTCACTTATATGTCATTTAGCTAATTGCCATTTAAATTTAAGTTGTACTTAAGTGTAGTTTAATTTTATCAGTGTTTAGTTAAAGTTCTTATTAAATTATATGGAAAGTACGGTAAAATTGCATTACATTTTATGAAACAAAAACAGCTTCAGAACGCATTTTTCTATTTATTTTTTTATGGTATGAAACTATATATTGTATATGGAGCCATAACCGCTAAAATATCTTAAGCGACACATTTTTTGGACTTCGTTTTTTTTTACGAAAATCGACTATTTACGATCGCAAATAATCGATTTTGGTAAAAATGAGGTTCGAAAATTATGTCGCTTAAGCTATTTTGGCGTTTATGGAACGATATGGAAACGAAATGGAATTCTTTTTAATACGATGACATGATGTTCATGTACATGCTTTCAGTAAACACACACAAGCATAATAACAACTTTGTACTGAAAAAATTAATTCGGTACTTAAATGACACTTAAAGATAAACGAACAAAACTCAATTATTGGGCCTAAGAGTCAAATGAAAAAAAGACACATGTTGAAATTTTATATTAACATATTTTATTGAATTTGTTTGGTCTAAAATAACTCACGCCGAACTTGTTTTAATCAATTAATTATATATAAAATAAAAGAACAAAATCAATTTCGAATATTGATGAATTGTTTGTTTCTGATTAAAGTTATCAGCACAAATGCTTTTTATAGGCAAACGCTAATTATTCATTTCAATTAATTTTGCAAACTTGTAGCAATTTAATGGAAATTATCATTTTAATTAAGTTGCGTAATTAATGGCAAATAGAGTTCAAGTGTATTTAAACTGAATTATTATAAAAAGTTTATTTATTTCATATAATTTGAAAGCACCTGCTTGAAAAGTGATTTATTATGGGATTTTTTTTTAAAATAAATTATATGTGAGATAAAGACATATCACACAGAGAACACAGTGCCTACTAAATACCTCATAAAATCGAACAAAATTAATAAGAAATCTCTATGGTTTTTTTTTCAATAAGGAAATCTTATTAATTTCATAGAGAAAACCTTTTTGAAAAAATCAAGAAATAATCTTGTAGTTTTTATGAGGTTATCTTATTGATTTTTTCAATAAAAAATAAAAAAAAATTGCGTCTTTATTCTCTGTACTTATGTATTTTCCTTTAAATTCTATACCATATACATATGTATGTAGTATATTGTAGATGTTATTTATTATACATACATACATACATACACATTAGGTTATATTCTTAACTAACTTACTCACCAAATATTGAACCAGCAACCTTCTACCTGATAGACAAGCACTCCAACCAATATGCTAACAAGCAGCCTGAATAACCATTAAAATTATTGTGCAAATATGCTTATACAAAAATGAAAAAGATCATGAAAAAAATTGTCTCTGTCTATTTATAGATATGAAATAACAAGACACCTCATAAAATCAAGAAGATTTCCTTATTAAAAAAAAACAATAAGATGCATTACACATACTCCTATAGGAACCTACTAAAATCAAGAAGAAAACCTTATTGAAAAAATCAATAAGATAGCCTAATAAAATCAAGAAGAAAACCTTTTTAAAAAAAATGAAGAAGGCAACCTAATGAAATCAATAAGAAATCCCTATATTTTACAATTTATAAGAAAACCTAATAGAATCAAGAAGTATTTTTGGTGCCAAAAATAACGGAAATTGAGTAAAAAAAGTTGTGAATAATAAGATTTCTTCTTGATTTTATGTGGTTTTCTTCTTGATAAAATTAATAAGATTTACCACATAAAAACAATAAGGAAACTATGAAAAAAATCTTCGCTTCTTTCTCCTGGGATATCCCTTAGCCTAAAAACGTTTCATAGAGAAAATCTTCTTGATTCTATGTGGCAGTTTTTCTCTGTGCAATACAAAGTTGGTATACTTTTCGTATGCAGTACAGATAGAAAGTTGCTAAACATTGTAAACATGGGAATGAAATTTGCAACCGTTGCTTGGATTGCAAGGTTCTTAATACACCTGTGAGGGTGGCGTTGGCTGAAGTAGTTAGCACGTTGATTACAAAACCGAAGGTCCTGGGTTCAATCCCCGTGTCCAACAGTCATTAAATAACAACACCACGAATTTTTCTGATGTGCATTAGTGGCCCTTTGTATCAGTTGTTGTAGGAAAGTTCAAGTGATGAAAGTATAGTCACTGGTCACTGAATTATACCGACTTCAGCAGATACTAATCCTAATGTAACATCAGAGCGCACTCCTTCGTTGTGTAGCAAAATCATCGGCGTAGTAAAATAATCAATAAAATGGCTACAAGACAAAGTTTCTTAATACGCCTCATTTAAGATCAGAGAGGCGCAGCAACACTGCATTATTAAAAACGTGCGAAAGGCAGAGTTGTAAAAGAATGAAGCTTTCCTCTATCTCTTTCTTCACCACCTGTCTTCTCTAACACTATCCCTTTCCTAAAGAAGGTAACACCTAACAATAGTAGTAGGCATTAATTGCCTGAGTGTTACTTCTCTTAAAAAAAAAAATAAGGAAAAAGTGCTTAAGTCATATTTTACTGTTTTGCAGTAGTGCACTTTCAAGCGTTCAAGTCGATTTTCAGAAATTTATTTTTATTGCAGTTAAATTTTAGAAATTCTCTGTTAACTTTAATTTATTTATTTCATTGTTTTATTACCCCCATATTCATAAAATTTAAAACGAATTTTAAATAATTTTTATTTAAAATTTTTCATACAAAATTTTCCTAAAACGAATTTAAAATTAATTTTATTTTTTTATGTATACGGTGGTTATGATTTGAACTTGTGTCACTCTATAAAAAAACAGCATTTATTTATTATTTTCTGAATTATCTACTATCAAAATTTAAATTGATAAATCTAAATTAAAATTGACGCTTTCTGAATTACAACTGGAAAGGGTGCAGTAGTAATAAATAAATTGAAATTCACTTGCTGGTGATTAAGCATTATCTATATATGTGACGCGCAAAAGAGAAAGGGACCTAAGGGTAAAAAACAGTTTTGTTCAGTAGAGCCATTTTAAAGATTTAAATACGTGTATCTTTGGTCTACCATCACTGAGCGTGTTGGTATTGGTCGCATTTGAAAGCGACACATCTCATGACGTCAGGAACGTGTTGGTCAACTTTGAAAACGCGCGTAGACCGTCCCTACCTCTTGTTTTGTGTAGTTGGTTTTTACTGGTTTCTACCTAGTGCGCATGGAAACATGAGTTTGATATCAATTTTGGTCGCGTTTTTTTCGAATCCAGGCTTATTTTCTGAAATTATTAATTGTGAATTATAATAAATACTCATTTATATTTCTTTTAAATCGTGAATATCACTCTGTTAGTACGAAATTTTTTTCACATAACCTTAGAATCGTCGACTTCATATTCATAAAACGCGCATATCTCTGGGAGGGAACACTTTTGGGGCATAGGATCGATCTCATTCGATGCTCAGATGTTGTCCACATCAAAAAAAAAAAAGTGAAAATTGTTTTTACCCTGAGGTCCCTTTCTCTATGCGCTGTCACATATGTTAGATATTAAGTACTTATTGTGCTCAATGGTAATACTATATATTTTTTTTTATTATAAAAGCTTTTTCTTTTAAGTCAACAGTAATATTAGCTGAGCAACAAGTGTAGTTTTGTATCTTTTTATAATCTCAATAAAGTTTTTTTTCATTGGTGCTTGGCCAAATCATCAGTAACAATAAAATTCCTAAATAATAAATAAAGAAATAATTATTTCAAGCTAAAGCAAAGAATATAAAAATTAAGCTTAAAAAAAGCTAATATAGTCAACACTGCTTGTGGTAGAAATTTCAACGAGAGGAAGCTTTTTGTCACGTACGTACATACATACATATACTACATACATATTTTCATTGTTTCGTAAATGCATACAGGGTGGTAAAAAAATTTGTTTTGTATATTTTCGTATTATTTTCGCTTTAAGTACAAAGAAATCAAAACAAAAAAAAATTTGTAACTGTAATAGTGTCGATTATTTTTGTTACGAAAATCACGTCCAAGCTCCTGTGTCGTGACATAAATAGCATAGCTATAATAAACACAGCCGTGTTAAATAAACGTCAGTTAATGATGAACACTTTAATTTTTTTTTAAGAAATTCCATTAAAAAAAACGTTAGCCTATGAAAGTTTTTAAATTGGAGCCATTTGTTACATGAGCAACTTCAATCGGGTGGAACTCAAAAATTAATTTTATAATTATTTTTAAATTTTATTTGATGGCACTGGTTTAGTTTTGTTTGTTTGAAAAGAAGTACGAGTATGTTGCCAAATGACTTTACCACTCGTATATTGCATCAAGTTCGCTAACACCCTTTACTGTGTATGAGGTCATTATTTTATTAAAAATATTGCATTTGCTTAATAATAAGCTTTTATTGCACGTTTTCTCGCACCAGCTTTTCTGTTCGCTGATAAGCAGCTTATACATTACACGTTTAAATATGTGCTTTTTTTTACAAGGTCTTCAGTAAGTGCACTCCTTCACACTTGACCGTTTGAAAAGGTTTTATTTGCTGCGACTTTTGCATTTGAGTAAACGACAGTAGTATATATTATATATTGCAGTTTTAAATTTTAAAATGGCTGTACAAGACCCAGGTATATCAATGTTAATATTGTAATTATATACACATTTTGCTAACTATATTTTTAGACGCAGACATTGCAAGAATTAAGGAATTAATGACAACAGAATATTCACCACGACATATAAATATTGGAAATAATTCGAAAATGACGTTCACTTTTAAGAACAATTTTGGAATAGACAGAACGAATTGGGAGGAGACTATGAGAATGAAGTTGGAAGAATGGAGGTCACTTGGGCTAGTGGTGTCAACTGGAGCACCACAGACACGCTTTGGCCCTATTCCAGATGAGACTCATGAAACTGATGCTACAGTTGGAAGTCAGTTGCCAACAAACGAAGACTTAACGGGTGGACGTGTGATAGAATTTAATGCTTTAAGTGAGGAGCAGAAGAATTTTGTAACTAGAATTGAAGCAAATGTTATGCTTTTGTCAGAATCAAGTGAACCCATTACCAAGTGTTTTTTCTTAGAAGGTCTTGCAGGTACAGGCAAAATGAACACTCTCGGATATCTACGTTATATTGATAATTGCAATATACTTTACGTAGCAAAAGCAAACAGCCTCTGTAACGAGGTTAATTCAAAATTTAATATGCAAACATCCACATTTTATAATTTCATCACGAGCGGGCTATATATGTCTCCGGAATCTAAAAAAAACTTAATTAATGATATAAACTATGTGTCTCCAAGGCCAATGCTGGAACATCATTTCAGCTCTTTTAATTCCTGGATATTTAGCAAATTTCTCAAGTCAAAAGAAAATCTAACTGATTTTTCGCCCTGGGTAAATATCATATTTCTCGATGAATTCAGCATGTTTGCTCCTGGATCATTGGCATCTTTCGTGGCATTAGTAAAAACAGCATCTACCGATTTAAGTGAAAAATTCATTATAATATTCTGCGGTGATTTTATGCACATTCCCCCAGTGTTTACAGAGTCTATGGACTATAGCCCTTTAAAAGACATTTGCGCAGATACATTCACTTTCATGACACAGCATCGAGTTGTTCATGAAGATTATCTCCGCACTGTAAATAATGTTTGTATGGCACTACTAAGCCAAAAGGAAATTCGTGCAGAATTCGAAAAAGTAATTCCACCAAATACATTTGTTCCCGAAGTAAATTATGTCTATCCATTTGAAGATATCAACGAAGCCTACACGAAGTTGCAAAATAGTGATTTGTATACGTGGCTCAACAATGTACAACCAGAATTCTTCAGCCGAATTCTTGCACTCAATGCCTTTACTTACAAGAATCGTGAAAGGCACTATTGCAATCTAAGCCTGGCATTTTCGATTGTTAGTCAGCTTATGCAACGAAATATCAGCATAGCTAATATAAGTGAATATATCTGCTTCACCGATTTCACTGCACGTGAACCAGGATCGCAGCTTCCCCTAACTTCTAAAGATTTTTATGGCCGAATGCCATACTTACCGCTTATGCGCTTCTTTCCGTATTGCCTTTTGATGACTGGTTGTTCAACGGATTTCATGGTTTCTAACAAATGTGTGGTGTACTTGATTCATTGGAATCTTAAGAAAGGCTACGTAATTGTATATTGTCCTGAAATACAGAAATTTCTGACCATACCTTGCGGAAGTTTTAAACTGAACTCATCATCCGCTGAATTTTTAGGCATTCCCTTAGAAATGGCCTTTGCAACAACATTCCATATGGCACAAGGCCAAACGTTAACACAAGATGTCATAATCGCATTAAATGGTATTGATCGTCGTGAAATGTTCGCAATTTTGACACGCATTCGTAATCCCAGTCAAATAAAAAATATATGGATGGATCCAACTGAAGAAGAAAATGCATAAAGAAAAATATACATACATACATACAAAAGAGTACATACATACATACATACATATATATATATATATATAACTTTTAAAAATGGCCAAAGAAAAATTGCACACAACAAGAAATCAAAGTGGAAACAATTGACATTTATGAATCTAATGCAGAGTACACATTATGACATTTGTGATGACGCACTAGCTTGAACTAGTTGCAACATTTCTGAAGCCAAAAACATAATGTGAACGGCGTTGCACACATTTTGGAAATGCCACCACAAAATGACTACAAGAACGCCAAATGTGTACTCAGCAAAAGCTTAAAAATTTTCAGAATTAACATCAAATTTAAGTTGTTGTACAAATCAAGGGGCCAAAATATTTTTAATTTTACATAACTATTATGCATTAAACACATTCACCACAGCAAGCTATCGACTACCAAATGTCAAGGATAGAATACACATGTTTATATGAGAATGATTATTTTGAAGACAGCAAGACAACAGGGCGACAGGTTGTTGTCTCTGCTGATTTTGTCGTTGTACTTCAATTAAACTAATTTATATTTCTTTGACTACAATGAGCAAATGCAGTGTTGCCAGTATAATAAAAATGTTGAATGCATGATATCGTATAATTATTTCATATTATTTACCAGAAACAATATTCAAAATTGATTAATTTTTGTATTCTTACGTGATATAAGTACATTTTACAAGAGTAATTAATTTTTACAAATGCAAAATATATAAAAGTGGCAATACTGGACTATGTATTTGTACTTGAATACCAGGTGCAGATGGTGCTGCTGCCGTCTCCAAAATAATTAAGTAGTAGTAGTAGTAGTAATTAAGTATGCTGCTAGCGGCATTTGAAGTCGTGTGTTTGTGTAGCCTGCTGTCGTCAATGTGTTTAATGACTTTTCAATTTATTATACATACAGACATACATATGTACGTTATAACCAATAAAATACAATTATTATTTTATAAATTTTGTTATTATTTGTTAATAAGAGCGAATGTTAGGAATACATTTGGAAAGGTGTACCGTGGTATGTATGTATATCTCTCTTAACAGGACATCTATGGGAGTCTTGAAATACAAGGGATGTGCTCAAGGAAGAATTCAGTTTTGAGTTCTTAGCAAAAGGGGGCGGGGGGTGTGACATAGTGAAAATTCATTCGGTACAGCGATTACTCAAACAGTTATAGTGTAGCGAAAACATTTGCGCTCGAGGCTGCTCCCTCTTAACATAAAAGTAAAAATTTAAATCATTAAATTATTGTCTTAGATGCTGAGTTTTTATATAAAAATCTCATTATTTAAACAAAATATTGCTTTTCATCAGTGCTTGGAAATAAACAAAAACAATTCTTCGCTTTTAAAAATTTTTGATTCGTTTTGCTTAAGATCAGCACAAATTACTCGTAATTTACAAATGACAAACAGCTCAAAAGAAAAAAAAAAAGTGAGGGCAAACTGCGGCGTTCGATATCGTTTGAAGTTTCCATACAAACTCAATTAAAATATTATGCTCGATATAATTTGCCCCCTGGCCTCGCACTCATGTGCTTATTTTTATAGTATTGTAGTCTTCATAGTGGCAAATATATTGTTGCAATTCTTATTATTTTAAAGCGTTATTTTTATAGTTTCGAAGACTTACAAATAAATCGGAACACTTTATTTACTCAACACCCATATTGACAGTTGTAAAAACACCCACAATGTTTAATAAATCACAACTGAATATACCACAATGTTAACATCACTGACTAACTGCGCTGCTTTTATACTCAAAATAAAATAAAGCTTCGCAAATCCCAGCTTTTGACCTCTTCATTAGTTCGTGTTACAATTGATTCTCTTGGCGTGTGTATATATACATTGAATATAAAACGAGCTGACAATTACCGCATTCGATATCAATCGAAATATTTACACGAACACAATTCAAATTTTATGAACATTTTTTCGACATTGAATGCCGTAATTTGGCCCCAGTATTAAAGAAGCCTTCACGTTGTTGTTGTTGTTTGTCTCTTTTGTCTGCATTGACTTATATATTTTTAGAAAAATAATATTAATAAAATTATTAATATTAAAAAACCTCATTTTAAATTTATTTTAATGACCACTCACACATCTACACTTATGTATTTTCATGTACGTGTGTTTTTGACAGTTCATCTCATAAGATTATTTTTATACGATTTCTTGTAACATCGATCTCATAAAAATTCTTATAACATGGAGATAACACCAATTGAATTGTTTATTTTTTTTTTTAAATAAAAGTATTAAAAAAATCTAACCATTTTAGAAAAATTTTACTCATTTAAATGTGTAGTTTCGTCTTAACCGGATAGTCCCATTGTGCGGACATATCGTCATGTGAGAACTTAAGTGTTCAATATCCAATACTTTATAATGGCGTATTGGACACTTAAGTTCTCATATGACGATATTTTAATGGTCACAGAACAAAAAAAAAACGATTATTTTTGTTATGAAATTACGTCCTAACTCCTGTTGCATGGCATAAAGAGTATAGCTCTAATATTTTCAAAAAATTTCCATGGTATATTTACGTAACAAAATATTTACTGGAAATAAAGCTTTTATATTTACTTTCACCAACAAACTAGCGGGAAAGACGCTGGTATAGTGGACTTCATTTATAATAAAATCTGAGGTACTGGGGGGCAATTTTGTTTGTTATAGACGAAGATCATTGTAAGCTGAGTAAACAACTTCTGCAGTCTAAAGAAATCATTAAGAGATTAACTAAATAATGCATTTGATCTTAAAAAAAACTACATGCACGCATATAATCTTCAAGCAATATTTCAATAAATTTTAAAATGCAATAAAATGCAATAAACTTAAAAATTACGTTCGAGCTCTATGAGAACTTTTGAGATTTTTGTATACTTTATAAGAAAATCAATTTATATGCAGGTTTATTCTCAAGTTCGTTGTAGCCACATTCTACTGTATTATTTAAGATTGTTTATGGAATCGATATTGTTAAACTCAACAACAATAACAATTAAATAGCAAATATATTTTTATCTAAACAACTTCATAAGCTAAATATTTATTATCAATAAATGAATTGAATTGAATTGAAATTTCCTTTGAAAAAATTACACAAGAAAAAATTTCATATATGTATGTACATAAAAAGATTAAATTACAATAATAGGTTTGTTCATTTACTAAAAATTGTTACGAATTTGTAACAATTGTTACTGCAAAGAAAGTGTTCATTAACTCAAAAAGTTTGCAAGCAGAGAGCGACAAAATTGAGAAAAATTATTGCTAGTAAAATTTTTACTTGCAATAATTATCCAACCAACTGTTTGGTGTTTTGTTGTCAAATTAATTATTTAAAAAATATCTGAAAAATGTGCATTTCTTTATTTAAAAAATGAAAAAAGAAAGCATATTTTCTTAATTTATTGGTTTTCTTTCCTTAAGCCACATAAATTAAATTTTTTTGCTACAGAATTTTGTTTGCTTCTCATATTTGATCAGAGATGGAAAGTGGCATTTTTGTATTTGTTAATGGAATAAAATTAAAAAATTATGCAAAATTTATATTATAAAAAAAATTGAAATTTAAAATAATATCAAAGAAAATACACCAGAACAAGTACAATAGTATCATGATTTCCATCCATGGTTCTGATATGAATAAAATATTTTTTAGAAGTTTTTACATGTAAAGCGTTCGTTCATTTCCTTTTTATTTAGGACCTAAAGCTTAAAGAAATAGTTTTATTGAATATATATAAAAGGTCGAAAAATTAGATAAACAATTTAGGAGAGTAATTTTGCTCGTTGCTAGTTTCTGCTGTGAAAGTAAATGAACAGACCTAATAACATTTGACTACACAATCATCATGTCACTTTGTGCTCGTGCTTTTTTTTCTATTACAATTTTTTTGTTTTTGCTTCATGAAGTGGTTCTTTCATTATTTTTATTATTTATTTATTTTTTTTTTTTTATTGTTATAATTTTGCTGTCATGTGTCATTCATGTGTTTTTTTTTGTTGTTGTTGTTGTTGCTATTGTTCATATTTTATCGGCGATTGTTTTTGTTGAAAAGCTTGCATAATTGAATTTAATTTGTAGTTTATTTTGCTTTGTTAGTCATAAATTTTTTCTAAAATTTTAGTTTGTAATTTGCGCCAAAAAAATTATTTGTTCACTTCATTACTTCATGATCTTAAGCTGACTTACTTAGGGCATATGGTCAGATGGAACAAATTGCCAAGCTATTTTATTTTCGGAGACTCTAATTGAAATTAAATGAACTTTTTGGAAAAAAAACTAGATTTATTAAAAAAAAAAATAAAAATAAAAAAAAATTATTTATAAAAAAAAATTAAAAATTAAATTTAGTAATAAATATTTGACTAGTCTTACCATATCTTTAATTATAGCAGCGCATTTAAATTTTCAGTCTTTTTCATTTGACATGTGCTCTGGTGAATTGTTTTTGCTTTTGACTTTCGAGATCTATTACTCAAACCAACGGATAGTAATTGGAGATGAGAGCTCTGTGTTGCCTGTGAACGTGATATATAAATCAATATTCTTATAAATGATACTCGTTTCGACGGCTTAACAGATTTGGGCTCTACTACTTCAAAAGCATTTTACTAGTTGCAAAGTTAATAACTAGAGTAATTAGAGAAAATACACTATTACCAGTATTATAGCTTCCCAGTAGTAAGTCCGACAGAGAAGTCTTTTTTAATTATTAAAATTTAAATTACATGAGACATTATTAGATTTAATTGAACTATAGTGAATTTTAATCAGAAATAATTTCTTAATCAGGCTTGAGTTCAGTAATTTCAATTCTTATGAATGAAATATTTTTATTAATTAATGTGAGTATCTAAAGAAGAGAAGAAAAATTAAACTAGACACTATTAGCTGGGGGAAATACCGATATTTTTCTGTGCAGCCACGCACTTCATCAGCACCCATGTCTATCTACTGGGGTAGAGATTATTATTAACATCAGCTATTTAACCTGAATTTCTATGAAAGTGGAATATGAGAATTGATTGTGTATACAATTATTGATTTACCTTTGGTAAACACATTTGTAAGTATCACTATTCATTTTCTGTTTTTCCATTTTCTATTTAGGTTAGCACGAAGTTATATCACTCTACCAATGTATGTTTAACTATTCTTACTTATCTTTTATTTATATTTATAGTGTCTAGTTTAATTTTTCTTCTCTTCTTTAGATACTCACATTAATTAATAAAAATATTTCATTCATAAGAATTGAAATTACTGAACTCAAGCCTGATTAAGAAATTATTTCTGATTAAAATTTAAATTACATATAAAAGTAAACCGATAAGCCAAAGGCAGGCTTATTCTCATTGTCAATAAAGGAGAATTCACCCATTGTTTCGGAACAAAATTTTGGTCCGGAGAAAATTTTTTTTATATATGGAGTTCGATGCAGCGTTGCCGGTTTGGCTAATTTTAACCAAATTTAGTTACTTTTTTCTTAATGTGTACTTGTGTAGTTTCTCCCATTATTATATGATATATTGAATTTGCATATAAATAACTATCGTGATAAACTACCACATGGTTGAGTGATTTTTCTTGGCTAAAAACAAATGTGGATGTGGTTTCCAAATTTATCAGACAGTAAAGAAATTGTATCCGAACAGAAATTGCTCATTGGCTTTGTTTCTTCGATTGTGACTGTTTGCGACTTGCGAAAGCATATAGACTGCGTCTGCTTTTGCTTGCGATACTAACCAAAAGCAAAAATAAATCAAATACAAACTTTTCAAATCATCGACCCTTGAAAGTGCTGCTCAATTGTTCATAAATTGTTTCCGGATTTGGCTTTGATTGAAACTGTTATATTTTCTTTAAAAATTTAAAATATTATCAACCGTAGAATAATGTTTCCTAAACCGAACCCACGACCCACAGTGTCGTGAGTTCATAGAACGAACGGCCAAAAATAGAAGGACTTATCGAAAAGAAATGACATTTGGCACATATGTTTTAATTGGTAAAATATAATCACACATAAAATTTGGCCATTTATTTGCCAACGATTCGTGTCCTTCCCATATATCCTGAAATAAAAAAATATCATAACAGTGAGAAAAATAATTGTAACTTAATGAAATTCGTAAAAATTTCGTTCAATTCAGAGAAAGGATACGCATACCTCAAAAAATGTCCTTTTTAAAAAAAGTAAACAGCATCAAAACAAATTGTCTTCACTTATAGTGAGTTAAATGTTTAACTAGACACAATATATAATATAAATCACATCTACAATTTGGTCATTTAAATTTCAAGGACTAGTATCCTTCCCAAATGTCCTGGAACTAAATAATATACTGAAAATATGCAAATTCTAACTTAAAAAATATTGTAAAATTAAATTGTAAGGGTGAGAAAGGTGGACAAGAGTATCTACAAAAAATTTTATTTATATCTGGTCTGTATCTCGTCTGTATCTAGTTTATATCTGGTTATGACTACATTTATGTGTATAGCGTGTTGTTGTTAATCAGAACAAAAAATTTTTTTTATGATCTATGTTAGCTCATTAAAAAATGTGTTTGAATTTCACAATCACAGTTAACGCGTATGTATTCTTATCAGAGCAGACTTTTGTACTGAAAAAGTGATCCAGGACCGGCACAAAGGCACTACTCTTTACCTTAAATTTTTTTTTCTTAAAAATTATCTTAGAATAACAAAAAGTATTATGTTCAACTTTCATTTAAACAAAAGAGAAGCTCATCTCAGTGTACAGGCACTAAAAGCGTGAAAGCTACTGAATGTTTTGTGAACATCTGAATGTTGCTAACATTATTTTGGAACATTAATGTTAAATATTAAAATAGCGATGCATCATATAAGGGCACAATTTTGTGTAAGGAACAGAAAAGTTAACATCGTGGTATCCCGGCAGTGATTAATTTAACAGTGTAGTATGTTTAAGAGTTGAGTGTATAATGTATTCTTATTTAATGGAAATTGTACACTAGCTATTCTTTTATTTAACTAAAATAATTCAAAGGTAAAGACATAACAACATGTACATATGTTCATAAAAGATTCACTGTATTTCAAATGAAAATTTAAATGTCCTGAACTGCTTCACTGAAGTAGATAACCCACAAATAAATGTCAAATATGGTTGTCCAACATGGCTGCTACTAAAAGTGACATTGTATTACATTTTAAGTTAAAGTTTGCTCGTATGATGCAGAGCAGTGATGCCTTTACGAACACACACACACACACACACCCACTATTAGTTATTTTATTAAAAATTAACTTTTGCTAAATTTAGGAATATCTTGCCGGTACTTTAATGCCAATTTTTAGTTATTAAAAGCCCTGAGAGAGACAAAATAATTTCAAAAGCAAAAATCTTAGCGCTGGAGTTACGAGAATTTATTTTCGATTTTATTATTTTTTTTTTCGGTACAAATTTCAGTTACAAAATTAATTAATGTGGCACATACGACTATGATTTTTTATTTTTTAGTCACTGTGAATAAATAACGCGTATAAAAATATCACTCATCTCTAATGGCAATGAATGTGTATTACAAAATTTATAAATCCATTAGTTGGTTAATTTGCTGTAATTAATGACGGCAAAAAACACACACTTCAAATAATGACTGAAGCTTAATGCGAAATTTCTAACAAATAAGTGATAAGTTAATTGTGGTAATTTTTAAAATCTTTTAAAATATTTTCTGCTTTAATCATCGAAGGTAGAGTTAAAAAAAAACTATTGCCGCCACTGATAGATGATTAATGGCTTATTTGAAATATGTATTTTAAAGTTGCAATTTTTAATCCGTTACATTTCAATAACTATCATTTATTAAAGTTTGAAGCAAGTGCTTCTCGTGCTGGCATCAAAACTACATTTCTAATTTGCTGAGGCAAACTTTCAATATAGAGACTTTTAATGCTCATTTACATTTTAAATTGAAAGAATACAGTGGTTGTAATGACAAATGTTGGCCGAAATGATAAAGTGCTCGATTGAAAAATGTGTAATGTTCTTATTCAATGACTTTATCGCAGACTCGGCTCAAATTAAGAACCTTTGGGTTTTGTAGTCTACAAGCCAGCTACTTCATGTGTGCCAGGTTGTAACACTTGAATTTTTCTCAGAATATTCTACACAGAGAAAACAGTGCCTACTAAACACCTCATAAAATAGAACTAAATTAATAAGAAATCTCTTTTTTTTCAATAATGAAATCTTATTAATTTCATAGAGAAAACCTTTTTGAAAAAATCGAGAAGAAATCTTGTAGTATTTATAAGGTTATCTTATTGATTTTTTCTTTATTCTCTGTACTTATGTATTTTCATTTAAATTCTATACCATATACATATGTATGTTTGTATGTATGTAGTATATTGTAGATGTTATTTATTTATACATACATACATACACATTATGTTATATTCTTAACTAACTTACTCACCAAGTATTGAACCAGCAAACTTCTACCTGATAGACAAGCACTCTACCCAATATGCTAAAAAGTAGCCTGAATAACCATTGGAATTATTGTGCAAACATTCTTATACAAAAATGAAAAAGATCATGAAAAAAATTGTCTCTATGTCTATTTATAGATATGAAATAACAAGACCTCTCATAAAATCAAGAAGATTTCCTTATTAAAAAAAATCAATAAAATGCCTTCCACATAATCATATAGGAACATACTAAAAGCAATAAGGTAGCCTAATAAAATCAATAGGAGATCCCTATAGTTTACAATTTATAAGAAAACCTAATAGAATCAAGAAATTTTTCTCTATGGATTGTTTTTTTGGTGCCAAAAATAACGGAAATTGAGTGAAAAAGTTGTGAATAGTAAGATTTCTTCTTGATAAAATTAATAAGATTTACCACATAAAAACCATAAGGAATCTGTATGAAAAAAACTTCGCTTCTTTCTGCTGGGATACCCCTTATCCTTGTGCAAACATTCTTATACAAAAATGAAAAAGATCATGAAAAAAATTGTCTCTATGTCTATTTATAGAAACGAAATAACAAGACACCTCATAAAATCAAGAAGATTTTCTTATTAAAAAAAAATCAATAAGATGCCTTCCACATAATCATATAGGAACCTACTAAAAGCAATAAGGTAGCCTAATAAAATCAATAAGAAATCCGTATAGTTTTCAATTTATAAGAAAACCTAATAGAATCAAGAAGTTCTTCTCTATGATTGCAGTTATATTCCATTGTAGCCGGCTAACTAAGCCTTAAATGTAAATACAAAATATCGTAGCTTTTCTTTAAAGTCCAACAACAAAAGACACATACAATTCAACGAAAATCTACGATATTTTGCATTTATACTTACGTAAGACAATTAGCATCAAACACCGACTACCGCCATTGTATTGTTGTATACTTGTGATATTTATTTAGAATTTTTCCATTTGTATAAAACTTTTTACCGGGTTTTTGCACACTTAAACACAATCCCCACAATTTTAAATACTTTTCTAATTAAATATTCTGTAAATCTGTTTTTTTTTTGTTAATAAAAAAATAGTCACTGAAACAATTACAATAAAAATAACATAAAATATTTGTATTAAAAACACAGTTCAAAAAAAAAAAATAAAGAAAAGAGGAGAGGAGTGGAAAAAAATACTTTTAAAAATAAAAGTAAATTAAACATTTTCACCGGGTTATTTTTTTTAAAATGAAACAAATATTTATATACGCTGATGACATGTTGACAATCGCAGAATAAAAGTTTAAAAATACGATAATAAAAACATGAAAAATAAATGTTGAAATAAAATAGCGCAGACTGACGACTCACGCTGCTCTTTATTCCACAGAGATACAGACAAATATGTACAATTGTTCTGTTGCTAGTGTTTAAACAACACAAAACCAACTTGCAACAAAATATAACTTTGTTAAAATGAATATCTTTATACAAAAAAAAAAATATACTCGTATATGCATCAAATACTGTCTGAGCAGTGAATGACTCTTTCTCTTCTTGTTTTGTTTTTTTTTTAATTACACCCGTTTTACTGTTTCATTATCGTTGTTGCATTTTATTTGTTGATTCTAACCAACATGTGAATGGGTATTAAATGTTTCATATACATTTTAAAATGAGTTGACGGCAACAATTAAATAGAATAATGTGTTGTGGCTGCCAGAAAATCATCATTAAATTGTCTACTTTTGCCAGGGAAGATGATAAAAATTGGTCTCTGATTTGCTGTTCAGTTGTGAGGACCAAGTCAGTGGTGCGATTCAGTAACTTTTAACAACCCGACAATCATAATTTTTGTCCATACATTTTGTCGCTTGCAGTAACGATTGTGTGATTCTGTAACTGCTTTTCAACGATAGTAAGCAGCTGATATGTTCTACTGATTTTTGTCGATAAAATTAACAGCAAATAAATAACGATACTATGTACATTCTTATGAATTGAATAGGCTAAAGTTCGTAACGCTTTTTACGCCAAATTACATGTGATAATTATTAATGAACAAATAACATCAAAGTTAGTTGTAAATATTCTGACAACAATACATAGTTAAACGGAACAGCCAGCCGTTTTCGAAGGCCACTAAACCTTCCTCATCAGCGTTCTTCTGTGTTTTGGTCCACCGTGTGTGGTGTCAGTTGATGTAGATGTCTGCCTTATATACGTAACTTTATTGCAAATGGAATATGTGAATTGGTTTGATTCATTGCATTTTTCAATTACAGCTGACATTAACCTACAACGAATATCGTTAAAAATTTTACTGAATAGCAAATTCGATAAATTTTTGTTATATAAATATAAATATAAATATATAAATTAGTGTCGCTTAAATAACAACACGGCTGACGTTAACCTATAGCGAATATCGTTAAAAAATTTTACTGAATAGCAAATTCGATAAATTTTCGTTATAGTTAATTTAACAATGCTATTATCGTTAAAAAGAAGTTAGTGAATCGCACTGCATTAATTGCTCATGCTTTTGGATTGACAAAGAAATCAATTCAGTAAAGTGCGACTTTGACTCACACACGAAGGATTCCGTACGGACACTACGAGTTTTGATATTTGTTTCGTTTTTTGGATTTTTTTCGGTTTTGGCGTTTTTGTAGTTTTAGCGCTTTTTTAATTTTTGGCGGTTTATTATTTCGTTTTTTTAGTGTTTGGCGTTTTTGGCTGCTTTTTCGGTTTTAGCGATTTAATAAAAATTTAATTTTTTTTAGTTTTAGCGCTTTTTTCGTTTTTGGGTAATTTGTCAGTTTTTGTTTTTTTTTCATTTTGACGATTTTTTCATTTTGGTGATTTTTTTCATTTTGGCGATTTTTTCGGTTTTTGGCGGTTTATTTTACTTTAAGATTTTTTTTTTCTTCTTTTGACGATTTTTTTCGGTTTTTGGCGATTATTTTCGGTTTTTGACGATTTTATAATTTTAGGATTTTTTAGTTTTAGCGCTTTTGACTGCTTTTTTCGGTTTTAGCGATTTAATAAAGTTTTAAAATTTTTTCTTAGTTTTAGCGCTTTTTTTGTTTTGGGTAATTTTTCAGTTTTTGTTTTTTTTTTCATTTTGACGCTTTTTTTCATTTTGGTGATTTTTTTCATTTTGGCGATTTTTTTCATTTTTGGCGGTTTATTTTACTTTAAGAGATTTTTTTTTGTGTGGTTCTTTAAGTGTTTGGCGTTTTAGGCTGCTTTTTCGGCTTTAGCGATATAATAAAGTTTGAAATTTTTTTCTTAATTATAACGCTTTCTTATATTTGGGTAATTTTTCAATTTATGTTTTATTTTATTTTGGCGCTTTTTATATTTTGGTGATTTTTTTCATTTTGGCGCTTTTTTAATTTTTGGCGGTTTATTTTACTTTAAGAGATTTTTTTGTTTGCTGCTTTTTTCGCTTTAGCGATTTTTTTCGGTTTTTGGCGATTATTTTTAGTCTTTGACGATTTAATAATTTTGGGATTTCTTAGTTTTAGCGCTTTTGAAAATTTTAAGAGTTTTCCCCTTACCGTTTTCAAGATACAACAAGTTGTCAAAATTAAATAGTCAAAATACCATTAACTGATATAACACCCTTTAATTATGATATTCTAAGATTCTAGTGTTAATTGTTATAGTCTGTATAAGAATACACTAACTTTACAAATTTACATACAATTGTATGTATACTATATGGAATTTTAACATTTTTCGTTGCTCGTTTTGGAACACCCTTTAATTTTTATCTCTCATGTATTTTCTGTTGTAGCGGCCAAAGTTCTACATATTCTGTCAACATTTCAGGTCCATAGCTCTTATGGTTCTAGAGAAAATACCCTGTGACGGACAGACGTACAGCGTAGCGAAAACAAAAGGGAGGTTCCTTTTCACCTTTGGTTTACGGATACTAGCGTTAATGCCATACATTTTAGCTCTCTTTAAATATATTTCTAATATATACATATTTTTAACTTTCTAAACATTCTATTAAGTTTGCATCAACGAACATTTATGCTGCATTCAAGGCCGCCAAATACTGCTATTGTTCGTGCCATCCTTGTACGAAAACTCTACAAAGTTTTAAATAGACTTTCACATTTTTGCCACGTGTAAATTTTTTATATCTACTCGTATTGTATTTTGCAACATAAAATTACTGCGAAATAACTTTAACAATTGTGGGCGATAGAAATGTAATTGCTGTCAGTTGTTGCTTCTTCTTTTTATTGGCATTATTCTGTTGAAATTATAAAAGAAAAATAAGTTGCTTGTCATACTTTCAAAAGCAGACAAATAAAATATTTGTTTGCCATTTTATTTTACTATTATTGTCGTACGTAAAAGTTAAAAATATACTATTAAAAGAGGTGTAAAAATTTATACACATTTACATGCATAGATATGGCAATATGGAATAATCGCTTAAGTCAAGTTAATGCAAAGAGGAAGTTCTTCAAGAAACAACTAACAGAATAAAATGTTCTAACGCCATGATATTACTTTTATATGAATATGTAACATTATAATGTTGCAACTGTCAACTGGAGCATAATGCAGCATAATACTCGTAACTATAACATTTCTTAAGTCGACTTAAGCGATTATTTCGTATTGCCACATGTATAGACACGTTTATGTGTTAAAACCACAGAACAGCAATGAGTAGTGAAAAAGTGAGCAGAGTTGAATCATGACTTATAATTTCTTGTACTTATGCGCACTCATACTTATTGCAATGTTGTCTATGAATCATATTCACTCGGAAGTTTGAAGTGCGCATCGAACTCATACTTAGCAACATATATAATATTGTTGATTTCGACTATCCTTAACTCAATGCCTATGGACAATGCAAAATAAGTATGATTCATAATGCGAACTAGACTTGGGTCGAAGTCGTTAACTAGTTCATTTTTGCCACAAACCAATGATCAAACCCATGTAATTTAAATGGGTTTGATCATTGGTTTGTGGTAAAAACTAACTAGTGAACGAGTTCGACCCAAGTCTAATGCGAACTTCGCATGCGAACATTAAAATTCTCATTATGAGATTATGTGTTATTCTGCTGCTTTTTTGTTTGTTTTTTTGCAGGAATTGAAAAACAGTCCTATCTAATAGTTGTTTGCAAGTAAACTGTTTAATGACTAAACTTTTAAATAAATATACATGCATGAGTTGAATGAGCTGAATCAATGTGAGTAGTATAAGTATTTTCCTGAAATTAGAAATCACCTGAGCTGCCCAAAGTAGCACCAGAGTGCCGAACATCAATCAAATTCTTATAAAAATGAATGAACATGCGCTCAATCATTTCTCTCGTGTTTCTCTCGGTGGATAGCTCTGAACTGAGGTGATTTATAATCTAAAGTTATAAATCAATGTCATTGTGAGTATGCGTAAATCAGAGCAGTTGAGTTTAAATGATATCTACTCACTTATATTTAAAATTTCATGAGTCAGTATGAATACCGAAAAAAAAAACTATTCATTGCCGGTCACTGATTAAATTAGAAGATAGTGTTGTGATTAATTTTCTTACTCGCAATCACGCCCTTGATTGATGGAAAAATTACTTGCGATTTACGTCTCACGGTAATCCCTGTAACTATAATTCTCACATTGAAGAAAAATTAACAACTTACGGTTACAGACCCAGAGAAAAAACAATTTAATATCAATAAGAGCCATGTTGAATAAATAAGAAACATTAAGGAAAGTCTAGCAATGTTGATATTTTTAATTCCAATATGAAAAAATGTTAATTTAAAGTTGCCCTATTTTGATAACTTCAATATGGAAACAATATATAGAATTTATATTTTTCTGCCAACTTTTAAAAAATATTGATTCAATGTTATTCATAAAATAAATAGAAACTTCATTTACTCAAATTTGAAAATTATTGATTGAATGTATATTAATATAAGTTTTTTTAATATATTGAATATTATTGCATTAGTATGATGGGCTCTTATTTTTAAGTTAAAGCTTTTCTCTGAGTGCACATGATCGCAGGTGACTTAGGTATATAAGTTAAGTGATCGCCACACATGATAAAATGCATGGTGGTCATATATGATCATATAAATCAGTCACTTGAGCAATACTTAATCTGTGTTTAATATAATGCCACCCATAATATTGATGAAAAAGTTGTTCAAGATTATGAGTGACTGGAAAATAGTCCCAAAATTAAAAAACCATTAACATGATTGTAAAAAAAAAATAACGAAAGCAAGTGATCATGCACCACTTACGACAATTTCATAAGCAATGTCCAGCTCTGGCTGAAATATGACAACTCTGTCGTGGTCTTAAGTAGATTCATGTGATTGTTGTCCATACATATCTATGAGATTTAAGTGAAGAACAAATTTATCTCTTTCACACTTAATCACGTTTTATTCAAGTCACTCACTAAACAACGCCCATCTCTGATTGAAACTCAGACAACTGACAAAAGGCAAGTTTTGTTTTTTTTACATTTTATGCTCTTGTTATTTAAAATACCTTAAATTACATTAAAGCCTTAGCTGTAAAATAATTAAGTAAGAATTATTTCTTTATTTTATGATTGAAGATTTCTTTAACAACGTTTTATTTCATTAATTAAAAAATAAACTTAAAATTCTCTAGCTCTATAAATTTAGTTAAGTTAATGCCATCAAACTGAATTGGTGTTAAATTTTTAATGGTATTTAGAGGGCAGGGGAGTGGGTGTCAAAAACAAACAAAATTTCAACAAAACGACAAAAGGCTGTCGCTGTATCATACAGCTCACTTACTATTTGTAGTTAATGCTAGAGACAACAATGAAAAATAAAATTATAATTGCGTCTGTCATCAGTTGATAATAAAATGTGTTGTTCGTTAGTATAGACATATTTGGCATTGTATTAATTTTTAATTTTTTCAACAATATTCCAATAATAATTGCCTGTATTCCAAGATACTTATGAGCGGAAATAAGCTCTACAGAGAAACTAAAATAGTTTCTTGAAAAAAGTTGTAAGTATTTCGGTACTATAATATGTACAAATATATAATGTACTCATATGTCTATGTACGAGCCGGCCATCCACTACACAAGTTCACTGCACAAGTCTGGCACTGTACAGTGCGTTTCTGTAGTGTATGGGGTGGGTGTGCTATTTACACAGTGAATTGAGTAAATATCAAAATCAAATTTTGATATTTGCTCAAGTTTGAAAACTGTACAGTGAACTTGTGCAGTGTATGTTGTAAACGCTCAGTTGTGTCGTGAATTTTTTAAGAGTTCACAACAAGAAATGGGCGCAGGACAAATATTCTGGACAGAGTTCCTAAAATTATACAACGAATCACCAGCATTATGGCGAATTAAAATAAAAAATGCACAGTTTACTTGTAGAGTGTGTGTCACAAGCTTAGTTTACGCAGAACTAGGACTTGAGCACTGAACTTGTGCAGTGTATGGCTGACATAACTTACTTCAACCAAATTTTACTGCTAACGTTTTCCTTGCATATGCCCGTAATTTCTACACACAGGTAACTTACCTAAGGTTTTTACCCACGAGTTTGCCTTATAAAATTCAACTTACACGATAGATATCTAGGCACCAATAGATATCTACTTGTAGAAATTACGGAGCATAGACAAAGAAATTATCCTAATACATTGAGCCTCATTTTATTTTTTTGGGATTTTTAAAAATATCATTATTTGTGAATGCTCAAATAGTTTTTAAAAGTCTGTGCATAAGATAAGAGATTTGTGACTGTTCAAAATGTGTGTTTGATTTGGAAAAGCCCCAATGAAATGAATATAGACATGCTTAACCATCAGCAAATAAATTTCACCGAATACATTAAGTTTTTACGACATGCAAAGTTTCAAATAAAAATAAATATTTATTAGCCAGTCGATGCAGTGCCTCTTTCGAATGGCATAAAATGATATATTTTATAAAAAAACTGGATTTAGCAGGTTCACACTCTAGTAGGAAACAGCTGATCGATATTATTATGTGAAAAGTAATGAAAATGATTATAGAGATGTAATATAACATAACCTACTTTTCATATAAAACATATCCATCAGCTGTTTCCTACGTTGCAGTGACATTCCATTGCAATCGCCTAACTGAGCCTTAAGCTGATGTCATACACAATAGAAGTGAGCGCAAGCCATGACAAAGTGCACAGTATTGTTTTTTTTAAGAGCGAATATTGTTTGTAGTTGTGATTGTGACTATAAAGCAGACAAACACACAAAACCATTGTACAACAGTTGAAAAGACAGTTGTTTCAAGTATGCAATATTTTTATTGTACACTTTATAGTGCACCACAAACTCAAAATTTTATAAAATATTATTTTAGTGTTCTCATAAAATCAAGAGCACTAAAGAGAGAGAACAATTCAATAATGTACATCATGAAGACTAAGCAACAGCGTGACCATATTAGCTTATTTTGAGCTAAATTTAGCTTATTTGTTTCAGATTTAGCCTTAAAATTTTCATTTAGCTCTTAGCTTATTTTTTAGCTTTTTTTAAAAACTCATTTAGCTTTTTTAGCCTTTTTTTAGTCTAAATTGCGTGTTCTATAAAAATATATTAAAAACATAAACAACTCATACAAATTATAATTTTTTAGCATGGTAAAATAGTTTACAAAAAATACAAAATGTAAATTATACGACAATTTTATAACAGAAATGGAAAGAAGAAAAATAGTAGATAATGGCAGAATGGTTAGAATTCCAATGGAAAAAGTTAAATTCATATTAGTGGCCAAAACACTTTTTGAGTTTTTTGGGTATAAAATTATTTGACTTGAGTTGAACGTTCATTCAGCGGCATCAATTAACTTAAAACAAAAACCTGAAATAGCCTTAAGCCTGGATAACACTATGTACCGATTTTCGTCGGCCACCTCAATAAAGTCATAAGTAATAAGCCAAAATGGCATTATTAGTCAATTAATTCTGAAATAAGTCTATATGGGCTTATTACCAATGCAGTGTGGCGCAATTGTGTCCTTGTATTTCAAGTAGTCGATAAATTAGAGCAAAATCTTTACTTATGACTTTATTTCACTGATCTGACGAAACTCGGTACATTGTGCAGATAGTGTGATCCATGCTTTACCTGCAATAGCATTAATTCACTTAAAAAGCTTTCGTATTTTAGTATAAATGTTTTTACATTTTTAAAAACTTTTTAAGATTATTTTGGGGAAGTTTTTGTTTTGTTCTTCATTGAATCTAAAATATAATAATTAATAAATAATTTCATTAAGCAAATATTCTATATGTATAATAAAAAAATATGTTTGTGTAATATTTAACGTTAGTTTAGCAATAAGAAACTATTGAAAAGTGATCAAAGAAGTGGAAAAAAGTTTAGCTTTATTTTCTAGCCTAAAATGTGACTTTTTAGCTTATTTTAGCTTTTTTTCAAACGTGATTTAGCTTAATATTATTTTAAAATCTGGTCACACTGCTAAGCAAGCAAACAGTTTGTGCTCAGCTCTAACACGTAAGTATTTTTAATTTTATGAGCATGCTATAATTTTTTATAGCAAACTTTTTCAGAATGCAATAAATTTTTATGGACAAGTTTACGCATGCGATATATTTAAAAAAAAATTTTACCATGAGATAAATTTTGTATAGAAAATTTTTAAGCATGCGATAAATTTTTATAAAATTTTTTAAGCATGCCATAAATTTTCATAGCAAATTTTTAAGCATGATAAAATTTTTATAGAAATTTTTTAAGCGTGCGATAAATTTCTTATAAAAAATTTTTGAGCATGCAATAAATTTGTATAGAAAGTTTTTAAGCATTAGATAAATTTTTATAGACAATTCTTAAAGAATATTTTTTTTAGCATGCCATAAACTTTTATAAAAAATTTTTAGGAATGCGATAAATTTTCATAGAAAATTTTTAAGCATAATAAAATTTTTATAGAAAATTTTTAAGCATGCGATAAATTTTTTATAAAAAATTTTTAAGCATGCGATAAATTTGTATAGAAAATTTGTACAGAAAATTTTTAAGCATTCGATAAATTTTTATAGAAATTTTTTGAGCATGCGATAAATTTTTATAGAGAATTTATAGAAAGTTTTAAAGCATGCGATACATTTTTAGAGAAAATTTTTAAGCATGCAATACATTTTTTTATAGAAAATTTTTAAGCATGCGATAAATTTTTTATAGAAAATTTTTAAGCATGCGATAAATTTTTATAGAATATTTGTATAGAAAATTTTTAAGCAATAGATACATTTTTATAGAAATTTTTTTAGCATGCGACAAAGTTTCTCAAAGCATTTATAAGCGTGTGATACATTTCTAAAGAAAATGTTTAAGCATGCGATACATTTTTATAAAAAATTTTAAGGCATGCGATAAATTTTTAGAGAAAATTTTTAAGCATGCAATACATTTTTTATAGAAAATGTTTAAGCGTGCGATACATTTTTATAGAAAGTTTTATAGCATGCGATAAATTTTTATTGAAAGTTTTTAAGCATGCGAAACATTTTTTATAGAAAATTTTTAAGCATGCGATAAATTTTTTTATAGACAATTTTTAGCAGCAATACATTATTTATAGAAAATTTTTACCATCCGATAAATTTTTAAGCAGGCGATAAATTTTTTATAGTAAATTTGTTAGGCATGCGATAAATTTGTTATAGAAAATTTTTAGCAAAAAAAATTTTTTTTTGTGCTTTCTTTTAATACATGTATATACGTATTTTGTCTAGTGTTTTAGTTTTTGTATTTTTTGGTAAGTGGGTGCGGCAGAGAGGTTTTTGATGAATTTAACCTTTTATTTAAAACTTTGTTTCTTTGTTAGCTTTACTTACATTCTTCGCCTAAACTTCTTTTGCTTATGATATTTTAAGATATATTTTTTTATTTTTCCCATTTTACATAAACAAGCGTATTTGTTTTCATTGTTAAAAATATTACAATATGAATGATGGCTTCATCGTTTTATTTTGGCATTTTGGTATTTTGTTAATCTACGCTTTTACACCTTGAGGGCCCATATGAAAATTTAGTTTTTTGTTTTTTTCTTCTCTTTTTTATTTATTTATATTTAAATTTTTTTTTTTTGTATTTTACTTTGCTGTTGTTTAAAATGTTGCTTTTGTTAATGTTGTGGTTGCTGTTTGAAGCCAGCCAGCATGAGTTTGCTGTAGCTGTCAGATGTTAAGTTTTTATTATTATTAATGAATTATTGAAATCAGAAATAATCATTTACAAACGAGTTAGATTTGTTTCAAAGGTATCTGATGCTACAACTTCACATGGTTGCTGCCACAGCCAGGGCTAACAGATGTTTTCGGTCTCAAGTTTCCAAACTGATGAATTTCAGTCCTAAAACAAAATGGTCAGAGTAAATTATAACATTTTAATTTACATAAGTACATTTAAGTATTAAATATTTTATTTCTAATTTTCAAATCTTCTGGAGGCTTATTCTGAATTGCGATGCGAAAATCAATCCGATGCGCAAATGAAATGCGATGCGAAAGAAAATTGGTATTCTATACGACATTCGTAATCGCATTCGAGTTTTATTTTAAATCGTGGCAACGCCGGTCAAAAATAGCAACGCTGACCAGAAATAACAACGCTGGTCTAAAATAAACGTCAAAGTTAAATTTATTGTGCTTACAAAATAAGATTAATTTATATAATATTTGTGTAATTTACCAAAAATGGTTTCTGTGGCACTATAGTTTGATCACAGAATATGTGTTGTGGCTTGATGATGAAGAGGCGCATGACCAAAATGAAAGGGTGCAAAGAAGATTGCTTAGAAGCAAATCGGTAATTTATTTTGAAGCATTGAAAACAATTAATTATGCAAAATATTTCTATTCCAGCTTTATAAAATTTTTTGGCTGTGTTTCATCATAAATTCCACCATTTTTTCAAATTGGTGCGATTTGGTGGTCTTTTTGCTTGTTTCCCTGAATATTAATTAATTTAAGAATAAATAAACAAAAATATTATTTTTCACTTACATTTTTGTGCTTTGCGAATGCTGTTTTGCCGTCGAATATATTTTGCGATTTTCGTATGTATCTGACATTTGTTTTCGCAATACAGAATACCGACTTGCCACCTTTTCGCATTTTAAATGCGAATTAAAAAAAAGTACTTTGCGAACATCGTAACACAGAATATGAAGTGTTCGCATTTGCATGTTTTCGAGTCGCATTGACTTTCGCATCGCAATACAGAATAAGCCTCCTGTAATAATGAAAAAACTATAAAAAAATTAAAGAGTAATTTTATAATCTTTATATTCTTAAAAATATTGTCATTAAAAAAGTCAAATAAAGTCTGCCGGCCCTATGTATAAGCAAAAGTTGGCATGAAGTTAGCATAAGTGACGAAATGGAATTAGGTGTTAACGAGTTCCTCCATACAATTTGACATTAAAAATGGTCGCATTACCTAATTTTAACCCACCTATGTATAAGTCCTAGCATGATTTTTAATGTTAAGTTTCATAGCAGAACTCTTTAAGATCATGTTCAATTTTGCCACTTATGCTAACTTCATGCCAGTTTTTGCTTATATATAATGGGTCCATTGTGAACAAATATGCTAAGTCCAGAAAAAATAAAAAACACTTGCATTTTTAAATAACATAATTCTTTCTGCAAAAAAACCAACTTCAATGCAAAGATCTGATAGAAGCAGATAAGACGTGAAATATAAAACTAACTTTTAATGGGCGTGCCTCCGCCCATTTTTTAAATGTAAGATTGTGTGTTTTTCAGGGCTAAGAGTGTGTGTTAAGTTTTGTAAAAATCGGGAAAGTAGAACCACATAAAATAAAATATTAAATTTTAATGGGCGTGACTCCGCCCAGTTTTAAATAAAATATTTTGTATATTTTAGAGCTCTATTTGTGTGGTAAGTTTCATAAAAATCGGTTTAGTAGAACCGCGTGAAATATTATAATAAATTTTAATGGGCGTAATTCCGCCCATTTTTTAAACTTCAAATTGTGTAATTACAAGTACCAAAGGTGTTTTATAGGTTTCGCAGCAGTAAAATAAGTAGAATATCATAAAATTATATACAAAAATTGTGGGCGTATCGTCGTCCACTTTTTTATAATAGGACAAATGGCAAGCAATACCCTCTCAGACAACAAAAAATTTTTACAATCGATCTAAAATGTCCCGAGTTATGAAGTTACACACCTAAAAAAAATAGAGACGAATTATTCACCTCCTCCTTTTTTTGAAGTCGGTTAAAAATTAATAGTTTCATTGTCCTCACACACATTTAGTTTCAATAAATTTAGACAGTTTTTTTGCCCCTCCTGAAAAATTAAAAAAAGGACTTAGAATATTTGCCGACTACATAGAGAAAACAGTGCCTACTAAATACCTCATATTAATAAGAAATCTCTATGTTTTTTTTTCAATAAGGAAATCTTTTTAATTTCATAGAGAAAACCTTTTTGAAAAAATCAAGAAGAAATCTTGTAGTTTTTATAAGGTTATTTTATTGATTTTTTCAATAAAAAACTATTGAAATTATTGTGCATACATTCTTATACAAAAATGAAAAAGATCATGAAAAAAATTGTCTCTATGTCTATTTATAGATATAAAATAACAAGACGCCACATAAAATCAAGAAGATTTCTTTATTAAAAAAATCAATAAGATGCTTTACGCATAATCATATAGGAACCTACCTTATTGAAAAAATCAATAAGATAGCCTAATAAAATCAAGAAGAAACCTTTTTAAAAAAGTTAATAAAGCAACATAATAAAATCAATAAGAATTCCCTATAGTTTACAATTTATAAGAAAACCTAATATAATCAAGAAGTTTTTCTCTATGGATTCTTTTTTTGGTGCCAAAAATAACGGAAATTTAGTAAAAAAAAGTTGTGAATAATAAGATTTCTTCTTGATTTTATGTGGTTTTCTTGTTGATAAAATTAATCAGATTTACCACATAAAAACAATAAGGAATCTCTATGAAAAAATCTAAGGGGTACCCCTTAGCCTAAAAACGGTTCATAGAGAAAATCTTCTTGATTCTATGAGGCAGTTTTTTCTCTGTGTAAGCCAATGATATTTATTATTATTTTTATTGTATTAGGAATTTGTTTCGGTTTAAAAATTAATGCTGAACATATTTGTAAAAAGCCCCCAAGTCCGTGACTTTGTAATATTCCTGCCGCTTAGCTGAAGGGGCAATACTTATCCTGTCAACATGGCTCTTTTTTGTCCCTTTTGTAAAAAGCGATTAAATAAGTACCATCAAATTCGGATACATATAACGTTTATTAATATTTTTTAAACAATTTTCACTGCTTTCACTTCTCTAAATATTTCCATTTCCATTTTTGTGGAAACTCTTTTGAAATTAATCAACTTTTTCTTGAAATACACATTTCTTAATATTTTTCTAGTTGTATTTCCAAAACTAATTGCTTCAATAACATCACCAACTCCCACCAGCTGTAGAATCAAATGTTTCCAAAATATTGTTAAATACACCTGCCTTAAATCTACATCATCGTTAAGAAGGTACGAGTATGAAGTGCACAAGCCGCCATGTCGTCGTCTTAGAAGGGCACCTTGTTGTCTTTATTATTTCCATTGGTGGTTGGCTTTTGCTCTGACGTCATGCTGATGTTGTCGTCTTTGCTTGACTTAATTGACCTTCCTACAAGTAATTAATTTAAATACTTGGTATTAAAATTTACAAGAAACAAGTTCCAAAAATAAATATAAAAAAAAACAAACAACAAAACAAAACAACCTTGTTTTTAGGTATTTTTTGTCTGTTGTTGGTTGTTTCTTTTGTAAATTGTTTTAAAAACATGTTTCTAAACAACATGACACCTACATAGAAACAATACAATACAACATGTACATATGTATGTATGTATGGATGTGTGGATGTGTATGCACACTCCTTAAACAGGAGTTTGTGTTAAAAATGCAAGGATTGCGTGGAAAAATGTGTAGGGTTTAAGGTGACTTTACACTAAATGTTTCGTTTGTTTTTAAACGAAAATGTATTGTAAGTTGTATAGGGTGTTTTTTTCAGAGGTATAGAACTTCGAATTGAAATAAAACACAAGAAAATCGTTTTAATATCCATCAATTTGGCTTTATTGGAAGGATAATTTTATGCCATTAATGTTTAAATATGATTTCGGGCATGTGGCCGCCGCGGCTGGCTCGAATAAAGCCAATTCTACAGGTCCAATTTTCAACCACTTTTTCGAGCATATGGGGCCGTATGTTGGCAATAACGCCACGAATGTTGGCTTCCAAGTCCCCTAACGTTTCTGGTTTGTTGGCGTAGACGAGCGACTTCACATATCCCCAAAGAAAATAATCCAATGGTGTCAAATCACACGATCTTGGTGGCCAATTGACAGGTCCATTCCGCGAAATTATGCGCTCATCGAATGTTTCCTTCAATAAATCGATTGTGACGTACGCTGTGTGGCATGTAGCGCCGTCTTGTTGGAACCACAACTCATCCACATTCAAAATCTTCAAAATCTTCCATAAAGTTGATGGACAAAGCTCCAATTGCTGTGCACGGTGGCGAATCGATTCATTCGGGTCCTCTTCAACACTTCGCTCTACAGCGGCAATTGTTTCTTCGGTGCGCACTGTTCGACGTCTCTGCGGATGCGTATTATCACATAGAGTAAACGTAGTGCGAAAACGATCCATGGTTAACCGAATTAATTGCTCTGATGGACGATTATGTCGACCATAAAATGGACGGAGCTTGCGGTAAACTTCGCGAACTGAACCATTATTTTCGAAATAAATTTGCACGATTTGCAAGCGTTGTTCTTTTGTCAACCTGTTCATGATGAAATGGCAAACAAAACTAAATATTAATCACTTGACAGCTGACAAAATGGCCGCCAGTTAAAAAAGTGATGCCAACTTAAAGTTCTATACCTCAATAAAAAACACCCATTATATAAAAGGTCATACTTTGTGACAAAGAAAAAAACTCATCGTGTAAACGTAGTCTGCTGCAGTTGTAGGAAATGCTTTTATGAGCAGAAATATTTTTGTTGTTGACTTTATCGTTCAATTCGAATTTTTGAATATAAAATGAATTAATACAAGAAATGTATGTATGTAAGTATGTATGGATGTATTTGCATAACAGGAAGACAAGGAAAAACAAATTAATTAATTAATTTTTTTGTAACGTTTGTTTGCGGTGCTCTACCCCTTAATATCGGGCAAAATATGGAAAGTTTTTTTTTTAAATAACTGTGTTATAGAATTTTAACTTCACCCTTTTGCGTTCGTTATACATAATTTTTTTACGTTTCGTGGTTTTTCTTGTTCCATTGCAGCCCAACTGGTTCTACCTTGCGTTCACCATTTCAAATAAAGGATTACTTATTGTCACCGGGTACCTGCAAATGTGGTTTACCGTGTCCACTGCAACCAGAATATTTCTTCGACTTTAATGTTCAGGTAAGTGAATGGATATTGATTTTTTCCATTATTTTTTTTTAAACTTTTCTTAATTGAATTTTGCTAGTTGCTGAGAATTGGAAATGATTTTTTTTATTTCATTTCGTTTTAATATTGAAGAAATTATTGTTTTAAAAAAGAACTTATATTAAAGGGTTGAAAATGAAAATGAAAATTTTTTGCGGTTTATTGAATGCATGTGGGAATTCTTCGAGTCGTTGCCAAGAAGATTGATAAATAAACGAAATAGGTAAATAGTCCCCCTTATTGTGAATGGCTTCGTCGATGTCACATCAAGACGACATTAAAAATTGTCACTTGTCTACTCTTTGGCAACAACAATTGACTACTATTAATATGCTCCAATAATTTACAAAGCCTTAGAGATTAGTAAGATATTGTCCATAAGAGCCAATTGTTGTGGGTAATGAGTCGACAAGTGGCAATTTTTACTGTCGTTTTGATGTGTCGTCGACGACGCCATCCACAATAAAGCTGATTGTTTCAACTTGCATCAATGTTTTAGTTCAATTATGGGTATTCACCGAACTTAAGCTGCGTTGCCAGTTTGCACAAACGATAGTTGTTCTATAACAGCTGCCAGTTTCAAAATTAATAATAGTGCTTTCTATGTACTCGTATCAACAAAAAAGTTCTAGTTATCGTCACTATCGGAATAACAGCACCCCTTTCGCGAGGTATCTTGCAACATTAGAATATTTTTCCATAATCTCTAGGATTAGAAAGTTTTGCCTCTTATTTTATGTATTCGATTAATTGAAAATAAAGGGTATATTTTGTAGAGGTATAGAACTTTGAAATGGAACAAAGATTAATTTTTTAAATTGATATGCAATTTTCTTTATTCGAAAGATAATCTTCTGGCATTATAATTTAAACATGATTTCTGGCATATGACCTCCACGGCTAAATTGGACGTAGTCTAATAGTATGTTTCCACCGGCATAATTTAGACAAATCATGGTGATTTGTGCAAATCATGTGAAGTTATACATGATTTACAATAGGCTTTCCATATGGATAATCACTTCAAAGTAGTTGATTTATTTTAAATAATGTCAAAAATACTATATTTCGAATTCGATTTATGTATGCAACCTTGCGTTGCTTTTAAAATTACAAACTCCATCCCTGGGTCATCCATCAATAGCGATTGACAATTTCGAAAAAATTACATTAAGGAATATTTAATAAATTTTAAACGTCGTCACATGTGAATAAAATTCACGTTACAGCTCCAGCGCCCACCTAATAAGGTTCTTGCATATATTGAATACGAAAATTCGAACAACAAATCACTCACAAGCTCGGTGGAAACACTTTGAAGTGATTTACTTAAAACTAATTGATTTAAAGTAGGTGGAAACAATTCACGTATCCGAAACGTGAAACTATGCTGTTACCAAACATTTCCTTCAATAAATTAATTGTGGCACGAGCTGTGTGACATGTTGAGCCGTCTGGTTGAAACCACAGCTCCTGTGCATCATGGTTGTTCAACTGATGAACGAAGAAGTCAGTAATCATGACGCTATAGTGGCGTATTCCAGTCTTCCTCTATAATACGCTGTACAGCTGTACTGCACGATGTCTCTATGCGTATTATCATCCAGAGTAAACGTGGTGCGAAAACCCTATATAGTTAATCGAATCAATTGCTTTGGTAGACGATAAAGTCCTGCAGAAGACCATTTATAAGAACTTTCAAGACACAAGAGATTTTTCAAATGCTTTACTACAGTGAAATATTCTAAAACAAACGCTAAACAACACTGTTTGCAAGACAAACAACTAAAACAAATGTCTTGCCAACAGTGTTGTTTAGCATTTGTTTTAGAATATTTCACTGTAGTAAAGCATTTGAAAAATCTCTCATGTCTTGAAAGTTCTTTTAAATGGTCTTGTGCAGGACTTTAGTTGTTCAGATGTCAGTCTATTCATGTAGAAATGCCAAACCAAACCAGACTAAATATAAATTATTTGACAGTTGACAAAATGGCAGACAGTTAAAAAAGTGTTGCCAACTTAAGGTTTTATAGCTCCATAAAAACAACCCTTTATATGTAGATATCAGTGCATTACTATTTGTTTTTACCATAAAAATGAATATTTTTTACATTTTTATAAAACATACATACTAAATCAAAAATAAAAGCTAACAATATCAATCCGTCAACTGTCAGCTGATCATTTGCATTGCAATAAAATAATCGGATTTTGGCAATTCCACAGAAAATCTAGAGACTTCTGATGTGTTAGAGTTAGACTTGTGTGTCGCAACTTGTCTTAGCTGGATTGGGATTGAAAATGATCAAGATCAAAGAAGTGGTTCTCAACATTGACATTGCTTCATCATAAACCAGGGCTGGAAAATGTTTTTTTTTTGGTGTACATATACGAATTTTTCATATAGTACATTTGTGACTGGCAGAATACTAAAATTAATTATTATCTTATTAATAAAAGAAATTTTTTTCACAAAATATCTACTGAGAATTGAAATATTTGTAATTCATGACGTGATAATCAGGAAAATCCAAAAAACATAAATATGAAATGATGTTTGTTGTTCACTGCAAATTCGTTTCTTTAATGAACCCTTGGAGCTTATTTCACCAATTCTATTTAAATATCAATTCATATATAAAAGTTGTTTTTCATATATTTTTTATTTTTTTTTTTTCGATGCAAAATATGTTTGAAATATAAATTGATATTTAAATAGAATTGGTGAAATAGGCTTTTGATATCTCAAAGGAATACTCATAATTTCTTGTGAAGTCATCATTTGTTCTGAGATTGCAAGCAAACTTTTCTAATTATGTTTTCCCCCCTTGTTTTTTAATATTCATTTACGACCGACCAACAATCCCAGATGTGCATGTTGTTCGTCGCTTGACTAAAGAATTCAATCAGATTAATGTTGCTTAATTGTGTCGTCAATATAAAGTTGAACAATATAAAACTACATGGAATGAGAAAAAAGAAATATAAAACAACATTAAGTATTTATTGCAACTGGAGATATATAATGGTTACAAGAAGTACACTGGAAGAATTAATGAATTCAGGAGCAAGATAACATATTTATATATAAGTACCCAGTTGGCCATGTCTTTAAGACATCTTAAACGATGGGCACAAGACAATAGAAAATCGTGGAAAACATATTGATGACAGTTCAAATATATCATTGACGAAATTTTCAAAAAAAAAAAAAAAATGGCCACGAAATCGTGCACGTTCACACAAGCGACACATATCGTGGTCATTCACAATGTCACAATGTGACTCAAAAGAACAGACTTTAATTAATATTTTTAACACACAAATTTCTTATTTTGTTTTGCTTACTTGTTTTGCCCGTTTCATTTAAATTATTGACTGACTGGGATTCGAACTGGGGCTGCATGTTTATACGTTTTCGCACTTGCCCAGGGGCTAAAACACCACCCAAAACTTTGTCAACAATAGGCCAACTTATTTAAGTGTTTGATTGAAGACAAAACACATGACTTGTTGATCAGATTGTCATCGAAAAAGTCAAATGTGTTTAATTCAGGACAACATGCAGGACATGGTCACCGAGATTGTCGTGAACGTACACGAATCATGATGGATGGCAATGCTGTGCAAGTCAATCTGGCCAACTGCCGATATACTCGTATACTAATCTATTCATTTTATTCACGTTTAAAACAATCGCTTATGTTCTGTATCCCATGTTTTAATGTCGAGTGGAATATAGAACATACAGAAATATATTTCTAGCATCAAATTTCAATAGATCTTATTTTAATTATAACTTAGCACATAAATATTTTGTTCTTTCGAAAATTTCATCAGAAACTAAAATTTGTTCCCTTTGCTTCTGTTTGTTTGCATTTATAAATTTATGGTTTGCTCCAATATATTTTCTCTCGCAATTCGTCCTATCATTTACTGGATTGTGTCTACAAAGTAGTAAATAATTTTAAAAACTTTTGAGTTATCGAACGCAGCTATTGTAAACAAACGCCTGACTATACAAGGCATAGCTATAATGTGATCCTACTATGGCATCCATTTTTTTATGGTTACAAACCTAAAAATATGTTCTCATGCTCAATACTGTCAAACACTATATATGACCTTCTCCGAGAAAAGGGACCTAGTGTGTCAAAAAAATTGTGTGTGTCAAAATCTATAAAAATGAGAAAAATATTAAAATTTTATTTTTTAAATGCGTTTTTCTCAAAACTTCATTTTCACACACTAGGTCCTTTTTTTCTCGGAGATATTGACACTCAGTTCTATATGGTGTTTGACATACCAGATGGAAAAGTAGGCATTAATTATATAAATAATGGGAGAAATAATGTATTATTTTCGAAAGCAAGACAATGCATTCCTTTAGAAACGAGAGGGTAATTTGATCAAACACCATAATTACACATTGATTACCACGTGCATTACCATATCTGCAAAAGCAGAATGTATAGTTTTTGCTTGTGACGAGTGTTATAAATTATAAAGTTCATTCCTCGGACGTATTAAAATAGTTCATTACTTTCCTAGGATATCTTTATTGGAAGGAACTGGGGTCTGCAACCGAAGGTAGTAAACTGAATTTACACATCGGTTGTCAGGCCGGTTATTTCCTATGATTGTGTGGTATGGTGGGAGGCATTGAGGAAGGAAAGTCACAGGAGACTACTAGCTAAGGTTGTGAGATGTGCGTCAATGGTCATCACAGGTACTCAGAGGAGCGCACCTCAAGCTGCCTTGGACGTCATTCTTCATACACTTCCTATAGAGGACTTTGTGGTGGGAACGGCGACTAGAAGTCTCCTTTGACTCGTAGAAATAGGTTGGGTTAGGACAGAGGAACAACAGGTCACACTTCAATCTTAAATGAGATCGGTTTTGGTGATCGGGAATCCGTAACCCCTGTGTTCACGGATTATAAACTCGCTGAAATCGATTTTAGTAGAACACCCTTAATGGCAATTCCGGTTAGGGACTATTGGGTCAAATTCGATAGGCTATGTGAAGGTAGTGCAATCTTTACAGACGGATGGAAAATGGGGAAAGGCACAGGGGCTGGTGTCTATATCTTGCGAACGAACATTCGTAGTTCTTTCAGACTGCCGAATGAATGCAGTGTTTTTCAGGCTGAGATCTTGGCGATCTTCAGGGCCACGGAGCTGGTGGCCAGGAATGTAGATGAAGGTGAGAAGATAAGCTTCTACGTTGACAGCCAGGCAGCCCTTGAATCTTTGAAGGGACACAATGTCAAATCGATGTTAGTGACTGTAGAGAAGCTTATGGATAAATAAAGTGTCAGACCATGTTGGGTTCCTGGCCACAGCAGTGTTAAGGGAAATGAAATTGCCGATGAGCTGGCAAAAATAGGGTTGGCATTAGATGAGGGAATGACGGACAGATCAGTGAAATTACCGATAGGTCATAACTATAGGGAACTCAGTAATTGGGTAGAAAGCAGGACCAACAGTTCATGGCGAAGTAAGGAGGACTGTAGAGTCTCGAGGGGTTTTTGGCCAAAACTTGACTCAGAAAGATCCAAACTGCTACTGGACATGAATAGGAAGGCGATGCGAATCATGATTGGCTTGTTGACAGGTCACTGCTCGGTCAAAGTAAGAACCAGCATTTGGGAAACTGACACTCCAGATTTTCGTAGGATTTGCGGGGATAAAGAGGAACCAGAAACCATTGAACATATTCTCTGTCACTGCCCGAAGCTGCAACGTCACAGGCTTAGATGGCTGAGCAGACGTTTCCATGAAAACATTACTGATATCGGGACATCAGGACATCAGGTGCTTCAATATGGTAATTCAGTGGCTTAATGATGGATAATAGGGTCCCTTCTGGCTATAAATGGGAGGGTAAATATTGCTATTAATGGACAATAGAAGGAAATCACAATGGACCCAATTGGGTCTCCGAGTGTAGGTGCGGTATAACCTAACCTAACCTTTCTAGGATATGTTCTGTATTAAAAGTAATGAATTCTGGAATGAAAAATTATACATGCTGTGCATTATCTTCTCTTTTACTATTCATTACTCTTTCCCACTGGGATTTCTGTGGAGAGACATACACCCTGACAATAATGCTCGGTATTGACAAGTGTCACATTTAGGTACACGCATAACTTGCAAGTGTTTTGTGGAGTTGTAGTATTTATTTATTTATTTAAATTCTCTGTCGACGGTAGTTGTAGCTCCAGTTGTAATCTAACTGCTTCAAATTATTTATTTTTCTCAGTGTATTACACATTAAGTTTACAGGCAAATACCTTTGCAATTATTATAGCAGGGAGAATAATTGCAAAAAAAAAGGAATTAATGTCATTATACACAACTATTTTTTATGTTTTTTTATATTTTTTTAATCATTTTACATTGTATTCGTACTTCTTCACAGTTGCTTTTACTTGGCTGAAGTTGGTTCTATCGTTACAGACGTATATAGAAATATTCTATATATGATTTGATATGTATTGAATTGGAAAAGGTAGAAGATACAAAGAAAAAAACAAAAAAAACATAAATAAATCAAATGGCGAATGTATCCATCCTTAAAGGAGAACGAAAAACAATCTATCTTTTTAAATTTTATGTCGCTGCTCGATTCGTGTCAAAGGACAGCGATGAGTACTTAAAAAGTGAGTAGAGTTGAATCATGATTTAAAATTTCTTGTAGTTATGCGCACGCATACTTATTGCAATGATATCTATGAATCATATTCACTCGAAAGTTTGAAGTGCGCTCCGAACTCATACTTACCAACATTTATGATGTTGTTAATTTTGACTCGCCTTAACGAAGCAAAATAAATATGATTCACAATACAAACTTCACATACGAACATTAAAGTTCTCATTATGAGGTTATGCGTAGGAATTGCAAAACAACTCTATTTACTACTATTGTATACTACGTGCAAACTGTTTAAGGAAACTTTTAAATAAACATACATGTATGAGTTGAGTGAGCTGAATCAATGTGAGTAGTATAAGTATTTTCCTGAAATTAGAAATCAAACGGAGATGATTTATGAGCGTGAGTGTGGTGTGACTATGATGTCACCAAGTATAGGGTATAAATCAATATCATCGTGAGTATTCGTAAATCAGAGTAGTTGAGTTTAAATGATATCTACTCACTTATATTTAAAATTTCATGAGTCAGTATGAATAGCGTAAAAACGACTCACTGCCGATCACTGATTCGTATCATTGTAGGGAATGTAACAATTTTCACAAAACTCTAGTTCTACATACAACAAACTTAAAGCAACGTACGAATGAACTAACGAACTATCTGGCCAAAGCCGTATGTTGTTGCTCCGTATTAAAAAAACAAAGTTTAGTACTTTTTCTATCTTTGAATTTTATCGTAGTTAAAGGCTGCCGAGTATTTTTTCCAAGTTCCTCTTTTGCTGTCAATGATTTATTTCAACATTGTCTTAATGCTGGCAACATGTGTGTTTATGTGTGTGTGTGTGTATATGTGCTTGGGTAAAATATGATCATGATCCATGGAGCAGGTGCTTTTTGAAGCGTGTTTATTTTAATTGATGAGGGATTTGTTTGTTTTCTTAGTTTTTTTCTCCTTCATCTTTCATCTACTTTTTTGCATTTGTTTTAATATTCTTTATTTTTTTGTGCAAGTAGACATATTTAGCACAAAAAAAAGAAAACAATATTTAATAATTTGTTTTTTTCACTCTTTTGCATGTTTGATTGTCGAGATGAGTTGTTGTTCGTATAATCGGTGCAACAAAAAAAAAAAAAAAAAAAGAAAGTGAAAAAAACACAGAGCAACTAAATAATTATAATTGCACCTGGGAGGATTATTTATTGTTATAATTGGAGTTTACCTTCTTGGGAAGTTGTAACTAACTATTTATTTATTACGAGTGCAAGCGGCCAACGATGCTTTTCAAAGCTCCTCTACCAACTCCGACTAGAGCTTCTTTTCATATTTAATTAACTGCACGTTCAAAAGACATCGTATTTTTTTTTTGTATTAGAAAAGAGGCTGCTAGAAACAACAAATCGTTTTGCAAAAAGAATAAATGATTTTGATTTAATGACACCGGACTGCTTTATAATTTACCAATTATTTGTACTCGTATGTATGTAATGCGAACTAATGGGGTAAAATTAAAATGGAAAAAAATCATCAATTATCTGGAAGTGTTTTAATGAGGGAAACTTATATCGGCGTTGAAGATATTTTCCAATAATTGAAATCAGTTCAAGACGTTTGAATGTCACATTAAACTAGCGTAAAGAATTTTAAAAGACAAAGAAGTTTCTCTTAAGAAAGCTTATGTTGTAAAAGTAATTTGCTATAACAACGTATTAAGTCCAAAAAAGTAAATTTTCTAAGAAATTATATTCCTAAAATGAGAGTTGTTTTATATTTCTTAAGTATAGGTTTTTACGTTTTTAATTACTAAAAAATAATAATACGAGTAATAATAATAATAACAAAAATATTTTTGAGGAATTTTTGAAGTAAACTATTCACTTTTGCAGCTTCTTCCGCCTTTTTTACGATATTTATCACCGCTGAGATTCTTTCCGATGGGTTTTCATAAAAAAACGTGCAAAAGGCAGATGTGTAACTGAAGGTTTCCTCTGTCTCCTTCTTCAGCACCAGTCTTCTCTATCACTATAACTTTCCTAAAGAAGACAACACCTATTAGTAGTAGGCATTCTTTGCCTGAGTATTACTTCTCTTAAAAAAAAAAAGAATAGAGGTCTCTTAGTACACCCGGTTATAGCTATGCTGCTTAGTTAAACAAAAAAAAAATTATATGTTAAATAACAATTCAATAAAACTATATTATATGATGATGTCAAAGTCCCCATTTCCATTTATTTCCCATTATTTTCTTTTCCAGCAGCGTACGATTAGATTAATATACAGTTTGTGGCCGGTGGCGGCTGTTAGAAGGCTTACAGCCGGTCGCCTGTGTTCTCTGGCTTGTGCTCATTTGCAAAAGCAATACAAAAACAAATTGAGCAGTCGGTATTATTGTTTTGTTTCACCCACTTCAAAGAACGAAACAAAACAAAACCAAACAATTTTTTTTAGTTTCGTACTCCGCTTTTAAGTACAAAGAAATAAAAAATAATAAATTTATAACTGTAATAGTGCCGATTATTTTTGTTACGAAAATCACATGCTAACTTCTGTATCGCGCAATAAATAGCATAGCTATAGAAAGTATGAGCAGGACGTCCTTTTTTGTGGGTTACACTCTTCTTGTGATGTCGTTATGTGGCTTTTTTATTTCGGTGGCTATAGAATTTCAATAAGAATGATACCATATCCTGCTATGGCTAGAAAATTCTCCAAACTCTTCAGAAATACTGATTTACATAGACTTGGGTCTTAGACATGTACCGCGCGGTGCAACGTTCCATATCTCGCATACACAGAGAATGGAGGATTTACATTTGCTTTGGATATGGTTATTGGTATTGATATATGGTATTCGGCCGAAAGTTTGCCGAGCTTTTTGCAAGCGCTTATCAATGCTAGCGCTTAACACGCCATTTTTCACGGGTTATGTTTCCAAGGTAGCAAATTTTTTCACATCATCTATTTGAATATTATTAATGTTGAATAAGTATTGGTTTGACGCATAGGTTATAGAATGACAAAAGTATCGTTTAAAGTACTCAAACATGAATAGGTGAAGCTAAAAATAAAATCACCCAAAATACCAACATACGCATTAATTTAAAACCGAATACGTATAACTATAAACATTCAACAACTATGTTTATAAAATTTTTTAAAATAACGCTGCACAAACGCAACTAAAGTTTATAGACTACAATCATACGCATGAGTATAAAAATACTCTGACTATTAGGCGGCTACATATGCGTCTATACAGGGCTATTTTATTTACACATACATAAAGCATGTTTTCACACACTTTCATTCCATTTTATATACACAAATTTATGTAGTTCTGAAAGATCTATTTAGTGTATTTAGTGCCTTGTTAAAATCATTGATTTGGTAATACAGTAGGGTAACACCATTTCTGCGCTGATAGCCTTACTTATGTGGTCGATGGTGGATTTGTGGGATCTGAATCCCACTTCCTGGTTTACCTTATCTGATATTTGTTCAGCAACTATTTGGATAACGACCACTCAAATTTTAAAATTTTTGGGATTTTTAAAGTCCCCATTTGCCTCTGTCATTTCGTCGGATAGGCTTTCATTTTCGCAGAACATACCGATGAGTTGATGGATTATGTTAGCGCTTATTTATGAATATGCTTTTGATAACTCCGCAGCGATTCCCTGGTGAGTTATTGAATTAGAGATCATTGGTGGAGCTCACAATCTGAAGGACAAGCATAAGGTATATATATATAAGTATCATCTGTATGTGCTTCGCTCTCGCATCTTTTATCACGAATATGACCAGTTGAGGTAAGCATGACACTGTAGAAGTCTCCCCAGACATCGAATTGAACTCACGTACATGTTTCAATATCACAATTTTGTCTTCTCGATAGCCTTTGTTCCGTCGTGCTAGAGTTTCCTCTAGCACCTTCACATATCGTTGGTGTGGTGAGTTTCGGCACCAGCAAAATTCACCGTGATGCTATGCATGGTCCTTCTTTCAATTCAAATCAACATCTTAGGAGGAGGGGTTTTAAAAGGTTGCTTCTCAGGCTAGTGAATAGCTCGTAGTTCAACCTCAAATAGTTATTGCCAGATTAGCCCAGAAGTGGCACGACTTTGGACTATAATGCAAACATAGATGTTTTTTTTTATAGTGACTTACTACATCCCCAATTCCTAAACTACGGATTTGTGGATGGAGATGTGGATGTGTTTATCAAGTTGACATGTGTAGGTGCCCTGCAAAAAATTTAGTGACAATTGATCCAAACGTACTCGTCCTTTGACTTGAGGCAAGGGGAGTGTTGACAGTGTATGCAAAAAAGGACATATTCTGTAAATGGTTATATATTCACCATTGTCGTGATATTTTGTCAATTTAATAGGGATTTGGTCTGGTATTATAGTAAAAGGCACTGAACACAAGTTCGATGTGGTTGGATCCAGGACCTAATAAACAGTATAAAAATAATGTTCATTTTTCCCTCCATTGGTACCGCCAAGCCACTCTGAAACCAGCCCCGTAACTATTCTTAGATATTAACCTAAGCTTAAGTGGTATTTATACTTTTGAATTATGAGTGCCTCTGTGGTCGAGTGGGTAGTGTGCAATCCTGTCATGCCGGGGTTGTCAGTTCGAGTCCCAAAAATTATCTGTTTAAAATATAAATTATAGTTGCATTTGTAACAATATAAAAAAAGGTATAAGTTTTCATTGTTGCAGTTAAGTCTCGGAATGATATTTTTAAATAATTTATATTATACCACACCGATTAGGTCCCCAATAGTTAGTTAGTTTAGTTCAATTTCCAGTAGGGTGTTTTCTCGTTCGTTTTGGAAAATATTTTTTTTTTTGTTAGAATTCGGACTGGTGCCTATCACTTAGGGACATATCACGCGATTAGTCTTTCTGCAGGGTGTTTTCTCGTTCGTTTTGGAAAAATTTTTTTTAGTGTTATGGCCACCAGGTGGTTATGGTGTTAACATTGTCATTCATAAAAAAATGCGCCTCACTATAGTGTTGCAGCACTAAAATTAAAAATTAAAAAAAAATAATAATTTTTTTAAAGCTATAGAGTTTTAGGATCTAATTTTGCAAAACGCAAATTTTGCATGTGTTTTGTTTTTGTAATTTGAATTTTTTCCATATAAAATTTGTCAACGTTTAGCCTTGAGGCCCTTATAGTTGTCAAATTACCACGATAATTTGGCCCCCAGTTAAGATTTCGCAGCTTGTGGCAAAACAACTTGCTTCAGCAATAATACGAGTAGTGCGTTATGTAAAAGCTGCAAACAAAATTAACTCAACTCTTGGTCAATCATACAAATTGAGCACTTTCATTGAAGTTCAATAGTTTTTTTATTTTAAAATATTTTATATTAAAAACGTTAACAAGGCATAATTTTCTTAACGTTTTTATGAAATATCTTTTTCTCATTAACTTCTGTAATTAAGAGTATAATTTGCTGGCATTAAGAAAAAGCCTTGAATTTAATTTTATTACGAGTACCATCCAACAGATAAAGAACTATTTATGTTACGAGTATATAAATATTCTTCTTGCATACGCCAGCATTTAATCTTGGCTGGCAAAATATTAATCCTCAGTATCAGCGTAATTATAATTACCTTCTGCATGCCAAGACTGTCAATTAAAGAAAAGACACACAAAAAACAAATGAATAATTTAATGTTGTTAAAGAATCCAAAAATAAAAATTATAAGAAAAGAAAAGGAATCAAACTTGTTGAAGGACAGGATATACGCGTTTTACATTTTTTGTTTGTTCAATAACTACTTGCATGAATTTATGAGAATCCAGGCGTGTTGTTGTGTTGTTGTGAGGATCTCGAAATGGTTTGTAAATGTTTGTATGAGAGTTTTTTTTTTTTTTTTGCTCAGACATACTACATAAATTTTATCTTATAATGGGCTTATAATCATTAAAAAATCCAAGTGTTGTGTGTTCAAGTTATGATGGCTAAGGGAATTACGTATTAAAAGGTAATAAAATTCTTTTTATAATCGGGCATCATATAAAACCATTACGGATGCACAAAACACTGTCGTGTTAATGAGCAAGGTAGCATTGGTTTTTAAATTTACTTTGTCTCTATAGTTTTCAGTGAGCCAAAATTATAAAAAAATATAAAATATACTTCTGTTTTTGATTTTAACAGTACGTAAATTCTAAATCAAAGTGAAATAAAGTTATTTCAAAAGGAAAAAATTTCTTTGAAAATAATATACATAAATACATATCTCCAAGAAAAGGGACCTAGTGTGTGAAAATGAAGTTTTGAGAGAAACGTGATAACACATTATCACTTTGAACACATCTTCACTTGGGAGATGCGATTTGGTATGGTTAGTTATGATTGGGTGCCGACTTTGGTGAAGTCATGCCTATGTGGTGACGTATTTTGTTTTCGCTTTTAGTGTGACAATACCTTTGCTATTGTTGCTGCTCTGTACACATTGTTAAAATAACTATAAGAAAGGAAAATAATAAAGTGACGCTTCAGTCTTGTGGCAACAAGAACTATTTTGCAATTTTGGTTCTTTTGTAATTTTGTTACCAAACTGATGTTAATTTGAAATAATTTTTTATAAAAATGGATATTTCTGACAGTTTTGATGATGATTTAAAAAGACTAGACTCGGTTTATGGCGATGATGAGATCGATATGACGTTATCTGAAAGTGTCGGTGGTAATACTTCGAGACTAACTGAAAATCAAAGTTTTTTGTATGATATACGGCCTCGTCACAGAGTTCAATTCCATTCGAAATCGGAATTGAATAAACGTCAAAATATCAAGCCCTAGCCGGAGCATACCCCAGAATACCACTGCCTCCCACAGTCTAGACACACCTGACAAATTTCCTTCTCTCTTTTTTAGACACCATCTCCTACAAAAATGGGATGGATTGAATTCCGACTCCGAACGAAATTGAACTCTGTGACATGACCGATTATATCCGAATTGGAGGAATCCGTTGAAGATATACAAGAGTCGATGAACCTCGATTTGATGTACGGAGAAAAATCTGATGCATGTTGTTCGAAAGCATGTAATAAGATAATTCCAGAAAATCCTGCTATACAAAGCCGGCCATTTTTCCGAGAATTAAGTAAACCAGAACAAGATTTAGGCCATTTCAGCCATTTGGAATTTCATCGACAACATTTATCGCATTGCTCGAAAACGTTTGCAATTCTAAAAGTTGGAAGAAGTATGGCCAAAAGGTAAAAAATAAATAGAGTTGATGTAGTGTACTTATTTCGTGGCATTCAAATTTATAGAAAGATGTTTTGTTTTATTTACGATGTTGGTTTAAATCCTTATATAAATTTGATTCCACATAGTGATAATGTTGGCTTTTCTGTGGACTCGGAAGAAGAAAGATTAAATATGCGATTAACGGCTGAGCTACCAAACGAATTACCTCCGCTCATTGCACCAAGCGGCTTATCGTTAGATCGCAAATGGTATTTGTATGATTCACAGAAACGGGATTTTGTAGCTCCTAAACCAAGCGAACCCAAAGCGAAAAAAAAAATCGAAAAATAAATCTGAACCTGCCAGCAGGAATAAAAAGTCGAAGCACCGGATGACGAGAAAAAGAAAGCTGAAGTCAAAGCGCCAAAAAAAGAAATAACTGAAATTGTCAAACGGAAGAAAATCGAAGTAACAGATCACGAAATATCGTAAAATAGTCCAAAATCCAAAAAAAAAAAAATTCGAAGACTGACAAAAAAACAATTTAAAACCAAAAAAAAAAATATTTTTTTATGTTTTTCTCATTTGTATCAATTTTCTCAAGTTCGTTTTGTACGTTTTCATGGGATAAATAAATTTTTATCAGAAATCTAACTCATTTCATCTTATTATACACCCTTTTAGGTACCAGAATCCACTCGTTAAATCCAAACCCGTTTTTGACACACTGGGCCCCTTTTCTCGAAGAAGGCCACATATGAATCAAAAGCATTGCCAAAAAAGATTAGATTAACCTTTTTTACGTAGATTTTAAGTTAAAATTTTACTGTGTGTATATAAAATTAATTTTGACGACTTTTGGCGTTTTTTTTAAATAAATTTGGCGAAAGAGATCGAAAAAAAATCTGACAACCCTGGTATTGACTTCGCTTGAAATGGTCACTAGGCTTCAGCTCATGGATCAATTGAAACTTGTAGGCATGTAAATTTAAATCTTTATTAAAAATTTATACCAGTGATGTTCGTGAGATAATCAATTGTTGGACACAACGACGAGTCGATGTTGAGGACTCTTGTGCCACACTATCGTGAACAAGAGCAATAATTTCCGAAGAACGTACTAGGCGAGCATGCCTGCTAGGCCAGCAAGTTTCACATTTCCTGCAGACCCGGATTGCTGAAATTTGCACAAAATTCTCCTCATTGATTTTTCGTAGTCTTGAACTTGTGTCGAGAATGGAAAAGTGAAGATTAAAAAATATTATTAAATCTGTGTGGGAGTTATTCGATACAGGCACCACGAACTGGGCTGCCATACTTACAGGTTCTCTTCTCATCTGCTGGTATCGCTAAGGATCAATCCCGGTCTATGCGAGGTCTTTGACCACCCATGTTAATCTAACCTAACCTAACCTAACCTAACCTAACCTAACCTAACCTCATTGATTGATGCACGAAATGCATTTTGATTTGAACGCCTATTTTTTTTAAATGCTTCAACAATCTTAACGCGCTGCTCAATTGCATACCTCTCCTTGGTTGAATTTGTCAAACACTGAAGCAAAGAAATGTCAAATTAAATTGAACAAAAAACTTGACGTTACCTACTTAATAATTTCCCAATTACCCGATCCTTATGAAATTCCAGGAGGTGACAAATATAAACTTCGTGAGTCATATTTATGTGCATTTGTATATTTCCAATGAATATCTTACCCAAAATTATGGAAACTATTTAACGAAAGTTTTATTAAATACTATATACTCAAGGACCATGTCTTACCGTATTCAATTTAGCGGGAGTGTAATCATGGCCCTTTGGTCTTATTAAACCATTGCAGCAATAAGTTAATAACAACAACAACAACAACAACAAAGTATAAAAAATATTGTACATAAAAATCAGTTAAACCAGTTTGTCAACCGGTTGCAAGAAGATGAAGCAGCAGCACAAGAAAAAAAAACGTAAACTTTTTCGCTTCAATTCATGCCACAAAACATGCATAAAACATTCTCTTTTATTGTACGAGTATTTAAACGTACTACGCATAATTTTTAGCTGTATCTCTGGCTTGCAACATGAAGTGTGTTGTTTGTTAACTCTATTTAGAGGAGACGAAGAAAAAGAAGAAGAAGAAAAGCGCATTTCGCTTGTAGTTTCAACATTCGCTACAAATATACAATTTGTATTTTCCAACATCGTCTTGTTACAGCTGACTTTTTGGTTTGCTTGTGTATCATCCATCCTCTCCTGTCGGCGTCCCAGTGGAAGGACCCTGATTTAGTTTTATGTGTGCGTCTTTATTGTCTTTTAAAAAGCTTGTTTCTGCTTTCAATTTAATTCCTTCTTTGGCTGGGTTGGATTGTGTAGATGGTTGGTTGATTGGATGGATGGATGGTTGGATGGATGGCTGCGGCTACAAACGCGTTCATTTCATTGACAATTTGTTAGTTTAACATAAATTCAATTGGAATGAAGAAGAGCAAGCAATATAACTAGATGATGGTGAAGTTGTTTGATTATTATTTTTGTTTTTGCTTTAATGAGTGAGTGAGTGAGTGAATGACTGGTTGGCAGGGCAGGGGGCCAGGAAGCCAGGCTGAGTGCCTATTAGCCGCATTGCGTTGCTTGCTTTGTTGTTTTTGTGTGTGTTTATTGCTCTTCTTCATTTACAAGGACTACTGCCTTTATAATGACTTGTTTTAAGCGTTGACAAAACATAAATAAATTTAAAAATGTTGCCTTCTTTCCTTGTTTCGTTTCGTTTTTATTTAGGCGTGTTGATTATTTTCCCTTGTAATCCATACCTCTTGATGGTATAATTTGTTTTATTGTTATTTGTTTTCTTTTGATTGAAATGTAGTGTAGTTTTGTTTTGTGTGCTGGTTTCGGTTGTAAGTATATAGTTTGTTTGGGCTTATTTTAGCTTTTTTGCTATACATGGCTGCTGAGATAATTAAAAATTGCAAAACACAAAAGGAATCATGTCATTTTAAAGTGTTGTTAAGTTTTTGTTTTATAAATAATTGTATAAGTCGGTAAGTTTACCATCTTGTCATGCGGTTAAACATATTAACACTTTATATTTATGTATGTACAATTTATTTATCTTTGAACATTGTTGTTGCTTTAAAAGGGACAATAAATAAAAGTTGTGTTTTCTTAAGAGTGAAAAGCTTATCTTAAAGCTAAGGTCATAATAAATATTGTAATTTTTCAAATGAATTTTTTAGAATAATAACATATATGTATATATCGTCACCTAAAATCCAAAAGGCCGTAACAATCAAAAAATTCAAAATATACTTTTTGATTGATTATGATGTGATTGAAGTCTTAAATTTTTAAGGTTTTTTGCTTCTCCTGTAAAAAATTAAAAAGTGTACTTACACTGCCTTTTGGATTTTAGGTGACCATATGTAGATGTAATAATGTCAGTAGTCAATGAAATCGTTACAAGTTTCAATTAAAAATTAATTTCACTACTGCTTACTAGAAGTGTGTATGTTTGGTAAACTTCTCATTTGCTTGATAATAAAATTGATATAATACTTTTGAAGCTAATAAATTATACTTTGTTAGTGGATATCTGTCAAAATCTTTTATTTGACTTTCACATACATAAATTAAATATAATAAATTCAATAAAGTGCGTCTTTGACTCGCACACCAAGGGTTAGGTACTGTCACTACATATCGATGGTATCAGGTAGAAAGGCCGTAATTCGTATTTTATATGAAATTAAGTTTTTCAGTGATTCCAGTACATTTCTCACATATACACCTTGTCACAATAATTTATTGTAATAGTGTAAAAATTAACGCTTTCACAGGCAATTGTACAAAGCAGTTGTACAAGCAATTGTACAGTTTCCATTATGTTTCTCATGTAAACTTATCATTATTTGCGTAAGGGCCTTTCTACTTGAAACCAAAGATACACAGAGAAAAAACTGCCTAATAGAATCAAGGAGATTTTCTCTATGAACCATTTTTAGGCTAAGGGGTATCCCAGCAGAAAAATTTTCGTAGAGATTCCTTATTGTTTTTATGCAGTAAATCTTATTAATTTTATTAAGAAGAAAACCACATAAAATCAAGAAGAAATCTTATTATTCAAAACTTTTTTTACTCAATTTCCGCTATTTTTGGCACCAAAAAAACAATAAGTTATAATATAATTTTAATTATAAGTTATAAATTGTAAACTATAGGGATTTCTTATTGATTTTATTAGGTTGCCTTATTGATTTTTTTAAAAAGGTTTTCTTCTTGATTTTATTAGGTTCCTATATGATTATGTGTAAAGCATATTATTGACTTTTTTAGTAAGGAAATCTTCTTTATAATAAATATATTATATATTATTTATAAGTAACATCTACAATATACTACATACCTACATATGTATATGGTATATAATTTAAATGAAAATTCAATAAGTACAGAGAATAAAGACAAAATTTATGTATACAAACTTTGTATTGCACAGAGAAAAAACTGCCACATAGAATCAAGAAGATTTTCCCTATGAAACGTTTTTAGGCTAAGGGGTATCCCAGCAGAAAGAAGCCAAGATTTTTTCGTAAAGATTCCTTATTGTTTTTATGTAGTAAATCTTATTAATTTTATTAAGAAGAAAACCACATAAAATCAAGAAGAAATTTTATAATTCAAAACTTTTTTTACTCAATTTCCGTTATTTTTGGCACCAAAAAAACAATAAGTTATAATATAATTATAAGTTATAAAAAATTCATGCTGGGTTAAACAAGTTCATCGTTCGCTTCTTCCAATTTCTAGTCAGCTTGGGGGACCTTCTGAGGCGGTTATTCGGAATCTTGTAACTAAATTTGGCAGAAAATTTACATTATTGTACATTAAACGAACAAGACGCATAAGTAGAGTGCGAACAGAGGAAACTATCGCAGCTGTATCCTCACATTGAGAGGCAAGTTCGGTGTACAGTTGTTTTTTACATTTAGGGGCGGTAAATTGGCTGCCTAGATTGTGCGATTTAGCGCCTTTAAACTGTGAGGCTATCCCAAGAATTATAACTATGGGGATAAGAGCGCAACGGTTGACGAAGTGGAAGAAAATATTGAAAAATTTATTCATGAGAAACCGGCCGATATGTTAGAGAGAGTATATCAAAATCGGACCCAGCGTTGTTGACCCGCGGTCAACATTCACATGAAATCATCTTTAAACATTAAATTATATTTTAGTTCGTTATATTGACTCAAATAAAGATTTCATACATTTCTCTTAATTGCTTCTGTTTTTTTTTTAATCGAATTCGAAAGTTTTTAAAAAATCACCCTTTTTTACCTGATTTACGCCCCTTTTCAAAATGTACGATTAATAGTTAAGATGAGCTCTAACCACAAGTTCTTCATAACAAAACAACCGTTAAAGCCCTTGTTAGCTTTTAATTTGCACTTTGTAAAAATTGTCGTTAGAAATTTAAAAAGAAATTAAGTACCTGGGAAAATTTTTTTTCCGTTTCGGTCGATTTTTGTAGTTTTATCGCCTTTTCTTAGCTTTAACGCTGTTTTCGTTTTTTTGCGTTTTTGCGATTTTTGTTTTGGCGATTTTTTGCTCTTGGTGATTTTTTACTGTTAGCGTTTTTGAAAATTTTCATCGTTTGACTCTTACTATTTCCAAGACACAGCCAGTTTTCAGAATCACATAGTCAAAATTACATTAACTGATTGAATACCCTTTAATTTTGATTTTTTAAATTTCAGTTTTAATTGTTGAAGTCTGCATAAAAATACACTAACTTTGAAAATTTGCATATAACATTAGGTTATCAGCATGTTACGTTGCTCGCTTTAGAACATCCTTTAATTTTGAACTGTCATATATTTGTTGTTGTAGCAGGCAAAGTGTTACATATTCTGTAAAAATTGCAGGTCCGTAGTTTTTACGGTTTTTGAGAGACAGACTGACGAACATCGCAGCGAAAACAATAGGGTTATTTTTCACCCTAAAAAGGACACGCCCTTGTCATTTTGATATTGTGTTTCTTTAAAGCTGCTCGTGAAGCCATTTTATTTGAGGCTCATATTAGTAGGTTTGTTTTTTTCCAGTGTATTTTGTGTTTTGTTCCGAAAAGCCGTTTGATTTGATGCCCATATCATGGATAAAATGTAATAATCCACCAGTTTGGACACGGTCGGGGGTAATTCTTTAAATACACCAAAACTCGAAATTTTACTAAAAAAGCAAAAATAAGTGGAAATGTAAACTACTATCAGGGATAATTTACTTTTTCTATTATTTTTACAGCCTTATTTATAAATTTGTAAATGAAAATTGGTTTTAAAACCCATTATAAAGTCTTAATAAGTTTTATAAATAAGACGGTTAGTTTTTAAGTTAAATTTAGAAAGTTGTTTTATCCATAAGTTTTTTTTGGGCATTTATTTTTGTGGAACATTTTGACCCGTTATATCCCCTTTAAAGGTACTTTTTTCACCCTTATTGAAAACTTATACTCAGAATATTTTCCCTACTGATCTTACGTACTGAACACATTTTGCACAAAATATTCCTTGAATTCTGTGCCGATTCAACACAGCAATGTACTAAGACATTTAGGGAGAATTAGAGTCCCCCTCTAATAAAAGCTTCAACGTAAACTTTCAGCACAGCGGCACAAGTGTACTTTAGTTTGGCCTCCCCTGCTCTGAATCTGAATCGTTAGAAGCTTGTTATTATTCGTATTATTGTTTTCCTTGTTGTCTAGTGTAATCAATTCAGTATTTTGTTTTCAATATGCATAAAAGTTACTTTAAATTACAATAAAATAGCAAATATGTGTTTAAAACATTATATAAATAATTCATATTAGTAAATTAATTAAAAGCCGTTAACAAATTACTTTATACATCAATTACCGTAAAGCACGCAACATCAAACAACACAAAACAACACAACAATAACACAGCAATAACAAAAGGAAACTAAGCTAACTAATCATGAAAAATGATTAGACATAATAAAAATAAATTAGCATTTTCTAATATTGAATATGTGAAAAGGAAATAAATGCTTACACATTATAAACTACATAGTTAATAGATAAAATGTTAAGAGCTGTAAAGGTCTTTACACAACAAAACATTGTCAACTTAACAAACCGTGAAAAGCACCAACAATATATTTTATTTAAAACTACTCGTATCTGTTTATCATTGTCTATGGCTTGCGCCTCCCCACCTTTAGCCAATAAATGACTAGAAAAGGCAAAATTCAGGGAAATAAACAGCACTCACCCTTTTTGGTGGCGCTGCTGCTGCTGCTACACCAAACGCCACAACAATACCGTCTCCTCATTAATTACAATCACAATCCACGTGTTAGCTGCCGTTTTAATTAAAATAATCGCCTCTCAGAAAACTCTACATTAAGAAAAACCTTTGTGTGTGTGGGGGAGGGGGAAACATACTGACAACGGATTTTCCATAAGCATTTTCTTGCTTTTAAAAATGATTTGTTAAAAAAAAATTTGCACATGCGCGATTGCGTAACTAAACACCGTTTTTATCTATTAAGCAAAAATTAAACATTCGCTGAGACATAGTTCCACGATTGTTTATGGGGTTTTCCATTCGCCACTGCGCTCACAGTAAAATGTTAGTTAAAGTTATTTTGGATTAACAAAAAATTGTTAAAGCTAATACAAAAAATATTGCTCTGTGGGGTAACAATTCTCAACAGTAGTATGCATTTAATTGATTTTTAAAAAATTTATAAAAATAAATCGGTATTCATGACGATATTCAATTAAGTGATTCATGATTTTTATAGCTATGCTATTTATTTCACGATACTGGTGGTAGGACGTGATTTTCGTTACAAAAATAATCGACACTATTACAGCTATAAATTTAATTTTGTTTTGATTTCTTTGATCTCAAAAGCAGAGTACGAAAATAAACGAAACAAATTGTTTGATTTTTAACTGACTTCAAAAAAAGGAGAAGGTTAACAATTCGTCTCTATTTTTTTTGTGGTGTTCCTTCATGTACCAAATTCATTTTACACCGACTGTAAAAATTTTTTTGTTGTCTGAGAGGATATAGCTAGCTTCCCATTTTAAAAAAAGTGGGCAGGGACACGCCTAATTTTTTTTTTAATTTTACTTTATAGTATTCTGCTTATTTAATTGCTGCGAAACCTATAAAACACCTTTATTTCTTGTAATTACACAATTTAAAATTAAAAATAATGGGCGGGGTTACGCCCATTAACATTTATTATAATATTTCACGTGTTTATACTTAACCGATTTTTATGAAACTTACCACACACTTTGAGCTCTAAAATAAACACAATCCCCAATTTAAAAACATGGGCGGAGTCACGCCCATTAAAATTTAATATTTTATTTTAAGTGGTTCTGCTGTACCGATTTTACAAGACTTAATACACACCCTAAGATCTGAAAAACACATAATCTTGCATTTAAACAATGGGCAGAGGTACGCCCATTAAAATTTAATTTTTTATTTTACGTAGTTGTTCTTATACTTTTCTATCAGATCTTTGCATTGAAGTCGGTTTTTTTTTCTGGCAGAAAGAATTATGTTTTGTATAGTTCTTTGAAGTGAGTGAAACAAAAACAATGAAAACAACTGCTCAATTTATTTTTGTATTGTTTTTGCAAATGAGCACAAACCAGAGAATACAGCCGATAGGCTGTAAGCCATTTTACAGCCGCCGCCGGCCACAAACAATACATTAATTTAATCGCACGCCGCTAGAAAGAAAAAATAATGGGAAATAAATGGAAACGTTTTGAAATATTTGCGGAGAATTTGACATAATCGTGTAATAAAAGTTTTTTGCATTGTTATTTAACATACTAAGTTTGTTTTATATACGTAGCTAAGCAGCATAGCTATAAGCGGGTTTCCGAATGCCGTTCAGACACTACACAAGTTCAGCGTGTGCTCAAATCTGGCACTGCGTAAACTAAGCTTGTGGCACACACTATACAAGTTAACTGTGCAGTTTTTATTTTAATGATGCATTAATGCAGGTGATTCTTTGTATAATTCCAGAGGGACTCTGTCCAGAATATTTTTTCTGCGCTCATTTCTTGTTTTGAACTCTTAAAAAATCACGGGACAACTGAGCGTTCGCAGCATACACCACACAAGTTCACTGTAAAGCTTTCAAACTTGAGCAAATATCAAAATCGTTTTGTTTTGCAAATGAGACTAGTTTGGAGTAATAAGCTCCACAGTTTAGGTAGTCTGCCGCTTTATCTGAGGGGGGGGGGGTGGTTGGCGGCAATTTCTCTTACAGCAATGTTACGAAATAAAATAATGCTTTTGTATATCACATAAATTTTGCTCAAAAACTCTCTTAACTTTTAAAACGCACCTCGCATATTAGCAGCAACAAAATATGCATTTACTTATTAGCTTTTTTTTTGTGTAAATGATTAAAGGGGAAAATTTAATTTTTTATAAGAAAATTATATTGAGTGAATAAAATAACAACCTAAATCCTGCCCGTCCCACATAAACGTTACGTGTACCTCGTATCAGAGAGCAGCAATGAGTAGTGAAAAAGTGAGTAGTGTTGAATCATGATTTATAATTTCTTGTACTTATACGCACTCATAATTATTGCCATGTTGTCTATGAATCATATTCACTCGAAAGTTTGAAGTGTGCTTCGAACTCATACTTAGCAACATATATGATGTTGTTGATTTGGACTCTCCTTAACTCAATGCCTATGGACGATGCAAAACAAATATGATTCACAATGCTAACTTCGCACACGAACATTAAAGTTCTCATTATGAGGTTATGTGTTATTCTGTTGCTTGTTTTTGGTTTTGTTTAGCAGGAATTGAAAAACAACACTATTTAATACTATTGTATACTACTTGGAAACTGTTTAATGACGTGCATGAGTTACATGCATGAGTTGAGTGAACTGAATCAATGTGAGTAGTATAAGTATTTTCCTGAAACTAGCAATCAAACTGAGGTGATTTATGAGTGTGAGTGTGGTATGACTATGATGTTGACCTGGCATTCATATTTATTTCAACCTATACTTATGAGTCCTCTTTCACACACGTCAGATTTACCTGAGCAGTTTTTGTTCAATTTTGTTTTGAACCTGCATTTGCGTTCATACACACCGTCAAGTTAGGTTTCATCAAGTTTCATCAATTTGCGTTGTCGTAGAGTATTACGAATGTCAAAAGAAAATGAAAAAGCAAACTTGGCTGGTACGGACTTGGCTTGTAGCCAGTGTTGCCGAATTGCGGGTAATTACCCGAATCGGGTGTAATTTTTATGTCCAAGTGTAGCGCGTGGGTAATTGCTCTCAGGTGTAATTTACGGGTAATTTGAAATTCGTCTGTTTTATATAATAAATCGTGTGTGTTCTGGCTTTCACATCGTTTTCACGCGTTTTCTTGTGAGTTCGGATGTTAAAACACATGCTACGCCTGCTTAAGTTGAAATTTAGAAAATACAAATTAATAGTATGTGTTCTAGCATCCGAATTTAGAAGAACACTATTTGGAAATTGACGATTTCAAACTTTTAGATTTTTTCGTTTTCTATTTCGTTTTCGATTTTCTTTTCACTTGTTAACAGTCTTGTGAAAAAAATAGGAGTTTCATTTGTTAACAGTCTTGTGAAAAAATAAGAGTTTTTTGCTCAAAATCGAAAACGAGAAAATCTAAAAGTTTGAAATCGTCAATTTCCAAATAGTGTTCTTCTAAATTCGGATGCTAGAACACATACTATTAATCTGTAGTTTCTACATTTCAACTTAAACAGGCGTAGCATGTGTTATAACATCCGAACTCAGAAGAAAACATGCGAAAACGATGTGAAAGCCAGAACACACACGAATACATACATATCTAATATAATAAATAAACAAAATAAAACATCATAAATTATCGTCTGATAACGTTGATGCTATTTTATTATTTAAAGAAGTTATACAAAAAAAAAACAATAATAATAATAAGCAATAAGATATGAAATAGATTTATAATGAACTACTTATTTTTACATGAAAGTTAGCATTTATTTTCACCCAAAAAATTATACTTTTAGATAGCAGAATAAAAAAAATTTATACAAAACAACAAAAAAAATTTTTTTGATTCGAAATTTATATTACAGATGAATATTCTATAGGAGAGTTTTTTGCCATCGGAAGCTCATTTTGAGAAAATTTGAGTTGACGTATTTTTAATACACGCTCTCGATATGTTGCACTTCACTGGGGCTGATACCAAATCATAAGTAGACCTTAAACAAGATTTTTGAAATGTGTCAAACATTTTAATTTGAAATTTATTTGCTGGTGGTTCAGCATTTCATTGTTGCTGTAACAAATCGTCAGTAGACTTCAACCACAAATCTTGAACAGTCACAAACCTCTTATCTTATGTACAGACTTTCAAAAACTATTTGAGAATTCACAAATAATAATATTTTTGAAAATCACAAAAGAAAAATAAGCATAGTAGGCTTAGAAATACTTTTGACAATATGTCGATTAATAAATTTCTTAAATGTGTCAAACATTTATTTTAATATTGGGTGTAATTCCTTTGAAATCGGGTAATTTTGGCTCCTACGAGGTGTAATTTTGAATATATAGTTTGGTAACACTGCTTGTAGCCTTCTTTATTCTCTTTTTCTCGCTCTCCTAAAAACTCAAGACTTGACGAGTCAGACATGACGTGAGTGAAAGGGGACTAAATCAATGTCATCGTGAGTATGCGTAGTTGAGTTTAAATGATATATACTCCCTTATATTTTAAATTTCATGAGTCAGTAGTATAAATAGCGAAAAAACGATTCATTGCCGATCACTGCTTCGTATGCTTGCTTTTTTCGCCAGCATTGGGCATGGTGGTGTAGCAACAAATTTACAATAACTAATCGTGGCAATTTGTAAAACTGTCAACTTTGTCTCTTTTAGATTTCGCATAGTAAACAATAACAGTCTTGGCTGCGAATTTCAACTGTCAAACAAACCGACCAACAGCGAGCGGCAAAATAGTTGGTTCATTTATAAGATACAAGTCAAGTTAAAACCAAAACCAGACAACAACGATATAAATGCCACACATACATACATATGCAATTGCATAACTGTGTATAATAAGTATCTGTGAGCTTTTTGATTATCGTTGGACCATAATATATATAATTTTTTTTTTTGGGCTAAATTGTACGTAAAAGTAAACACCTTCTTTGCAAGTCATTACACATGCTTGCTTACATACTCGTAAATACTTACTTACTTACCTCCACAATCTATTAGTATAAAATTGTCTGCTCTTTGTAAGTGGCAAATTTATTTGGTTAATATGTGTGCAAATGTAAGTGTAATGCTGGTATAACAATCTACAAACAAAAGCGAACTTGTTAACCCAAACACCTTTAGGAAAATAAGATTGAAGAAAAAAACAAACAAACAAACAAACCAAACAACCATCCTGAAAACCGCAAGTTCTCAATATGGTTTTTGCAACAAAATAAATGACGACAACATTTACTAACAACAACAATAATCAGCAAATTTACATAAATTTTCAACTTGAATGTATACGAGTCATTTGTTATGGCTTTTGTTGTTTGTTTGTTTGTTGGTTTGTATCTCCCTAAATAAGTAAAGAAATGTTTTACAGAAACAGAATACAAACTATCACGAATTATTTGACATGAGATAAAACAAACCGAAATAAAATTATCGATATACTTAAGAATAAGAAAGAAAGCTTTGTTTAATATATTTTTCTCAAATTAGACGTTGAAGTGCAGGGAATTTAAAAGATAATAATAAAATCATTAAAGTGAGACTTTGACTGCCACACGAAACGTTCCATATGGCGCTTGTTTCCTTTTTAGCGATTTTTTTGGTTTTTGACGATTTTTTTTAGTTTTTTTTGGCGACCTTTTAAATGGTGTTCTTAAGGCAGCAGCAAAACATATTGAAATCCTTATGCAATATGCAGACAATTATAAAAATTTTAGCTAAAGCTAAAAATTCCCAAAAATAAAAAAATTACGAAACGAAAAATCGCTAAAAAAACGCTTAAATGAAAAATATCATCAAAAATAAAATAAGTCGTTAAAATAATAAAAAAAATACCAAAATAAAGACGGTCGTAATAAAACTAAAAAAAAAACGCAAAAACCGAAAAAACCGCCCAAATGTAAAAAAGTGCAAAGACTAAAAAAACACTAAAAGTTAAAAAGCCAAAACAAATCGCCAAAAACCGATAAAGTTACCAAAACATAAAAGAAGCGCCAAAACTAAAAAATTACTAAAAGTAAAAAACAGGCGAAAAAAGCGCCAAAACTAAAAAAAGAAGAGAGGTGTGTAAGCACACCCGATTATAGCTATGCTAATAAGTTATATAAAAAAATTCATGTTACATACATATATTATATTTAGGAAATTTATTATTCGACATATTGTTATACATAGTTGTTCTGTAAACCGTGCGTTTTGAAATCGTGCGATTTCCAAAATCGAAAACAGTGTTCTGCTGAACGGACGACTTAGTGCATTCAAAGTTAAGTTCGTATAAAATATATTAAACATGTAAAACATTAAAACCAATTAAAAAGCTGCAACAAGTCACCTTTTTAATTGAGCACTTTCCTGGAAATTAGGCGATATCAAAACGTGCGATTCACAGAACACCCCAGATAAGTTTATTTAAATTTAATTTTATTTTTGGTTATGATGATGTCAAATTCTCTGCAAATATTTGAAAACGTTTGCATTTATTTCCCATTATTTTCTTTTCTAACTGTGTACGATTAAATTAATGTATTGTTTGTGGCAGAGAAGCGCAATGAGTAGTGCAAAGGTGAGTAGAGTTGAATCATGATTTATACATTTTTGTACTTATGCGCACTCATACTTATTTCAATGTTGTCTATGAATAGACTTGGGTCGAACTCGTTCACTAGTTCATTTTTGCCACAAACCAATGATCAAACCCATGTAATTTAAATGGGTTTGATCATTGGTTTGTGGCAAAAATGAACTAGTGAACGAGTTCGACCCAAGTCTATCTATGAATCATATTCACACGAAAGTTTGAAGTGTGCATCGAACTCATACTTAGCAACAGTTATGACGTTGTTGATTTCGACTCTCATTAACTCAATGCGTATCGACGATGCAAAATAAGTATGATTCACAATGCTAACTTCGCATACGAACATTAAAGTTCTCATTATGAGGTTATGTATATTTCTCTGTTGCCTTTTTTGTTTTTTTTCAGGAATTGAAAAACAAGCCTATTTACTATTCTTGTATACTACTTCCAAACTGTTTACTAATTAAACTTTTAAATAAAAATATATGCATGTGTTGGATGAGTTGAATCAATGTGAACAGCATAAGTATTTTCCTGAAATTATAAATCAAACTGAGTATGCGTGAATCAAAGTAGTTGATTTTAAATGATGTCTACTCACTTATATTTAAAATTTTATTAGTCAGAATGAATAGCGAAAACGTGATTCATTGCCAATCTCTGGTTTGTGGCCGGTGGCGGCTATTAGCCGGCTTACAGCCGATCGTCTGTGTTCTCTGGTTTGTGCTCATGTGCAAAAACAAAACAAATTGAGCAATCATTCTCATTGGTTTTGATTTGCTTTTGTTTTACTCACTTCAAAGAACGAGAACAAGACAAAATCAAACAATTTGTTTCGTTTACTTTCCTGCTTTTAAGTACAAAGAAATCAAAACGAAAATAAATGTACATATAACTGTAATAGTGTCGTTTATTTTTGTTACAAAAATTACGTACTAACTCCTGTATCGCGCAATAAATAGCATAGCTATAAAACCGCCTAAGCAAATATTTTTGGGGAAAATGTAGTGTGCGATTCAAAGTCACACTTTAGGGAATTTATTTATGGATACGGCAGTTCAAGTTTAAAATGTAAGACTCAATTTTGTGCTAGACATCCCGGTTTGATTTTCCTTTTGAAAGTATTTAAAAATGGCTATTGAATACGAGTTTGCATTTAATTTCTCTAAAAAGTGTTCTTATACATACATATGAAATACTTTATTCTTAATCTGTCTACTAAAGGACAAGTAATAAATTTGATTAAATAACATTGAAATAATTTTGTTAAACTCCACTGTTCACAATATTATTAACAAAAATATGAAGAGATAAGTACATATAACTATTAAATTAAATTATGATTTTTTTAATGGAATATTTTGAATAAAAGAAAAGAAACGCTTATTTATTTTCAACAACATTGCATAATTTACGGACTTATATCTTAATGAATATTTTTTTCTTTGTGTTAAAAACAAGTTTTTTGTTTAAAATATTTATGCAAATGACCAAAGAATTTGAATAAATTAATTGCCTTTAAGACAAGTATTTAATATGTGGGTGGTGGGACGACTGCTTAACCGATCAAGTGTTGTAAGATATACTTTTAATAATACTTTTAATATCGGGTTATTTTTTATGTTTGGATATTAATTTTTGATCAGTTATTTTTAGAATTGATAGAATATGTTTTTTAAATTTTATAACATCTACAAATTAAAAACAGGGCCAATAAACGAATTTGTTTCCTTTGTAAAGAATCTTGAGAACGGTTTTATTACTAAATCATTAAAATTAAAAAAAAATAAGTTAACAGCCTTATTTATAATAATTATTAGGGTTTTATAAAGGGATTTTAAAATATACTTCCATATTAAATTTTTGCTTATTAAGCCTTCATAAAACATAAATAATGTTTATAAATCAGGCTATAAAAATTTTAGGGAAATCATAAATTTAAATTTGGCTTTCAAGGGGTTAAGAAAATAGAAAGGTTTTTAAAATAAAATAAATTTGCAATAAAAACAGATTTCAATGCAAAGCTCTGATAGAAAATGTATGGTACCAAACTGAAAGTACACTCTTTCAAAACACAAAAAAAGTTTTTGAAAATCTGTTGGCTAAAAAGTATGCATGTGAAATATAAAATTAAATTTTACTAAGCATGCCTCCGGCTATTTATTTTAAATGCAAGATTGTGTGTTTTTCCGAGCTCAGGGTGTGTGTTAAGTTTTGTAAAAATCGGTACAGTAGAACCACTTCAAATAAAATATTAAATATTAAATTTTAAATGGAAGATTGGTCTTATTTTAGAGCTCAAGGTGTGTGGTAAGTTTCGCAAAAATTGGTTAAGAAGAACCACGTGAAATATAATAATAAATTTTAATGGGCGTAGCTTCGCCCATATTTTTAAGTTTAAAACTGTTTAGCAAATGTGTTTCCTAGGCTTTGCAGCACTTATATATAAGTAGAATATCATAAAATCAGATTAAAATAATTGTAGGCATGTCTCCTATTTCCTCTCCGACGAAATAAGAATTTTTACAATCGGTCTAAAATGTACCGATTTATGAAGTAACAATGTCAAAAAAAGACAACCTCCTCCTTTTTTTAAGTCGGTTAAAAAAGCTTTGAAAATCTCGCTTGGAGTTTAAAAAATACATATTATAAATATATATAAAGATAAATCACTTTAATGAGATAAAAAAAAACAAAAGCCCAATTCACGTTCACCCTTATTCTAATTGTCGACATCGACGTCACTTTAACAACAATACCAAAAAATTGGGGTTTCTTTACTCGCTCCCGAGAACAATTTTGTGCAACTGAGAATATATTCCTGTTCCCTAAGGTCTAGAAAAAATTATAAACCTGCCAACAGGAGTCAGTTGTTTTCGACAACGGCTACACAAGCCTTAATTTTTTGGTGTTGTGTTAAAGTGAAGTCGATGCCGACAATTAGAATAAGGGTGATTATTTTGCAAACGGTCTTGCATCGTGGCATTTGCACAGTGGTATAGCAGATTTTTACTCTACACCAGCTACGTCCAAACACACATACCCTGACATTTGCATTTGAGTGAGGTAAACAGCTTTGAAAGCTCTTGCAATTTATACTTGTTTCCTTGCAAGCATTGTTGTCGCCGAGGTCTGATTGGCTTTTGTTTTCTCGTCGGTGTGAAAGCACAAAGCTCTTTTGTAAAAGCTCGCATATTCTGCATATGGCTTGGAAGTAGATGCTTTTATATAAAAAAAATTAATTAAATTGTCTTCAGAAAGCTGGGAAAAAAATGTGGAGCTAAGACAATCATAGTCGGTCTATTTTCTGTTCAATAAATTGTGGATTTTGTATTTTGCAATCACTATTACAAGGCAAATCAAATAAACATGCATAAACTTGCAATCTCAAATGCACACGATTGTGAATTGGACTAATGTTTCTTTTTTTCATTTTAGTTAAACAAACTGAAAACGTTTGCCTCGCTTTTATTTTTGCCGACTTGATCTATTAATTAACGTTTGTTTTGTTGTTTAAAAACTGTTGTAGTATTTTTTGTTTTTGCTTTAATCAAAGACATTATTTAAACTGTTAATTAACTTTTTAAGTTGTTTTAGTTGCTCTGTTTCTGTCAATTGAATTCAAAAAAATTTATGTTCACAAATAACAAAAAAAAAATTATGTTTGTTAAGAAAATCTTTATAAGCTAAAAGTCTATGTACCAGCTTTTAACACTTTTAGCTTTGTATATATTTACTGTTAGCTAACAAGCTAACAAGCGCGCTTGCATGCTTATGTTTACTCAAGAATGCACAATCTTGATTTCCATAATTCAAAAAAAAAAAAAAAAAGAATAACAAAAAAAGCTTTAAAAGGTTTTCTATGCAACATTACGCCCATAACAATCTCGCACCATACACACCAAAATCAATAGGAAAATATATGCATGTAATCGATTTTGACTTAATATTAAGCAGTACAGTGGGATAACATAGAAAAAATTTTTTTGTTAAAAACTTATTTATTTTTGAAAGTCAAATATAATTTTTAGCTTCGAATAACTCCGTCTCTACCACTGTGCTGCTACTTTCGCATGCACATCTGTGTGTTGTTTAAGCTTATCAGTCATATTAAACACTTTTAATACCAGCCAAACAAATACTTAAATCGTTTGCTCGTAAAATCGTTTGTTGTTTATGCGTCTGTGATAGAAATCAATGACTTTTTTATTTAACATTTGCTGCAACAGATTGTTTAAAGATTTATTTTTTCGATTCCGCTTGTGAACACACCCACTGTGTATTTTTAATAATTTTATTAAGAAATAATTGTGAAAGTTTTACTTGAAAGCGGGTTGAAAGCAAAACACACACACACACACAAACAAACTTGAACCCAAAAAAAAAAAAGGTTCAAAGCTTAAAATGTTATTGACTGCGTTTGATGTTTGTTTATTTGTTATAGTGGTTGCTTGTTTGGTTGGTCTTTTGTGTGGCAATTGATGCAACTGCGTGCAGTGTAAACAGCACTTGACTTCTTAATAAATAAATGATGCTGATGGTGATGGCGATGATGATAATGATGAAAATATTTGTAGAAAAGCCAAGCCTGTGATATAATGAGACTTCTATTAAAATTAAAAATTATTTAGAAAGTATTTTTCCTTGACATACATTTACTTGAGCTCAAATTAATTTAACTAATCAAACTATAAATCATTCTATTATTAGATTATTTTACTAATGATTCTACGAACACATATGTCATCCATCTTATGCTTTTCTTTTTTTTATTAATTCTACTAACCACAATTTTCCCCCAATCTGGGTCATCACAATTTAATTCGTATTTTTTGTGTGTCTGCTATTGTTTACAGACTTCTAGACTTTGCAAATGTTTGCACTTCTTTTGAGCTTTTGCATGTTTGCTGTTCTATTTTATTTTGCTTTTATATAAAGGAAAATATTGATGTTTGCTATGAGTACAGCAAACAATACAAATTGTAAAGCAAAAGTTTGTTCAACCTTAAGTTGTTTAAGCCGAGCCAAGGCAACACTCCCAAACGAGATTTATTACTTGCCGGACTGTTTTTTTTTTAATTTTTGTTAAAAAAAAAACGTTTTAAATATTAACTTTCATTATTGTGAGTAGCGCAGGATTATCTTATATTTTGTGATTTCGCTCATTTACTCAAATCAAAAAGAAGTAGAGTGACAAAAAATTTAAGGCCATATTTTGTAAATAAAAAATTTTTCGTTTTGAAATTTGTATGGAAAAAGTATTTTTTGAAACGAATTTTCGTTATTTTTCATACAAATTTGAAACGTTTAGAAACGAATTTTTTTACAAAATCTGCCTATTACTTAAAGCTTTCGGTTTACACACAAATTTATGGAAAAAGAAAATTTTATTTTACTTTTAAGAGTTGAGTACAGAAGATATTTCTTTTTTTGAGTTATGACGTTGTTTGAGTAAATGAGCGATTTGTTCCAAAATTTCATATTCGCTATCGATATGAGTGAAAAAGTATGGCGCCAATATTGTATTGCGCGTATCGGTAATTGTATTGAATAACAAATAAACAAGTATTTATACAAAAAAATCAAAAAGCCCGACGGCGACCAACTTTGAACCCTTAAATATCCTAAATGGTCATTCAAAATGAAAAATCATAAGAGAAACCTAAACATGATTTTGAAATACCTCTCGAATGATACCCATTTTGTTATAGTTCGCCGACTTTTTATTTTTTTCGTATTTACAAAATGGCGTCTATTGGCCGCCATATTGAATTTTGAGAGCTGACATAAATTTATTGACACTTCCGGGATTATGGCAAATCGATTGACGTAAGAAGCATCAAAATCGGTCCACGAGTTCATTCTATATAGTGCAGAAAAGGAACACACACACATACATACATAGATTGATAAACACAATACCATTTTTTGCGTTGCGCAGTCGGGTAAAAATAAAAAGCGTGCATTTCGTTTATGGTCCTTCGTACTTAAACTTATCACTAGCACAAAAAATTAGTTAATTTTGGGCTTATATGCAGTATGCCTGGAGTTGAACTTTGACCTTTCGAGTATTAACGAGTCTAATAACATTACTTTGTGCCAAATATCCTTGAAGAATATTAATCAGGAATAATATTACAGTAGTTCAATTAAATCTAATATGTATCATATGAAGAATATTTTGATGCATTACCCGCTGTTGGGTGTACTCACTTGACTCCTTTTTGAGAAGGATACGAAAGGCCTCACAGAGAATAGCTAGATATCTAAACTGCTTCACAAAAATGTTATTGTAACGATTCTACAATGCGTAAAAAATCTACATACAGCCCAAGTGGGACTATATAGAAAATTAACCCTCTAACGGATTTTCAGTTGAAACTCGTTTCTTGAGTTTAAGCTATGGGTCTTCAAAGAAGTACAACAGAGTTTCATGGCTATTAATCATTAAATTTTAAACATCTTTATACTTAGGCTTGAGAGTAATGTCCTCCATAAGAATTTACATAAAAGTTTTAAACTTTACCTAAAATGCAAGGGCAATATGGTTTCCGGTACCGATTCACCATAAAGAAAAAAAAACAGGGAAAAAGGGCCAGACCCAGAAATAAAACATCAAAACGCCGACACACGTATATAATTGTTTAGTCCTCTGTATCAACCTTAGCAGCAGCGATTTGTTTTTCACGAATAAAATAAATTCAGTAAAGTGCGATTTTGGCTTGCACACGCATGTTTATGTATACCACACAGTGGGGATTTTGAAAAAAAATTTAAATAATTCTGCAATTTGCAAACGAGTCCGATTGTTATTGAATTTCATACAGCATTTAAAGAGGTACCACCGAGCTTATGTCTGGAATTTGGGCTATACATTTTGAAAGTGGGCAAAAAATTCAAACCGATACCAAGCTGATGTTTTTGATCTGATAAAAATTATTTTTTTTAAGCGGATTTCTCTATCTAAGAGCTAAAAAAAACGTCTGGTACATTTATGCAGTTTCGCTTACAGGGTAGGAAATATTCGAAAAAAAAAATAAAATTTTGGCTTTTTTACCAACCTTGGTCCACTGTTCTGCTAATGGAGAAGTCAAATCTTGTTCGTACACCAAAGGTGAAAAGAAACCCTATTGTTTTCGTTACGCTGTCCGTCTGTCTGTCTGTCCGTCTGTCTGTCACAGGGTATTTTCTCGAGAACCGTCAGAGCTACGGATCTGAAATTTGGACACAGTGTGTAGACCCTTGGCCGCTACAACAACAAATACATGAGAGTTGGAAATTAAAGGGTGTGCCAAAACGAGCAACGAAAAATGTTAAAATCCCATGTAATATACATACAATTGTATGTACAGGGTGTTTTTTTAGAGGTATAGAACTTCGAATTGAAATAAAACACAAGAAAATCGTTTTAATGTCCATCAATTTGGCTTTATTGGAAGGATAATTTTATGCCATTAATGTTTAAATATGATTTCGGGCATGTGGTCGCCGCGGCTGGCTCGAATAAAGCCAATTCTACAGGTCCAATTTTCAACCACTTTTTCGAGCATATGGGGCCGTATGTTGGCAATAACGCCACGAATGTTGGCTTCCAAGTCCCCTAACGTTTCTGGTTTGATGGCGTAGACGAGCGACTTCACATATCCCCAAAGAAAATAATCCAATGGTGTCAAATCACACGATCTTGGTGGCCAATTGACAGGTCCATTCCGCGAAATTATGCGCTCATCGAATGTTTCCTTCAATAAATCGATTGTGACGTGCGCTGTGTGGCATGTAGCGCCGTCTTGTTGGAACCACAACTCATCCACATTCAAAATCTTCAAAATCTTCCATAAAGTTGATGGACAAAGCTCCAATTGCTGTGCACGGTGGCGAATCGATTCTTTCGGTTCCTCTTCAACACTTTGCTCTACAGCGGCAATTGTTTCTTCGGTGCGCACTGTTCGACGTCTCTGCGGATGCGTTTTATCACATAGAGTAAACGTAGTGCGAAAACGATCCATGGTTAACCGAATTAATTGCTCTGATGGACGATTATGTCGACCATAAAATGGACGGAGCTTGCGGTAAACTTCGCGAACTGAACCATTATTTTCGAAATAAATTTGCACGATTTGCAAGCCTTGTTCTTTTGTCAACCTGTTCATGATGAAATGGCAAACCAAACTAAATATTAATCACTTGACAGCTGACAAAAACCGGAAAAATTGCCAAAATGAAAAAATCGTCAAAATGAAAAAAAATCGCCAAAGTGAAAAAATCGCCAAAATGAAAAAAATCGCCAAAATGAAAAAAATCGCCAAAACGAGAAAAACGCAAAAAGTAATCAAAAAAAATTATTTCAGCTGAAAAAACGTAAAAAAGCACTGTATTAAAAAAAATGCTCAAAGCCCATCGTACGGAACCCTTCGTGCGCGAGTCAAAGTCGCACTTTACTGAATTTATTTAATATTGACGCTTTTGTTGTTGCCATGGCTTTGACGATTTTTTTATTTTTGGCGTTTTTATTTTGTTTTGGCTAATTTTTCGATTTTGGCGATCTTTTTAACTTAACTGATACTCGTATATTTTTGCATTTTGTGACTTATTTTATTTTCGGTGATATTTTTCATTTAGGCGATATTTTCATCTTGGCGATATTTCTTTTCGAATTTTTTTTTTAGTTTTGAGATTTTTTAAGTTGTGGCTTTTTTTTTTGTTGGTGATTTATTTAGAGAGTTTTTCAGTTCAAGAGCTTGCGTCTTACGGTTTCCCAAACACAGCAAGTTGTCATAATCAAAATTACATTAAATGATGGAATACCCTTTTATTTTGATCCTTTAAATTTTAGTTTGCATAAAAATACACTAACTTTGAAAATTTCAAGTGTGTATATATAATTTGTCTGTAACATTAGGACTTCAAAATTCAATTTGCTCGTTTTAGAACGCCCTTTAATTTTTGACTTTAGCGCCTAAAGTTTTACATATTCTGTGAAAATTTCAGATTTGTAGCGCTTACGGTTCTCGATAAAACAGCCGTTGACAGACAGACAGACGGACGGACATCGTAGCGAAAACAATATGATAGCTGTTCCGTTCAACTATGTGTTGTCAGAATATTTACAAAAAACTTTGCTGTTATTTGTTCATTAAAAATTATCACATGTAATTTGGCTTAAAAAGCGATACAAAATTATAAATATATAAACAAATGGAGTTTGAATAATAATTAAATTAAAATTAACCAATATGATTCCTTTTCACCTTTGGTGTACGGAACGCTAAAAATCAAATAAAAGTTTCTGCAGCTACTCATACATATTTATTATAAGCTTTTTGCGTTTCAACTGAATGACACATATCGTTGGTTTAAAGCGTAAACCTGCTAACTCACTTCAACCAAATTTCACAGGAAAGACAAAATACTCTTAAAATTTTCAATATTTATTGAAAACAAAAGCAAATTTTCGATATCGTGAAACCGGGCATAAGTTTTTTTTCGACATGTAGAGGTTAGATTAAAATAAATAAATATATATTTAAGTCAATCGTTTGGTATTTTTACGTGTCGACACACTTGGCGTTGAGTCGTGCGTGTTCGAAAACAACACGGCACGCGCGCATCTCTACTTTCAAGTGACGTAATTGAAAACTGGATCATTTGCAGAGAGACAAAAAAAATGTATTAACTTAATCTAGTGTAAAACAAGAGTTGTAAGTGCATATCGTTACCTTAATATAGAAAGGCCCTAACTCATTATTTATTTTGGAATTCGATATTTTGGCATTTTTCGATACATTAGATGCTCTTCTAGCTCTTCTTCTATATAAAAATCCCGATTAAAAAAAAATTATGACTTCGGGCCTTTCTATATTAAGGTAACGATATTTATACCCACTCCTCTTGTTGTTGTTAAAAATCTGTTACATTTTCAATTATGCAATTTAAAAAAGCATTTGCTGCAACATCTGATAGACTTAAAATCTGCAAATAAACTAATCTAACTAATGACCGCTTTAAATTATATAAATTATTTTATTTTTTAATTTCAAACAATCCCAACACCTTGCCACTCAAATTGTATTGCTTATACTAATTAAAACACTTAAATGTTTTGACTAAATATTTCTAATATTACAATAATATCTGAGCTAAATCTACTTTGTATTACAAATTTGGCCACAACCGCTTCAACATTTTTACATTCGAATTAAGACCAATTATGGTCTGGACGCCTTAAAAGCAGACAAAACAAATTACATGTATCTATAGAAAATAGTTAATGTGACTTTAATAGTGGATATAAAGATTTAGAAAATTCTAATAAAATTTTGTAACTGGCCGCTCTCCATTCGAAGTTTTTTTTTTGTTTTTTTGATATAAAATGTTTTAATGATGTTTTAACTGAATTTGCTGCAAATAAGTGAATCACCCGTATTGCGTATGTCGAGTCGAATATTCGACTACGAGAATTTTGTATTTGATTAAACAAACTCTATACAAGTTTTCTTTATTCTATGACAAAATTCTCGTCGACGAATATTCGACTCGACATACGCAATACGGGTGATTGGCTTAAATTAAGTTGATTGTTTCATTTTTATTTTGCATGCTTAACGCCAAGCTTGTCGCAGACCGAATTTGTTTTGTTCATATTCAATCAAGTCGTGCCCAACCAAGTCTTTGATGAATACTCGTATAATCTTAAAGTTTTGTATGTATTTTTTTTTTTTTTGGGAAAATTGCGTAATAAATTTTATCTGCCGAAAATATTTACGGTGAGTTATTTATTGATATTTATTTGAAAGATCTAAAATAGACATTGAAGAGATAAATGCCATAAAATTGCTTGTATGTTTGTATCAAAAGTATTAAAATGTCTTGTACGAGTGAGTATCTGTGTGTGAATATTTTTTTTTCACTCCTAAATTGCTTATTTTTGTAGTCTGGCTTGGCTTTTTATGGTGGTCAGTCAGATTAAATTGAGCCAAAGATTAAATGTATTTGAATGTTTTTAAAATTATAATTAGGCAATTATGTTAAGAGTTTAGCGAACGTTGTTAAAAATGTCAATATGTACTGTGTGGCTTGATTGAACGGTATGGAAACGTTTGTGCTACTTGTGCAAAGTATAAGTTTTTGTGTAAACAAGTATTTGAATGGGTGTGTGTGTGTGTGTTTGTATGCTTATGTGAGTTTTTAAGACACTGAAAAAAATTATTGTATGAAAATTGTCTACCATTTTGGTGCAATTCGATTAAAAGCTTTCCAAAATAGTATTTTACTAAATTGTTACCTTTAAAACTGAGTTCGTTCAAGAAGCCTCGACTGTGGTCGTTACTAGGGATTCGAGATGGGCGCGCGTGGAATTTTTCCAAGACGACACGACCCGAACACGAATACCAAGATGTCCAACATGTACGAAATACGCAGCACACCACACGCACGAAATCAAATTGAATTAGCAAAAAATAATTTTTTTTTTATAAAAGAGGTATTTATATATTTTTGTTTAATTTCAGAACTATAATATAAGGGCCAATCCCAAGATTTCGACAACGTTCGACTTGTCGCACACTTACATTCAAAACAAAAACAAATTTTAATACTTTGTTCTTGTTTCAAATGTAAGTGTGTGACAAGTCGAACGTTGTCGATATCGGAAGATTGGGGGTAAACTGCGTGTTTGACTAACCAAAATATTCAATTGTTTTCTTCACTGGAAATTGGTGCCAACATATTCTACACATAACATGAATTTCGCGTTGTTCGTGTAAATTTTGCTGAACACAATACGAATCGGCCACTTATGAAATCAGTTTTCCTATCACAAAAATTTCATGTAGAGTGGTAGGCGTTCGAGTCACGAAAACAAATAACACGCGCCCATCTCTAGTAGGGACCGAAAGGAAGCCCAACGAATCACTTTTTTTCGATATAAATGTACCCATTTTTATTGAATGGAACACAATTTAAGGTACTTGGAAAAAAGAACTATTGGCTTTATTTTGTAAAGCCTGGATCACACGATCGGCACAATGTACCAATTTTCGTCGTCTCACTGCAATAAAAGCATAAGTAATAAGCCAAATTGGCATTATTATTAATTTATTCTTGAATTAGTCTATATGGCTTTATTACCAATGCGGTGTGGTGCAGTTATGTAATTACACAGAGTAAAAACTGCCTCATAGAATCAAGAAGATTTTCTCTATGAACCGTTTTTAGGCTAAGGGGTATCCCAGCAGGAAGAAGCGAAGATTTTTTCATAGAGATTCCTTATTGTTTTTATGTGGTAAATCTTATTAATTTTATCAAGAAGAAAACCACATAAAATCAACAAGAAATCTTATTATTCACAACTTTTTTTACTCAATTTCCGTTATTTTTGGCACCACAAAAACAATCCATAGAGAAAAACTTATTGATTCTATTAGATTTTCTTATAAATTGTAAACTATAGGGATTTCTTATGGATTTTATAAGGTTGCCTTCTGGATTTTTTTAAAAAGGTTTTATTTTTTTTTAGTAGATTCCTATATGAGTATGTGTAAAGCATCTTATTGATTTTTTCAATAATTAAATCTTCTTGATTTTATGAGGTGTCTGGTTATTTAATATATATAAATAGACATAGAGTAAGTGAGTAATTTAGTTAAGAATATAACATAATGTGTATGTATGTATGTATAAATAAATAACATCTACAACATACTACATACATACATACATATGTATATGGTATAGAATTTAAATGAAAATACATAAGTACAGAGAAAAAAGACGCAATTTTTTTACTTTTTTATTGAAAAAATCAATAAGATAATATCATAAAAACTAAAAAATTTCTTCTTGATTTTTTCAAAAAGGTTTTCTCTATGAAATTAATAAGATTTCCTTATTGAAAAAAAACCATAGAAATTTTTTATTAATTTTGTTATATTTTATGAGGCACTGTTTTCTCTGTGTATATTTCAATAAGTTGAGAAATAAAGCAAATTTACCTTATGTTCATTATGCCGAGTGTGTGATCCAGGCTTAAAACGCATCGGTAACTGCTGACAATTTTTGTTTTTTGTAAAATTATTTGTTTTTCATATTAAATTTGTAAACGCAAAGCATTGAGTTTTACAAAATAGTTCCCCTTATTGTGAAGGGCGTCGTCGACGTCACATCAAGACGACAGTAAATATTGTCACTTGTCTACTATTTATTGGCACCATTTCGTCGGTTGGTTTCTGGTTTGCTGCAGACATAATGTATTTTGAGCATACTGTGCCGCAAACCAGAAACCAACCGACGATTTAGCTCTCATTGAAAATCTCTTACTAATCTCTAAGGCCTTGTAAATTAATGGAGCAAAAGAGTAGACAAGTGACAAGTTTTACTGTCGTCTCTATGTAACGTCGACGACGTCATTCGCAATAATAATAATATTTATTTTTTCTCAGTCTATAGTCTTATTTTATTGAAAACTAAAACTATGCTTACAATAGCTTATATAGCAGATTAAATGTGATTTCCTCTTTTGACAAGCGAATTTAAAGATGTTTTGCACGTTATTGTGAATTCGAAGAAAAAATCTTAATGTATGCAGCGTCGGAAAAAAGGAACCAAAGCCATACAAATTGGATTGAATCAAATTTTAAACAGCTGCACAAATATGATTGGCCCAAAGCCAATCTTGTTAAAAACACCATTTTGCTAACATACATACATATGTATGTAAAGGGTGGTTAAATTTTAAGGGCCGAAGTTGATTTTTAACAAAACACAAATTATTTAGGACATTATTGTCATTTCTCTTTATTATGATAATATGGTATGTTTCAATTATATATGGCGGTGCACCTCTATCCGATGCTGAGGCATAATTGAGTTTCTATGCCGTTAATGTGCCGAATTATCTCATCCTTTAGCTCTTGTGTCGAATCATATGATTTTGGCGGTCAATTGACATCGCCACCATGTGAGATAACACGGCCATTGAATTTGTCGCCCAAAAAAGCCATTGTTTCATTGGCTATGTGGCAAGTGGCATCGTCCTGTTGAAACCACATATCGTCCACATCCATATCTTCCAATTCGGGTCATAAAAAGCTCGTTATCCTAATTCACTCGTGAACACCGTTCACAGTAACTGTCTGACCAGCCTCATTTTGGAAAAAATACTGCCCGATGATGCCGCCAGCCCATAAACCGCCCCAAACAGTCACTCTTTTTTGGCTGCATTCGTTTTTCGACAATCACTCTTGGATTATCATTAGCCCAAATGCGGAAATTCTGCTTATTGACGAATCCACTGAAACGAAAATGTGCCTCATCACTGAAGATGATTTCCTTCCAAAATTGATCATTATGCACGATATGTATTTTGATTTGAAAGCCCATTTTCATAGTAAGCCTGAATAACTTTAACGCGTTGCTCGATTGTGTATCTTTCCATGGTTCAAATTGAGTTAGTCTGAAATTGTGAAATGTTAAATGAAATGCAGAAAAAAATTAGGCCCTTAAAATTTAACCACCCTTTATATGTATAAGCATACGAGTATTTATCATTATTAAGTCAAATAAAACAAACTTAAATGAAATTCTTCATCACCACCCATTTGCTGTGATGATTCATATCTCATCATTTAATCCCATTTTACATTGATTCGCAACCAGCAGCTAATTTTTCATTATATCACATTATCAATTTCAAATCACACCTTATTTTGTATTTATTGGAGCTTCAGTCGCTTTTTTCGTAGTATTTTTGCATTATAATACAAAATATACACACACCTCATTAATTTTGTGTCGCTTTTTTGGTTAAAAAGTTGTTGCTGTCGTTTATGTTAAACAAATTCTTATTGAATTGTCTGTCTCCAGCCACTGTTGTACGTTCACACAGTGCATAGGCTTTTTGTTTGCACAATAACTTTTAAATCATTTTTCATTATTAACCAAATTGTTACTGACACAATGCATGTTGTTTATACATATGAGTTAAATTCCCATAATGACAACAAAATATACATCATTATTAATATTTAAAAGCGGCTTGCATGTGTACAAATATACAAAATATATTTAAAAGTAAATAAATGGACACGATGAAAAATCTCTTGAGGTAAAAGCATTAATATGCACGGCATGTTGAGCAAAGTTTTGGAGTGGATGAGCCTGATGTTCAATACAACTCGCCTGATTGCTCATTAACATCATCATGTGGAATTATATTGTTGTCCCGTAAAAATATTTCATGACCTCTGCTCGTTTATTTGCCTTGCTTTCAAGATTGACTTCCACGAAATCGTTTTTGAATAAAGAAGCTACAAAATGACGAATCAATAAAATAATTATTTTAATTTACTACTGGCTGTAGTCTCAGTTGGATTCCAGTCGCTGTTTGTTTTATTTTTATTTTTTATTTTTTATTAACTTTTGTTTTCATCATTTCATTTTCAATTTCGTGCTTCAACTCATAAAATTTGGAGAAAAAAAGGTGGCAGAACTGAAACAACTTCATGTTTATTTTCAAGAGTTTCAAATTTTAGCCGTGCACGTTAAAGAAGCACAAAAATAATAAAAAAAAGAACAAAGTCATAAAAAATAATTAAAATATTTATTGACAAAGTTTTATGTGATTTTTATGCAAATCTTTTTGTCTGCGTACATTTTTATGGCACCCATTTATTTAGATAAGTTTGTTTTTCTGCCGATTTTATATCTTCTTTTTTTTGCTTTCAAAAAAAAAAAAAAAAAAATTCCAACACTATCAGTAAATCAAAAAATATGTTTCAGATACTCGTATCTACAACATGCAAACTTTTTATGGCCTTATTATTGAAATAGTAAAATAATATTGAATGTTTTTTTAAAAAAATACATTCTATTTAATGCCTTAATTAAAGAATTTCAAATAACAGTGTTGCCAGCCAATAAGGAATAAAAAGATTTTAGATGTGTTGAAAAAAATCTCGAAAAAGCCAAAAGTATCAAAAAACCCTTTCTTGTAGTCCATAAAAGTAATTACGAGTATAGTTTGTTGTACATAAAAAAAGTGAAATCACGATTCAATAAAAAAAAAATAATTCAATCAAAAATAATTTATTAATCAGATTTTAGCCTAACGTGAAAATCGTGTTACAGATGGTTGGTTGTCAGATCTTACAATATTGTCAGAAAATGTATTAAAGATTTCTTACAACCCAGTGGACTGGCAATTTTCTTCTGACAGTGTTGCCAGCCCCCGTATTCTATAACCTGCTAAAGCTAAACATCTGTCGTTAAAAATTTATCGATTTTCGGCTACGAATACAATTTGAAACGTGTATTGCTATATCAGGCCCTGGCTTAGAAATCTAATCTGCCGAAATTTTACTGTTATGTCATTATGTCATTGTCAAACATTTTTAATTGTCTATTTGCTTAGCATTTTAAGAATCGAATTCAGCTTTAGCGATATACAGAATAAGGAGGCAAAAAATTATTGTCAATGCATTTATAATGTTGCCAGTTTGACAACAAATTTTCAGACATTGACAATATTGCCATTATAAAATTATTGTCAGATATTTGCCAGACATTTTATTACTGTCAGATATACGAAGTTTATGCATCTGCAAATGCTTTAATTGTCAGAGAATTCTTTCTATTGGCAATACTGCACACACATGTTTTTAAAGAAAATGAAAAGCGAAAAAGTTAAAAACAAAATATATGCAATTGCTTCTTTAATTTTTTTATATACCAGAAACAAAGACAATTGCTAATTGACAATTTCTGTCGATTGCTTCGAATCTGACAAATGTCTACCAAAAGATCAAATGATAGGTACACACTTTACAACGTGCTTACGCAACACGTTTATATAACATGTAACATTTTGCATATTTTGACACAGATACTGCAATGCAACCTATAAATATCAAAACATTTTGATATTATTGGAACTTCGAATGCAACTTCGAATGCAACCATAACCAAACTACACAATCAGCGTGACCGTTTGACCGACTAAAGTGGCAAATTTACATTTTTTCGACTGCGTTTCCACTATTTCGACTGCCTTGACACTTTTTGTCACCCTTTTTTTTAGGATGAGTTATATAAAAATGTTTGTTGTGGTGGTTTTCTCGTTTTTTTAATTTTGCCACCTTTTTTCGATAAATCCTCCATTTGGTGCCACTTTTTGAAAAATGTCATCGGTCACCCTGTACATACTAGACTGGTGTATAATAGCTAGACTTGTGTCCAACAGTTCTTTTTGAACTAGTTCGTTCAGTTGGACACAAGTCAGATCAAAAACATCAATGTAAATTAAATGGGTTTGAAACAACTTTTGATTCAAACGCTCTCAAACTAGTTCAAAAAGAACTGTTGGACACAAGTCTAATAACAGCTCTTTTTGAACTGGTTTGAGAGCGTTCGAATCGAAATTTGTTTCAAACCCATTTAATTTACATTGACGCTCTTGACCGAACTTGTGTCTAACAGTTCATTTTATTTCAAAAGAGATGTTGGACACAACTCTACACAATAATAGATTTGGGTCGAACTCGTTCAATAGTTCATTTTTGACACAAACACATGTAAATTAGACTTGGGTCGAGCTCGTTCACTAGTTAATTTTTGCCACAAACCAATGATCAAACCCATGTAATTTAAATGGGTTTGATCATTGGTTTGTGGCAAAAATAAACTAGTGAACGAGTTCGACCCAAGCTTAATGTAAATTACATGGGTTTGAACATAGATTTTTGTAAAAAAATTTAACTAGTGAACGAGTTCGACGCAGGTGAACTCACTATGCCACCGACAATGCATTCTGCCTGGTTGCATAAACATGTCGGAAAGTCTGTACCTACCATGATAGTTTTTGCATGTGACAGCTTCTTGACTGACAATTCTGTCACATAAATTAATTGTCCAACAATCCTCTGGCAATATCTTCTAAGATTTTCTCCTAAATTTAACACAACCGCTTTAACTGACAATCCACCTTCAGCTGCACAGTGGGGTCAAACCTCTTAAAATTTCGTTAGTTGATTATAAAAAGTTGCTTTATTTAAAATTCCATACATTAAATATTTCTACAAATTTAAATTAAAATAATTGCCAAGATTATTGAAAAATTGTATTGCGTTGTTAAGAAATCAATCAAACTCCCCGGTTACATGATTTCTCTTACAGCACCAACTAAATCATTCGAATGTCAATTGCAACAGTGATCGCTAAAAGCAAACTCAATTATAAATTATCATTTGAATCGAATCGATTTTCTAAAATTCCCCAGACAATCCTCTTTTTATTTTATTGTATATTGTTTGTTGTTTGTATTAATTTGTTTTATGATGATTACATATTTATTTTTATATTTTCATTTTAATGCAAATTGAATTTAACAAACAATTACTTTGTCATAAATTAACATATTTACGAGCGTCAGGCAATCAAGATGCCTGCAAGAAAAAAATTATATGCATTCATCCAATTTGTAAGAATGTGTGACAATGTTCACCTATTTTTTTGTTTTTTTGTTTCTGCCAAAATCTAATACAATTACATTTCTTATGTCGTACATGCACAATAATTTTTAATGTAGTGGAGTCTTCGTCTCATAAGGTTGTATTGCAAAAATAAATATGTAGTATATTCTGTCATTAACAAATATTTACGATGACAGCCGTTTAACAAATTGATTGACAGTTTTTGTTGAAATAATAAACATCCATCCATTCAGTCATCCATCCAGATAGATACCAGCACACAGACATGTTCACATGCACACAGTACAGAACAGAAACGTGCACATCCATTTGTGATTCCCTTAATGTTTTGTAAAGCAGAGAAGCCAATCGACAATTTAATACACCTCAGCAACATAAAAGGTAATAATACACCTCTGCACCATAAAAGGCAACAACATGGACGACGACAACATGGGCAAACAACATTAACGTAAATTTTTTCGACAGCATACAATTCTTTTCTACATAAAGATATTTTGCCAGCAAACATTAAACTTCAATAGATGAACAATAGAGTGTGTGTTTTAATAATCGAACACTCACATGCCAGCGTATTTAAAAAAGTGACACCAAATCTTTTATAGTGAGAGGTAGAGAGACAAGAGAAGATGAGCTGGTGATGAGACGATATCATTTCATACCGCGCACTTCCACTTGGAGACCCAGTTAGGTTAGGTTAGGTTAGGTTAGCAGGCTGCTGGTAGGGAAGGGTGAAATTTTAGAGTCCAGCTCACTTGGTCCAATACAATGATCCCTTTGGGGTACCTGTGTGATAGGTGATAGGGAAGGGATAGTGATAGAGAAGACAGGTGGTGAAGGAAGAGATAGAGGAAAGCTTCATCCTTTTACAACTCAGCTTTTTTCACGCTTATTTGCTGTGTTGCAGCGCCTCTGGTGGTGAATGAGGCGAAGCTGAGCTTAGTAGCCATTTTATTGGTTATGTTACTTCGCCGATGATTCTGCTACACAATACCGACGAAGAAGGGCGCTCTGATGTTAGGATTAGCATCCGCTGAAGCCGGTGTAGTTTTTAGTGACCAGTTCAAAGGTTATTAAAGTACAACAGAAAAATGCGTGGTATTGTTATTTTTTAATGACTGTCGGATACAGGGTTTCAATCCAGGACCTTCGGTTTTGTAGTTAACGTGCTAACTACTTCAGCCAACGCCACCCTCTGAAACCCAGTTGGCCCCATTGTTATTTTTTTTTTGTTAATAAAAGTTTTGACACCACAGTTTTAACCCAGCTCAGCGTACAGAAATCTGGAGTGCCAGTTTGTCAAATGCTGACCGAGCAGTGATCAGTCAACGCAGCTATCAAGACTTGCATTGCCTTCTTATTCATTATCCAGTTGCCCACATAGCCCTCGAGACTCCAATCTATTATGCCTTATGTGCCATGAACACTTGGTCCTGCTCTCCACCCAATAACTATCGGTTATTTCTCCGATCTATAACACATTCACTTATCTAACGCTGATTCTATTATTGCCAGCTCAGCAGCAATTTCATTTCCCTCAACACCCAATGATTCGCGGGAAACCAATCCCGTATAGAACGTATTCTCCGCAAAATGGCACTTATGGTAACAGGTGCCCTTAGATCCACACCGACAGAGGTACTCTTTGCTATGCTTTGTTGGCTTCCTGTGCACTTAATGGCTAGCAAACTGGCCCTACATACGGCCGTTAGACTGAACGCAAAAGGCGTATGGAACTACAGACCATGCGGTCACGCTAGCATCCTAAATACAGCAAATATACCTGAACTCATTGACTACTGCACTCCCAAACCCTACTTCAATAGGAACTTCAATATTTCTTTGACAGAAGGGTTCTCCCCTAACGGACAGAGCCGTGCAGGTTTTCACGGACGGCTCTAAACGGTGGGGAAGAGTTGGAGCGCGGGGGGGGTATATATTCCAGATTTTGGAATTGAAATGACCTTCAGACTCCCGGACGAATGTAGCATACTACTGGCAGAAATATCCGCAATAAAAAGAGCAACACACTGCTTGAGTTATTATCGGATACATAATAGCAATATCCAGATAATAACGGACAGCCAACCCGCGATCAAAACCCTTGCAGGTGAGTATTCTACATCATTACTTGTCCAAGAATGCCGCACAGTCCTGGATAAACTGGCGCAGCACTCAACCATCACACTATACTGGGTGCGTGGAAACGGGACCAATTCAGGCAATATAGTTGCGGATGAAGTGGCAAAGAGAGGAACCCTACTCGGGGAAGTCGATATTGACAATCTCTGTGGGGTCCCTTTGTCGTATTGCTGCAGACGCTTCGGTACTGCCTTTCTACATTCAGCTCAGGAAAGATGGTGCAATGAGCCTACCTGCGTTATATCGAGAACCCTTTGGCCTCGTTTAGATACTAACAGAACCAAAAACCTCATTAGCTTCACCAGAAAGCACCCGAGGAATCTCTTGGCCACACTTACAGGCCACTGCACTTTCGGAACTCACGGTAAACGTATGAGTCTCCCGTATAATGATTACTGTTACAACTGCAATGATGAGGAAGAGGAGGAAAGCATTTCACATCTTCTCTGTTTCTGCCCTGCTTTGAAGGATCTTCGTCTGCAATTCCTTGGCAGAATATCCTTCAATAGCTTGTCCGAGCTATCGGAAATAGGACTTAGAAACCTAAGTCTATATATTAGGAGCAGCGGCTGGTATGGCCGCCAGCCTTCCTCTATGGCATGTGTATGTACTAGACCCTCTCCTGTCCCACTTCTCCTCTCCTTTACTCTCTCTTATTAAACAGAAACTCTCCATCTATATCCTCTCCATCTATATTCTCCCTATACTCCCGGTCTCCCCCTTATTCTTACACTTTCAACTTACAGGCAGCACAAAGGGATCATCGTATTGGACCCAAGTGAGCTAAACCCCTATAATTTTCATTCTTCACTAGCACCCTGCTAACCTAACCTAACCTAATACCCAATGAACACAAGGCTCTCCTAGAGTAACTAACTAACTAACTAATTTAACATCGTGTTCCTTCAAAGCTTTTAGGGCTGCCTGGCTGGCGACGTAGAATGTTACCTTCAGCCACATTTGCGGTCACTAGTTCCGTAGCTTTGACGTTCACCAAGATGTCAGCTTGGAAAATGCTGCACTCATTCGGCATTCTGAAAGAACTGTGAATGTTCGTTCCTAAGATTAAGACACTACCCTCTGCGCATACCGCCATTTTTGGCCTCTCTATAAAGACTATATTACCGTTTTATAGCTTATCAGATTTGGATCAATGGACCTTATCCGGAATTACCAGCAAAGGTAATCTATTAAAATAAATTTCAATGACCTTATAGTCCATGAACCCAGTGTTTCGGATCTCCCATTAGTAAAACTGATATCACTTAAGATTGATGTTTGACCTGTTACTCCTGTGCCCTACACAATAATTTTGGGAAAATTTTTATTTATACTCGTATCTCAAAATAATTATCTTAATCTAATTTAACCGACATAAACTAATTTAGCTCCTGTTGTAGTCTAACTAGCAGACCGAAATTTTATGGAGAAATCCAAAGAGTGAAAAGACAATAGAGATTCTATGTTAGAAAAGGCCAATACTTCGAAATTTGGTTAGCATAATAAAAGTACATTCAGAGTTAAAAAAACATGTCGAGCTTCGCCAGGAGGATGATGAAACTCTCGAACCCTAGCTGTGTAACTATCCTGAATTTAAGTCAAAGTAGAAGACTAATCTTTTTTCATGTGTAAAATATGTTAAATATGGAATACCTTAGGCATTCAGACTGCAAAAACCTAAGAAAGTATGGTGAGGAAACTAGGTTCTTAAGCTCACTAAATTGTATGGGTTTTTAAAGTTCTTTTTATGGTATCCCCCAATATCTCTTATTAAGAGGGCACACAAAAGAATCAAGAAGATTTTCTCTATGAACCGTTTTTAGGCTAAGGGGTATCCCAACAGAAAGAAGCGAATATTTTTTCATAGAGATTCCTTATTGTTTTTATGTGGTAAATCTTATTAATTTTATCAAGAAGAAAACCACATAAAATCAAGAAGAAATCTTATTATTCACAACTTATTTTTACTCAATTTCCGTTATTTTTGCCACCAAAAAAAACAATCCATGGAGAAAAACTTCTTGATTCTATTAGGTTTTCTTATAAATTGTAAACTATAGGGATTTCTTATTGATTTTATGGGGTTGCCTTCTTGGTTTTTTAAAAAGGTTTTTTTTTTGATTTTATTAGGTTGCTTTATTGATTTTTTCAATAAGGTTTTCATCTTGATTTTAGTAGGTTCCTATAGGAGTATGTGTAAAGCATCTTATTGATTTTTTTAAAGTTAGTTAAGAATATAACATAATGTGTATGTATGTATATATGTATAAATAAATAACATCTACAATATACTACATACATACATACATATGTACATGGTATTGAATTAAATTAAAATACATAAGTACAGAGAATAAAGACGCAATTTATTTTTATTGAAAAAATCAATAAGATAACCTCATAAAAACTACAAGATTTCTTCTTGATTTTTTCAAAAAGGTTTACTCTATGAAATTAATAAGATTTCCTTATTGAAAGAAAACCATAGAGATTTCTTATTAATTTTGTTCTATTTTATGAAATATTTAGTAGGCCTTGTTTTCTCTGTGCATAACATGTGCCAATATTGCCTCTCTTTTCAACTTAAGCTAGTCTAACTTAACCTAAACCTAAAGAAAAAATCTTGTATCCACCGATTTTTAGAAACATTTGTTTGGATATTCGAATACAAAAACATGAAATTGTTTCTCTCAGTGCAATTAATTCAATAGTAAATTTTGTCATTTCTAATTTATTTGTCTTTAAATTACCGACTGTTGTTTGTTGATTTTTATGGTTAATTTGTTAGACGAACTTTTGTTTAACTCGATACTTGAATTTGAAATGCAGTCGCAAATGACACAGACGACTGCAGCGATGTTGTGGAGTGTCTGAAAAAACAATCAAACTATTGTTTGCTAAAATATATGTATGTATACTACGATGTATGTATGTATGTTGTGTGTTTTGCATTGTGCGGTTTACAATAAATCAATTTTTTCAAAAAAAAAAAATCTAAGTTTTTTTCCTGTGCAAGATTTTCTATATCGCCGATGATGTTGAAACGCAAGAGAAGCCGTAAAATTAACAGTTAACCTCAATTTAGGTTACTAGCTGAATGTTGTTAGTCTGACAGACTAACTGCTTGGCTGTTGGCTAGACTGACTGACTGACTGACTGGCTTAAACAAATAAAACATAAATGGTAGTTTATGGCATTTTCACGGCAATTTTAGCTGCTGCTGCAACACAACACATTGCATCAATTTTTATTTGTTTAGTAAATGCATTTGGGTTTGGTTCATTCGCGTATACATATATGCTTTCCTAAGCAACAAAGTTGTACAAGCAACCTCATGCAACCTCAAAATCATTTATGTATGCATACTTGCAACAGCAGCGCTTACTAATTCCTCATCTGCCTTTGCAATAAATTCAATTAAATCCAAGCATGTGCGTATGGTGGCATAACTTATGAAAATGATGAGTGAGTTAGAGAGAATAGACGTCAGTCTATCAGAGCTTTTCATGTTTTTCATACTACATATTCTTGTGCTTTGCTTTTCATAATTTCCATCGTGTTGTACTCTTTTGTAGCCATTTTCTTCTTGCGGAATTGTTTCTTATGCATTCAGCAAAAGATTGGGGTCATAGTTTACTGACTTTAAAGTTTGAGATTCTTATTTGTTTCTTGTTGCAAACAAGCACCACTATTCTTGCTGTTAGTTTTTGCTTTAAAGATTAAGTTTTAATGTTAAATATTTTAATATACATAAAATTAATTTAAACGTCTTTTTTCTGTTGCAGGTACGTACGTGTTCAATAAAATTTCACTTGTTTCTTGAAAGCTCTAAGGTTATGGGTGAGTTAAGTTGTATTTTAAGTAAAAGTTTTTTTTGAGAAATAATTGAGGGCGTCCGGAGTTACTTTAATAAATTTTCGACTGTTCGACGATTGTATCGTCTTGTCTATGGACGAAAATAAGCCGCAGTTGTAATTTTTTAAAACAATTATTATATATTGTCTATGCTAGAAGGTTCTTGTATTTGATTTATAATTTTGTTCCAAACATTATATCCAACACATATTTTCTCATATATTTTTCAACCTATTGTATAATAATTTCATTTAATTTTTATGTTTTAAAAACATGGCAATAATATTTATATTTTTCATTATCAAAGACAACAACCATTTTTGAAGAAACTAATGCAAAAACAAGAACTCAAAAGTATTTTCAAACAAACACGTCCTAAATCTTCTTACTGAATTAGGGCATTATTGTCGAAAGGTTGTAAGGAGAGTAAAAATAGTTTTAAAGTCATGTTTATCTTATAAAAATCGTTGTTGTTGTTGTGTTTATGTAAAATTTTTGTTTGACGCTTCTTATCTTAACATTTTTATGTACACAATTCTCAATAATATTTTGAAAGTTTTTCTATAAACATATGAAGTTTTTTTCTAAAGATTTTTCAATGACAATCAGTGCACACTTTGTGTGTCATTGAGCCACTTGATACTCTAGGCAAACACGTTGATATCCTCCGTGATATCTTTTAGTTCCCCATAAAAAATGTTATTCAGCTACTTCTGTCTTAGACGTTGTTACCTCGGACAATAACACAGTTTTTACACTGTTTCTGGCTCTCGCTCATCTTTGTGTAGTCTGCAGAGATCTAGGCTGGCAGTTTCCCACGTGCTGACCCCTTTTCCAACTGAGCAATGAACAGAAAAGACTCCTACAAGGACCTGTAGGACCCTCTTATTGCATTTTGTCAGGTCAAGCTTAGGCTATACGTCGACCCAAGATTATGCAATTCTCTCTACTGATCAAGGAACTACTTCTTCCTTCTAAAGTCTTATTTTTAAGTAGGGACTCGCTAAAGTAGGGACTAATAGGTGATTACGCCCCCGCTTCTGTCACCATCTCATCTAATATCTTACCAATTCATCAGCAGTCTGATTTTCCGCAACCTTGACTTGACTCAGCATAGCCTTACACTAACTATACCTGTTTATCAAACCGTTGTCGTCCACTAACCAGTTTGCAGCTGCCGCTATTTCTAAATGATTCTCAGGTTATAGAATATGTGCAGAATAGAAAGCGTGGTTTCAAAATCACAAAGAGTCTGAAAGCTCTTTAGACTTTACGCTACATATACAATGTATATACATTAAGGCGGGTCGATTTGTATGGAGGCAAAAAAATCGCTCAAATTACAAAGAAAATCGTATTCTAGGGATCAAAATAAGAAACTTTGCCGAAGGAACCATACCTCCAAAATGTATACGGCAAAAATTTTTGATTTTTTGAAATATTTGTATATATAAAATTTCCTTCCTCCAATAAGAGCAACTAATATAGTAAAGTATCTCCCAAGTTTCTTTTAATCATTTGGATAATTATTAATAAAACGTACATGTGCACAAGTATATTGACAAGTATTACCTTTCACCATCATCATCATCATCCTCCTCCACTTTCGCTCAATTGCCTTCCTTTGTTGTCAGGTTAGAAAAAGTTAATCGGCTAGTTTCTATAGTAAAACTGAAAACACAAACTAAAAGAAACTTTATGAGGCCAAAGAAATTACGAGTATGTAGTGTGGGAACTCAAAACTAAATTTACCATAAATTAAAATTAATGATGATGTAAAGTGTCACCGTAACTTGTAGACAAAGAATTTTCTTTATTTTTATACTTGGTACTATTGTTCAAGGTCATTATTAAGTAAATTTTCATTGCTTTTGACTTGATTTACACGGCAATCGTATCACTCTAATGCAAAGTCAGAGTTCCAGACTAACCACTACCGCCTGCTCTTGCAGAAATGCTTTAAACCTCTTTTCTTTATTTGAACTTCAAAGATAATTTAAAAAAAGTGTATTCCTTTTAGTGGAGCAAAAGAAGTGTAGTAGAAGTTTTAATAGCCCAATTCAAAATCTTTTGCAAATGGTCTTGCATCATCGTATTTGCAAGGCGGTAAAGCATACCTGCTTCTCACTTTCTGTGATGAATTTTCACCGTGCGAGGCTTTTGAAGTACAACTGTTAAGCTAGAAAGTAATACGATGGCTTCTTCAGTAGCAGATCAGCACCCAAACTTGCAGTTCTACTGCTCTTAAAATTATCCATTATTCTGAAAAGAGCAAAAAGCTGGCTTTAAATGTTTCCAAGATGCTCGTATGCATTAGCTCTGCCCCCATTTGATCTGCTTGCTATTAATTTTTTCCTATGAACTATAACACAGATGTATGAACTTATGCTTTAAAGTCTATTTTAACTTTTTAGAAGGCGCGAAGGAGCTCATGGGTAATAGAAGCGTATCTGATTATATTTTGTCACTCTTAGTGCTCATTTCAATGTTATTGATATTTTAATTGTTATATTTACAGGTAATGCTAATGCTCTCGCTATTGCTATTGCTATTGCTATTACTATTGCTATTGCCATTATTATGGCTATTGTTATGGCTATTGCTACTGCTGTTGCTATTGCAATTTCTATTGATATTTATACTACAATTTCTATTGCTAATGCTATTGCAATTTATATTGATATTGCTATTTTTATTGCTATTGATATTGCTACTGCTGTTGCTATGGCTATTGCAATTGCTTTTGCTATTGTTATGGATATTGCTATTGATGTTGCTATTGCTATTGTTATGTATCTGACTGTTACTATTGCTATTGCTATTGCTGCTGCTACTGTTACTGCTATTGCTATTGCTATTGCTATTTCTATTGTTATGGCTATTGTTATTGCAATTGCTACTGATATTGCTTTTGCTATTGCTACTGATATTGCTATTGCTATTTCTATTCCAATTTACATATATTGCTATTGCTATTTTTATTGTTATTGATATTGCTACTGCTGTTGCCGTGGCTATTGCTATTGCTATTGCTATTGCCATTGCTATTGCTATTGTTATTGATATTGTTATGGGTATTGCTATCGATGTTAATATTGCTGTTGCTATTGCTATTGCTATGGCTATTGCTATTGCTGCTGCTATTGCTGTTGCTATTGCTATTGTTATGGCTATTGCCATTGCTGCTGCTATTGCTATTGTTACGGCTATTGCTTTTGTTATTGCTATTGCTATTGCTATTTCTATTGCTCTTGCTATTGTTATGGCTATTGTTATTTCTAAATCTATTGTTATTGATATTGCTATTGTTGTTGCTTTTGACATTTATATTGCTGTTGCTATTGCTATTGCTATTCCTTATGCCTTAAAATTATGTTGCATATTTATTGTGCAGGCTGCATGCTCTCTTAACATCTATATAAAAAAGCCACCTGCTCTTACTTATGTGTTGTTGGAAAAGCAAAAAAGAGAGAAAAGAGAGTTGGATTGCATCTTTCATCGATATATAAAGAAGCTTTCTACATAGAAACTGTTAGAACAGAGTTCTTGTTTAGTTCTCAATTTCTTTGATTTGTCTTATAAAATTTAAACATTTCTTCTTGAAAATAAAAGCTGTGATTTTGTGCTCCTATAATGCCTTATATAAAAAATATCTGGTAATAACTTAACTTAACTTTTCCTTTCCTTCTTTTCATACTTTTTAAATCGGAATAAATCTATGCCAAACTCTTTAAAGTCCTTAGAAAATAAAGATATTTACAAAACTCTAAACTCACATAATATCAATTCCTTATTTTTAATTTTTTTTTTAACAAAAAAGTGTTGGTACAGCAATTAGTGGTTGCGATGGAGAAACTTTTCCCCATTAGACGCACAAAGTTATGAGGACACATAAAAGCAAATACACTCACATACACTCAGTCTTTGTAAATGTATTTAAGCGTAACACAATTTGTTTTCATGAAAAATCATCAAACATTTTATTTATTTTTTTCACAAAGGATACTACAAACAAAGTTATTTACCAACAAGGATACAAACACAGTATTGTAGTTATAGTTGTGCTCCATTTATGACGGCAAAGGATGATCTGTGTGGTGGGTCTATTTTCTGCTTTGTAGTGATGGAAGGTTTCTGTTTTTTTCCTCTTTTTTTTTTTTTTTTCTTTTCTTTAAAGGTTATAAAAATATGAAAATGGCTTTCAAAATGGAAATGTTATTTTCTCTGTTGTTAAAATTAAATTTAAAGTTTTTTTCTCCAAAAATTTTATGTTCAAGATGAGAGTGGGGTGGGGGGTGCATAACCAAAAATAAAGAAGTCCTTGTTGCTCTGCTGTAGTATGTACGCCAACTGGATATGGTTCTTTTAAATCTCATTTGCTTGAGCTATTAAAAAAGAAAAAATATTGTTTATGGCTTAAAAAGGAATTGCAATGAGGCGTAACAAATTGTAACAAAGGAATAATATGTAAAAATTCATGAAACCGACGCGCATATATAAGCGTATTATATGCGTATATATAAATTTTTTATAGAAGGTATTTAAATACACTTAAGAAAACTTTTCGATTAAAGAGACATATTGAAAGAGACACATATATATGTTTAATACAATAAAAAGAAAATCTGTATGAAAATCTGTTTTATAAACCATTTATTAAGCTTTTTTTTATAAACCCATTATTAAGCTTTAATAACTTTAATACCATACGAATCATATTTTAAATTTCAATGTAGTAGAAAATCTTGGATCATTGGATCAGGGTACCCTGTGTTTGAGTAGTGGGCGATGCTAGCCTCTCAGTCCAGAGGTCGTGGGTTCGATTCCCGCTATAGAATCTGGGTGTTTTCCGCAGACAAGCTAATCACTTCGCGGGTTGTGTCGTGTTTCTTAAAAAAGAGATGTGTTTCGTGGAAACGTTAGGAAACGTTTTATGTCAAAACAATTAAATTTTAGTCTAATTGATTTCTTTTCGCACATTTAAAATTAATTGAAATGTGTGCTCATAAAACAAATCAGAACTAAATAGAGTAATCCTTAACCTTTTTGTTTTACTCGCTGTAAAGAATAAAACAAAACGTAAACAAGCAACTTAAACTTAAACTTTTTCTTCAAGTGTCAACTCAATTCAATTCAACAAACAAACCACTCACAAACTCTTAATAAAATAATTCAAAGTTTCGCAAAAGCAAATGCCATCACTCCCACGCCCATAAACGCCTCAAACTTGAGTTTTTTATTTTCTTCTTAAAAATATCGTTAAAAAGAAAACATCATCAACAATAAAATAAAAGCTAATTGTCTGAAGTATAATCCAAACCATTTTATTTTCCAAGAAAAAATAAAAATAAAACAAGTATCATTGACCTTTTTTATGCATCCTTAATCCATATTAAAATCTAAGAAAAGCAACAACAGCCAACAATTTTTGTATCTCAAACCAAACGAAGCACTAAAGGTTTTTTTTCTACTTCTCATAGCGGTTTCAGTTGAATAATTTTCATAGACAAAATAAATTCAAGTGAGGAAAATCAAATAAAATAAATAAAATAAAAAATTAAAACAATTTTTATGTATATTGTTTCCAGCTAAAACTTAATTTTGATATTTATTATCATTATTTTGACATGATGTATAGATTTCGTTAACGTTTTTGTTATTCCTACAATCATGTACAAGTTTATGCATAATTTTTGTAAAATAATATGCATACATATGATGTAGAACATGTTCTTATTTTATAAGGGTTATATAGACTTGTCAATTATGAATGGCATGTAATATTTTAGGGTAAAAATAATATAAAATAATGTTTTGAGTACCCTACTGAATGCACGAGAGACTTGGCAACATATTTGTTTCAAATTCAAATGATAGACTTGGATCGAACTTATTCAGTCAGTCCTTTTCATATTGGACGAACATGCAATCACACAAGTTGTATGGCTCGATGTTCAACGAATGAACGAGTCGGACTCAGCTCTAAAAAATATCGAAAATGTTTGAAAACACGTTCAAGCACGGGTACTTTTGCCTTATTAGACAATCGAATCTGTTGGTCCAACATATTCGATAACAGGTTCGATGTACAATGGCCGCTTAATTCCCTCTAATGCGAGCAATAAAGTTATAAGAAATATAGACTTGTGTCCAACAGTTCTTTTTGAATAGTTTGAGAACGTTTGAATCAAAAGTTGTTTCAAACCCATTTAATTTACATTGATGATTTTGACCGGACATGTGTCCAACTGAACGAACTAGTTCAAAAAGAACTTTTGGACACAAGTCTAAAGAAATATAATGTATAAGGCGCCCGATGATTAATCGGTCTAGTAAAAATTAATAACTAAGTAGTGAGTCTTATTATTTAACTGTAATTTATCTAAAGGCCATACTTTTTGAGAACGCAAAACTGTTCCAATTTTCTCCACTGTTAACATAATTTTTTCGTTTAATAAAAACTATGGCGCGTAGTCATAGTCAAAACAAAGTACACTTTAAGAAGTTAAAACCAGTATTTTGTATAGTAATTTCTTAAAGTGTACTTTGTTTTGACTATGACTTCGAGCCTATGTCTCTAACCCGATTGCTAGTCTTGCTCTTCCTCCATTCTGTGCTAATCTCCTCTTTTTTATTATTAGTTGATGTATTATTTTATTTTCTATTATATTCTCTTCTCTTTTTACTCTGTACTCCTCACCATTACTGCCCTCTCGTCTCGTCTTGTCACCGTTCCCCTTGCCCTCTGCTGACCTGTCCTATTTACTCTTGTCTTCTTGCCATTGCGATCTTCTATTTTATTCTATTTATTTTTTGATTCCATTTGATTCTATTTTGTTTTAATTTATTTTATTTTATTTTATTTTATTTTATTTTATTTTATTTTATTTTATTTTATTTTATTTTATTTTATTTTATTTCATTCTCTTCTCTTCTCTTCTCTTCTCTTCTCTTCTCTTCTCTTCTCTTCTCTTCTCTTCTCTTCTCTTCTCTTCTCTTCTCTTCTCTTCTCTTCTCTTCTCTTCTCTTCTCTTCTCTTCTCTTCTCTTCTCTTCTCTTCTCTTCTCTTTTCTTCTCTTCTCTTCTCTTCTCTTCTCTTCCCTTCTCTTCTCTTTCTTCTCTTCTCTTCTCTTCTCTTCTCTTCTCTTCTCTTCTCTTCTCTTCTCTTCTCTTCTCTTCTCTTCTCTTCTCTTCTCTTCTCTTCTTTATCCCTGTCCTGCTTTGTTTCTATTTCCCTTTCATCCATTTCATTATTTTTTTATGTTTCTTTTTTTAGTTTATTTTTAACCTGCCAATGCCTTCTTTATTTATATTACTTTCTTTAGTCCCACCTCCTTGTTCGCTTTTCCTGCGTTTTTATGCTTCTTGTGCTAATTTTACGTTTTTCCGTGTTTCATCTGTTTTATTTATTTGTATATTCTTATATATTTTTAAGTACAAATTACAAATTATTATTATTCAATTGTAACTTAATTGAATGTAGCATGTTAACTTTGAATCGAACCAAAACCCCAGTATGATAGACCAAAAACTAAACCCTGGTTTACTGGGGCACCACCAAATTGAATTTTAACTTAATATAACGAGCATGTTAACAAGAACCTTCACTCTCTATAGATTTCGGTAGTCGAACAAGAACCCCAGGCTGCTTGTAGGCAAAAATACTTGCATCTAATCGACGGGACAACCCTCAGTTTTCAACAGATTTATTTAATAGAAATGTTTATATTATTACGAAAAATATAAATCATGCATAACTTAAAGCGTACTTAATTTGGTAAAGGGTACTTAAGATTTCCTTAAGTCAAAGAGAAAATAAATGTGGCAGTTTCCTTCAAAAAGGGTTAAAAATTCAATAGTTTTTCAAATGTCTGCTTATGAAAGCAATTTTATATTTTATTCAAAATTTCCTATTCAATTTTTATTTTATTTATTTATTTTTTTACCATTCTATAGACAATAGTCAAGGTTTTTTTCTTTAATATTCAAAAGGATAAAAATGAATACTGGTAGCTAGCTGTTGTCATTTGTAAGGAGTCACAGTTTATTTTTTCTATTCTTAACTCTTTTTTTTTCCAGCAATAATATTAACAACAGCCATAAAATTCAAGTAGTTCTTGTAATTCTCTTGTTCGAAACATGTAATATTTTGTAAATTTTATATTGTTGTCATTGTCGTTGTATGAATGAATTTAAATTTCTTATTTTTGATTATGATTTATGTACATATGTGTGTATGTCCTCTCTGGCAGTTTGGGGTTTTCTTCGTTTTTGCTGGCTGTGCTTGCGTTTCAAAGGATTCACAGACTTTTGGGGAGTTGCTGGGTATAATAAAGGAACTTTATTTGATTATTATGTATTCATTGTACGCTGTTAGTGTTAGAGAATCAAATAGTTGAACAAAGAAAATTTTGTTTAAAAAAAAGAAACGAGTTGCTTAAGTGTGACATTCACTAAGTATGCTAATTCGTAAGCAGACTGAGAAGTTTGGGATTTTTAATGAAAAAAGATCTTAGATTCCCAAAAAGTGCAAAATTGTTTCTTTAGTAATTTAACACCATTAGCATTATTGATCCTTAACTGATTATTAGCACTTTAAACAACAATTTTAAATTATTTTCTTTTTTTTTAACAACCTTAACATCAACATAAAAAAGGGTTGCAAGCAAAAGCTAAAAAATTATTATGCCTGCGGTGTGAACACTACAGTCAGTGACATAAAAGAGTGTAATAAAAACAGGCAAAACAAACACAAGCTGGAATAAAGATACAAATCTTAAACATTGGGCACAAGACAACAAGACCACAAGAAAACACACAAAAACTAAATTCTATTTGTCTTCAGTTTAAACTTTTTTTTATGGCCTTTAGCAGGATTCCTGACCAATCTCACTGGTAAATACACAAACAAAAGCCAAAAAGTTTCATTGTCATTAAAAATATTTAGCTTAAAGTTAAGTGAAACGAAAACCCCTAAACGAAAATCATCATAAATAAAAGTTTTAAACAGTTTCTTGCTGCCAGCAGTAGCTGATTACAGAAGCAAATGAAATTTAATACGTCTCAGTAATAAATGGTTTTACCAGCCAACCATTTCATGCATCATGCATTTAGGAATTCGAATTCATTAGAGAAATTACTAAATTTAAATTAATTATGACTTGCAACGGAAGTCCATGTCGAACTTGAATAAAGATTCGATAGAAACCAAAATTACTTACTTGAGCGCATGAAGTGCGCGGGAATAAAGAAAAAATATAATTAATGAGAAAAATTTGTCTTACTATTAAACATTATTTATTAAAAGCTTGATTTGTTGTTTGAAGCATAGATTTGGTAATAGAATATCATAAAAAGAATTCAGCATTTAGAAATTACAAATTGTGACAAGATATGTGGAGTCAACTTTGTACTCCTTGGGCCTGTAAAGCCTTCCAGTGCGTATTACTTTCATAAGTATAGACTAGAGCTGAGCACAAACTGTTTGCTTGCTTAATCTTCATGATGTACATTAGTGAATTGTTCTCTTTTTTCAGAGCTCTTCTCTTATGAGAACACTAAAACTGGTATTCAATTTCATCTAAAGCATGCACAGCATAATTTTATCTGCAAAGCGAGAACATTAGTTATTGTAGTGTCGAATCATATTTTACCGACTGAAAATTGTGAAATGAGCACACAAGTGTAAACATATGTGTATGTGTAAAAGTGTTAGTTCACATGCGATACTGTTCCAAGTTTTATAAATTATTAATTTAAGACTTTAACAAATAAAATACCTATAAAAATAATATCTTGCACAATGGATATAATTGATTGATTGAGTTTGTGAAATGCAGTATGGTGCACTATGAAGTGTACAATAAAAATATTGCACACTTGACATAACTGTATATTCTCTTGTTGTATGTTGGTTTTGTGTGTATTTTGTTTCTTTGTTCTCTACTTTTGCTTCACACTCAATTACGATCACCACTACAAACAATATTCGCTCTTGAAAAAAAATACAATACTGTGCACTTTTTCATGGCTTGCGCTCACTGCCAGTATAGACCAATTTCATCCATATGCTATTGGGACTAGACTTGTGTCCAACAGTTCTTTTTGAACTAGTTCCTTCAGTTGGACACAATTCCAGTTAAAAACATCAATGTAAATTAGATGGATTTGAAACAACTTTTGATTCAAACGGTCTCAAACTAGTTCAAAAAGAACTGTTGGACACAAGTCTAATTGGGACGATTATCAAATTTTGTCAACTGCATTTCCAATCTAAAATATACAGCATTAAACTAATGTAAAATCAGTGTTTTATTTTTGGGAATTATAATGTAAAATCAACATGAAAAAATTTTGATTGCAAATCATATTAGATTTATTAGAAATAATATGTTGTTTAAGTGTTTTGGTGTTGATTAGCTGTAATACACTGTTGTGCTTAGTTGTGTGACGTATTTTTGTATTGTTGTTTGTTTGTTTGTATTGTCTAAATAGCCGGTAGACTTCGCATTACCAGCAAAAACTTTCTGCTGCTGGTTAGTAGACAGTATACCAGTCCTGGGGTCTAATCACCGCTTTCGATAACGAGCTGATTCATGAAATCATTGTTGGTTGGTTCACGTAGCCATTCAAGTAGAATCTAGACGATTCCTTTTTGAAAGACCACTACACTCGTCCGTCTCAACCTCAAATGTAGAATGGTATCCGTATACTTGGATACGGTGATAGGTACTAGATCCAAGCCGTCACGTTGAGATATCTGATAAAGTCACTCAACCCAATCTCAGATAAAGGTCGTCTAGTAAATTTCTGCCTAAATACTTGTGTCTCGAGAGATGCTAGAAATTCGCAAGGAAAGTGGAAGATTGTTGTTGTCAAATCATTAATATAGAAATAAATAAAGTACAAACAATAATAATTAAACTATTTAAATTTTTTATGTTTATTTTATTAGCATAAATAAATAATAACTTAACATAAATATAAATTCATATTAATAAAGTTATTTTTTAAGAAGTTGAGATTAGCTAAAACAAAGCGACAGCAAAAGCAACAGTCAAAATTCGAGTTCTCTTGCTATTGCTTCAGCTTTGGCTGTGAAGATCTTCACAACCCAGTGACAGTTAAGTTAAATTTTTTGTTGCTCAACAACACAGTCGACAGTCGTTCGTTAATTTTTCTGTTTTGTGCTTTTGTTTTAATATCGGCTTTGAAACTTTTTGCAGCCACAGGAAACTCAAAGCAAATGAAATAAAAAAATTTAAGCACTTTCAAACGCTGGTTATTTGAAAAGAAAACATTTTCTATGAAGATTACAGTAAATCATGTTGAATTAACATGAAACACATATGCCGAGAAATGTTAAATTATATTTTCGTAGATTTTTATATGAAATTTTTCTGTATGTACTGGATCTTTCTGTTGATTTTGTAAGCATTGAAAATTGTTAAAAAAAAATTTTTACGGCTTCTCTTTCTTGTTTTAACAGCATTTCTAATTTCTACATATATATTTATGTATTTATGTGAATTTTCTTTGGAATGTACATAAATACGCAAATAATACATAAATTTTTAAGACTTTAAAAGCTGAAAATGATTTATGTTATTCAAATTATTGCTGTTCGTGAGGTCTACAGCAAAAATTCAGTTAAGAACTCAAAACCTGAAAATGTTTTGCTAATGAGCGTAATGTCAACACTTCTTTGCTGCCGAAGCAATGATGATAATTAAAAAAATAATTAATGAATTTAAGGCTGCTTTAACTTTTTCTAATTAGTAGGATTTATTTTCTTCTTCTTAATCTTATGGATAAAAAAATCTTATGGTGGGAAAAAAGTTGAAAACAAATATCGGTTGCAGCTGCATTATTCAGCAACATTTTGTTGAGATAAAATAATCTCTTGCATTAGGCTGCTCAAAGGTATTTAATGTCGTGATCACAAGTTTCTAAGCACTTCAAATAACAAAAATAATTACAAGTTGCTTGACTCAGAGCAGAAGTTTTGTATTTGCTTAAAAGATGGAAAAGTTAAAATAAGAAATAAAAAAAAAAAAACAAACAAACAAAACCAAACAACCATATTTTAGAAAGAAAGACATTAATCAATGTCAAGTTTTATGAAAGATTTCTATTGGCACAATGACAGCTCAGAATTAAGTAGAGATGAAAAATAAAACACAATCACAAGAAATGTATACTTTTGCTGTTAAAAAAAAACTGGAATGTAGAGAAAAACTTGTTTATAAATATATTTTTTTACTTAAACATAACTTCAATGTGAGTTTATGTATACGTACGTACTTATATGAATATTTGGAGAAAAAAGGTTCAAAATCATTTGGAACAAAAGAAAACAGAAATAGGAAGGAAAAAAGCTTAAACACATTTGCTAGACAAGAAGGCAACAGCAGGCACAGTGTAACAATAGTTACAAAATCGTAAAAACTTTACGCCCATAAAGCTTAAATTTTTTTTATTAAAAGTGTGTAAAATGCTCCCGGCGAAGATGAAAAGATGATGCTTTATAATGAAAAAAAAAATCTAGGTCTGTTTGTTTTTATAAAAGCTCTTGCTCTTTTCGGTATATAAATCGTTACTTTTAATCTCATTTCTAGAAAGATTTTACTATCTCATGAAAAAAAAACTCTCAGAGCTTAATTCTTTTTAATAAAGCTTTCTCATTTAGAAAAAATATATATTTCGTCATGTGAGAACTTAAGTGTCCAATATCCAATAGTTTATAATGGCGTATTGGACACTTAAGTTCTCACATGACGATTTGTTTAAATATTTCTTTATTTTCAATTCAAGAAAAAAATAATTTCTGTAAAAGCTCTAATTTTTTTCTGATTTTTCCTTTATGGTAAGATTTTACCACTTTGTGAAAAAAAGCTCTCAAAGCTTGCTCATAAAAATTAGAAACATTTGTTTATTTTAAAAAACCTTTATTTATTTCCAATTCAATTAAAAAATTAGTTTATCATTTTAAGGATCTGTAAAAGCTCTGAATTTAAAAAAACAAAATTTTTTTTGAGAAAGCTTTTTAAATAAAAGTTTTTCTTCTTAAATAGCACTAATACATTTTTCATGTTAAGCTTTTATCAAGCCTTACAAGCTTTAAGGAAATTATGTAAACGATTTTTAGATTAATTTAAGAAAATGTTTTTACATATAATTTTTTGTGACAGATTTCATACAAAAGTATTTATCAAGACACACACAAACATGTAAATTTTTCATGGAAATGATAATACAGTGTAAATATAACACGGTAAACTTTTAATCAGAAATAATTTCTTAATCAGGCTTGAGTTCAGTAATTTCAATTCTTATGAATGAAATATTTTTATTAATTAATGTGAGTATCTAAAGAATAGAAGAAAAATTAAACTAGACACTATTAGCTGGGGGAAATACCGATATTTTTCTGTGCAGCCACGCACTTCATCAGCACCCATGTCTATCTACTGGGGTAGAGGTTATTATTAACATCAGCTATTAAACTTAAATTTCTATGAAATGGAATATGAGAATTGATTGTGTATACAATTATTGATTTGCCTTTGGCAAACACATTTGTAAGTATCACTATTCATTTTCTGTTTTTCCATTTTCTATTTAGGTTAGCACGAAGTTATATCACTCTACCTATGTATGTTTAACTATTCTTACTTATCTTTTACGATCATCACATTAATTATTTTTACTTATTCGATGCACCATCGGTACATACATATAAGTATTATTGTAGTGGCTTTATGTTACTTTGTTTTTGCTTTCTACAGTTGACTTCGCCCCTTTCAGCATTCTGAAGCAGTGATAGCCAAGTGAACAGTGATCGCCAAGTGAACATATTTTTGTGACGTGCCCATGATGAATTAAATGAGACATTATTAGATTTAATTGAACTATAGTGAATTTTTAATCAGAAATAATTTCTTAATCAGGCTTGAGTTCAGTAATTTCAATTCTTATGAATGAAATATTTTTATTAATTAATGTGAGTATCTAAAGAATAGAAGAAAAATTAAACTAGACACTATTAGCTGGGGGAAATACCGATATTTTTCTGTGCAGCCACGCACTTCATCAGCACCCATGTCTATCTACTGGGGTAGAGGTAAACTTTTGGTTTTTGCATGCCGCGGCATGCCATTTTAAAACGATACTCAAGCGAGAATAGGATCGATTAAAAACTATTTTTTTAACAATTACAGAAATTAACAGCTGAGATATTTCTTTTATATTAAAAGTTGGCCGGAAACTTTAAAACTTTTTACGATGTCACCAGAAATCGTTCGATCGAATACTTATATTGAAAACAACAACAAATTTTCTAATATTGTTGTTTACAATACAAGTTGTCGATCGAATGATTTCTGTGGTGCGATTAAGTAACTTTTAACGATCCGACAATCGTAATTGTTGTCTACACATTTTGTCGTTTGCAATAACGATTGTGTGATTCTGTAACTTCTTTTTAACGATAGTACGCAGCTGATATTTTCTGTTGATTTTTGTCGATAAAATTAACAGCAAATAAATTACTGTCGCTTAAATAACGACACAGCAAATTCGATAAATTTTCGTTATAATTATTTTAACGATGCGATTATCGTTACAAAAAGTTAGTGAATCGCACTACTGTTGACGTCGTGGACAGGCTGTAAAAAATATTTTTTTTTTAAAAATTGAACATGAAAAATATTTTATTACACAAAATCTTTGTAAACAAATTTAAAAATGTAAAAAAATATTAAAAATTTTCGAAAAGTTCTTAACGGATATTTTGGCTCAATTGGAAAACCATGTTGTATTTTATTCTTATTGTATTTTTGTAACCTTGATGCCTGGAAATATGTAGGTGTGACTTGTTAATATACAGTTTTTATTTTAATTTGATAGTTTTCAAAAGACCACACAAATATTCCAACTTCGCTTCACAACATTTTAAGCAAAAATTTTATGCCTGCTTAATCATGCACGCTCCAAAAATTTTTATACTTCCACGCTCACTCGATTTCGAGAACACCTTACCCACTGTCATGCATGGAGGCATGTAATACTGCATTATTTATAGAAATCACATGAGCGTTGCCCTTCTGTGATGTGAATAAAACTATTTATATAAAAGACCCAAGATTTCTCTGACGCTTTTGAACATAATATAGAAAACTTCAACTCCTAATTATGGCTGCTCTACTGTCTTTGCTTAGTCATAAATCGTTTTAGCTTTTCATTTTAAACATCTTCGGTTTTCTTTCACTTCAAACACACATACAAAAAAAAATTTTTAAATAGAAGAACCACACAAAAAATAAATAAGGTTAATGACTACTGTGGCCGATGCAGGCATTACCAGACAAATTGACAACCTCTTTCCTGTTGTTTACTAACTAATATTCTGTTAAGAGTTGCTGTTTACCTTGTGGCTTTTTCTTAATTTATTCCAAAGCTACAAAAAAAAATATTGTCAGCATCGTCACATTTGATTAAAGGAAATGAAATCACATTTATTAAAGATTTTGGAAGTTATTACACTATGCGATCAATGAAAACTTTTGGGAAAATACACGGACTGGTTAATATAGGTTCGGTGATTTTGGTGAGAAATTTTTTTATGGTCCTTCAAAGATTTCGAAAATCAGTGCGCCCTCAAAGAATGGTGTCATCAGCAAAAACTTTTCAATGTTTTTTGTAATGAGTAGTACTCCTTTAATTTCCAAACAAATTCTTCGAGAAATATTTTTTTGGCAAAAGTAAAGGAAAAAATTATTTCTTATTGTTTTCAAGAATTAAGGAACTCTTAATTTGTGCCTGACAATATTTGGCAAAGTTGTTGCCACAGTATGAATGAATGAATTGAGTCAAATGGAAAGCAAAGGACACTGCGACCAAAGTAGAGCTATTGTATCCCCTTCCAGGTGCTAGATCATCTCATCTAGACCTACTCTCCTGGTGAATCTCAGGATTGCCAGTGGATCCAAAGTTGGCTGTTCCCAATCCTCCAATAGGTACTTGCCCAATTGGCTATATCTTCTGTGGCATAACGCTTCACAGTGTTTTAGAATATGCTCTGGAGTTTCATCTTCGTAATCACATAATCTGCCAAGTCTGTTGAGGTGTTTTCTCAGTCTACAATGGCCTGTGAAGAAGCCTGTGAGCATTCTTAGATTGTTTTTACTCAGGGAGATGAAAGTTATGAAAATATTTTGATTATACGCTCCAATCATTAGCTTTGCATTCCTCAATCCTAGGAGGTTGAGCTGCTTAGCTGATTTAGATTAATGCGGCATTCCCACGCTAACTTAGAGGCAAACTCATATGAAATGGCTATTTCTTGTCCTCGGTAGCCCCTATCAAGATTGAATTTTGCGCATCTCTCAATGGCATAAACTTGGGATTGAAAAAGGGTAGGAGATTTTCCCATCGACTCGTGGTAGTTAGTCCTTGGTCAAACAACTCCCACAGAAGAACCTGCCGGCGTTCTGGAACCATCAGTGTACCAAAGGAATACCGGGCTTCTAGTTCCCCCCATTCCCTTCTATTTTCCAGAATAGTTTCAAACCTCTTGTCGAAGTCATACACTTTATTTATCTCGTGAGAGGGTTGCGCAAGTAGGGGAAATCGTCTTCTAGACAGTCCCTGTCTGTGCTTTTCCCCGCGATGCTGATTATTTTGCCACAGTAAACCTGAACAACTTTTGTGCACATATCAATATAATCTTCAAGTGTCTAGGCACCCAAATGGCTCATTATAGTACTGAACTCATCATACCTCTTATAACACTGTGTGTAATTTTTTAAGTCATGCAAATATAACCATATATGGAGACCACTACGTGATAAAAAAAAATATACCCATGTCTCCCAGTTTTGCCCCAAGGCAGGAACTCTTTTCTTTATGGGCCAAAAATATTTGGGGCCTCGGTGTTATTGCATGTTCTCAGGCTCATTTCTTGCATAACGTTCGGAATTTTGCTTAACTCTCTGAGGCAAAGTTGTAGCTCTTGTCATAAAGAATATATAAAATCAAAACAACTTCATCTTCAAGTTCAAAATCTAAAAAAATTTAAAAAAATAAAATTTTTTTTTTACCTTTTTCCCCTGTTCAGATCCATAGGTAGCAAACTGTTCAAAATTCAAGGCAACAACCCACTACTAAAATGTACCTAATAACTCAATAAACAACTTTTTAGAACATATGAACTTCCCAGGAATGATTCTTAACACTGTTTAAGTAGCGCTTATGTACCCGCAAAAGTGAAAAATTTCCAAACAAATGAAATTAAAAAATTTTCGGGAAATTTTTCAATTCGGGTGCAAAAATGACACCCAGGTCCCAAATCTTTGGGGCCCATAAAAAAATGTATGACTTGGGGCAAAACTGGTAGAAACGGTTCTTTTTCAGGGTTTCGTACACCAAAGGTGAAAAGGAACCCTATTGTTTTCGCTACGGTGTCCGTCTGTCCGTTTGTCCGTCCGTCTGTCACAGGGTATTTTCTCGAGAACCGTAAGAGCTACGGAGCTGAAATGCGGACACGGTGTGTAGACCTTTGGCCGCTACAACAACAAATACATGAGAGTTAAAAATTAAAGAGTGTTATAAAACGAGCAACGAAAAATGTTAAAATCCTATCTAATATATATAAAATTGTATATCTATACACTTGAAATTTGTAAGGTTAAGGTTAACACTAAAATTTAAAGAAATTTAAATTAAAGGGTGTTCCATCGGTTAATACAATTTTGGCTATGTAATTTTGACAACTTGCTGTATCTTGGAAACTGTAAAAGCAAAACTCTTGAAATTTTTAAAAATTGTTAAACTAAAAAATTTAAAAAATTATAAAATCGCCAAACCGAAAAAAAATAGCCAAAAACAAAAAAAAAATCGCCAAACCAAAAAAAAAGCACCAAATTAAAAAAAAATCTAAGACTAAACAAATTGCAAAAAACCGGAAAAAATAGCCAAAATAAAAAAAAAATCGCCAAAATAAAAAAAATCGCCAAAATGAAAGAAAAAATCCCAAAAACAGAAAAAAATCGCCAAAATGAAAAAAATCGCCAAAATGAAAGAAATCGCCGAAATAAAAAAACCCAAAAACAGAAAAATATCGCCAAAACGAGAAAAAAGCAACAAAACTGAAAAAAATCGTTTAAATTGAAAAAAAAAACACTTCAAAACAGCAAAAAAGCCACATTAAAAAAATGCTCAAAACCGAATGTGCCGAGTCAAAGTCGCACTTTACTGATTTTATTTTGGTCTTTTATCGCGTAGTGGTGTCCGTATATGGTTATATTTTTTCGTGTTGCACTGTGTTTTTAAACGCAAAAGTAGATCATAAATTAACTAAATTCAAAGAGATGAATAGCAAAAGGCCTCCTTTTGTACTTCATTTTGTACCCATCCCCTCTCCACCCCACCTTCGAAAAAAATCGTATAAAAGAAACTCTTTTTTATACCCTTTACCAAAAATGGAAAAGGGTATATATAGGTTTGTCATTCCGTGTGTAATTTCCATAATATTCATATGCGACCCATAAAATGTATATATTCTGGGTCCTTATGAATAGGGAAGACGATTAAGCGATGTCCGTCTGTCCGTCCGTCTGTCCGTCTGTCCGTCTGTCCGTCCGTCCGTCCGTGCGTCTGGTGTACGTGAAATCGGTTTTCCGAAGCTCCCAGAAAAGCTAGAGACTTCGTTCTTGAACTGGTGTGTCAGAAATGGTCCAACTTAGATTGTTATTGAAATTCAGCAAAATCGAGCAGACGATTGCAGAGCTGGAAACCTAAACCTTACTTTGCCATATAAAAGTAACTACCGAAAACAAATTTTTATTTATTTTTAATAAATAAACTTATTTTACACTTCAGTACGACTAAAATTGATATTTTAAATGAAAAAATATAAAAAAATTAAAAAGACGTTTCCAGGGTTGGAAAACTTTAACTTTTTGTCTTATGTAAAATTAACAATGTATAAAACTATGTCGGTCACAGGGTATTTTCTCGAGTACCGTAAGAGCTAGAGACCTGAAATTTGGACACAGTGTGTAGACCTTTGGCCGCTACAACAAAAAATACATAAGAATTGGAAATTAAAGGGTGTTCCAAAACGAGCAACGATAAATGTGGTGTTGAGGGTGGCGTTGGCTGAAGTAGTTAGCACGTTGACTACAAAACCGAAGGTCCTGGGTTCAATCCCTGTATCCGACAGTCATTAAATAACAACACCACGCATTTTTCTGATGTGCATTAGTGTCCCTTTGTGTCAGTTGTTGTAGGAAAGTTCAAGTGATGAAGGCATAGTCACTGGTCACTGAACTATACCGACTTCAGCAGATACTAATCCTAATGTAACAACAGAGCGCCCTCCTTCGTTGTGTAGCAAAAATCATCGGCGAAGTAAAATAATCAATAAAATGGCTACAAGACACAGCTTCAAAAAATTAATACGCCTCATTTAACATCAGAGGCGCTGCAATTATTAAAAAAAAAACGTGCAAAAAGCAGAGTTGTAAAATAATGAAGCTTTCCTCTATCTCTACCTTCACCACCTCTCTTCTCTCCCACTATCCCTTTCCTAAAGAAGGTAACACCTAGTAATAGTAGTAGGCATTAATTGCCTGAGTGTTACTTCTCTTTATAAAAAAAAAAAAAAAAAAAAAAATGTTAAAATCTCATGTAATATACATACAATTGTAAGTATGTATGTATATACACTAGAAATTTGTAAAGTTAGTGTATTTGTATACAGACTACAAAAATTAGCACTAAAATTTCAAAAAATTTAAATTAAAGGGTGTTCCAACAGTTAATGCAATTTTGACTAAGCAATTTTGACAACTTGCTGTATCTTGGAAACCGTAAGAGCTAAACTCTTGAAATTTTCAAAAACGGTAAAACTAAAAAAACAAAAAATTATAAAAATCGCCAAACCGAAAAAAATCGCCAGAAACAAAAAAAAATCGCCAAAATGAAAAAAAGCACCAAATTAAAAAAAATGTCTAAGACTAGAATAAATCGCGAAAAACCCGAAAAATTGCTAAAAATGAAAAAAATCGCCAAAATGAAAAAAACCCAAAACAGGAAAAATCGCCAAAAACAAAAAAAAGGACATGTTCAGTTTCATTTTCCTGATACCTTTCCTTTCTGCTGAACAAATTTCAAAAAAAAAACCTATAGGAATAAAACGTTCACATAATACCACGATGTATACCACTTGCAATGGGAACTTTAAATCAAGACACTAAGCAGTTTTGCAATATCAATGATTATTAAATGCGGGAAAATATAAAACAAGTTAGTTTACTTGGTATGGAGGTGCAATACTAAGAATATCTTAGAGTTATTAAATACCAGCACAATTTTTGAACATCTCGAGGGCGAGTAAACAAGCCCCAATTTTTTGGTAATGTATTGACGTGACTTCGATGTTGACTGAAATAAGAGTGAATGTAAAATATATCTTAACCACAGAGTGTAGAGTAAAATAACTATTACTAATATTGAAAATAAAATAATTGAATAAAATTTTTTAATCGAAAAATACTGAAAGGTCACTTACTATTAATTGCTTTGGAGAAAAAAATTATAAATTTTTTCATAAAAGAAATATGTATGTATGTGTCTGTATACTATATATATGTATATATGTACGTACGTTGGTAAAGGGTATATAAAATTCGGCACAGCCGAATATAGCACTCTTACTTGTTTAATCAAAGTCTGTATATGTACATGTTATCAGAAGAAGGAAAAAAACGAGGGTGTTAAATACTCTTTTCTTTTTTTATAAAGCAGACATTTATTTGTTTTCATTCAGTTGACGCTCAAAAGTTGGGGAAATATCGAAACAGAGAAGTGATGATGGCACAAACACGTAAATTAAGTTCATTTTTAACCTACAAAGACTTTAAGTATCAAATACACACATCACACACATATTGCCGGCAGTGTAAATGTTGCGACAAAATTATTTCTTTTGTTTCACACAAATTATAGATATTTACAGCGACATGTACAAAAAATATCCTTTTTCATTAGAGGATTCTCTACTTACTTTTACTCATGAACGTGTTATAAGAACATTTTTTTCGTTCCTTCTTATATTCGTATTAGTTGTTGTGTTTTTTTTTTTGCTCTGCTCTTGTATGTGTTTACAATCTCTTTATTAACGTACATAAGAGTTTGCAAAAGAATGAAAATAATGTAGAAAAAGGTTAAGTAGTTGCACAATGTGTACTTCCACATTTTCTAATTCTATGGACTTGAAGCTACTTTCAGCATATTGCCTCCATTTGCTGACATACATACATATGTATGTATATGTATGTACTTTATACATACTTATGTATGTACTCGTATGTTTATGTACATAGCAGATATTGTTTCAACATGTATTGTGCAAAAATTATCATCGTTAACAATCTTTAAACATGTCATCCATACATTTGTATACTCGGCACATGATACTTTTAGGATAATTTAAACGTGCAATATGCGCATAATAGAAATTTAAGTACCAAACCACCGTACGTACGTACGTACGTATGAGTGATACGGAGTATTAATTAAGAATGTAATATTTTACTTTAATATATTTTTTTTTCGTCTTTTAATAGCGAATATCATGTGATTGTCTATGCAGGATATCGCCTATTAAATGGGGTTAAGAATTGTTTTCATTTGGTGAAACGAGTTGCATTCATTGTGTTTAAAAATAAAAATTTTTCTAAGTTGACTTTAATTTTTAGAAGATTTTTTTTTGGCACAAGCAATAAAAGGTCTTTCATTGAACGCTCTCTACCTTATAATTTAAATAAAGTCAAATGGGTGTGATATATTATAGAAATATTTAAGTTGTTTGAAATGCTTATCAATGCAATTATGTACATATGTCACAGTATGGGCACCATCCGAAATATCCAGTTCACATGAACTCCATGTGACATGACCAGTTCCTCAAATTGCTCGTATATACAGTATGTTCAATGTAGAAAAGTTGTGTCGCACTTAGCGCAATTCTGTTGAAACCACATGGTTTTTGGTGTCCATAACATCAAATTTTGGTAAACATTGACTTAAAGCACTCACGACTGTAAAATATGTGAGCCGCGCCGAATAATGCGCAAACAGAACATCTATTTCCTTATTTTTAATAATAACACACGCCAACTTATAGGAAAAATGTATTTGTTGTCAGGCTTCAGGACACTTTTTACAAAAATATTCAAGTGTAAGTCAAATATTTATCTAAGACAGACACGAATGTGTTGATACGAGGGCAGATCAATAAGTTCGTGACTTTTTGAACTTCCCTCGTAGTTATATGAAATGCAACACTGTTCTCATCAACTACCACCTGTTAATAGACTACTGTCAAATTTTGAGCAAGTGTCGTTAATTACTTTGTGTTTAACAGCTGTTCAAAACATACAACCTCATGTATTTTTCTAAAAATGCAAAAAAGTGAATTTCGAATGCTCAATAAACATTATTTATTTTTTGCGAAAAAAAATCCGTCAATCAAACCAAGGAAAAGCTCGATAAATACTATGGGGACTCTGCACCATCAATTTCAAGTAAAATATTAGTTTGCTGACTTTCGTTGTGGTCACACAAGTACAAATGACGCTGGACGTTCTGGACGGCCAATTAAGGTCAGTACACCCGAAAATGTCGAAAATATCCACGATATGGTGTTGGCCGGTGGAAGAGTAAAAGTGCGTGAAATTGTTGATACCATAGGCAGTGTGGTTTCGATTTCAAATGATCAGCAGGGTTTAAGAAAGTTGTCTGCAAGATGGGTGCCGCGTTTGCTCACAATCGACCACAAACGTATGTGCAGTTTCCATGGCAAAAATCCATGAATTGGGCTACGAATTGCTCCCTCATCCGCTCTATTGTTCAGATTTAGCCGAGTTACTATTTCTTATTCCCAAACTTGAAGATATGGCTCGTCGGAAAGATATTTGACTCCAGTAACGAATCATTCCAAAAACAAAGGAATATTTTAAGGACCTCGAAAAATCCTATTTTTTGGAAGGAATACAAAAACTGTAGAAACGTTGGTCTAACTGTGTTGAGTCAAAGGAGATTATGTTGAAAATTGATTTTTTTTTGCAAAAAAACTGTGTTTCATTTAAAAAGTCACGAACTTATTGATCCACCGTCGCATATATGTACATATATGAGAAATGATATTTGGAATCACTTTCTATGCAAGTATAGTCGAATATAAGAGTAACTGTCATTTCAATGAATTAAAAAATAATTATGATTAATTAAAATAATTAATCATTGCCCGGGTTTACATCTGTGTGCCATTTGCCCAAAAAGCGTAACCACTAATTTCTAATTTTCTAACGTAACAATGAAACGATTAATTAGCCAGTAATTAAAATAATAAAACAATCAAGACATCAAGCAATGAAGCAATAACTCAGTAAATCAATATCTCAGTCAATCAAACAATATATGTGACCTGGTTTATGAAAAGGTGGTTTATGGCTCAATGCATTTCGTCAGTTTCTCGGTAGTTGGTGTTTTTTGAGTCCTAAGCCATCTTTTCATAGGCCGGGTCACATATAAGTAAAATAAATAGTTATAGAAAATCAATTAAAAATTAATCAATACATTAAGCAATTAAACAATCAATCAATAAATCAATAAGTAAGTCAATGAAACAAATTCTGAATAAACCAATTAATCAGTCTTTAATCAAGACAATAAAACAATTAATCAATCCTCAGTTAAACCTATTAATCAACCAATTGTTTGTTTCACTCCAGCACCCAGAAAATTAATAATTAAAATATATTGAAAGTCAAATCAATATTAATCAATCATTCAATCAGTAAACTAATTGAAAATTTAATCTCTAAATTAGTTTGTCACACTGCAATCAAACATTCGATGAAAGAGTCCAACAGTCAAGAATTCAAACCATCAATCAATCAATCAGTGTTTAAATAAAACAAAAGAAAAAGTATCGACCTATGACACCATTTTAGCTGATTCTTATGAAAATAGCGTCCTGATTCCTCTCATCTATCATCATTGTCGGTGGAATCACTCCATTATTTTTATAGATTTTCGATAATCGGGACTTCTCTGAAAATCAGGGTCATTTTAAATCACCTGATTTCAGAAACGAACTATTAATAGCTGACTTGGTGGTGGGTTTTTATTGTATATTAAGTTTTTGCCAAATAAAAATTAGTCCCTTTTTTAGTCACGACATCACGCGTAACTGGTTGGACCGATACGCCCCTTTGTTTTTTTTGTTTTTATCTCTAAAAGAAGAATATGAAAGAAAAAATTAAGATAGTTGCGCGCAACAGGGTAAAACGGGTAAAAATGTGTGCTGTTGGTATTTTTAATGTTTTTGATAAGATTGGAGATTGGTATAAATATAGTTTAAAGTGTAGCGGGAAAATGCTAGTTTATAATAAAATATTTTATTCCCACTTCTCACGCTATAAATCGTGTAATTTACAAAAAAATAATGATTTTGCTTTTATTAATTTTTTGAAATCATCGTGATTTGACATGTCGTGATTTACAGAACAGGCCTCAATTTCAAAAATTTTAGATCTTTAAAAAAATTTCTCATTTTCGTTTTAAACTTCTTCAAAAATTCTTTTTTATTTTATTGAAATTTTTCAGCTCCAGAGTGTTATGTCTTAATTCATTTAGAAGATCTAGGACGTTTTTGTTTTAAAATGCTTCTGAGTTTTTGTCTTTGAATTCTCTAAATTATTTTCTTCAAACATGCTTATTGTCTTTGATAATGAAAGATATAAATATTATTGCCATGTTTTTAAAACATAAAAATTTAATTAAAGTATTATACAATAGTTTGAAAAATATATGAAAAAATATGTGTTGGATATAACGTTTGGAACAAAATCATAAAGCAAATACAAGAACCTTCTACCATAGACAATAAATAATAATTGTTTTAAAGAATCAAAACTGCTTCTCTTCTTTGGTCCATAGACAAGACGATACAATCGTTGAACAGAATAAGGGCATTAATCTCAGCTTCATTTTGTGTTTGCTTTCTTTTTTACCCTGTAGTAACTCAAGATCAAGTACTCAAGATCGATGTGTCCACTTAAAGCTGCTACTACATCCTTTTTATATAAAAACGATCGTGCTAAATCTTAATTAAAATGCAATAATAAATTGGAATTTGCTACACCAAGATCAAGATCACCAATTTTCTTTTATTTCTCAATAATACATGAGTACATCTGTAAAATATAATTTGCTTTTATAAAAAATAATAATAAAATAAAAGAATGAAATGGAAGCCAACTTTCATTTACTTTAATTGAAGCAGCACATGTTATTTACCATCATCCACTTAAGCACTCACTCGATAAACTTGATCTCTTTGAATTTTGTGAAGATAATTCATTTTAATAAATGAGATCATGTTCAGGGGTTAAACTCAAATTGAATAATTTATTATATATAACAGGAGAAGAGTTTAATTAAAAATAAACATGAAATCTATAAATTACAAGAAAATAATGAAAACATATCGCTTGTACAGTAGTTTCGTTTTAAGTGATCTACGTTTAAAATAAAAACCCGATTAGTACTGAACTCCCACATAAAAAGATCAGCCATTTAAATTGCTGCACTTTTAACGCATAAATTATTTATTGGGCTAATGCCCGTAATTTCTACAAACAGGTAATTTACCTAAGGTTTTTACCCACGATTTTGCCTTATAAAATTCAACTTACACGATAGATATCTAGGCACCAATAGATATATCTACTTGTAGAGATTACGGAGATAACTGCTCAAAAAAATTATAAATTTTTGGAAAATCAATTAAGAGGAGCTTACTGTACAAAAAGTACACTGGGAAAAATTAACGTTATTTTCATTCGAAAATGGTTATGGTGAATTTAAAAGAGCGTGGCTCACTTCTTTTAAAATTAAAATGCAACATACATATTTTCTTTTACATTTTTAAACGAAAATTTAGTTTTATGCGTTTTTCTCAGTGCATGAAATAGCTCTTCTTTTTCTGCACATTCTCTGCCATGTTCAGAGTGTGGTTTTGATGTCATCGATTTAAGTTTTCTTTTTCTTTTTTTTTTTTTTTGCTGGTTTGTTGGTTGTTTATTTTTATGCGCTTGAATAAACTTTTGAACAACTGTCGCTGGCTATTTGGCTCTTGTGCCAATGACATGTTGACGATACAATTTTATTTTTTCATTTTAATTTTTTCGCATTTGACTAACTGAATTTGAGTACTTGGTGCACATCATGAGCATTTACAGATACTCGAGGTGAATGATCATTTTATTGTCTTTCAACTAAATATTTTCAGCCAATATTTTTGTTCATTTATTTATAACAGATGTTGTTTATTTTTTTCAGCATTTTTCCTAAATTCTTGGCTGTTCATTTGTTTTGACCCATTTCTACACTTCAAAGCAAAGAAAATAAAATAAAAAATAAAAATAGTTATTTGATACTTAAATGGATCAAGAATTTTAATCGGCACCAGCAAGAATGAATAGAAAAATTCCATTTGCTTGAATATTATGATAAATACTGCACTACGCTGTGGCCATAAATCAGTTTGTTGCCAAAAATATTTTTTTCTTATTGAATTTAAAAATGGTTGTATTTTTTTTTTTTTAATATTTATATATTTATAATAATGCACAAAAGAAGTTCAAGCGAAAAATTTTAAATATAATTATGAATTATAGACGCGCCATATATTGAGTTTTTTTTATAGAACATTTTTTTTAATTATAAATATTTTTCAATATAATTTTATATTTATTAAGTACTCAGTTTTGTTTTGAGAATTTTTTTATTAATCTTGAAAGATTCTGTTTATTTAGTAAAATGATTTTTTATCGCTGATCTCATTTAGATTTATGTACGCAGCAAAATTAAAAAGATAATACTTCCTATAGCGCCTGGGAGCAGCCATACTAGCATAAAGATCTGCACAGACGGTTGTCGAATCTTATAGTACTGTCAGATCTGAGAATAAGCTGGCAATGCACTGACAATAAAGAATTGCCAGCATAAGGTAGATTTTTAGTCAGATCACATGGTTGTATCAAAATTTTTCAGAAATCTTGGCAATCTGGTAAAAAATTAACTGAAAACACTGTTTAATAATTTTTGTTGCACTCAATATTGCCAGACTCAAAGAATTTGACAGAAATGATCAATCGGCTGTGCTTTTTGTAAATGTAAAGAGCGAAACTATAAATTATTATGGACCGTAATTTTAGCAGCTTATATTTTATTACTTCTAACTATTTTCACTCTTATATAAAACAGGTGTGTGCAGTACTGCCATTAGAAAGAATTCTCTGAAGCCATTATAAGATGCATAAGCTTCGCACTTCTGAGAATAATAATGCAAAATATCTGGACAATAACTTGGCAATGCCAGCGTAATGTGTTCACACGATTGTCATTTGTTTGACAACTGTTTTTTCAGCTGGTATTCTTGCAGTGGATTGGCAATGTCTTTTCTGGCAATGTTGTCAGACAAAAATTGACAGTTTACACACACGGCTGTAAGCAGTTTTTATCACATTTTACTGGCTATACTGTAAGATCAGACAACAAAATGTAATTAACCCTAGAAAGTCATCCTTATTTTTTATATTATTTTTATAACGAGAGAGGCAATGAATGCTTACTATTTTTAATAGTTGTTAACTTCTTTAGGAAAAGGAAAGTGATAGAAAAGAAGGAAGGAAGAATTAGAGCAAAACTTCATTCTTTTTATACAACTCCTTTTTGCACGTTTTTTTAACCAACTTCAAAAACAGGAGGAGCTTAACAATTCGTCTCTATTTTTTTTTAGGTGTGTTACTTCATAACTCGGTACATTTTAGACCGATTGTAAAAACTTTTTTGTTGTCTGAGAAGGTATAGCTTCCCATTGGTCCTATAAAACAGCTTTCACTCTTGTAATTACACAATTTAAAAGTTAAAAAAATAGGCGGAGTTACGCCCATTAAAACTCATTATAATATTTCACGCGGTTCTACTTAACCAATGTTTACGAAACTTACCACACAAATTGAGCTCTAAAAAAGACAAAATCTTTTATTTAAAAAATGGGCGGAGTCACGCCCATTAAATTGTAATATATTATTTAATGTGGTTCGAATTTACTGATTTTTACAAAACTTAGAACACACCCTAAGCCCTGAAAAACACACAATCTTGCATGTAAAAAATTAGCGGAGGCACGCCCATTAAAATTTAGTTTTATATTTCACGTACTTCTTCTATCAGATACGTGCATTGAAGTCGGTTTTTTTTTTGGCAGAAAGAATTATTAAATAATGAAGTGTTGCAGCGCCTCTGGTGTCAATGAGGCGTATTAAATTTGCAAGGCTGTGTTGAGGAGCCATTTTATTGGTTATTCTGCTACACAATACCGATGAAGGCAGGCGCTTTGATGTTACATTAGCATTAGTTTCCACTGAACCCGGTGTAGTTCAGTGACCAGTGACTATGCCTTCATTCGTTGAATTTTTCTACAACAACTTATGCAAAGGGACACTAATGCACATCAGCAAAATTCATGGTGTTGTTTGTTAATGACTGTCATAGACTGGGACCTTCGGTTTTGTAGTCCACGTGCTAACTACTGGATCAAACGCCATTAACGTACACTAGCCTCACCTGCCAGCATTTAATTCAGCTCTCTTTAGTTTACATACTCGTACAAATAACCGCCGCCACTTCGGTGGGTGGCACGCATCTCAAATGTCCCATTTTTCATGACTCTGGCGCATAACTTATTCTTAATTTGACAGTTTGCAAAAATTATGTTGGCTTTTAGGGTGTCCGTGCTTTGTAGCTTATTCGTATTGACGGGGTTAGTCAAATCATACAATTTCGGTGACCAGTTCACATCACTTGCAAGTAAAATGGCCACGACCTTAAATCGCTCGTTCAGAATGTCCACTTTGGCATATCGCCTTCCTATTGAAACTACATATCATCGGTGTCTATATCATCCAACTGTTGTAAAAAGAAGTTTGTATTCATATTCCTAAAGTACTCGCCTATTTAATTTCCTATTAACAGGTAAAGCTTTGAAAACTATTAATTTATGTTGAAGGTGGTTCTTTACTATGGAAATACCTATAAATAAGTATTTCATATATAATTTAATAATCTAACTATATCATATTTAATTATCTCTATCAAAAAACTAGTTTACTTAAACCCTTTTTTTTAATTTACCTTGCTTTTAGATTTATTTTTCTTCAATTACAATTAATTGAAATTGTTCTTTCTCCGTCTGGGATTAAAACTCCTTAACTTAAATGCAAATTCAAATAAAAAGATTGAACGTTTTAATTAAAAAAAAAATATATAACTATTTTCTACTTTCAATGTAAAACCAAAAAGAGTTAATTTTAAGCTGTTCGAACTAAAATTTTCTTCAAACAGACAAACATTTTAGTGCATTAAAATTACATACGAATATCGTTTAAGTTCTTATAGCAAAATAGAAAGAAAGACAATTACGCCATTGAACTTGGCAACTAAAATGGTTTTTACTAGGGTTTATATTTTGAAACTTCTTCTAGCTACAAACAAATTGTTCTTTTATGACTAGACAATGAAAAAAAGCCTTCCGTCATAACTCTGATGCTCGAGCCAAACTTCTTAAGCCAAATGTTACTTTTCCCTGTCGTATGTATGTGCTTTTGATAGCAACTGTTTTTCTCTTTTCTAAAAACATTGGCATAAATGCATGTGCTTGAAAGCTGGTATGTGTAGACAGTGCTGTGATTTGAGGCTTAATTGTACAATTTTTAGTACTCTTGTCTGCTTTATGGTAAGGTGCCATGTGAGTTTTTCTGCCACTTCTTTTTCTTTTTATATAATATCAATTACAAAATTTTGTAAATTTGGCCAAAAATAATAAGTGCTTAAGTCGAGATAAGCTGTTTTTGAGTTAACAGTACCCTTTTAAACTCCATATTCGAAAGTACCCCTGGGCAAAATTTCATTTATTTTGTGGGCTTTTGCAGGGTAGTTTATAGCAGCGTTTGAAGGTGCTTACATTTTTAATTTCATTTGCTTTGACTATCAAAAGTTTAAAAGCCGACAGAAAGCACAAAAAAAAAAAACGAACCAATGACTGTCGATCGTGCTGTTAAACGAAAAAAAAAATTTACTTAACTGTTGCTGTGCTGTGAAGATCTTCGCAGCTAAAGCCAAAGCAACAGCAACAGCACACAAAATTCGACTGTTGGTTTTGCTGTCGCCTTGTTTTATCTAGGCTAAACTTCTTAACCCATTATGACGAGTATACACGATACTACAAATCGTACGATAAATCGTTCAAGTATGAAATTAGTAACGTGTTTCATGCTGTCGTACTTATGAAGTATACTTTGTAGTATGAAAATCAAACATTTTTGATTTCTGTGGGCGGAGCTTCGCTAAGTACGATAATAAGTATTGTGTATCATGCTGTTGTACAGCGAAATTAGTTTTATGAGGAGCTGATTTAGAAAACGCAGTGTTTCTGCGGCTCAATTTTAAAAGTAGCTTTATGTATTGCCTTAAAATTTTCTTTCAAATGAATTAGTATGATTTGTAGTTACGTGTATCTGAAAACCCGTACTACAACTCATACTACGCAAAGTACGTAATTAAGTATCGTGTATACCCTGCATTAAGTATAACAACAACAAACAAACGATGATTTATATATTTGGCAGTTATAACATAAAAAGTACCACCAACTTTTGAAACTGTGCTTTGACTGAACTGTTTGAAATTTCGAAGTTAAAGCAACAGAACAGTCATCAGCAATGCACAATGAAGCCGTGCTGGCATAAGTATTATCAGCTGCTTCCGGTAATTTTAACTTGGCGCACTGAATTTAGCACAGCGAAAACAAGGTTGTATTTCATAAAACCAGGTCTTAACAGTTGGTATTAACGTTAAAACCAACTTTAACTAAAACCATATCAGTGTGAAAACACTATGAAATATGAAAAAATTTTTAAATCTCTTATCTACAGCATCAAAAAAGGTTAAAATTTTTTTTTATGAAATTCCTTGACTAAATATTTGTCTGTACATTAATTTATGCTTGAGTTGAATGACGGAAAAACACTTGGTTTGTTGTTATAAAAAGCCATGGAGACAATTAAATAAAGTCATCAATCATATGGTTGCATCCATGTAATTGCGCTTCTTTGTCTACACGTACGCATTGTTGGCAATTTTTGATGAAAATTAAAGTTTTATTATTTTTATTTAACGCCTGATTATTTGATCATCTCCAGTTCGGATTGACAAAAAAATAATAATTTCTGCGTGGTTCTTCTTAATTATGAAGAAATGCGCGAACGAACAAAAGTTTATAATGCGTTTTATTGAATATTACATTAAACATTGTCAAAATACAAAAGCTAATTGACGTGTTTATTTGTATACTATTTTTTAAAGCAAAACGCATACGACAATTACTCGTATGCGCTGGTTGAAGGGCTCATTTGATGGTGTTTTGGACACTATACATTCCCGCAATGAACAATAATTGTCAAATCGGCTGTCAGCCTGTAATAAAAGTATAAAATTGCTTAGTCCTAGTCCATACAGTGAAACTATTGCTGCAAAACATTTTTGTTTTCTCTTTAGAAAATGCATTCGTGTCCATACTGTGAAGTTTTTGTTTTGCAGCTTAATACATTTTCTCATATATTTCTCATGAGAATGAGGTGAGAATGACGTACTCAATAAGAACTTCGTGTACATGAAATAAAGTACCCTTTGCCATTCCTCTTTCCCCTCTCGTCGACAAAGTCAAATGTTTTGCAGCAAATGTTTCACTGTATAGACGAGGACTTAAGAAAGTTATAATTCTAAGTTTTCCAACATTTCTTTTAAACAAAATTCTCTTGAGGTTGTGGGATAATTGGATAATAACCTTAAAAAAAAAAGTTTAAATTAGTTTTTAAAGAGGTGGTGTTGTGTAAGAATTCAACCTACAGTAAAATTCACCCAATTAACGTTTGGTCTATATAAGAATGTTACAGCCGATCATTGGCGTAGCTAGAATTTTATTCCATTGGGGGGTGGGGGGGCAGTTATTATGACTTGTGATTTGCATGAGTTGTATCAAAATTAATAATAACACTGTGCTAGTCGCAAATTTTAACAAGCTGGGCACCTTGCTGGTAAAGCTAATTCGAGTACGCAGAATTCAACGGCATTAGCCGTTTTTCGAAGTTGACGCTCGTATTCGCGATATTCGCGACTTAAAGTTTATACTCTAAAGTACGATATTTTTATACTGTTTTGACAATTTTTTAATTTTAAATTTAGAAATTTTTATTAAATATGCACATCAATAAATAGAACATTTTAGCGAAATTTTTTCGCCATTTTTTTACGCGAATTTTATTTTCTGGATTTTTTTTTTCGCAAAATGTGTTTTTGCTTCGAGTTTGAAATTAATATGCCGAAATTAGTAACTTTTGTATTGATTTTTCGCGAAAGAAATAGATTTTTGGAGAAAAAAATATGAATGTCATGTAATCTTGTGTTTATTCAACAGAGCTGAATTGATTTAAAATTAAAAAATGATCAAAAGAGTATAAAAATATCGTTTTTATAGTACATTAGCGTAAAAATTTTAAATCGCGAATATCGCGAATACAAGCGCTAACTACTAAAAACGGCTAATGCCATTGAATTCAGCGTACTCGAATTAGCTTTACCAGTAGGGTGCCCAGCTTGTTACAAAATAAAGTGTAAAATTCGAGCACAGTGTAACATAAAATTGTTAATAGCTCCAGTAGGAGCAACAGCAATTTTTCGGGGGGGGGGCGGGGGTAATGCCCTCCCCAGAATGTATTTTCTACGCCTATGCAGCCAATCAATTGGTCGAGTAGCAAATAAGCGTTAGAGCATTAATATTTGTTGCAGGGTGTGCTATGTGTAATGCAAAAACTAATCTTAGAACACGCTGCTCCTTAAGGTAGTTTTAGTTATCTTGTGCCCTATAATAAAATATAAAATCAGTTTGCTTCAGTTTGCTTTAATTCAAATTGAATTGAGTAGTGAAAAGCTTTTGCACCATTTAGTGATAAAAATATATATTTTCTTTCCCTTCAAAGTACACATAACTTTATATTAGCATAAGTTAATTTCAAAACAGCAACTTTAAAGCAATTCTTTTTGGACGTAGTCTAAGGGAAACAGTGTAATTGCTCTGTTCTATGCTACCAAGACTGAAAATGTTTTCTGTACTACTGCATGTGTAGGAAGATTAACTTTGCTTAAATATGACTATACAGCCATACATACACACAGATACGCACACGCACACGCACACCCACAAACACATACACACACACACTCACACTCATACTCGCACTCAAACCAACAGATTTTGTGAAAAGCTTTTCTTTTAAGCGGATGAACTTTCTCCAATACATTGTCGTCTCCACATACATATTTACATGCATGCATACATACATATTTCCTCATCTTGTGAGTTTATAAATTTTACATGTCTGTTACATAAAAATAGTAACTAGAGAAGACAACAAAAAAAAAAAAAAACGAGCAACACATTATAAAACATGCATCTGGATTGTGCGATTGCAGCAGCAGTTGTTGCAACGACATCAGTTATGGCAGCATAAAAGAAAGAAAAGAAACAAAAATCGATAAATAAAATTGTGTTTAAAATTAAATGAATATATCGTAGTCGTTTTTGGTTTAAAGTTGCAACTAAATGTTATTTGCAATTTGGCATCACGTTTACACTAAAATATTAAATCTTAGTAAAACTTCGACTAAGTGAAAACTAAAGGACTCAACAACTGCGAATTTAATTAATTAAATATATAAAAAATATAACACAAAAATACAATTAAAACCTATTGGTAAAAAAGATACATTTTTAAAGTTTTTTTCAAATCTTATAGATGCAGTCCTTTGAAGCTTTTTTCATGAATTTTATGGTTGAAGTCTACAAATGAATTTCCTAAGCAGAAACGAATTGCATTTAGAGTAGCTAAACCCACAACAAATAAAAATTTTTAATTAAATATATAAATTTTTTTGTTTTAGTAAAATTTCTAATAAGAGTCGTAATCCAATTTTTTTTACCGAGTGTCTGGTTCCCAGCTTCTGTACAAATTCGTATGAACTGTACGTTTGAGGTGATAGATGCTTAATGTTTGTTTCATTGTTTAAAATTGTGAATATTTTTGTCTTTGTAATTGTTGTTGTCAGTTGTCTTGTAAGCATTTTTGTATCCATTAGTTGATATAACATGTTTGTATACATGCGCATCTAACCTGTTTTTCAGACAAAATTTTATACGAAGTTTCTTTTTATTTACATGCACTTTGTTGCTGAATTTTGAAGTCTGTGGTAAATTTACCTAATAAGGAAACCGTAGATCTTTATAATGACTTTAAGAATAAAACTAAACGATTAGTATTTAATCTTTAACCTGGGTTATTTAACGATTTGTCTAGAAAACATACAGCGGAAATTTTCATAGGTTAATCTAACCAATTTCAATTGTAAAGTTTACAATTAATGCAGATTATTGTTGGAGTTTTCATACACACCAAATGTTGTTTGATTAATTTATAACTTTTATATTTTGAATGTTATTTTTTAGTGTCAACAATTTCCACTAAAATTAGACAAACTATTTTTCTTGGTTGAAATAATGAATTTTAACTAGTAGCTGAATTATTAGTTCGAACTGTTATCTCACAAGAACTAGTGTTACACGAAACGAAAAAATATAACTATATATGGACACTACTACGTGATAAAATACCAAAAACAAAGACCCGTATCTCCCAGTTTTGCCCCAAGTCATGCATTTTTTATGGGCCCCCAGAGATTTAGAAAAATTTGTTTGGAAATTTTTGCAGATACCTAAACGGTGTTAAGAATCATTCCTAGAAAGTTTATATGTTCTAGAAAGTTCACATGTTTATCGAGATCTTAGGTCCATTGTTGTAGTTAATTGTTTCCTTGAATTTTTAGCGGTTTCCTATCTATGGACCTAAACAGGGGTGCCCCTGTGGCTGAGTGGTAGCGATGCTAGCTTCTCAGTACAGAGGTCGTGGGTTCGATTCCCACCATAGACCCTGGGTGTTTTCCGCAGAAAAGCTAATCGCTTCGCAGGTTGTGTTGTGTGTTTAAAAAAAAAACCAAAAAATTATAATTTTTTAAAATTTTTTGCGATTTTGATCTTAAAGATGAAGTTATTTTTGATTTTATATGTTCTCTATGACAGGAGCTACAACTTTGCCTCAGAAAGTAAATCAAAATTCCGAACGGTTTGCAAGATATGAGTTTGAGAAAAGGCAATAATGACACCGAGGCCCAAAATCTTTGCGGGCCCATAAAAAAAGTGCATTACTTGGGGGCAAAACTGCGTGACACGGGGCTTTTCTTTTGGTCTTTTATCACGTAGTGGTGTCCATATGTGGTTATATTTCCATGACTTGAAAAATTACGCACAGTGTTATGGTTAAAGAAACTTATGGCTTATCCTGCAGGATGACGCACACTGGGATGGCTTTATTCAATTGTGTGCAAAAACTATAAAGCAGTGGTTCTGGATCAATCAAAGTCGAGCATTATATTGAATAAATTAAGAAACAAATTAAGTTTAAAAAAATTTTAAATCGTCCATTTGCGAATCGTTGCTTCCAAATGCAGATGTTAAAACTCATATCACCTCACCAGTTATGAAAGTGGTCTAAGTTAAATGGACTTTTATATTAATCGAGACTACATAGTGTAACTCTAAATTAAAATGATGCATAGTACAAAACTATTTCTTGATTTGTTCCAATGTCATCTACTAAATATCTCAACCAAAGAAATATATGACTTAGATCACTTTCATAATTAAGGGCAAATATCTACTATTAATTTGCATTTCCTAAATTTCAACTAAAACCGGTGTAACATGTGTTTCAACATCCAAAGGTCTCAAGAAAATTTGTGAAAATGATTCGGAAGCCAGAACATATACATATCAAATGTTTATTTTGTTCCAAATAAAAGTTGTTTTAGCGATTTAGATGAAAAACAATTTTCTTGGTTAATTTAACCGATATTTACAGTTGAAAAAATTTTAATCCAACATATAATAAGGAGGGTACAACTAAGCAATTTCAATTGGTGAAAAGAAAAGTTATTTTTACGCTTCAAATAAACAAATTGTTTTCATGATTAATCTAACTAGTTGTACTTTTAGATAAACAGCAACAGCGATATAAATTGTGGTTGGACTCCTTTCATAGTCAAAATTTGTTCATATCTTTCTTACAATCTTTTTACATATAGAATAGAATATAATATAATAAGGACAAGACCTACTTCAAAGACTGGCACTGAGGTCTTTTGTGCCATAGGTGTGCAAGCAAATTAAACAAAATTCATTGTATGACTCTGCTTATAAAAGCCCGCCTAAAATCATCTGCATTCGGAAACTCCCAAGAGAAAAACTTGCCTTGCATATAACTTAACAAATGAATTTGTTTTACCACAAATTTTAGCATGCAATTTCTTTTAACTTTTTCGCATTAGTTAGTTTAACAAATTTCGTTGGTAGGGGCAATCAGGGCTGTCAGATATGGCGTTTTCTCGCCAAACGTGGCGATTTTTCAACTTGTTTGGCGTCTAAATTTTTGGTATGGCGACATGGCGATTTTTCTGGCGATAAATAATTTTTTTGGCGATTTTTGTGGCTATTTTTTAACAAAATTAAAACTCAAAATTTTTGTAATTTAGCAAAATTAGTCTGTTGAAGAAGTATTTAAAAAATATAAATCCTACCAAAATTCGTCTGCAAGAAATAAAATTGGCTTGATTTTGATGATTTTTCTTATATTAATTAATTCATTTTGAATTTGGATGAGAAAAACTTATAAAAAATAATTTTTGGCGAATTTTTTTCTACTTTTGGCGATTTTCTGCTAAATTTATATACGATTATTTTGTAAAATTTCATATTAAAAAAGGTGTTATATAAAATCAAATTTATTATCAAATATTTATTACGAAAAACTACATAAAATTGATTTTGGCATCTTCTGACGATTTTTAAAATCAATTTGGCGAAATAGGCCAGACAAAATCTGACAACCCTGGGGGCAATTGCTACCGTCAAAATTCAAATATTCAAATTTACCAGTGGCTAAACCTGCTTTTATGCCATAGATTTGTAAATTAAATTGAATTCATTGTATGACTCTCCTTATAAAAGTTAGAATAGAGTTTGGAGAAGAACGACTAATATCACCTGAATACAGAAACTTCTAATGAAAAACATGACTTACATGAAACTTAGCATTTGATTCACTACAAATTAGTTAAACTAACCCATAACATCGTTGCTGTTCGTTCATATTTGAAATGTTCAAATTTTATGATGGTTGAACTAAATTAAACTAATTGTATGACACTCTTTATAAAAGTTAGAACAGAGGTTAGAGAAGTCCGATTAATATCATCTGAATATAAAATATGTCTTACAAGTAACTTTTTTTTCTATATGAAATTTTATTTACAATTATTCACTAAAAGACAATAATTAAATTTGATTAAATACCATAACATAACAATATAACATAAATATTAAGAGATAACAATATATTAATAAAAAGAAAATAATAAACTTAAATTCTGAACGGCAGGTAAAAACATAGTTTCAATTAAACGTGACATAACCAGACCCACACAAAACAGCTGTTCCGAAAAACTTATGGGCAACATTGTATTTGATTATAGGTCACCCGCCATATGCCATAGCCATAATCATAACCATAGAAACCAATTGAATTTTGTTTTATCGCCATAACCGTAAACAGATGTTTACTGGTTATACATATTTGTTGTTGCACTCTTAAAATTAATAAAAAATTATAACATAAAGAGATTTTTATGGTTATGGCAGCATTATTAGATGAAGCAAATATATTTATGGTTTTGGCAATAGTTATGGCTATGGCATTATGGTATGACATACCTGATTGAACTTTAGCCCTACGTCTCCACAACCCATCGACTTGGACATGACATGAACATGACGCCGGCAGAGTAACTGTGAAAAATTCATCAACTTCTTTGTTGTGGTGAATACGCGCGATGCCCATGTCCATGTTCAGGCATATCAAAGTATTTTGCGCAAGTGCAATAAGGAGGGAATATTTACCAATTTTGTTCTGTATCTTTTCTTTCTATGGACGAAAGTTGGACATGAGCAATTTGCGATGTCCGACATGATGCCCATACCAAGTTCATGGCTAGTGGAGACCGCTAGTTAAACAACATGAGATCTTCGAAACTGTTCGAATAATTTGATGCTCTACATTCGACCGCCACTGCAGAACGAACCTCAAATGCTTACCCTACGTCTCCACTAGCCATCGACTTGGGCATGACATGAGCATGACACAGGCAGAGCAACTGTGAAAAATCATCAGCTTCTTTGTTGCGGTGAATACGTGCGATGTCCATGTTCAGGCATTTTGCGCTAGTGCAATAAGGACGTAATATTTACTAATTTTGTTCTGTCTCTTTTCTTTCTATTACAAATGGTTGCGGACTGAGAATCTCATGGCGATCATGGTTCTCAGACATATGCTCGGGCATTGATGTCAGAGCATGAACAAAACATGGACATGAGCGGTCTCCATTAGCAATTTTCGATGTTCGACATGATGCCCATACCAAGTTCATGGCTAGTGGAGACCCCCAGTTAATAAAGTTTCATCCACAGAAATTTTCTACCGGGTCTTTCATGGCAAAATGTAACAACATTTGTTATTTGTGAAGGAGTTAAGCACTAAATTCATTTTATATCACAAATTTTGCTTTCACATCCATCTATCATAGTTATTCGTTTGTAAAGAAAAACTTAAAACGAAAAAGTTATTTTAATGATTGTTAAGCCGAGCGCTTTCTTCCAAGCAACTCCATCTACAATACATATCGTTACCTCAACATATAGAGGGGCCCTAACTCATTATATTTTTAAAATCCAGATTTTTACATTTACGATACAATAGATGTTGCTCTATCGAAATATACAAGAAACTCGATTTCCAAAAAAATAAAAATGATTTAGGGCCTTCCTATATTAAGGTAGCGATATGTATGCACATAAATTGTCATTTCTTGCTTTTGATGGGAACAAATTGCATTTGTTAGTTTAATTTTTTATTTATTTATTTTTTTTTTAATTTTCTGCTATTCCTTTTTACAAAAAGTTTTGATCCTGCAGTTTTGATATTTATTGTCGAGCCATAAAATACATTTAAAAAAAAGTAGAGGAAAAGTTAAAAAATAAACAAAAACAAAAACAGATTTAGATTAAACGTTAGATTTTGAACATTCTTGTATGATTTGTTTTCTGTGATTGTCGTAGAAACATTTTAACATGAGTGGAACTGTAGGACGCAGAGTAGTTATGTGTGTCACTTTTATATTTATTTCTTTTTTTTTCAATTCCTTAACGTTTTGTGTAGCAAAACTTTAAAATGAATTTTATTGTTTGAAATTTTCTTTTTGCTGTTAAGGATAAATTGTAATTTGATTATGAGAAAGTAGAAAATATGGGCAAAGTGTAATTGGAATTCTTTGTGAAAATTTTATATTTTAAAATCAAAACTATGTTTATACAGGTTATCTCAAATAAATTGTTATTAAGAGAGAAGGATTAACAGTGATAAGTAATTATCAGGGACATGTTTCATGCAAATGCATGCTTTTTCCCTTAACCGTGAAAGTTGGCAAGAACGAAATATCTTTACAAAACAATGAATTTGCGTAAAAATGGCATCGGCGTGTTAGTGCATAGTTTTGCATATTTTGCTGAAAATGCACATTTTTGCATAATTTAGCCATAAATGCATATTTTTGTCATATTTTGTTAAAAATTCATATATAAAAAAATACTGTTTTAATACAAAACTAATTTTTTTTTTACAAATTTATTCGCTTTTATTATTGTAAGATTGGGGAGCTGGTGAACAAAATCAGACTAGCCTCGATCACTTTTTTTTAAAGGAAAGGCTAGTAACTGAACTACCTAGATAGCAGGGAAAAGTCAGTTTGTTTCCGTTATTTTTATACCCTTTACAAAAAATGATTTTAGAGCTGGCAAACTTAAACTTGATTTTGCCATATAAAAGTAACTAGATAACACAAATTTTTCGAATTTTTTGTCAAATAAACTTATTTTATATTTCGGTACGAATAAAATTTGCATTAAAAATAAAAAAAAATAAAAAATACGTTTCCAGGGTTGGGAACTTTAACTTTTTTATATAAAAATAACCTAATAAAACTAATTTTTCCTTATTATCTATAAATTTAAAATATCTTAAATTCTTGAAAGAAAAAGATTGGTGTAAGAAATCAGAAAAGTTTTAAATTATGATTCCAGGGTTGGGAAACTTACACTTTTTGTGATATATGAAATTAACTAGGTCTAATATTAATTTATTATATATATGTATATATTATGTTTTGGAAAGAAAAGTTGGGTATTGAAAACTAGAAAAATAAAAACCACAGCTCCACAGCTGGAAAATTTAGACTTTTTTTGATATTAAAGTAACTAAATATTTCTTTATTTCTTTGTTCACTCAACATATTTAATATATTTTTTTAAGAACAAGATTGGTATCAGGAACCGAAAAAATCGAAAAGCATGATTCCAGGGTTGGGATAAGTACGCTTTATTTTGATATATAAAACTAATTAAATAAAGCTGGTTATTTTTTTGGTAATTAAATATATTCTATATTTTAGAAAGAAATATTTCAGTATTAAAAGCAGAAAAATTTCAATTATAGTTCCAGAATTGGAAATTAAAAAAAAAAATTTGGATAAAAAAATAACTAAAAATAATTTTTTTTAGGTAAACATATTTCATGTTTTAACTCTATTGTCGCAAAAAACCGAGAGGTCACTCACTAAAAATTGCACCATAACAAAAATTTATAAATTTTATCACAAAACAAATAGTATGTATGTATGCATACATACGTTGGTAAAGGGTATATAGGATTCGGCACGGCCGAATATAGCATTCTTACTTGTTTAATTTAGGATGGCACTGGTTTTGAATGGAAAGACCTCGTGACTTCATAGATGTGCACTTGGAGAGCGAGAAAAAATTCATTTACTGAGGTCACTTTTCTTTTTCTATTTTCGCATCGCTCCTTTACTGCAATATAAAAATATCTCGAAAAATGCGTGTTTGGAGTTAATAATGCAGAAAAAGTCGTTATTTCACATTTAATCTTGTGTAAACATTTGATTTATAAAAGGCTTGTACACGTACCTCTTGAGAAAAGCAAATACCCTGTAGTAAATAAAATAATCAGTTGAGAAAAAACACTAACTTATAAATTAATTATTTTGCAAGTGACTACAAATTGGTTTAAATCTCATGCAGATATCAACCAAACATATTGAATAGAAGCACGTAAGAAATAAATAAAAGCAAAATAAGCAAATGAAAAGAAAATAAAAAAAAAATAAAAGGAAGCATGCCATGAAAACAAATGCCAAATGTTTGTGTTGAAAAAAAAACTAAATAATTTCAATAATATTTTCTATGAGCGGTTCGTATGTATGGATATATGTATGTAGTTATGTATGTACATACGAGTATACATATATGTATGCACGAATTTTTTATTTTTAGTGAATATAATAATAATAAATATTTATGTATATAGACATATGTGCATTTATATATTTACGTAGATATATATGAATATATACAAATATATGTATATACATATATATAATATAAATATACATATGTACAAAAATCTTTTTTTGCTATAATATTAATTAACTACAAATTGGTTGAAAAATAAGTAGTTAGTAGTCAATTTAAAAGTCATGCAGAGATGGCCAATTGACTACCGCCTATGACATGCCTATGTTAAAATAGTGAGGCGGCCACAAGAAAAAAAGCCACTTAATCAACCAGTTGTGGTTATTAAAAAACCAGTTAGAAGTTACTTACAAATGGGTTTGAGTTCCTATAGGGTAGTTTTATATCTTTACACCTATACAACTAAATAAAACGTTGAAATGCATGAAGTCCTTGTCCCTGGTGATTAAAAATAAGGCGCTGCAATAAAGAAAATATGTATATAAAATTGGAAATGGGCTGCCTTTTGGCAGTCTTTTTTTATTCTTTGCCTATTTAGTATGTGGACTTACCAAGACAATTGAAAGATCGAACTTTGATTAAAAAAAAACTAAATTTAATAACTCACCTCTTGATTTCTAAAAACCTTGTACAGTGCTCTCAAGTATTAATATGTAGTGTTCACCTAACTTAACATTTATATAAAAAAAAAATATATAAAAAAAATTTAACTGGAATTTTCTCATGCTTGCGTGATCACAACTCACAATTATTGCAACTTAGCAGACCCATTAAAAAATCACATCATCTCATGTGGCAAAGTAAATACATACGAGTAATATACACTTTAAAGTACGAGTAGATTTTCAAACAGACAAACACATATCATTGACAATGCTGCAGACACTTCTAAACAGCAATTGCAGCAAAAGCAGCAACAGTAAGAGCAACATTAACAATAACAATTTAATGTTTATATTTACTTTGTCAGTTTGACATAACAGAATGACAACTTCTTAGTTAATAATGTTAAGTATCATTTTATATTGTAGAAGACCAAGGCTGGGAATGAATTAAAACCCAAGATTTCAAAATTTTTATATGTATTAGACTTTACAACAATCAAAAGTCTAGAACAACATGAACTTATATGTACCTACTCGTACATACGTACATACATACGTAAGTATTTACATGCGTGTCTTGCATCATTTACAAAATAAAATAATAAAAAAAAGAGGAGAAAACTTAAATGCAACCAAGCGTTAATTGTACCCCAAATAGTTGTTTGTTGCAAGAGCAAAAAAAAAAAAAAACTAAAAACAAACAATCAAACAAACAAATCTGAAAGCACTAGAATGAAAGAAAAATCCATATAAAACTAAATACTCGCAACGCACAACAACACCCAGCGAGTATCAATGAGTCAAATTGCATGGTTAAACGTGTGTATGCATGCATACTCGTATGATTTTGGTCATATAGTCGTACCGTAATGGTTTGTTTGTTTGACTTACATACTCGTACAAAGCAAAGGTGTGGTAAAAGAAGAGCAGAATTGTACAGAAAATATTTAAACACTTCCCTTCTGTTGTGCGATCCAAATAAGAAAAATAAGTATATTCTTTTATTTGCTAAAAAAAAATGTGGGTCATTCCATAGAAACTAATTAGTTAAATTAAAAATAATAAACAGGCCTTTAAACTGATGGTGTTTAGGTATATTCGAGTAGACTAACTATAAAATCACGAATTTGAAATTTAAAGGCAAATGGTAGAAGTCACAGAATTAAAACATAACGCCAGAAAGATTCGGGCAAAAAAAACATAATAGTCCAATCCAAAAAACTTGAGCACATGGTCTTGCATCGTAGCATATGGAAAATGGTTAGTATATTGACACTCACCACTTAGCAATTCTTAGTGGTGAGTAGCAATATATATAGCATTTTCAGTTCAAATAAAACCTTTTTCAAATTAAACGAAGCCCTTTTCAAATTAAACGAATCCATTTTCAAATTGTACGAAACTTTTTTCAACTTAAACGAAACCTTTTTCAAATTAAGCGATATTGATTTATAAAATTAATGAAGAGCTTGTGCACTCCCCGCTTTAGGAATTTGGATGACTATGTCCATGACATAGTTCGCACAATCATTTTCCTCAATGGTACTACCTGTTTCGCTTAGTGGTTATATCACTTAATAAGGACCGGCCAAGGAATTTTAACTTCGAAAACGTACATTCACTATTGTCCACCAAATGTCATATTTGTCGAAATTTATGGATTTTGGCACTATCCGTAATTAAAAATTAGCTTTGTAGTCTCTAGTCTTCTTTAAATTTTGGGTATGAGCTCTCGAAGAAATTCTTGGAAACGGACCGAGTTCAGAGTGGAAAGTGAAATAATAATACCAGCAACAATGTAATAGATAAAAAAAAAAATTAATGCAAAGCAAAAAACTTAAAAATTTCAACAAAACTATAAAAATGATTTTATTTAACTTGAAAAAAGTTGAACTGTGTTTGAATAAAGTTGGATTTAGTTTGAAAAAGGTTTCGTTTAATTTTAAAAAAGTTTAATTCAAACTGAAAATGCTATACCTTATCATTTTACATATGCTACGATGCAATACCATTTGCACAATATAGTGAATTGGGCTAATGTGAATTAAGGCCGTATAGTAAATGCTGGGTTGATAGGATTATCAATTACCCTAGTTTTCGAGTAAAAATTTAACTCGTGCCATAACTATACAAAACAGCCGTTCCAACCAAACTTATAAGTAACACTGTATTTTCTTATATGTGACTCGGCATAACGCCATAACCATAGACGTAATCAAAGAAACCAATTGAATTTTAGTTATTCTCCATAACCCTAAACAGTTGTTTGCTGACTACATACATATATTTGTTGTTGTACTTTTGAAACTCATAAATAAAGGAAACCATAAACAGCTGTTAATGGTTATGGCAACACTAATAGGTGAAGCAAATACATTTATGGTTATGGCAATGGTTATGGTTCAATTACCGGCTGAGGAAACGGTATGTGTCCGAAAACCAATGCGACACCTGAAAGGGATCATTGACTCTAAGATGAGGGAAGAAGCAGAGATCCTCAGATCCCAATTCGACTAAATTCATTTTAACATTAACTAGAAGCAACTGCAGACTTCTAGTGGTGGTATTGACTGGACACTGCTGGACGGCTTCGCATGCTGTCAAAGTACGACGTATACTTGATGGTACCTGCAGGCAATGTAAGGAACCCGGACTAATTGAAATAATAGGCTTTTAGCCGACCTAGATATAACTATCTTATTGCTCACCCTTTTCGTAGTGTTGAACTTGTATCGATATTGCAACTGTATAGATTGTTAAAGTTTGTTAAATCTGTGTGGTAAAGGTTCCCTGATGATCTGCATTATCAGCAGTGAAATGCGCATAGGATCCAGCTAAACCCCTCAATAATCAATTTCAATGTATTTTTAATAAAAAAAAATATTTCACTAAATAAGTAAAATAATAATTTGGGATTGTTAGTACGTTAACCAATGTTAAACAATTCCCATAAAAAACACTAATTAATGATGTAAAATAGCAAAAATAATTTATTTTTATATGTATAATTTCACAAGGCTAAAGTTCGTAGCGCTATCTATGCAAGCCACATAACATGTGATAATAATTAATGAACAAATAACACCAAAGTTAATTGTAAATATTCTGACAAACACATAGAAGAATGGAACAACTAGGCCACTACACCATCATCATCAGCGCTCTATGTATTTGGTCCACTGTGTGTGGTGTCAGTTGATGTAGATTTCTGCTTTATATACTTAGCCAGTATTGCAAAATGGAATACGTGAATTGTTTTGATTCATCGCATTCAATTTGCTTAAAGCTTGTTTTGTACTGAAAGCTCCATTTTACCATCTCTAAATTTACAACAGTCTTGCCATTGTCATTTTTTCTTTACTAATTATGCACTTTAATTTAATTTAATTTGCTTATTTTTGTCCTACTTAAGACAAACTCTTTTAATTTTTTTTAAACTTACTTTTACAGTGGAGGCACCTGCATATGCATAAGTTCTACTTTTCCAACTTTTCTCTTTTACATTAATATATTCTTTTGCTCGTTTATGTTTAACTTTGACAAAACAATTTGTACAATTTAGTTGCACATTATTGTATGTGACACAGTAGTTTAGATGTAATTATTTTTCGTTTGCTAAATTATCTATGAAAACCAACAATAGCAAATGCTGATATAACGACCAGAATCAACAACCGAAGGAATGTTTGCAACATCCTTTTGTTTTTGTTGGACAATTACGACTTTGCGAAGGCGGTATTCTGTGGATTCTGGTACCTAACAGTGTGTAGAATAAGATGAAATGAGTTGAAAAAAAACTTAATTTTCACACAATAGGTCTGTTTTCTCGGAGAAGGTCACATATATGTACGTACTTAGTAATTTGGAAATAAAATATATTATAAATGAATTGGAGCGAAAGTAAAGAGATGCATTTTTACCCGACTACGGCATAGTCTGAGAAAGTCTATCAAGTTTGTTCGTAGGAATGAGCCACCTTAGCGCCAAAGCTATACATACATCCGATTCTGATGTGTGAAGAAGTATCATCTTACAGCCAAATTTATGTTGCATATTCGTAGTCAAACCAAAGATTATACTTCAAGGGCCACTTTTTGAGTTCAAGGTTAGAGATAAAATTAACCTTAATGTTTGTTTGTGGTTTTTGAATAGTCGATTATATGGTTTTTAGTGCTACTTTAAGCGGCCAATCGAGGTGGTTTAAGCTTACATTAATCTCACAACATACACTTGGGAAACATATAAATTTTTAAAGAAATTATATATTTATACATATTATATTAAATATCTATTTTCTTTAACAAGCACAATATTTTACTTATAAATAATAAAATTATACAGTTTCGTCTTCTTCCTTTCACACAAAAAATCAAAGTGTGTTGATAACATTTTGACTTTTGCACACTATTTAGATCCTCAATATGGCAAAACTACACGAAAAAAAAAGTTTAAACTACCACTGAAAAACATCAAACTTAATTAATGTGAGATTAGCCCTAAAAGCTTAAAACCAGTATTTTGTATGGTAATACTGGTTGCCACTATTTTGATCCTCAGTATGGCAATACTACACGCAAAAATAAGTTTAAACTACCACTGAAAAACATCAAACCCAATTAATGAGAGATTAAGTTAACTTTCGGATTAGCTAATTAAAGAAAGAAACTAAGTTTAATCTCGAACCCTAAAATTATTTTGTATGGTAATACTGATTTTAAAATATTTTAAGTATATTTTGTTTGGACTATGAATATGCGTCATTGTTTGCTTATATTCCTTAATCTTTTTTCATGAAATATTTTTAATCTGTAGCGCACACCTGCCTGCTTAAAAGCTGACCCTCTTTATTTCTCTTGCATTTTATTCACAAATGTATGTATAGTGAAATAAATTGAAAAAAATAAAATAAAATAAAACAAATGTACGAATGCTTAAAATGTCATTCACTATTTGGAAATGTTACTTTTGCACAAGTTGTGTAAATGTTCAGCTTCAGTGATTTTTCTAAATGCTGTGCGATAAAAAGGGAAAATAGTATATTTATGTAAACTAGAAAATTTTTTATAAAAATTAAAACAAAAGAAGGGGGGATTTTATTAAGATCGGCAATATGTTTCTTTGAATTTGCAGTTGAAAATTTAATTGCTTTTGTTTGAGTGTGTATTATGTATTTGTTTGCGTTTTGAACTCATCATCATCATCATCATCATGGTATGCACTAAAAAATATTCATTTGGAACATTTGCTACTGCCACTGTTTTGCAAAATACGTGGCGACAGTACTTATTTGCTATGTTGCAACTTTATTTTCCTGCCTGGCTTGCCATCGTCGGTCGCTGCAATTTAAATTATTTAATGAAGAAAATAAAAACAATAAAATAGCTGCATAGGAGCGGTAGCAATTATTTTCAAAAAAAAAACTAAAATTTACAATGCAAATTTCGGTAGATTTATTAATTAAGATATTAAGACTTCATTAAGGCAAAAAAAAAATTAAAAATACCAACCGCATTAAAGAAACTTAAATAAGAATTTAAATTTTTTTTTAATTGTCTTATTCCTCAAATGATTGTTTGCCTGCAATATTTAAGTTATTTTGATGAACATTTAGATAACTACAAATGTAAAAATATATGTATTTTGTTAATTATAAAATTGTAATAAAAAAACATGGACATAAGAGTATTTAATTTTTTTTTAATAACTTATGGCATAAGAGGTTGGCCAACCGTTCGAGTACATTATGTATAATACGAAACATAAAACTGCATTGTAACTTTAAACAATTCTTTCTGCCAAAAAAAAAAAAACAAACCGACTTCTACGCAAAGATCTGATAGCGCCCATTTTTTTTAATGGAAGATTGTGTCTATCTTAGAGCTCAAGTTGTGTGGTAAGTTCCGTAAAAATCGGTTAAGTAGAACTGCGTGAAATATTATAATAAATTTTAATGGGCGTAACCCCGCCCAGTTTTTAAACTTTCAAATCGTATAATTACAAGAACCAAAGGTATTTTATAGGTTTCACAGCAATTAAATAAGTAGAATATCCTAAAGTTATATAAAAAAAATTGAGGCCGTGTCCCCGCCCTCTTTTTTTACAATGGGAAAACCCGGAAGCTCTCAGACAACAACAAAATTTTACAATCGGTTTAAAATGTACACCTAAAAATAATAGAGATGAATTGTTTACCTCCTCCTTGTTTTGAAGTCGGTTAAAAGCAAGTAGATTATAAATTCGTCTGTATATATTTTTTGGACTTGTTACTTCATAACTCGGTACAATGTAAAAATTCTTTTTTTTGTCTCTCTGTGTAGATTCCATTTGGTTTCTTTGTGTAAAAAGTGGGCGGTGACACGCCCACAATTTTTTTATTAAATTTTATGATATTTCACTTCTTCGATGGTACGAAACTTACGCAACACATTGTCAAAGTGGAAGAAATGGGCGGAGCCACGCCCCATTAAACCTAATATTATATTTCACATGCTTCGATAGCACCGATTTTTACGAAACTTGTCACACACCCTGAGCTCAAAAGAATGCACACTTCTGCATTCAAAAAAGTAGGCGGGGCTAGGTCTCTTTGTTTAAAAAGTAAGCGGTGGCACGCCCACAATTTCTTTATTTAATTCTATGATATTCTACTTATTTGACTACTGTGAAACTTACCCCACACATCGGGATCTCGTAATGACACAATCTCAAAGTTGAAGAAATGGGCGGAGCCACACCCAATAAAACTTGTTATTGTATTTCACATGCTTCGATTGGACCGATTTTAACGAAACATATTTACACACACCCTGAGCTCAAAAGGATGCAAAATTTTGCATTCAATAAAGTAGGCGGGGCTAGGTTTCTTTATGTAAAAAGTAGACGGTGATACGGCCACAATTTCTTGATTTGATGTTATGATATTCTACTTATTCGATTGCCCTTAATTTTTCCAACATATTGGGCTCTCGTAACGACACAATCTCGAAGTTGAAGAAATGGGGGGAGCATGCTTCAATTGGACCAATTTTTGCCAAACTTGGCAAACACCCTGAGCTCAAAAACAGGCACAATCTTGCATTAAAAAAAGTAGGCAGGGCTAGGCCTATTAAATTTTAATATTCACCCTTATTTCAGTTGTCGACATCGACGTCACTTTAACACAATACCAAAAAATTGGAGCTTGCGTATCCGTTGTCGAAAACGACTTAATCCTGTTGGCAGGTTTATGCTATTTTCTGGACCTAAGGGAACGGATATAAATTGTCAATAGCACAGAATTGCTCTCGAGAGCGAGCAAACAAGCCTCAATTTTTTTGTATTGTGTTAAACTGACGTCGTTGTCGACAACTGGAATAAGGGTAATTATATTTCACGTGCTTGTACCTAAACAACTGATTTTAACGACCTTTGTCAAACAGAGTGAGTTTCTAAAAAAAAAAAACACAATCTTCCATTTAAAAAAGTAGGCGGGGCCAAGCAGTCATGCACTCTGAAATGCATTCTATCTTCTAGGAAGGATATCAGCAATTTTTTTTTTAATTATTTGCATAGCAGCTTTGTAATATCTTGCATATATTTATTTGTGCAATGAATGTTATATAAATCTATTTCATTTCTTCTATTTACTGCCCGTTAAATAAATCTGTGTATCAATAAAGATTTCAATCAGTTGTTCTTGTTGAAAGCAATTTGTTGTTAACAATTTTATTTCAACATATTCATATTAGTATTTACAATTGCTTTTTTTTATTACTCGTATATATTTTGCAGTTTTATTCTTTGCATGACAATTTTCCATAAATGTTAAATTTTAAATGCAAAATGAAACGACAACGAAATCCCTGCCTTCAAACTCATACATTTCGATAGCCAACAATTAACACAGTAATAACAAGCAATTTTCATTTACCATATAAACTTTAAATAAATTTTTGCTTAGAAAAATTATGCCAAGAAAGAAAAAACGCAACCATAAAAATGTTAAACGAATATTTATTAATTTGTGTAAATAGAAATAATCATAAAAAATATGTAACTAAAAAAAGTTGTAAAACCAAACTATACAACTTTATGATTGACAAAAAAAAAAAAAAAGAAATCTTTTTCAAATATCACTTACATGCAGTTGAATAACAAAAAGTAGACTCTAAGGAAATAAAATTAAAGCTGCAAAAAAAAAAGATTTCTTTCCAGCTGAATGGCGTTTGAGGAACCAACAAATAAAAATGTCTGAAAGTTTCAAACAACTCCCAAACAAACAAGAAAAAATTATACATTTAAATGCATTTATTTTTGCACGGCTTGATAGAGACAAATAATGATTGCGTGCGCGTATGTTGTACACGAACTCAGCGATTATTTTGTTTTTGTTAAAAATAAATGAAATAAAATAAAATAAACTCCGTCTGTCTTTCTTTGTTGTTGTTTCGCATTGTTTTTATTAGTTTCCAGAGGTAAACAGGGCCAATATCTTTTTATTTATTTGTCAGATACGTTTCTTGAACAAAGCATGCGCGACCTACTGCACTTCAATATTAAAAATGGGATATTTTTGTTTTATATTTGTTAAAAAAAAAATTCAAACAACAACGAACAAACAAAATATAAAAACTTACACACTCACCAAAAAAGAGTTGTTTGTTGAACGGCCAAATTTAGTTGGGAACATTTTTTGAGGCGTTACATTTACGACAGTTTTTGTGTTCTGTGTTATTTGTTTCTTTTCTCAAGACAAAAAAAAAAAAAAATAAAATAAGGTTAAGCCAGGTCAATTTCAAAAACATTTGGAATAAAAAAATATACATATTAAAAATTATTAAAACATATGTACACTGAAGCAAAAGTTTTGTTTAATCGTTTGAATTGTTTGCTCTGCAATTGCAGTTTTTTCAAAACTATTTTTCAGCTAATAACACTGTACTCGTATTCGGCCCTGTTCTGTAAACCGAATCCGAGTAAATTTTTCGTTTTCAAAAAATTACTAAAGATTCTGCGGACGTGTTTAAGATCATACACGATAATAAAGAAATTAAAAAAAAATCTAAAAAAAATATTATATTATATATACGAGTATGTATGTATATTCTGGGTCCTTATGAATAGGGAAGTCGGTTAAGCGATGTCCGTCTGTCTGTGCGTGAAACTAGTTTTTTTGAAGCACCTAGAAAATACTTTATTTAATTTTGAACTGGTGTGTCAAAACCAATCTGTTGGTATTGAAAATGAGCAAAATCAAATAAATTCAGTTCAGTGCGACCTTAACTCGCGCACGAAGGGCTCCGTACGTTGGGCTTTGAGCATTTTTTTAACATGGCGTTTTTTGCGTTTTTGAGGTTTTTTTTCAGCTGAAACTATTTTTTTTCGGTTTTTTCGCTTTTTCCTCGTTTTGGCGATTTGTTTTCAGTTTTTTTTGCGTTTTTTTCATTTTGGCAATTTTTTTTTCATTTTGGTGATTTATTTTAGTTTTAGAAATTTTTTTTTAATTTGGCGCTTTTTTCGTCTTGGCGATTTTTTTTTAGTTTTTGACGATTATTTTTCGGTTTGGTGATTTTATAATTTTGGGATTTTTTAGTTTTACCGTTTTTGAAAATTTCAAGAGCTTTGCTCTTACGGTTTCCAAGATACATCAAGTGGTCAAAATTGCATAGTCAAAATTACATTAACTGATAGAACACCCGTTAATTTAGATTTTTTAAATTTTGGTGTTAATTGTTGTAGTCTGTATAAAAATACACTAACTTTACAAATTTCAAGTGTATATACATACAATTGTATGTAGTAAGTATATTACATGGGATTTTAAAAGTTTTCGTTGCTCGTTTTGGAACACATTTTAATTTTCAACTCTCATGTACTTGTTGTTGTAGCGGTCAAAGTTCTACATACCTGTCCGAATTTCAGGTCCGTAGCTCTTACGGTTCTCGAGGAAATAGCTTGTGACTAACAGACAGACAGACGGGGTTTTTTTTGGGTTGCTTTTCACGGCTTCAGAGCTGGAACTTTTAAACTTTACTTTTGTTTTTTGTTTGTATTTCACTAAAATTTTAATTATTATTCAAAATCAAAAAGACGATTTCCAGGGCTGGAACATTTTAACTTTTTGTTGGTATATAAAAGTAACTAAAACAAATTTTTACTTTTTCTCTATAAATTAAACATATTTGATATTTTAGAAAAAAAAAGATTTGTATAGGAAAACAGAAAAATTTAAATGTATGATTCCAGGTTTGGAAATTTAAACTCAAATGTTTTTCTTTCTTTATAAAATTAAATTTAATTCATAGCTTAGAATTTAATCGATTGGTAATAAAAATCAATTAAATAAAAAATATACCTCCAGAGCTGGAAAACAATTTTTTTTTGGTATATAAAACTAACTAAATAAAAGTAATTTTACTTAATTTTAATTATTATTGTTCGAATTTTATTTGTTTCTATATTTATAATTTGATTAGGCCAAAGTTCGTATCGCTTTTTAAGCCAAATTACATGTGATAATTCTTAATGAGCAAATGACACCAAAGTTAGTTGTAAATATTCTGACAAACACGTAGTAGAACGAAACAACTAGCTGTTTTAAAAGGCCACTACACTTTCGTCATCAGCGTTCTTTGTGTTTGGTCTACTGCGTGTGGTGTCATATGGCTATTAATTTTAGTTAATTTTAATTACTATTGTTCGAACTTCATTTGTTTTCATATTTATAATTTGATCAGGCTAAAGTTTAAAAAAATTGAGCTTTCATTACAAAAAAGCTTTCAGCAAATTGAATACGATGAATCAAAACAATTCACGTGTTCCATTTGCAATAATGGCTGAGTAACACCAAAGTTAATTGTAAATATTTTGACAAACACGTAGTAGAACGGAACAACTAGCTGTTTTCGAAGACCACTAAACCTTCATTATCAGAACAAAAAATTAGCAAATTAACTAACAGGTGCATAATTAGTAAAGAACAAACGACAATAGCAAGACTGTTGTAAATTTAGAGATGGTAAAATTGGGCTTTCATTACAAAAAAGCTTACAAAGCAAATAGTAATACTATGAATCAAAACAATTCACATATTCCATTTGCAATGATGGCTGAGTATATAAAGCGGAAATCTGCATCAACTGACACCACACACAGTGGACCAAGCACAAAGAATGCTGATAGTGAAGGTGTAGTGGCCTTCGAAAACAGCTAGATGTTCCGTTCTATTACGTGTTTGTCAGAATATTTGCAATTAATTAACCTTGGGCAGAAATTTTGATTTTGTAATGAGAAAGAAAAGATATACATGCATATATTACTTTATCTCTATCTCTCTCTCTCTCTCTCTCTCTCTCTCTCACCCAAAATCAAAGTGAAATGCATATTAAATGACGCACTATGAGCCGTTTTCGTAAATGATGCTGAAAAAACAAGAAAAAGAAAACTTTAAATACCTGACACATGAAACGTAACTATTTTAGGTTGCTAGCAGAGCAAATTGTTAACCCCCGACCAAAAAAGGGGTGTTATTAGTTTGTAGTGTGTGTCTGTGTATCTGTGTATCTGCGTGTCTGTCCGTGTCCACGTACAGCCCAAACGGCTGGACCGATTTTGATTTAGTTTTTTTTCTGTTTGATAGGTGACTTCATCGAGAAGGTTCTTAACTATGTTTGAAGAAAATTGGTTTAGCCGTTTTGAAGATCCTTTCTATATATATCGGGGGTTTTTAAAATTTTTAATTTTTGTTCTTTTAATATCATTTTCAATACTTATTTCGTTCGGTATCAGATATGGGTTTATAAATTGCCATTAGAAAATGATCATCTCCTTTAAACTCCTCTCAAATTAAATGCAGAGTGTAGCGCAAAATATTCAAATATGGCGAATATCGAAAATAAGACCTTTGAATCAAATTCATTAGTAGAAAGAAAAACCCATAGGTCACTATACATTCCCTGCAGAAAATGAGAATAGTGAAATTGTAGTGATTTACTAGTGACATTGTCAGTAGTACTACTGACCAGGTGTATCCCAGCCAATGTAATTATCTATTGACATTTAACATTAGCTTGTCATTGAAAATCCACCACTAGACTGTAGCAATACTGACTAAGTAGTTCTTTTGGGACCACATGGAGACATTGGATCCAAAGATTCACTAGTAAATTTTAGGGGCTCCAGTCTACAATATCGATATTTCCTCGCTCCATATCAATAGTAAAATTGTATTGATTTACTAGTGATATTGTCAATAGTACAACTGAATAGGTGGACCGCAGCCAATGTAATTGCCTATTGACAGGGTTGTCATTGAAAATCTACCAGTAGACTTTAGCACTATTCATTTACGACCATATGGAGACATTTGAACTAAAGAATCACTAGTACATTTTAGTGACCTTCGTTTACAATTTAATAAGAGTTGAGCCAACAAACTTAAATACATACATACCTACATACATATGTACGTAAGTTTTTAACATTATTGCATAGCATAATAAAAAAGAAAAACAAACTATTGGCAATATCAACAGAAATACATTAGAACTGTTGTCTCTAACGTATCTCTACTCGCGCATAAAAGGAAAATTGTCGACATTTCAACTAGTGCAATTGTCGCTAGAGAAAAGAGTGTTGACATAGAGGCATATGGCACTAGGCTGGCTAGAGGGTTGTAATAGAGCAAAACGTAAATGAGCAAATCTACTTCCTACGACGCGTCGGTACATGGGAATCTAACACTTTTGCTTTGTTTTTTTTTTTTTGTTGTACAGTGTAGTTTTTCCTTTAGCATGTATTAATAATAAAATTTCCGTTTTTTTTCTGAGTGTCTGAGTGTCTACTGATCTATGGAACTAAACACGCAACGAGACAACAGGGGTAGAAGAAGTCTACTATATTTAAATATGTATATAATTGCTTTGTCTCATTTTCTTACCACTGTTCAATTAGTCATTGTTTTAAATAAACCCTATAAAGACTTTAGTATATGTACATAAATATATTTACATGATGCCGAGTACACATTTGGCATTTCTTGTGTTGTCATTTTGTGGTGTCATTATCAAAATGTGTGCAATGCCGTTTACATCATGTTATGGAAAGCAATGCCACACAACGAAAAATATCGGAAATGACAAACGTTGCCACTAGTAGACACTATTGCGATGTCACAAAATGCCATAGTGTGTACGCGGCATAAGTATACACCTTTCTAAAGTATATTAAAATTTAAATACTAAAAAACCTCCACGAATTTATTAAAAAACAAAAAAAAAAAAAAAAAAAAATAACGAGGAGGCAGTATAAGGTGGTGCAGTCGTGCAACATTATTCACAAATTACAAAAAAAAAAAATTCTAGTAATTTGTTTAACTCATACACGTCTTGATAAATGAAACTGACTCACAGCGGGTGTTTGAAACTCTATAAAGGTGTTTATTTGCTTAAACCACAAAAATAATACACGAAAAAAAATGACGACAAACATTTAACCAAAGAACGATTCACTGGTCCGTGGAGGACTGACTGGCTAGTCGCACATTAAAAAGAAAAGGCAAAAAAAAAGAGTATTATAACTCGCACTCTCAACGCTTTAAAAGTATCAAATTTGAAAGATCATTTTGATGTGTGTTTGCTTGCAAAGTATTGAAAACAAAAAAAAATTAACATAATCACATGCATTGTTTCATTTTTTAACGAGGGGCAACTTGTTAAAAAAAATATTTAAGACATTTCTAACTACGTGGCCTTCTGTTATTTCACTGTCTATTGGTGTAAACAAACCATCAACAATTCTTTCCCCCATTGCGCACATATTTTGATGGCCTGCCGAAATGATGTTTAAAAGTTTATGTTGACACATGGCAGCTGTTTCTTAAACGAAGCCTTAATTTTTTTTTTGTATGCCAAAAAACCAGAACATGTGTGCATTGTTATTCGCATTTAGCGGACTTTCCCCCCCCCCAAAAAAAAATGAAATATATGCAAAAAATTTAAGAAAAAAAACGTTTAACTTTGACAGCCAAAAAAAACTTTAATTTTATGCTCTGTTTGCCTTAGCGGTTGCCCCACTCATGTTTATAAGCCAAATGTCAGTCAATTTCTGTTTTTTTTTTTCATGTCTAAAAACAAAACAAAGCCAGAATAACTAAGGAACTTCAACAGAACATGTGAATTTGAAATCCTTCATTTGGCTTATAAAACATGTCTTTGAAATTGTTGAAATATTTTTTTTTTGTTCAAAATATATTTTTTATATTTATGTGCATTTGCACGGCAACTGATGCGTCTTAAGTAGAAAATGACAAATTGTTCGACATTGACATTGAGATTAATTTTGTGTAGACAATGGAGACGTTGATTGATATCAAATTGCATAATGTTGCATTGCAAACTTGCGACAAAGTGACTCTTGGTCCAATAGAATAAAGTGAATGCAATGTTAAATGAAGCAGCAAGCAGCTGGCGGCAATCTTCATTCAATCCATGCCAATAATTTGTTGACTTTGTTTAATGGTGTCTAGGAAGAGAAGCAATTAAACTCAAAAGCTTATTAATAATGTGTAGTTACGACATGGAGTTTATAACGCAAAGGCTTCAAATGATTGACTTTTTTTGATTTGAACTTTTTCACAATCGCACTCTTTATTTATTTTCTTTTTTAGGAAATTAAAAATTTAATTAAACTATTTTATTGTGAGGTTTAGGTCTATTTTATATTTGTATTTTATTAGTTCAATATTTCGTTAACCTTCGGTTAACTTCTTCAGGATATTTATTTTTGGCTTTTATGATATCTTTTTATTTTCGTAAAAATAATTTGTAATTGAAAGGTTAACAAAATATTGAACTAATAAAATACAAATATAAAATAGACCTAAAGCTCACAAAAATATTTTAATTAAACATATAAAAAAGGTCGAAAAATTAGATAAAGGAAATTAAAAATATTTAACTGTGAAAGTTTTTACAAAAAATTTAAATTTTATTTCAAATAAAACTTGGTTTTGGAAAAAATACTTTTACCTAGAAGTACTTTTTCCAAAAAGGAGTATTTTCGAAAGGTGCTTTTCGAAAAATCTTAATATTGTCGAAACTACTTTTGACATAATGTGCTTTTGATAAAAAATATTTTCTAAAAAAGGTACTTTGGATACGAGTATATGTTGCTTTTTACAAAAAAGTATTTTCTATGAAAGGCACATTTTAGAATAGGTTTTTTTTTTTTGTTCAAAATGTATGCACTTATTACAAAAGAGTCGATTGAGTAAATGGTACTTTTAACAAAAGTTACTTATTACATGAGCTATTTCTTTTAAGAAAAAGGACATTTTTAAAAAGATAATTTTTCCAAAAAGTAGATTTTACCAAGGGATTTTTTATAAAAAGTTATTTGTGTACTTTTTACAAAAGGTACATTTTACAGCAGGTACTTTTACAAAAAAAATTGCAAAGGTACTTTTTACAAAACATACTTTTTACAAAAGGTAGTTTTTGTAAAAGTTACTTACTTTTTACAAAAGATGCCTTTTACAAAATGTACTTTTTACAAAAGTTACTTTATACAAAAATTATTTTTAACAAAATTTACTTTTTACAAACGATACTTTTTACAAAAGGTGACTTTTAGATAGGTTTTGCAAAATATACTTTTTACAAAAGGTACATTTTACAAAAGTTACTTTTTACAAAAGGTACATTTTACAAAAGTTAGTTTTTACAAAAGGTACATTTTATATAAGATAATTTTTACAAAAGGTGCTTTTTACAAGAGGTAATTTTTAGAAAAAGTACATTTCACAAAATGTACTTTAACAAAAGGTATTTTTTACAACAGGTACTTTTTACAAAGGGTACTTTTTACAAAAGGTATTTTTAGTTTTGTTTTAAAACTACTTTTTACAAAAGCTACTTTTCTTAAAAGGTGGTCTTTACAAAAGCATAATCTTACATAGAGTACTTTGTACGAGAGGTTAATCCAAAAAAATTAATTTTTATAAGAAATACTTTAAAAAAATTGTTTATTTCGGAAGGTATTTTTTTCAAAAAGTGCTTTTTACAAAAGGTTCTTTTTAGTACTGTTTTTAAAATGTACTTATTAAATAATATACTTTTTGCAAAAGGTAATTTTGCAAAAGTTTTTTTTTGCGCAAGGTATTTTTTAAAAAGATGTTTTTAACAAAAAGTTAAAAAAGGCACTTTTAAGCAAAGTGTACTTTCTTAAAGAAAGTACTTTTTAAAACAGCTACATACATATGTTCATACTTATTAAAAAGGGATCTTTCTAGAAATCGTACTTTTTACAGATGGTTAATCTTACAAAAGGTACTTTTTACAAGAAGTACGTTTAAAAAAGCTACTTTTTGCAAAGTGCTTCTAGAGCAGGTACTTTTTACCAAAGAAATATCTTACTTCGTATAAGATGTATTTACTTGTACTACAAAATATACTCTTTGCAAAAGGAACTTTTATTATGCGTTATTTTTACCAAAAGTAATTTTTTACACAAGGTACTTTAAAAAATACCTTATGCGAAGGGTATTTTTTTTAATAAAACTGTACTTTCTAAAAGTGATAATTTAAGGAAGAGGTATTTTATGATAACGTCACTTTTTATAAGGGAACTTTTCGTAAAGTTTTTTTTTACAAAACTTACATTTACAAGATTTATTTTTTAGCAAAAGATAATTTTTACAAAATTAACATTTAGTCCTAGTTTACACTATGCAAGTCTTATTGCTAAGCTGATTAGTTTGCAGGAGTGAGAGAGAGAGAGACGAGGGGAACAAAAACGTTTCTTTTCCCCTCGTCTCTCTCTCCAAAGTCTTAGTTTACGTTATGCAAGTCTTATTGCTAAGCTGATTAGTTTGCAGGAGTGAGAGAGAGAGACACGGGGAACAGAAACGTTTCTTTTCCCATCGTCTCTCTCTCTCTCTCCTAAGTCCTAGTTTACACTATGCAAGTCTTATTGCTAAGCTGATTAGTTTGTTAAGAGAGCGAGACGAGGGGAAAAGCAACGTTTCTGTAATTTTTAGAACAATAAAAAATGTACATTTTAAGGTAATTTACATTTTTGCTTTTGTATTAATTATAACTTTCTTTCTTTTTTTTCTTTACAGGTAAAATTAATCAATTACAATATTTACCATAACTGTAAGTATGAAAAAAGCTTGAAGAAGCTTCTTTGTTTATAATTAAAGCAGAATGCAAAAATAAATGTATTATAAATATTGCTTACAAGCCACTCCTTTGCGAAAGTTAACACAAAAACACCCACTTCTCTTTAAGTTAGTGACCGCGAAATGCAATTGTCTTTCTAATTTAATTTTAACTATTTAAGCAAACATAACTATTTATTATGCTTTCACAAGTATCCACCTTCGGCCACCTCTAGATGAAATTACCACGCTAAAAGACTTTCATTATTCATTCCATTAACCAAAAACAAAAAAAAAAAAAAATATAAAATAGCAAATTTGCATTTGCAAAGTCATTTATTTAGTATTTATCTCAAAGCGAAACTTTAAAGGTCGTGAGTATTAAAACAACATCTGAAATTGCCATAGCAACAACAATAATGTACTTACGAGTATGTACGACCACAAAATGTGATATGACATTATAATGTTGTGACTGCATTTCACCTCAAATAAATTGATGTCGCCTTGATGTTTCTCACTACGTTGCCAGGACAGACATTTATGCCTAGACGTGCGACCATGTTGTTGCTCTTCTAAAAACGAAAAAAAAACAACAATAATAATATAAAAAATTCTTGGTTGCATGCTGCTGCAGCATAAGCTTCAATCATCGGTATCTTTTGTTTTCTCCTTTTGTAGCCATTCACTCCATTGTAACTTTTCCAAGTTTAAGCCTGCTTAAAGTCGTCAAAGGTTGAGGTTACTTTCTATGTACATACTCGTACATATGTACTAGGGATGCCAAACGGGAAATCCCGATCCCGGAAATCCGGGATTTGGCAAATCCCGAATCCCGGGATTTGTAAGATTCAATCGCGGGATTTCTTTTTCGGGATTTCTTAGCAAGTTTTATATAAAAAACTTAATAAATTAAAATTTTCGTTGATTTTATGGTATTTTTTTTTATAATATTTAAAAGTCCCATACAATTTTATACGTGCAGTTTTAACAATTTAATGACTATTCGTGGCATATTTCTTATAAATTAACAACAAGTGCAAAATAAACTAACTACTTAATCACGTTTATTTTCATCAAAGGTGATACAATATACAACTAAGAATTATTTTGAAAACGAAGAGAAGCATATGAGCTTTGGAAGGAAAATAACATTTGTGAAATTCAATAAGTTTGACAAATTTATTGCGTCTTATTCTATATTATAAGGCCAATTATGAATAAAATTCCATGAGAAATTTTGCCCGGGGAATAATTTCAAACAGTAGCAAATAATAGGGAAAACAAAAAAAATTTTGGAAAAGGGAGACATTTCTTGAGGAAATTTATTCATAATTGCAGTGTATAACTCTGTATATCGACTCCTCAACCCTTATCCACTTTTCGGTAACAATTGAGTACTATTGACAGCTCCTTACAATTGAAGTAGAAAATAAAAAGTCGGGTTGACGTAAAAGCGAGAAATATTTACAGAATAATGCGTACTAACCGTTTAGGTGGTTTTTGACACAAACCTATTACCTATTGAAATTACATGGGTTTGATCAAAGGTTTGTGTCAAAAACGACCGACTGAATGAGTTCGACTCAATTATAGTTTTATTCGAGTTGCAGAGTAGAAGGACAGCACACTAATAAACCATACTCCTCTTAGCGAACTTAGAACTACATATGTATCTGTTGAACTTGCAGAAAACAGCTTATGTATGAATTTAAAATTTATTAAGCGCTTATTCGACGTATTTCTTTGGGAAATTTGTCAAATAAACCTGTAATAAACCTAATTTTTTTATGAATACGGCCGTTAATGTATGTGCCTACAAAAATGTGATCATTAGACGTAATTTATAGAATTTGATTAGAATTGTGTATATATTTCTTTTAATTTTTCGACATGTTCAGCCTTATTATCTTTGTCATAGTAGTGACGAAATCGATTAAAAAAATAGGCAATGCCTGGTATATGTAACAACCGTAATGGCTACTTTTTGGTCAATCGCAATTAAAAAAACGTTAATAGATATATTTAAAAAACAATAATGTTTTTGCAGCTTATTTGTATGAAAGTGCATCTAAAATTTTCGTAAATCAACTTAAGCGATAGTGCTAAAAGTCCACAGATATGTACATTCGTTTTGATTTAGATTATAGAAAAACATTTATATTGAAAGCAAAAATAAGTTTTCATATTTAGTTATTGTTTTCACTATAAATTCTCTAACATCAACTTAAAAATAGATGACAAAAATTCTTTCGACTTTTATTTCATACTAGTATTAAAATATTGTTAACTTTAAAGACAAATGTTTAATGATATACTATTATCAACATAAAAACTTTTAAAATGCATAAAATTTGTTATTAAAGTAATATTTATTAAAAAAAATTATTTATTTTACCAAAAAATTTTAGATCCCGGAATCCCGAAAAATCCCGGGATCCCGAAAATCCCGCGATCCCGAAAATCCCGGGATTTCCAAAAATCGATCCCGATTGGCATCCCTAATATGTACATATAACTGCCGCATCCCTGACTTTAAATAATTGCACATAAAGAAGTATGTAAATAGAAAATTAACTGTTTATTGCTGCATTGTTGGTTGGTCACATTCGCCTTGAGATATAAAATAAAATGTAAAAAAAAAAAAAATCAACAAGCTGAGAAGTTGACAGCGCACAGCCAAACCATACACAGTCAGTCAGCTTTTCATTCAACCAGGCAAACCGTCAACCTACAGTCATGACAGTATGACTTCTTTAAAGTGATTGTGGTGTACCTATCTAGTTGTTGCAAGTTGCATTGCTGCAAAAAAAACCCTTTCCGATAAGTTTTGTTTTAAGCCATTCACTTTGTTGAGAAGACAGTGTAGTGTTCGTTCCTGCAAATTTTACGAAGCTTAATTTATTTATTTTTATATAAATAAGTATTTTATACTTATTTTGTTTTAATTTAAATTTTTTGTTGTTGTTGAAATGCCGCCTTTCGGAACGTAACTATATGTACGATCATGATTATAAAGATGAGGATGATGACAATGATTGTTTTTTTTTTGGAAGTGAAATGGGGGGAGTTTTATAGGTTTTAATACAGTTGCTTACAAAAAAAAAATTTCAATTTTTAGCCCAATCATAAAAAAATGCCCTGGTAAAATTTTGTTGAAAGTTTTATTAACTAAAATTATTTCCTTTGCAAGACAGAGAGGTCAGGTTAGGTTAGAAAAGGTGGTGCTATACCGCACCTCCACTCGAAGGCCCAATTGGGTCCATTGTGATCCCCTTGACAGAGAGGAGTTTATATAAAAATATAATTCATACTCCATTAAAACAAAATTTATATAAATAATATAAATATGTAATTCAAATACATCACTTGTAATTTTTTTTATTGCATACAGGGTTCGCTGTTCGCTTTTAACCGAAATCGAAGCAACGGTTTTTAAGGTCAAATATTAAAAATCGAAAACCGACAAGAAAAACGGAAGATTTTCTCTTGAGAAAATTGTTTAAAGCTCTTTGCAACGTAGACAAAAATTAATGGATGCATAGTAAAAACTGATTCGTTAAAAATTATTGTATCAAAGCTCGCAAAGGGTTAATAGGGTTTCAATTAGATGTACAACGCGATCTCGTTTTATAAGACAGTCAATTGTAATGAAGTAATGTAGTGAGTATTGCGTTATGAAAAATTGAAGGATCTGAAACAATGGATAAGTGGAATAGTTCTAGAGTTAGACGATATATAAATGTCAACTTGCACAATTCAAATGACAATTGTTATAGTCTGGTTCGAAGTAGAATTTTTAGAACATGGAATTCCAAAAACAAACTCAAGACCTTGTTCGGCAAAAGCTAATTGATTTCGACATTTCGTTGGCTTCGGATATTGCGGCTTGTACTGCCAATAGAGCAGGGGCCCGTTTCTCGAATCTACAAGTAAAATACACACAAAACAACAACGCTTTTACAAATTTTATTGTTGTTTTGTGTGCATTTTACTTGTAGATTTGTAATTTGTAGTTTTGAGAAACGGGCTCCAGGAGTGAATATTACATTTGGATTAGGTAAGTGAACACAACTGTAGTTACGTTTGGCTCTTGGAGTCCATCTTAAAACAACTTTTGAGCCGAACGCGAACGATTTAGTTGAAAAAGAGCTGTTGGAAACAATTATAATTTAGAACTGCAGTCCGGCGAACCGAAACACAACACCGCCGTAGAACGAAATTTGTTATGCGTGACGAGCTCTGAGATAGATTTATTTCTACTTTGTACGGCGAAGAAAGGAGAAAAAATAATTTTCTCTTTGCTTGCACACGACGAACTTACGCAGCGAATTGTTATTAACGAATTCGTCGTTCGTCCCAGTTGTGTTCCTAGCATAACTTTGACTACGACTAGAGTTGTGTCCAACAGCTCTTTTTGAACTAGTTCGTTCTGTTGGACACAAGCAGGGTTGTCAGATACGAAGATTTCTCTCCAAACATGGCAATTTTTCAACTTCTTTGGTGCCTAAATTTTTGATTTGGTGACATGGAGATTTCTCTGACGATAGATAAATTTGTTGGCAATTTTTGTGGCTAATTTTTTTTTTAACAAAAAATTAACTTTTTTAATTTATTAAAAGTAGTTTGTTGAAGGAGTGAGCAGTTTCAAAAATAAATTCTACCAAAACTCGTTTGCAAAAAGTTAAAGCAAACTGATTTTGATGATTTTTCTTTTTATTAATTGAAGCAATTAAAGCGTTTTGAATTTGGATGAGAAAAATTTACAAGAAATGATTTTTGGTGATTTTATTTTCACTTTTGGTGATTTTCTGAAAAATTAAAAAAAAAATAATGCATAAATAAAATAAAAAATAAATTATAAAAATTTATATTAAAAACAAATTATAAAAATAATAAAATTTTAAAATCAATTTGGCGAAAGGTCAAAAAAAATTTAACAACCCTGGACACAAGTCCAGTCAAAAACGTCAATGTAAATTAAATGGTTTTGAAATAAGTTTTAATTCGAACACTCTCTAACTAGTTCAAAAAAAGCTGTTGGACACAACTCTAACCACAACTGTTTGCAGAAGTATGAGCAACAGGTTGTGGTTGGACAGTCGCAGAAATGGCACAATTTTACGACTTTTCCTATTTCGACTGGAGTTTTTTTAATACTGTAGAAAACAAAATGTCAACAAGGAAAACAAGTGGCAGAGAAATTATGCCACTTATTATATTTTGTTTCCAATAAACTTATGATTCGAGGAATTTTTTTCTTGCGAAAATTATTTTCCGTGAGTAATAAATTCCGAGGAAATATTCAGGATTGGACTGAATATTTTTTTTATTCCAGAAATTTCCATTTATTTATTTCTTGTGTTATTAATGAAAGGAGTGCTTCAAAAAAATCATTTCGTTTTCGTTATGAATCGTTTTTCTTTCAGTGTAGCAACATCCATAGTATTTTCTGCATAGGAAAACCAAAAATTGCGTTTAATCTTGTTAAAATTTTTTTGAAAAATTTGTCTCTCAATACGAAATGCCCCCTTAGTTCTCAATTACATTGCTTTTAGTTTTAGTTTTTAGCTTTTGTGCATGTTAATATAAATATATTTCAACAATAATAAAATAATAATGAAAAAAATAACACATTGCTTGGCATTGTCACGTCATTTTAATTGCTTTATTCCGACATCACGATAAATGACATAAAATTTAATATCGATATTCACATGAAACTCTAAAGATAGACATTTTAAAACTTGAACTAGGCAAAACCTTATTTATACATACATACATGTATATTATATATTGTATACGTGCGAGTGTTTTGCAAGTGATGTGAGGAAAAATATTTAAAAAAATTGTTTTGTATGTCCTTATAAAGATGTTACGAAATGTGTGCCAATTATTGAATCTAGATCAATAACATTTTTTTTTTAAATTAGTTTTTTTTTGTTCATAATAACAAAATATAATAAGTGTAGATAAAGGAAAAATGTAATTTTTTATGGTCGTTAATTGTTTATTACAATTATATTAAGTATGTATAATATATGTACATTGTGTATCTTGGCTATGTTGAGTCATTTCATCTATGTGAGACCCCGTTGCTTATATAAATCGAAGTCAATTCCCAGTTTTATATTGCTTATTGAACTATGTTTGCCAAAAATTGGGCGGGACTGCTGCCATAAAAATTCAACAAAATATATATTTTATGAATATCTTAGCAAGGGTAGTGTCTATATACATCTACCCGCATACATATAGGGCCATTGTGAATCCCCTCATAGTTTGCCCCTTACTTGATGAAACTCAGTCTACACATTAGCAGTCATTGAGTCAGTTGTCTCTACATAGGTGCAGTATATTTTTGCTAATTGATACATTTTTGGTTGTTTGCAGTAACGATAATGTCATTCTGTAATTTACTTTTTTTTCAATAGTGTACAGCTCTGTTTTACTCACAATTTAATTTTACTTATTTAAACCTACAGCAAATATTGTTCAATTATGTTACTGGATAGCAAAGTCGATATGTTTTCTTTATATTCATTATAGCCATATGATTATCAAAATAAAAGATACTGAATGGCAATTACCAGTCAAGACTTCTATAAGCAAATGCAGAAGCCTCTTGTTTATACTCAATAATAGTTCAGATTTCGCCCGGTCAAGCCTTATCCACAATACCCTGGAGACGACTGATACAGTTCCCTGAAATAGTGGCTAGTTATTGCTTCTGCCACTAGCTTATCTAACCATCTTAGCCAATTTATTCAAAAATAAACTGAACCAAATTTCAAAATAGGTTTTAAAAAATTAAATGCATTTCACAATAACGAAACGAAAATTTCGACTGAAAATTAATATTGAAAACAACAATAAAATATGAAAATTTGTTTTTGTTTTCATTATAAATTTTCAATCGAAAGTTTCTTTCGTTATTGTGAAACAGGCCATAAGGCCTTTTTTATTTTTTATTTTTGTTCTACTTAAGACAAACTTTTTTGGTTTGTTACTATTAAGTATATTTTTAATAGCAAATACGATGAATCAAAACAATTCACGTATTCCATTTGCAAAAAAAGTTTCGTATATAGGGCAGTAATCTACATCAACTGACACCACACACAGTGGACAAAACACACAAGAATGCTGATGATGAAGGTTTAGTGGCCTTCGAAAACGGCTGGCTGTTCCGTTCAACTGTGTGTTGTCAGAATATTTACAACTAACTTTGATGTTATTTGTTCATTAATAATTATCACATGTAATTTGGCTTAAAAAGCGATACGAACATTAGCCTGTTCAATTCATAAGAATATAGAAAATTAATATCTCTGATTAATTAAGCCCAATTAATAACTTTATGTTCACTCAAACTGATACAATCCATTTTTTTTGCACTTCCAATACAAACATTAAAAACAACAGCACTTCCACAAATAATTTTAATAACTATTTTAAGCAAAACATCTAAATATAAGCCTGAACTTGATGGTTGCATGGTTATTAAGTTTTTAAAATGACTTAAAGTAAATAGGATTTAATTATGCAAAGCTATTAGCTTTTTTAAGGTTCAGTTAAACCTGCCATAACCGTACAAAACAGCTGTTCGAACCAAACTTTTGGACAACACTATGTTTGATTAAAGGTGACTCGCTATAGCCTTAACCATAGAAACAAATTGAATTTTGGTTTTTCGCCATAATCATAAACAGTTGATTACTGGTTAGATATATTTGATGTTGCACTTTTGAAATTAATAAACAAATAAAAACATATAAACAGCTGTTTATGATTATGGCAGCAGTAAGTACAAAAGCACGGTTAGCTATTTGACATTTATTTTTTGCCAAGTGCTGTAGAATTTTATGCTTTTTAATCAAGTACTTTCAGTTTTCACGGTACCATATATTTTTTTTAAATTAATCCGTGAAATGACCGCCTTTGGCCCCCATGTACAGTGGTTCAAATGGAGAACTGGTCACCCTAATATGTATATAAACATTCAAAGCGTATAAAGATTTTGTCATATAAATCTGAAGCTTAGTATAATGTTATTTCTTTTTTTATACAACCATAAACGAGGTGCAAAGTCCGTTGGCGTTTGAATAGATTTCATAACAAATTCTTGTACATAAATTTATGGATTTTGAATTATTGCTATGTATGTATAAAAAAAATAATAGTAACAAAGTTGAATGACATGGAATAGAATGTTAATGAAAAATATATGTACATATTTATTGAAAAATGAACAAAACAAGTACAAGTTTAATTGAACTAATATATTTTTTTCGAGAGTTATTTTGATTAATTGCTGCAATTAAAATTCTAGAAAAATATTTAAACATGTACATATTGTTAAATAATTTTATAGTCAAACCACGTAATTACTTGGTCGGTTTCAAGTAGATATGAAACCATGTTAGGGTATTGATAATTGCCTTTTTGTAGCTAAACGGGTGGTGGCGGCCACATTGTTTTAGAATACACGTGCAATTAGCAGCATTGAACACTAAGCGAGTGAAAGGGAGATAGATAGAGGTAGAGGGAGTGAGTAATGCTAGGAACACAACTGGGACGAACGACGAATTTTTCGGTGCGAACTTTCGTTATAAAAAATAAAACACATTTGTGCATATGAAAATGAACACAACACCGCCGTACAATGAAATTCGTCGTGCGTGACGAATTATGAGATAGATTTATTTATAATTTGTATGCCGACGATCGACGAAAAAACAATTTTCTCCCTCTCTCTCTCTCTCTCTGTCTTTGTACATACAACCAGCGATGCCAACTTGGTGCTTTTGGCACTTTTTTTAGTGCTTTTTGAAGACTCAACACGCCAAATTTTTAGCGTTAGTGCCAAACTAAGAAAAAGCACTAAGTAGTGCTTTTTAGAAATTTTTTTATTTCTTAAAATTACTTCAATAAAAACTTGATGTATTTATTGTTTCAGCGTAAAGCATACATTTTTCGTCTGATATATTTCATTAAAGATAATGCTATTGGCGAAATAGAGATTAGCTTAGAAAATATTCAACATTATTAAACTTCATTCGTTTGAATCTTCACTCGTTTTTCACGAAGGTGCTTTTTACGCTTTTTAGATCCTAAAGTTACGCTTTCTGGTGCTTATTTTTAATTTTGATGTGCTTTTAGAGCCAAAAAAGTTGGCATCACTGCACACAACAACCATCTTTATCAAATATAAGAGAGAAATTCGCTGAGTAAATTCTTCGTTGTTGTGCTTCACACGCAGCGTTACTATTTGTCAAGTTTTACCTTTTTTGAAAGTTTTTTGAGATGCCAAAAAGTTTTTTGAAAATATAAAGTTTTTTAAAGTTTTTATAAAAATGTCCATAATTCAACTTTTGCCGTATATTGAATGAAAATATTAAGTGATGTTTGTATGCAATAAAGCGATCTTATATTTTCTCACTCCCTTATTACTGCAACAGTGTCTAAAGGGTCAGTTAGCCTAACCATTTCATTACTTTTCACATAACAATATCGATAAGCTGTTTTCTTTTAAAATTTTGGCACTTTTGTAGAAAAAAAGTTTTTGGTTTGGAAAAAAAGTTTTTTTTCAGATTTAGGAAGGTTTTTAAAAAATATATATGGTAACGCTGTTCACACGACGAAATTATGCAGCGAACTCTCATCGTCCCAATTGTGTCCCTAGCAATAGAAAACAGCAAATCTACAATGTTCTTCAAGCGTAGAAATAAGGAAATATAGAAAAATTCTTCATGAAAGAGTTTGCTGGGAATCCATAGCGAGTGAGAGAGAGAGAGAGACAGATACAGAGGTGAGTTAGTGAGTAAACAAAAACAAAGCAAGTCCGCAATGTTGTTTAAGTCTAGAAATTAAAAAATATAGACGAGTTCCTGGAAAACCATATTGCTTCGGTTCCAACAGAAAATATACGGGTTGTGTTAGGAACTATCGCTTTTAGTCGATTATTTTGTTTCGAAAGCTTTGTCTGAGAGCTTTTGATTCAAATAAACAAGTCTTCACTGCTTTCTAATCCAGAGCAGATGTTAAAAAGTTAGTGAACAACTGGCTAAAATGTATTAATCCAAAAGAGACTATGTTGCCTATAAATCTAATCATATAAATGTATCTTCATAAATATTGACCTCATATATCTTTATAGCAGAACAATTAAAGTCGGTCTTTGGTGGCTATTTATTCATTCACACTGCACGTTGCAATTTTTATTAAGAAATTTGAAAGCTGTTTGCGGCACCTTAAGACTGAATATGCAAATATGTGCCTGTTAATTCCACTGCTTTTATGCTTCTGTTTATTTTTATTTTTTCTTTATATAAATTGTTGAATTATTTCCAATGTTTAGTTTCACTCATCCATAACTTTTCATGCCTGGACAGTGTGTGTGTGTGTGTGTGTGCTTGAATTTAAATGTTATTTAAATTGTTTTCTAATCAAAATTCATTACGAATTCATTTAATGTTTATTTTCTCGCTCAACTCAACGCAACACTTGTGCTTTCATTGTGGCCACTTTGTAATATATAAATTTTTCTGCGGCCAACTTTGTTGCTGTTGTTGTTGTTGCCTCATTTGGCATTCAATTAAAAATGCATGTGGTTGAATTAATTATTTTTTTTTTTAAATCATTTAATTGTTTTCAGATTACGGGCAATTAAAGGGAATACTAAATATTTGCAAGAATTTATTAAAATAAAAATACCATGTAAAATAAAGCTCAAAGTTTATTTCAAATACATTTGAAATATGCATGTTTAATTTCTGTTGCAAGAAGGGGTAAATTTCTTTGTTAAGGTGTGATCATTTCTCACATTCCAATTCATTAAAAATTTATGTTAAATAGCTGATGTTAATAACAATATCTACCCAAGTAGATATACTAAGGTTTTGATGAAGTGCTAACAAAGTTTAGTTTAATTTTTCTTCTCTTTTCTAGAACCTCACAATAATTAATAAAAATATTTGATTCAATATGAATAAAAAATTACTGAACTTAAGTCCGATTAAGAAATTTATTGATAATTTCATAACAACCTTTGCTGTTATATGTTTGATAGTAATTTTTGTTGCAAATTGCAGGAAAATTATATAATCAATCAATTATATAAGTATCAGGCTTTTCATTTCTAATTTATTTGCTTTTCAAAGCTAAACAATATAATTGCAATAAATGAAATCATCAAATTCGTTTAAAAAATCTTTCAATTGATAAAATTATTACGATTTCTAAAAATATTTTTAGAATATTTTTTTTTTTTGTAATTTAATCTCAAAACTAAAATGCAAGTCTAATGCGAGAACGTACTTATTACGTAGGCTTAACAATTTACTTATCTGAAATGTGTTTAGAAAAAAGCTTAACAATTTATTCATTTATAGCAACTACTTGCTGACTGACTGCGGCACTCGCACTACTCTAATTATAATTGATATTTATTACAAGTGAATGCCAATGAACCAATGTCAATAAATTAGAGACTAGAAAATATTAGCAAGCGGCAGCTGCAACAGCAACAACAACAACAACAACAACAAAATCAACATATTCAATCGACAACAACTTTATAAAGCATTTTATTATTTATAAATAAATAAATTAATTATGTATTTGTGCAAAACTGACAAAGAGCTGCAAGGCTTCAATTTCTAAAAAAGTGTTTATATTTTTTTTTTTGTAAACTGTCAGTCTAGCCATAGAATATTGAGTGTATAATGCTGGCAACGAACTTTTAAAGCTGTGCATAGTTTTTGCGATTTACGAGTGTTTTAAAATACTTTTCCACAACTCATTCATACTCTTAACTTTGAGTGTTTTAACATGTAAAGTGCATGACATTGATTTGACAACTAAGGCAAACGATATTTTAGGATTTAATTATTTCCACCAGAAAAATGTTTGGTTCGTTTAACTCACAACAAAAGTTTGCCTTTAAAACTAAAATAACAAATGCCAGTTGGTTAAATTAACCAGTAAAATTTTGGTTAATTGAAATTAAAATATTTTTTCCAAAGAACTGCGAATTTAACAACTTGTATTGGTTAGATTAACCTAAAAGATAGTTTTCCTTGCAGTATTTAAGGAAAACTGATATCGCTCAAAAGAAAGCAGTAAGAAACAGAAGCTAGAATTGGATACTCGGAACCCCAAAAAAAATTCTAAAATTGAACACATCGCTCATTTACTTAAAGGATTTGGTGACCCAAAAAATAAAATTTTTGAGTTAATGATGCCGAATCGATAAGCGGCCCACCCACTTGCAACACAAATGTTAAATTTTTCGTATTGTACAATAATATCGCCAATGTGTGTATCATATTCGAAGGTGGCACAATATATGGGCAACTACAAAAATACTTTTGATTTTTATTGTACAATCAAGAAAACTGTGTAATGTGTTGGCAACATTATTCAATGTTATTAAACTTTTTGTAACAGGGGTTACCTTCGGGCTAGTAATGGTCAATTCCAATTGTAAATAAAACAAATATATTTTATTTTATTTTTAAGTACCCAACGTTTCGTTTGTTTTTTTCAAACTTCTTCAGGGGTAGTTTTTATTCATTACTAGCCCGAAGGTAACCCCTGTTACAAAAAGTTTAATAACATATAATTGGTCATAAAACAACTTAAATTATTCAATGTTGTTTACTATTTTACTGTTAGGAAAATAGGGCAATATTTTCTTTGAAAATTTGAAAATATTGTGCAATTGATTGCAATTGATTGCACAATATAGGTCAAAACGACAATAACATATACAACAACATGTTCAATAATATTGTGTAATAAATAGGCTGCTTTATATTATTCTTCATATTGTTCAAAAATTTCATACAAATATCTTGTTAACTCTAATCTTGAAAGCAAAATAAAATTTTTTTTCCATTAGGCTGTATGTAAATTGTAAACCATTTTCTGGCAAACCAGCTTTTTTGAGTTAAGCCGTTGTTTAAGTAAATGAGCGATATAATGCGACCTTGCCTATCTTTTTCATATTTTTTCGTTTAACAAATGGATATTGATATGGAAAAATTGTTATTGTAAATAAAAAGAATTCGCTTCTCTTGTCAATAACAATCACTACCTCATAATGCACAGAGAAAACTTTGGAAAACTTGTGTACATTACATAGGAGTAGAAAAGCCATTCTGGTGAAAGCAGTATGCTGCTAGTGTAGCCTGTCGTGGTGAATGTGTTTAATGCATTAAGCATTCGGTTAAACCGGATTTCTCATACCAAATTCGCTCTATAAACCAACATTAACTTTAATAAACGTTTATGAATACCTGCCAATATCATTAACTATAGATATTATTTTATTTATATTTAAAATTGTATTTTATGTCTCCACTTTAATCAGTTGTTAGCAATTATAATTATGTATTATGTAGCTTTAAGTTAAATTTCTGCTGTCTACATGTTCGTCATATTGGCTGTCACTTTTCGACAGACAGTCTGTCAATGGCGAATGTAATAGATGTATTATAGTACGTGAATTACAAAATTGCGTGTTTATTATGAAATTTTTAGAACTGTAAGATTATAATATACAAATACTACTCGTATTTCTATGTTAGAGAAAAATTGCTGCAAAAAAATAAAAAATAAACTGTAAAACACACGCTAAAAAGATGTCAGGGACAGTCATTTACTTATATGTATTTCGCACAACAACTGAGAATAAAATTAAACAAATAAAATCTAAATAAATAATAAAAAAACATAAAATATGCATTCGTTTAACAAGATACATAATAGATTAATTTTTAACTTCAAATGCAATAAGGGGGATTATGAAGAAAAAAATTATTACTATTTAAAACAGTTGCTATTAAAATGTAATTGCGAACTTTAAATAATTTTTAAGTGTTTTCGCCAAAAAGGCGAAAAGTTACAATTGGTGGCAATTTTTATATATGTGTTAGTTAATTTATTTGAAAAAGATTTTTAAATATATCTAAAAATTAATTTTTTTTTGTTTAACAAGCACATTATTTGTGGTTTTTTTTTTGCATCCAACATTGAAAACATCTTAATTAGATGTTGTGCGAAAGCAACAATTAATTTAAAAAACACTCAGTCTGCGCAAGATATACTTCTATATGTACATATTTATATATCGCCACCTAAAATACAAAAGGCCGTACAGGATAAACGAAAATTATTAAAAAATTTAATTAAATTAAATTTAGTTTTTAGTGGCAACAACTTAGAATTAAGGTTAGATAACCAATGCGGTTGTCATTCAACAAAAAAAAAAGTGAAGAAGTAATAGTCGTTTTTTCCTGATGGTAGCTGCGGCCCTTGGGCATCGCTTTTTCTAAAACGAAAAATCTTTAAAAAATAGTTTCTTTCTAATTAGTTAAACTTAGCTTAACATATGTTTGACTTAACCAATAAACAAATTTAAACGGCGTTTAACCGCCCATACTGTTTTTCAGTGATGGATTAACAGTTGTCAATTTAGCTAGAAATGCCATACTTTGTTTTCAGTATAGATGTGGCATTCTTGAAAATATTTTACGTAAATAGGGCAACACTTAAAAAACGATGTGACAATTCTTTAAATTTATTAAAAAAAAAAATTCAATAAATGAATTCTGAATTTTTGGAAAATAAAAAAATAAATAACATGGACTTAATAACAAAAATTAAAAATTTAAAAAACCGGCGATATATCCAGAAAAGATGTGACATCTTCTAAACGGCTGGACCGATTTTCTTCAAACATCGTTAAGAACCATCTCATCAAGTCAAACAGAGAAAACTAAATCAAAATCGGTTCAGCGGTTTTGGCTGTACGTGGACACGGACAGACACATAGATACACAGATACACAGATACACATACACACACTACAAACTTATAACACCCCTTTTTTTTGTAGGTGGTTAAAAAAAGAGTGATGCTACAAAAATAAAACCAAACAAGATCATAAAATTTTAAATCCAATGAAATTGACTTTCTTTCCAATTACATAATTCTAAAAGCGTCATACACTGACCTATTTTTTAAACGAAATCTTTGCAAGAACTCTAATTAATTCATTGTACACATCAAAATGATTTGGACGAGTTTTATCCCTCTTATTTTTCTCACAATTATCCTATCAAAGGTATTCTGGGCTCTAATCCTCGCTTTCGATAACGAGCTGATTCGATCACGTTTTTTCAGTTTGAGATTATGGCATTTGCTTTCGAACAATGCAAAAATATGGTTCGATATCGAATGCCATAATCTCAAACTGAAAGCGAACGTATAGCCCCCTGTTTTCATAATCACTAAAATCTTCGCCGTCATAATAACCATCGGTTTTATTTATCTGTATGAATATATTTATTTGGTAAACTTTTTAGTAAAACTATTATGGTATTTATTTCATATGTTTATCATTTGACAGTTCTAACTAAAGCTTAACTGAGCAATGTTGTTCGGTTAAACTAGATTATCTTTATTTGAAAAACAAATCTTTAAGTTTAAACTACAGTTAACTGACAAGTAGTGATTTTTTTTTAATAAAATATAGTCACACTATATGTTGTATTCCTTTTGTTTTGAATATAAAATATACACAATAAATTGCAACCATTTACATGGATGTAATATTCTAAGGGCCATTTTCACAACTTGCCTATAGTTAAAGGTAGGATTTTGTCTCCCCGATAAATATCTTTGCATTATTTCAACTTCAAATTTTTATTGTTATTATTATCAATAACAATAGTATTTAATGTATATAAAAATAGTAAACGAAGGTTTTATAATGCAAATCCAGCAGACGAAATCCTGCCTTTAGCTAAAGGCAAGTAGTAGATGGGTAATGGGGGCCTGAGTCCTGTTTTGGGAATTAAAAACCGGGAAAAATCAAAAAGGCTGACAACCCTGTTACAAATGGGGGATTTTGGGGATTTTCATGCTGAGATTTTTTTGGTGGTGTGTGTGTGACTTTGATTCTTTGTTTATGTGTATGTATGTATACTTGTGTGTACAGCTTTTGTTGTTATTGTAGAGAAGCGTTGTGCTTACAGTGTATGCATGTATGTATATGTGTGTGTGTGTGTGTGTGTGAGTGTGTGTGTATGTATTTACTTATATTTTTGATGGTGTCTGATACTTTTGTTGTAGTGGCGGACAATCATTATACCCAGTAGGAAATGTTGATGGTGAAAAATGTGCTGACTAGCTTTTGACTAGCTTGTAACCAGTACTACTCTATAATTATCCCTCATACAATACTTTGAAACCCTACTAATAAAAATACAATTCACTAGGTAGTGACCACGTAGTTGTTATGGGGTCATGAAACATACTAACCAGACAGTTATTTACTGGTACATTTCTATAATTTACGAACATACAAATGTATGTATATTGACAAGTTATTGTCAATTCCGCCTCTCTCCTTCTTTTATACTGACGGATAGAAGAAATCTTATTATACCAAATTTTTAACTAGAATTTTAGTGTTGACACAAAGACACTTGCTCCCAGTCTGACTGCAGGGTAGTTACAAGGGATCTATGTATTTATGTGTATGTAGTGATTGTTATTTGATAGCCTTTGGGTAGCTGAGTTATCGTTGGTATGCTTATGTAGGGTTATTGCATTGCATTTATGTTTGCGATCTCTGGGGAAATAATCTAATAGCTACAGAGAGTGGCAACCATGTTGTGAATGGAAGTGGGTAGGGAATGTATTTGGTAATGTATGTATATGTTGTTGTATTAATGTATGTGATTGTATCTATTTTTACTTTGAAGAATATCATTGCTTGTGTGTACCCTCTAGTCAGCCTAGAACCATATATCTCTATGTCAACACTCTTTTCTATATCGACAATTGCACTACTTGAAATGTCGACAACTTTCCTTTTTATGCGCGAGTAGAGATACGTTAGAGACAACAGTTCCAGTGTATTTCTGGTGACATTGTCAATGAATGTCAATAATAGTATGTTTTTCTTTTTTATTATGCTATGCAATAATGTTAAAAACTTACGTACATATGTATGTATTTAAGTTTGTTGCCCCAACCCTTATATAATTGTAGACGAGGTCGTAAAAGAATAGTGCTAAAGTCTACTGGTATATTTTCTATGACAACCCTATGTTATGTATATGTCAATAGGCAGGCAATTACATTGGCTGCGGTACATCTATTCAGTTGTACTATTGACAATGTCACTAGTAAATCACTACAATTTTACTATAGACATCGAGCGAGGAAATATCGATATTGTAGACTAGAGACCCTAAAATTTACTAGTGAATCTTTGGTGCCAATGTCTCCATGTGGTCCCAAAAGAACTACTTAGTCAGTATTGCTACAGTCTAGTGGTGGATTTTCAATGACAAGCTAATGTTAAATGTCAATAGATAATTACATTGGCTGGGGTACACCTGGTCAGTAGTACTACTGACAATGTCACTAGTAAATCACTACAATTTCACTATTCGCATTTTCTGCAGGGTATTGTTTGACCTGCGAGAGTTTTTCATACATATTTACAAATGAATGTGTATATGTTTTCTAGGCTATTGACGTTGCTGTTCTTATGTAGATAGAAAATATTGTGTTGGCATAGGTTTTATATGTACAAGTGAATTTCAGATCTTAAATGTTTTGAATCAAATCAGGTTGATAAGCAGATTTTTTGAATAGGGGTAATGATATTTTTATTTCAGTATATTTTAATTTAATGTAATAATTATAGGAAGTAGCTTTTGGAGACATACACCAAAAATTTTACTCATACCTTTGTATTACAAACTGATCCTAGCGATTTTGATCTGGGTGTTGCTGTGTATATGAATTTCATCATATATCGTAATACCATCAGATAAATTAGATTTGACGTCTACTACACGATTATCATATGAATTATGGGAATTTGTATGTGTGTGTGTGTATGTGAGTATGTATGTATGTATGTATGTATGCATGTGTGTGTGTGTCTGTATGTATGAATTTCATAATATTATAAAATTTCATTATGTATGTTTGTGTTTGTGTATTACGTCATCACCTTTTTGTGTGTCATGCCAGACATTTGGTAGTATAAAATATTAGCATATATGTATGTAGGTATCAGAACTTTTTTTTTTTTATCCTAGTATGTTTTTATACTTATTTTGCTTTATATTTTGTCATGCTTAAAATTGACCAGCTTTAAAGTCTCCCTGTGTGAAATTTGTTTATATTAGAGATTTTGTTTATTTAACTACGTCCGACTTCTTTGGCTGAACTTCTTTTCATACGATCATGGGAATTTATAGTTTCTCTGTCCATAATAAGTTCATTTAGCTTTGGTATATGCTTTGAATGTAAATGTGATTGTTAAGATCTAATAAATACTTGAGTATTGATAAGAAATTTGATATTATGTGTGCATATGTATGTACATATCTACAAATTGATTTTATGTATGTATGTATGTACATACAAATATGTGTTTGACTCCGTGCTTGAATACATTTTTTTGTTGTTGTTGTAAATATTCGCCTGGTTTTTATGTATAGATGTGAAATATCTTCATAGTTTTTTATTTGAATTTAAAAAACGTTGTTTTAATTTTTATCTGTATTTACTTAAAAGTGTGTGAGGATTTTCTGTTTTAAGTAAAACTGAATTCCTTAAGATACATACTTTAGAGTAATAGTAACTATAATAGAAATATTTCCTTTATTTAATTTACAATTGTTTAAAGTTGATGCAGCCTAATAGTCATTCTTAGAAATGTTTTGATATAAAATTATTTTCCAGCCGTAGGCTTTTTCACCACCCTTTACATTTATTTTAGAACATCTTGCGTTGGCTTTTATAAAATTGCAAACGCTTTGAAATGAAACTGATCCAGCAGTCCAGCTTAGGTGATGATAGTTTTTTGTTAGTCAGCTTGCTTCTTTTTTTTTTTATTTAATTTTTTTTTTTGTTGATAAACATTTAAAATCAAAAGGGAGTTTTATATTGAAATTATTATATTCTTAATTGTTGAAAACAATCACTTCTTCTTTTCCGAAGAAATTATTTGAATTACTTTTGAAACCTTACGCGACTATAAAAATTATGTTATTTTTCATATTGCTTAATTTATAAGACTTTTAGAATTTGACATTTGATGGCTATATATTCTAGTATATGATCATGAATAAGAATACAGTAAGCTGATTTCTTTGCTTACTATTTCAAATTAAAATTTTATTCAATTGTCCCGCTATTGAATAAAAGGAGCTTTTATCTTAAACTCTGGTACAGTTAAAAGCGGTTGAGATTCTTTCATATAGTAGCTTTGTTGAAATCTTAGATACATATAATATGTAGATTAACATAACGTTTATTTATAAATTTTATTTTAAGATCAGCATCATATGGATATGTAACTGAACTTAAATGTACTTTTAAATTAGTTAATTCATAATGAACAATTTTATTTTCTTTTTGACTAGCGATCAACACAAAACGAAGTCGTTTTCTTACAATTTAGGTCTGGCCTCTCAACTGCTCCTCTAGTATACAATATAACTTTGTATGTCAGCATTTCTGTCTACTCTTTGTGAGCGTTAAGGATAATTAAATTTTAAACTTTTTATTCTTCAAATTGTGTTACTTCATACTCATAATATGTTTACATTAATAAGGTACGAGTGTATGTTTATTTTATGAAAGGTGAGGTCCTATGACTTTTATTTGATGTTCTGTGATTTTTTTTTTTCTCATTTTACTAAAGTTCAGCGTACTGCGTATATATTTCTAATATATTTAAGTGAGCTTTTTGTACCTGTCAGACAGAGTGAACGTATCAGTTGGTCAGTCAGTCTCTCTTTTTATTTTATTAATTTTTTCTTCTAATGTGTCACTACTATTTTTTCAGATTTTACTACTTGAAATAGAAAATATTTATATAATTTTAAAAGTATTAATATATACATACATATAGGTAAATATATGTATGTACGTAGAAATTAGTTCATATACAAATAAATACACCTTTAATAATCAACTATGCTAGCAAATCGATCTAAAATAACACATTTACCTCCATCATCATTTCACCGTCAGTGTGTTCATAAAGTGTTAGAAACATTGGAATATCTATGTTTGGGAGAATTTTTACTTCAAGTGTTTCTATTTAAGGTTTGATGGTTGACCCCTTGACGTTATTGTGGTTAACGTAGGCTGCGTTGTATCGCATTCAGATGTAATCATTTCTTACTTAGAAAAGGTCCTCATCACCATCAATCATACCTGTATACAATACATTCATTAGTTGAGTTGATCCAGATACAATTGCCTTCTACAAATTAATGATTAGAAAAAAGCTTTCTCATCACATTCTAACAGGTTTAATATTTTGCTAGCATGCATGCTTTTATCAATAGTGAGGCGAGAGTCCGACATTTAGTGGTGTTTCAATTAAAAATCTATACAATTAGAATTACGAATTCACTCTTTTGAATTTTTAACAAAGTATATACATATGTACATATGTATTTCATTTCTCACAGTCTTGAAATTTTTTTCATTACAAAAGTATGACGTGAGGATTTTTTTTTTTTTTTTTTTAATTATACATGCTTCGGCATGCTTCCAATATATTTTTTTTTCGGTAAATTTATTTCATACTCATACAGATACAGATATAAAGTAAGATCTGTTTACATTACATTTTACAATTTATGCATGCTTCAGCATGATTCTAGTTGAAGTCTGTATTTATTTAGTAAGTTTGTTTGATACCCATTCATACACATGTACATTCATAAAGATTGGATATCATAGTCCAATTTTCTTAGTTTATCTAGAAATGAACAGTGAATATCTTTTATAATAACCCCATATTCACAATTTAAAATTTTGTGTGCTAGAGCTTTCGAAATGGAAAATGTACAACTCTTACTATAAAAAATGATAATATGATGTGCTGAATATTTTTAACGCTTAAGTTTTCACAATATTTCATACAGACCATCAAGTTTAGAGAATTCCAGTACATTAGGCTAATTATCTTCCCTGAGACCTAACATTCCTAATCAATCCTTCAAAAAAACCAATAAAAACTAGATTTTCCCTTTTTAATTTTATTTATATTTTCCTTAAATTTCATCATTTTGTACATCTTCAAATTACTGTATACTGTATTTTGCACCTTTTTCTCATTCGTAGAGTTAACTTTAATCACAAATATTTTAGTTTTCCGGTTAAAAGAACTTTTCTATTTCATGCACTGAGTAAATCTTTATATATGTATATCATTCCACTTATATGAACCATTAATGCTAAATTCTTAACACATAATTCCTTTTAGTGATCTATTAAATCATTCTACTATTGATGTTGTCATATTAAGTAATTTTTAATCCTCTATTTATGCATGAATTTTGCAATGTTTATTAAGAAATTCTTTACCATCATCTATTTGTAAGTTTTTTGGTACTCGTACCATTTCAAAAATATTTTCCATTGACTAGTTTTTCCCGAGTGCAGTTTTTATTTTCAGCGGCACTGACCATATAAACTTTAAGAATGTGTCAGTTACAGTCTACAAAAATCAATAATTTCTATTTTCTCTAGAATAGCTACCTAAATCAGCTCCATAAAAGATCATCTATTCCATTCATTACATCACTACAATACACAAACAATTTTATAAATTTATTATGGATTACGTCTACTAAATTTCTTTTTAAAGACATTGAGTTGATTTACAGATTGATAGAAGAGTCTTGTAATCTACCTTATGTATTTTTCAGATATTTATACTAAAATGTAGTTAATTTTCCAGTCTATAAATTTTATCGCTCAGCTGTTCTTTTTTTCTTTTCAGAAGATAATTTAGTTTTTAGAATTTATTTTTCAATTTTATACCTATCTTATATCTGTAATTTTATATCACTTTGTAGTCCATCAATTTGTTTGTCAAAAAGATGATTTAATTTTTAGAATGTCTTTTTCAATTTAATGACTGTCTTCTATCTATAATTTTATATCATGTTGTAGTCTATTAATTTGCATTTGAATATATCCTTGAATTATATTAATGCCTTAAGCTTTATTAGTAATTTATCCTTTAGTTTGTCGATTTGAGTTTCTAGAAACAATTTACTGATAACATTGTTCTCCGTCAGTGAACGATGATGAATATGTATGCATGCATTAGTAGATATTATATATTTTATTAAGTTTTCAAATTAAAATTTGTAATAGTTTTTAGGTGTTTTATCAATCATTAAAGAAAATAAACTCACTTTTAAACCCCATATTTGACCATCAAATTGTATTTTATCTTCATACAGTTTTAGATTTCTATCACCAAATTTCCATTCATTACTGAAATCTTTAGGTGAGCCATAGTTTGTATCTATTTCATTTCATACTTCCAAGACTGATAAATCAGTATAAATGTCTTCGGAATTGGAAGTCTGTGAGTGAAAATCACCTTCATTATCGTCATCACCATTTTCAGTATTAACATCATTAAATAAGATGGTATTATCAAATATTGTTCCTTATGCTAGGTTCTTTGGTGTACTTGTCTCTATCTTGACTGATGGGTTTTCAGGCTTGCTTTAAACTTGTATTATTTTCAACTTCTGTCTTCATTTTATTTTCAAATTCTGTCTTCATTTTATTTTCTTCATTCATGGGAATTCTTTTAATTTTTTTTTTTTTTTTTTTTTTTTTTTAGAACTATTTATGAATTCTTTGAGTGGTTCTGTTATAGGTTTAAATGTATCTCTTAGTTGTTCACGTGTATCTATTTCACCAGTTTTTATACTACGAAGCTTTTTCTTCAAGACATTTCTTGTCAACACCAACTGTTTTAAAATTTTTTCATCCATGTTTAATAAATAAAAGGTATCAGCTATTAGATCAGGTATCAGCTATTAGATCAGTTTATCAGGACCTGGTCTGGTTTTCAGATCAACTTTTCAGGACCTGGTCTGGTTTTCAGATCAGCTTTTCAGGACCTGGTCTGGTTTTCAGATCAGCTTTTCAGGACCTGGTCTGGTTTTCAGATCAGCTTTTCAGGACCTGGTCTGGTTTTCAGATCAGCTTTTCAGGACCTGGTCTGGTTTTCAGATCAGCTTTTCAGGACCTGGTCTGGTTTTCAGATCAGCTTTTCAGGACCTGGTCTGGTTTTCAGATCAGCTTATCAGGAGCTGGTATGGTTTTCAGATCAGCTTTTCAGGACCTGGTCTGGTTTTCAGATCAGCTTATCAGGACCTGGTCTGGTTTTCAGATCAGCTTATCAGAACCTGGTCTGGTTTTCAGATCAGGTTATCTGATTCAGATTGAGTTATCAGTTTACAAGTAGTTAGTCATTTATAAAATTTATATGAATGAAGTTTCAGGTCAGATGAAATAACTAAAATCAATCTCTTATGAGCAGTAATTTATATAGTTATGAAATAGTCAAATTGTTTTCTAAAACGAACATCATTTAATTTATCATCAAAATAAACCATATTTATCATTCCAACACTATACAAATTTCTTTAAACTTTTCAAAATTTTTATTACTGACAACATTATCCCTATAGACGAGCTTAATATTTTTCTCATCTTGCTTAAACATTATAATAACATTTGCATTGTCTCTTGTTAAATGCTTACAGCGGTATTCATAAAAATTTTAAACAGCATTTTGAATGTTGTTTAAGCAAAATTCGCTAAATTTTAGCTTAAAAACGTTTTTTAATTTAAACCTTGTTTAATTCACCAAATCCTAAAAATTAACTGCACCCATACTTAAAATAATTTTGAGTTAGCGTTGTAATTTTGCTTCATGTTTATTTGCATTTTTAACTTTGCCTATATGTATGTATGTATGTATGCATGTATGTATGTATTTATGTATGTATTAGGAATTATACTAGAAGTTGGGCACAAGTAGAATGAGTCATCATTCTTCTGTCGCCCCATACAAAAATATACACGTACATATGTATGTATGTATATTATTCTGCTTTGCACAGGCAGCATCAGCAAATATCATACTTGAAATTCTGTAAGCTTCATTACGAGAAAAAATAAATGTATAATATAGTATTCTTTTAATTATGAAATTAACTTCTTCAGATATTCATATTTGACTTGATATAGATAATTTTAGTATAAATATATGTTTTTAAACTATAGATAGTAGTAGTGAACTGGGGCTCCGGGCGTAGATTAAAAATTTAAAGTCCGACAAAGGACCCCCACAAATTATTACAAACCCCCAACTCTCTGACAGACTCGAATTCCCATAGACAGACAGACATCAACAAATTTTTCGTCGGCTTTAGAAACATTTTATTTTCACTTTTTTCCCGTCACCATTATGAAAAATCAATTTCATGATTTTCCGTTGGCATTAGGAAAAATCATTTTCATGATTTTCCCGTCGGCATTATTAAAAATATTTTTTATTTCGCGTTTTCCCGTCCACATTATGTAAAATCAATTTCACGATTTTCCGTTGGCATTACAAAAATATTTATCTTCACGTTTTTACCGTCCACCTTACGAAAATTTTTTTTCATAAAACGGACTTATTGATCCACCCACGTATGTAGTAAACAAACAAAAAAAAAAAAAAAGTTAATGTAAACAAAAAAAAAAAAAAATTGGACGGACTTATTGATCCACCCTCGTAGGGTATCAAATTTCACAAATTTCCAAGAATTTTAAAATTTTAATTACCCAAATTTTAAAATTTTGTACTGAAATTCTCAAATTTCAAATTTTAATTACCCAAATTTCACAATTTTAATCGGCGCCAGGACCGGCAGTTCACTACTACTATCTATAGTTTAAAAACATATATTTATACTAAAATTATCTATATCAAGTCAAATATGAATATCTGAAGAAGTTAATTTCATAATTAAAAGAATACTATATTATACATTTATTTTTTCTCGTAATGAAGCTTACAGAATTTCAAGTATGATATTTGCTGATGCTGCCTGTGCAAAGCAGAATAATATACATACATACATATGTACGTGTATATTTTTGTATGGGGCGACAGAAGAATGATGACTCATTCTACTTGTGCCCAACTTCTAGTATAATTCCTAATACATACATAAATACATACATACATGCATACATACATACATACATATAGGCAAAGTTAAAAATGCAAATAAACATGAAGCAAAATTACAACGCTAACTCAAAATTATTTTAAGTATGGGTGCAGTTAATTTTTAGGATTTGGTGAATTAAACAAGGTTTAAATTAAAAAACGTTTTTAAGCTAAAATTTAGCGAATTTTGCTTAAACAACATTCAAAATGCTGTTTAAAATTTTTATGAATACCGCTGTAAGCATTTAACAAGAGACAATGCAAATGTTATTATAATGTTTAAGCAAGATGAGAAAAATATTAAGCTCGTCTATAGGGATAATGTTGTCAGTAATAAAAATTTTGAAAAGTTTAAAGAAATTTGTATAGTGTTGGAATGATAAATATGGTTTATTTTGATGATAAATTAAATGATGTTCGTTTTAGAAAACAATTTGACTATTTCATAACTATATAAATTACTGCTCATAAGAGATTGATTTTAGTTA